>OW386289.2:127006113-128206113 GCA_936432065.2 Rutpela maculata
ACTTCATCATATAAACTAAAAGGATCAGACATACGCGACTAGTTTCCCTCCGCATTAATGGCTCTGTGCGCATCGCATATCAAATCATACGTTGTGTTACCAACTCATACACCTGCCAAGTTAGATTTTACTATTTTCAGGCTTAGAAAATGTCCATTTTCATCATAATCTGAAATTTGGATTTTAGCTCCCTTCGGTTTTCATTTTTTTAAATCTGATTTAGCAGTTTATCATTCCCACTGAAAAGTTGTTTTGAAGGACAAGTCAAGGATACTCAATAAGCAAGTGATGTGCAGCCAGTGATATTTATCATTTCGCAATAATTTTATCTTAAGAATGTAGACTGATTATAAATTCACAGCCATATATTTACATTTTAAGGTTAAAGCTATATTTATTTAGACATAGATTCATGCATTAGTCTCTAATAGAAAAACGAACTGAAAGAACAATCAATACCTAGGAATTATTGTTCCTATTAAGAATATATAGGTATCCTACCTACGTGCGGTTGAAATAAAATAGCATTTAAATTAAGTATTTAAACTATGCATTACACTCCTTGCCCGTTTATTAAGTTTTTCTACAATTGTTGAACATTCTACAGGATGATACTCTTCGAATTTTTTTGAAAATAACTTTATTTTTACTTCCACATCTAGGTAGTGGAAATCTAGTTAATGACAAAGAAATTTTTGAAAATTTTTATTGTTCAAATAGGCTTAGAACGTCATGAAACGTCGAGATTTTAAGTTTGAGAGAAAAAACATTTCTGTCTGTCTGTCTGTCGGTCGGTCTGTAACTTTTTTTTGTGTGCATGTTTACTCCGGAACCGTTTAAGATATTAACTTGAAATTTGGTACACATATGTACACTTCTGTGCAATAAAATCCCGTACACCTATTTTTCTCTATATTAAATCATTCTTTATTTATTTGTCAGTGTCAGTGTCATATTTTCGAAATGCCGAAATTAACAACATTAAAAAATTCTAATTCTCTCTAAAATTGAAGAGGGATGGTCTATCAGAGCAGTTGCTAACCATTATCACTTAAATAAAAGTACCGTTATGAGTGTGAAGAAAAGGTGGGAGGAGGAAGGTATCATAAATAGAAAAGACGGTTCAGGCCAACCGAGAACTTCAAATCTCGCTCAAGATGAAACTCCTTGGCTATTTGAGGGAAAATCCGTTTCAAACAGCAGTAGATGCTATGTCCATGACAAATTTTCCAGCATCGAGATCAACAGCTAGCCGAAGGATAGGAAAATCGGAATTAAAAAACTGTGTAAGTGCCAAGAAGACCATATTAACAGAAGAACATAAGCAAACCCGCATTCTGTTTTGTTTAAATTATGTCTATTGCCCGTTGGAGTTTTGAAACAATGTTGTGTTTACCGATGAAAAGTTTTTCAGTCTTGTAATGACGGACATATTCGGGTGTACCGTCCTGCAAATACCAGGTTTCACGAACGCTACGTGTCTCCACGGAACAGGTCCGGGCAATTTTCTGTTAATGTTTAGGCATGGATAAGCGTGTATGGCCCTGGTGTAGCGTGGCGTATCATGGGTAATGGTAGATTTAATGGACAGGTTTATAGGGATATTTTGGAAAACGTTATGCTTCCTTACTTATAACATTTCACAATCAATGTCACTTTTTTATAAGCTATAGATAATAAAAAATCTAAATTCCAAAAGACTGATTCACATCACTTAATATTAATAAAAACTGGATTACTTGATTTTTCAAGTGTACAGGATTTTATTGCACAGAAGTGTACTTTAACGGGATCTGGAACTAGATTATATTTTCATCTCATTCCGTCGAAGAGTAAATGAGGTAAATGTGGGGTAAATACGTAAATCAAGCATAAAATTGGTATTTATATTGTATACCAGAGAAGCTAAGGTTTCAAAAAAAATTTTGACCTCCATTACTACCCCTAGCCCATTACCCCATTATTAAAGGGAATGAAAAAAAAATTGTGATTTAGTGTGTGTGCAAGAACCAAAAGCCTCAAAATATTTTTTTTTACTTCAGTCACCCCCACCTCACTACCGATGTGATATATCGTTTTATGGGTTTTTGGGGTAAACGATTTCAAATATTATATTATTAAAGTTCTATAAACAATTATTTCCCCATACAAAATTTTTTCATTATGAGAGACTTGGATAGAAAATCTGGATGTGGAAGTAGTGATTCCTTGGGCAGGGGTTTTTAGGTATAAATAATTGCTATATTTTAAATTTTAACCATCTTCTGATGATGCTAGCTTGATTAGGGAAATGGCCGTCAGTATATTATCCGGTGTTTTTATAAAATCTTATCAAAGGTTATAAATGGGGTTTACATTTTCGAAATCCCTAAACCGGAAATTCTGAGATCTCGGTGATATATTAATACCGGAAATCCTTTAGTTGCAACAAGCGAGGATGAGCTCATTCACCTGCTAAACAACCTTCAAACAATAAGCTCTGATTATGGTTTAAGTGTATATTACAACAAAACGGAAATTAAGATTGTAGACCAAGAAAATACTACGGGAGCCAGCGACACTTTTAGTTTGGCTATATTTGTTTACACTTGATTTATCTTTTTTGATTATATTAATGATTCTTATCCACAAAACAAACTCCTGCCACTTCAATAGCGGGCAAACGCTGGGCAGCAGCACCTTAACTATGTTAAAAAAAAGTGTCAGTGCTATACGTGTTTAAAGCTGAGACTTTTGTGTTCTTTATTGACATTACAGTATGATGGAAAATTATGTCCGGCTATCTTCATTGTAGACCGGCGTGCTCCTGTCATTAACATAAATATGTAATTAAAATAAAGTCAATTGACAAGGCAGAATTTTTTTTTTGCGAGTAGTTTATTACTTGAAGTTTTTTAAAAACTTATGCTGCCAGCAATTCAATGGGACATGACTTTGGCAGGAGCAAAAAAAGTCCTATCAGGCGTTGGCCCGCTGGTGCAGGAGTCGATTTTGTCAAAAAGCAGCCAAAATAAGAAATTAATTTTAAGCAATCTTTCAAAAAAAAGTGTCGTTGGCTCCCATACTAAAATGAAAACCACCCGTCCGGATAGGTAAGGATAGGTAATTGTAAAATAGTAAACAAGATGTATTCCGTAAAGCCCTTATGGACAATACCGGTAACTGAATATGAAATTTGACGAAGAATACAGATGGCAAGATCAACAACTTGCCACACTGAAAAAAATATGTTCATAATATTAATGAATGCCAATTATTCACAAAAGTAGTAAATCCGTCACTACACTGTAAAAAGTCAGGGTAAATTCACAATGCATTTACATTAACCGGCACGGTAGCTCAATCGGTTAAGGCGTATTGAGTGGCGAATACGCTGATCGACTCGCTACCGTGCTCTGGGTTCGACCCCCAGCCCCGGTATTGACAACACCGATGGGTGTGGATGTATGTCTGCGTTTTTTCCGAATGTGTAACCCCCTTCCAGCCTTGGCTTTGGATTTGGTGGTTGTCTACTATCTGTGGTGTGTTTATGTTTTATTAAATATTGATGTAAATTTGACGCACATTTTTACATAAAATCTGTAAAAATAATAATTTTGCAAACATAGTGTAAAAACACTGAAATGTGTTATTTTCACATACGTATTACAGAAACAAATGTGATTATACTTAGATGTATGTACTTATAAAATTCACATAATTTCCTAAGTTGACAGCTAATTTTTTATTAAATAATCATGCTATTTTACAGTACTTCTCACTTCACTTGTAACTTTACAACCTATATTGCTGGCAACAAGTAACCCATTTTAACTACCGGAATTTTGTAGTATTCCTTTTTGTGTGTAGTTTGAGTTTAATCATGCATATCGAAGATACCCCGTATAATTCCAAAACCTACATTGCCGCAGGCCTGTAGCTGGGGGTGGGCCAGGACGGGCGTCTGGAATAATTGTCGCCCGACCTGCGGCGACCGCAGAAAATAATGAGGTAGCTATTTTTAAATAAAAAAAAAACAATTTTTGGCCCACGGGCCACCTCTGAAAAATTTTTGCCCACCCTTAAAGCATTTTCTAGCTACAGGCCTGCATTGCCGACAGGGTCGGATTAATGATTGGCACGCCCCTAGGCTAATTAATCATGTATTTGCTCCCTCTTATTCATAGGCAAGGTTACGAAGTTTCAAAATTGATGAGCGATGAGGGTTTTTTTTTTTTGTTCATTTTAAACTATGCAAACTGTAAAATTCTGCTTTAATGTAGGTAGGTAATGTAATGTTTAATATTAATAGTTAATTAATGTAGGTATAGAAGTAATTTGTAATTAGATAGTTCAAATAATATCATTACAAATTACAATTCCTACAACAATTTTCCTGCATATTTTAAAAAATTGTTAAACTTCGACTATTTGAATGTGCCGCGAAAACGGTAATGACATCATAACGGCAGTTAGATGTGAACTTATAAGCAGAACAGATGAAGATGAATAAGTTGACATTGCTGACAAGAAAGAAAATAACCTCATATGTCAAAAGTAAATTTGACGTTTAGCTAGCAGTGATTGATGTTTGCAGTTATTGTTAATATTTTTTTACAAAACGACTAAGGCAGTATATCTGTAAAAGCTAATTCTGACATTCTACTTGCGGTAGATATATTTATGGTCAGCGAATTTTTTAAAAGAGACGATCGTTTTGACATTGCAATGGTTGGAAGTGCAAAAGCTGCAAGGTACTTACGTTACAGCTACTATAGACAGTACAAACTATTGTAATTTCTGCAAGAACTTCCTTTATCTTATCTTATTAATATTACATAATATGTCTAATATGTATTTTATTATTTAATTTAGATGAATTTGTTAACTATACTTTGTATTTTATTAAATATTTCCTTTTCATTGTTTTATTTCCTATTAACTATATACATGCGTAGGTATCTAACTGAAAACAAAATAAGTTTATCTACTAAAGAAATTATTTATTATCCATTGATACTCACTTCTAAGAAGAGTCAGAATGAGACTTACGAAGATATCAAGAAAGGTCTGTATTATAACAAAAAATAATAAATAGGTAGGTAGAGTGAAATTAAATAGAAAAGATAACATACGTCACGGGTTCGCGCACAGCGTACAACAGTTGGCATAATATCAGTGCCGTGCCATCCATTTTTTATTTAAATATTAAAGATAATAGGCAGTGCGACGCCCATGCGGCCGTAAAAATAGGATCGTTACCTAGGTAACGAGCACGTGGTAACGATTTCGGTTTCTGCGCATTCTATGACGATGTTATCTTTTCTATTTAATTTCACTCTAAGTACTTTATGCTAGTATCTATCTAAGCAATAAACAATGATATGTATTTATAACACACATAATTCAAAGGGCATTTATAACTACAATCCAACGCATTCGTAGCCATTTCCGACTGATGTGTTCAGCGACTTTAGACGACTTTCACAGTTTGTTTCATATAGTTTTTCAACGGCGAGTTTTTAAATTTCCTTTCTTCATTTATTGATCATCCTAGTATTATGGGGCGTCTAGGGAGCTTCATAAATAATCAATAGCTAACAAAAACAACTGCACTTTATTCCAACATAAACTAGATAAAATACATAAAAGCAGATTATCCACCAGTTTGGCGGGTAATTTAAATTTGTAACAGCTAGAACGCTACACAAGTCTTGTAATGCGGCCGTTTTTCCTACATCATAAACCCATATTTAAAATCAAATTCCTACATTAAGATACAACTTACCACAAATAAAACGCTTAGAATACATTGTAATTTGTTACTTTACTTGACATTGAAATGGTCTCCACAATAAGAAGACTTGGTCCTTCTCTGGTGGCTTTGAATCATTCATTATAACGTTCAGCGTTTATTATTGGAACACAACAGTTTTTCTGGTGAATTGGTGGTATTATTTACACAGTACAGCAGAAAACACTATCTGTACTTATATTTATCCATAACTAGATGCTGTTAAACTATACCGAATTGTAACCTATGAACGTCAGTTCAATTTGACGTTAAATAGGTATAATGTCAGATTAAACTGTCGCAATTGTCTTTTTTCTCCGTCGCTATCAGCGAGTTTCTAAATTAGTACCCGTTTCTCGTCATTTTATAATTAACTTCTCTACAGACTGCCGTTATTATGTCATCTCCGTTTTAAATGCATGTATTTTTGTAATTAATATTATAATATTACAAGACTTTCTTTTCAACTTCTACATGTTTCTAATGATTTTTTATGAATAACTGTTATTGTTTAACATAGATTCTCCTGAAATTTTAACTTAGTGCAACAACCCAATTACAATTCCTAATTACTTTAATAAAAAAAGTACTTAAATACAATTACAATTACACGAAAAAAAAAAGAAATTGTAATTGCTAATTAGTTTTTCATCAGGAATTACCCAGCTCTGGAAATCAGACGTTTTTCTTCTGTGTTGAAATCTACCCTCAATTTTACTGGACTAATAGCAGTTAACAATGCGGCCAAGGCAATCAATAGTCATTATCTGCAGTACTACATTTCATATAATGAGTTTATAAAATATAATATTTAAAAGTTATTTAAAAGTCTATATACGTCAATATTGCACGCTGCGTGCATTTACACAAACTAGGTCAGTTCTTGAAAGTTGAAGAAAATACTACATCGTACGGAATCGGCAGAGAATGAACGAATATAAAATGGAAATGTGAACCATATTTCGAGCCCTTCAACTGTATCAAACGTGTTGGAAATTTTGCACACTAGGTAGATATTTTTTATTTTATTTTAATTTTTCGACTTACTGGCGAGTTTAGCCATATAGATATCCAGCCACTAGCCGTGTTGTTGGTAATGACGTCAAACAATCAATAGCGTCAAAATGTATGCACTAACATGATACAAACAGAGCAAAAATAATATAGAGTCTAAACAAATTGAACTTTATACTATTAGTACAGTATCTAGAGGTAAAAAATATACAAAACTTGGGAATAATGTCATATTGAACGGATTTCGTTCATTTTTGGCAGTATACTAGTAAATGCTTCACAGAAAAGTTTCTATATTGTGCGGGGGATTGCTAATTTCTAGGGGGTGGATGCCATCCCTTCTCAGGGGGTGGCACTTAAAAAATATATATATATATTTATTGAAGCTGAAAAAGAATCAAATTTTAAGAAGAAAAGGTTCTATGCAATTTTTCACATAAATTGCTAGTTTTTAAGTTATAACGACTTCGAAATTGCGATTTTAGCTTAAAAAAAAAGGTGTTTCCAAACGGCTTTCGTCAAGTATCTCGAAAAGTATTGCTTTATCGAAAAAATGTTACACACCAATTACAGAAAGTGCAAACTGGGAATTAATTATATTTTTTGTTTATTGATGCAGGATTAATAATTTCGGAGATATTTAAGTTTATATTTGGCATCCAACTATTCTTAAGATAATTATTTAGAGTGAGAGTTAAATATCTCAGAAACTGTGACACCTACATCAAGAATGCTAATAGGTAGAATAATAGGTTATTAATTAAGCTTTCAACTGTTTTTTAAATTTCTGTAGCATAAAAAACAAAGAAGTTTGACCGACGCAATGTGCGTCTTCACATTTTTTTAATAACAAAGTCGCCATTTTGTTGCTGTAATTAGCCAGTAAATAAAAAAGAAAGAATTTCAAACACTGTTTCTCATTAATATATAGCATGACGTACATGCTCAAATTTTTTCGTTTGTATACAGCACTCGCTTTAGAAAAAATTACAGTTTAAACTATAAAGATATTTTCGATAAAACGTATTTTTTTCCGTTTCCAAATACCTCAATAAATATTAGTTTTTTTGAAAAATGGGTAGAGACCAAAAATAAAGCTCATAAACTGATAATGAATTTCGGTTTCTATTTATTTACATAGATTTAATAGTTTCGGAGATATGAAAGTTTACAAATGGCGTCCGAACGTTTATGAGACGAAAAATGCAGTTTAAATGTTAAATATCTCAGAAATTGTGACCCCTACGTCATGCGTGCTAAGAAATGAAATTAAACACAATTAATTGCGCTTTTAAATTATTTTTTACACGTTTCTGTAGCATAAGATATAAAGAAGTTATGACTGAAAAATGTGCGTATTTATATTTTTTTATATAAAAAGGTCGCCATTTTGTTACTCTAATTAGCTAGTAATTAAAAAAAAAATAATCTCAAATACAGTTTTTCGTTAAAATGTAGCATTACCTACATGCTTAAATTTTTTTGCTCATTTAAGGCACTTGCTTTAAAAAAAAGCATTTTAAACTTTAAAGGTAATTTCGAAACACCTGGATGCAAAATATAAACTTAAATATTTCCGAAATTATTAATCCTACATCAATAAACAAAAAATATAATTAATTCCCAGTTTGTACTTTCTGTAATTGGTCTGTAATATTTTTTCAATAAAGTAATACTTTTCGAGATACTTGACGAAAGCCGTTAGGAAATACCTTTCTTTTAAGCTAAAATCGCAATTTTGAACAATCAATTTATGTGAAAAATTGCATAGAACCTTTTCTTCTTAAAATTTGATTCTTTTTCAGCTCCAATAAATATACAGTGTGTCCCCGGATAGTGTTTGCGATAGGTGTAATATACCAAAAAAATATTAGTACGGCTTTCATTTTCTGCAGTCTCGGTCTGATTGACGTAAAATGGATTTTTACTAAATTTCAGTTAAAATGGGATCTAACTCGCGGAGTTAGTCTAAGAAGAAAATAAATCATTGCAGGTAAACTGGTCTTTCTGTTAATTTTACGGAAAAACTCTATATGGATAAAATATTTGGCATTGAAAGTTAGAAAGGCCAAATGCCAACTTTCATAGCATTTGAACAAAAAAATTTAAAAAAACAATAATAATAATAATAACACCTCTTGAAGAAATTAAAAGAAGTTACAAGGAATTAAAAGAAGGATGGAATTATGTAGTACAGTGGTTCCCAACAAGATTTTTTCAAGGACCCCCTCATCGGTCGCTACACTGACAAAGCATAAATTCAAGATTATGTAGAATCTACCACTGAAAAATCAAGTAAAATACAAAACAATTGAATATCTCAGTGACATTTCGCGGACCCTTGAGGGTCCGCGGACCACCTGTTGAGAATCCCTGATGTAGTAGTAATTTAGATGGGGTATTATTTGAATAGGTTTCTAGTTGAATTCGTTGAAATTGTGTTAAAAAATAAAAAGCTATTTACTTTAAGTGGTTTTATTATTATTATTTTTTTTTGTTCAAATGCAATGAAAGTTGGCATATGGCTCTAACTTTCAATGCCAAATATTTTATCCAAATAGACTTTTTCCGTAAAATTAACAGAAAGACCAGTTTACCTACAATCATTTATTTTCTTTTATTTTCTTTTTAAATTAACTTCGCGAGTTAGATCTCATTTTAACTGAAATTTGGTAAAAATCTATTTTACGTCAATCGGACCAAGATTGCAGAAAATGAAAGCCGTACTATTTTTTTTTTGTATATTACACCTATCGCAAACAATTCGGAGACACACTGTATATATTTTTTAAGTGCCACCCCCTGAGAAGGGGTGCCGTCCACCCCCTATAAATTAGCAAGCCCCCATACAATGCAGAAACTTTTCTGTGAAGCATTTACTATATACTGCCAAAAATGAACGAAATCCGTTCAATATGACATTACTCCGAAGTTAAAATCTCTAGTTACTGTACTATATGATGATTCGTGCAGTTTAAGTCGAAATTAATATTATGAAAATATAGCTTATTTTGTTTGAAATACGAACTTGCAAAAATATTTAAGGATTTTTACGTACTACATAATATTCTGAAAACTGAATTTATTATACTCGAGCAAAAATCCTTGAATAATTTGATATAAAGATGAATTTAATACAAATATGAGACGATCGTTTTACCCAAACTAATTTTAATCCTTATGCATAATGTACATACGGTTTTTAATAACATGACTTTCAGAGAAATCGCCAATTCAAGTAATAAATGCCTGGTGCGGAAAATTTAGAACAAGATCAGGGCCGGCCTTACAGTTTGAGGGGCCCAAGACAGCAAGCTGATGTGGGGCTCTTTGGCATCACACAAAAATGTTTTATTATAGAGTATACATTTACACATCGTTATAGTAGAAAACATGAAAGTAATGGATAATGGACATTACATAACCGTATGCAGGGGGTTTTCTTGTCCGAAACTAGTACCTATCCATAAATGCGACTGCAGTTTAAGGTACTTGTATACTAAAATAAACTTTTACAGTTTTAAATATAATTTGGTATACTAATAAATAAAGTGATTTTACACTTGAATTTTCAATAAAAATCGTCCATTCAGTTTCGAAGCAATCGATTCGGAAAGTTTGACTTTCATAGGTAAATATACCTTATTTGTCACAGTAGAGCTCGGCTAAGTTAATTTTCGCTCTTAATACCACATTTTTTAGATATTATATGCTTCAAAAACTAACATAATATTAAATAGTTTCTTATTAACACTCTGTTAAAACCCTGAAAAAATCGTCCGTCTAGCATAAAAGTTATTAGAACTTTAAACAGTTTTAAATCCTACATTTGTGTAAATAAAACAGCTCTTGAAATTGATTGGCAGCGTTGCATATTCCGAAGATAGCGCGAATATTTAAATTTTTAAAAAGTATAGAATTAAAGAGCATTTATACTATTGCTCTTTACATTTGTTGCCTACAAATTTCTCGAAAAAAACGATAAATATCGAGATATTTGAGTAAATGGAGAAAATTTCACGTTTTCCTAGAAAATGCATGTAAATCTTAAAAAAACAATTTTGTAAGAAATCTTTGTTTTGAAGGGCCGAGATTAATGAATAAGCATCTAGGTAATACATGATATTTAATGGACATCGTATATGAAATCGATTTCAGCTAATAACCGATTAACTAAGGTGACAAAATGGCGAAATTTTACCGATAAAAACAAAAAAAGTCTGAATTTCCGCCTCCTCTAATTCCCTAATTTTTGTCGGAATCCAAAAAATAAAAAAAGGGTTTTAGCAAATTTAATTCTATTTAAATTAGCTAGAGTAATCTTTTGGCGTAGGAGTGAAGATTAAGAAGTTGCCAACTTTTGAAGCACAAAATTTGCAATTTTTGGTCCTACATTGTCGACCTTTCAGTAAATATCTCCGTAACGAAAAGAAAAAAATTCTGATGGTAGCAAAAGATTCGCAGTGAAAAATAATCGTTTGACCTAATTTTTTATTTCGAGCTGGCTCTTACCGTTTCGGAGGTATCTGCGAAAAATAGTAAAAAACAGCTCGTATTTCGGAGCCGAAAAAATTACAAAAACACGTTCATATTTTTCGAAAAACATCAGCGAAACGGCCGCACGATGTCGCGACGTAACGAGGAAGACTTCCAGTTAAACCTGATCGTAAATTGCACGTCGAAATTGGAAAATTCGGCTCGGCACGAACAAATCGAAAGTGGCATTTTTTGACCTTTAGTGATTTCGAAGGCAGTTGAAGCGACCATTTTGATAAATCATTCACGATCCGCATACAGTATTTGGTAACTTATTGAAAGTCGGCGTCGAGACGTGGTAAAAGTAGTATAAAAAGAGATAGCTGACATTAATAACCTAATAAATGAAATATCGAATATTACTCGACAAAATATAGCCAGATTACAGGCCTCCTACCACTATATTTCAATTTTTTTTTATGACATTTTATGACACAAAATTTGAGTTTTAATGCCTGAAAAATGAACTAGAAGCTATCTATATTACATTAATAGTTTTTTATTGAAAATGAAAATATGTTATAATACTTTGTATTTAGGTAGTAACGTTATGTGAAAATCCTTTCTCTTTTGGCAATTGTTTTAAAAAATATTTCTTTAAGCCCACTTTTTCAAAATTCGGGATAACAATTTTTTTAAAGAGAGCCATCGACTATTTACGTGCCATAACATGTGTTTCGTTACAATGTCAGTAATCGATGCAACTACATCAAATTTCGATTAAGTATAGGAGATAAAATAAAATATTTACAAAATGAATTGTAAGTATAATTTATTTACTTATATTTAAAGAAGAAATACACATCTTGCGCAAAAGAATCGAAATCAAACGAAATTCTTTTAAAAACTCCCCAAATTTTAATGTTCTGATTTGCATTAAATTTTAAATTGGTTTAACAATTTTATGCATGGTTGAAAATGGTAACGGAAACAAATTTTTTTTATGATTTTTATGACAAGAGAACGATTTTATGACAATTTTAGGACATTTTGCGTATTTTATGACATTTTAGGATTTTATGACAAGTATGACCCCCGAGATTAAATATAGCAGATTAGTATATGACAGTTATGACAATCTTATTTAATACAGTGTTGCCAAATCCTTTTACTCTATATCTCTCGCGCTTTAATTTATTAAATCCAATGTTAGATTCGCTTTGATCAGTATACAAGCACCTTAAACAATTTTATTAACAGTGAAATAAAAATATATTTCTCAAAAATATATTTGAGGATGGGGAATTTTTGCCTCGACGACGTGGGGCCTTAGACGACTGCCTCGACTTTCTTGCCCTGATGCCAGCCCTGACGACGTGTAAAAATGTGACAAATCGCTGCTTGTCGTGCCTTGGGTTATAGCTCCAACTCCGGCAAGATCGGTAGGGAACAAGATTTTTAGAGTATAAGGTTGCTTCGTAATTCTCGATCCCCACCAAAAAAATGTCATTAGCCAATGAGCAGCTGGTGTGAAATCACGCCAGATGCAGAGCCTGATTCAAAACATTGTAAGAATTTGTGTAATGTTAATAATTAACCAAAGAACTCGTAACTGGAACGAGCTCGCAATGACCCGCCTGAGGTGGAGGGTAATTACCTCGTATTTTGAGTCACCGTTTTGCATGGTGGTAATTGGGAGAAGTTGTAGAATATAACACTACAGATCACGCGTTACTATACTTCTGGCCATATTCCGGGCCAGTACGGACCGTCCTTCTAGAAAGAGATAACTGCGTCACTACTACGCAGTGAACTCTATATACTACTAGTATATAGAGTTCACTGCTACTACGCGTTCGAAAAACGAGGATAGTCTTACTGTCTGATCGCCGCACTCACTTCTCGCCTAAAAGCTAATACGAGAGAACCTTATACTCTACAAATCTTGGGTAGAGAATGCTTTGTGTGTTTACAATTTCTTTAACTGTATAGTCGAGTAAACTCCAACTTGGCGTGTGTATGAGTTGGTAACACGACATACGATTTGATATGCGATGCGCATAGAGGAACTAGTCGCGTATGTCTGATTCTCTTAGTTTATATAATGAAGCGACCTTTGGACCCGTTTACTCGACTATATCCTTCGCATCGGTTCTACTTTTTGAATTGGATAGGGTTGTCTAATTTATGCAACGTGCTTTGTATTTGTTTTAATTAACTGTTTAGTTTTTAAGCAGGTCAAATTCGTTAATGTTGTAAAATTGTTCAAACATCGAATAATTTATTTTCATATGTGCTTATCTAATAAACATTTATACCTTACTTACGTGTACAAAAATATTATATATTATCTTTATAAATATATAACCCTCAAACCTCTATCAATAAATCCGCTAGCCATAAAGCTCTTAGCTTGCTTATATGACGGCATAACAGCGATTTAGATTACATTTCGTTGACAAATCATACTGTTCTGAGAATAGTCAAAATCCGAAAAGATTATTTTACTGAGTGGAACCAGGATTCAAGAGTAGGATAACCAGATTGTAGCTTAGAGGTCCCCCCACCACGAAGAAAAGACTTTTTGTCTTCAAAAAATATATTTTATTTTGATTTTGATAACTTTTCTTGTTAGTTATAATTATGATATATAAGGGTTCTGCCTAATGCCGGACTTGGGCCAAAGTACCCTCACATGATGGGGCCAGCATTGAAATATATTGTTAGCGGTTCCCCCTGTAGAAGTCCCGTCCGCCGACGTAAAGATGCTACGTCAGTGAAATGAGGGATCAGCTACTTGCCTGTCCGGACGCCGACGACCACAGACTACCTCCTGTGCCGAGGACATTATCTCGATTGCGCTGGCCCGGCTAAGACAGTCGCCAGAGTATTAATTATTATTTTTCAAGTTATTTTTATTAATTAATATTGTATCGTCAATCATCCTAATTTTGAGAATTATGAATTGTGCATTAAATTCAAATTAATACATTTTATAACGTGGTTAAATCGAATTTAATTTATTGTTGTGTGTGATTGGAATAATTTATTACCCGATTATCGGCAACCCCCCCGCTAGTTTTCTAACAATATAGAAAAAATATCTCAAGGGCGTGGTGGATATGTAATTTTTTTGAGTAAAACTAATTATATCACTATTGATAGTCCAGTCAACGAAAGAGTTGTAGAGAACATTGAGGAGGGGAGAATATTCCTCTTCAGGAATGTGTTGGGAAGGACGGAAGTAAACATACTAAAAGTCCCCGTCCCTAGCCCCGCCGCTTCAGGGGGGGAGGTTCCTTTTTTCGATTCATCGCTTGGAACTCGGAAACCATGCGTCACACGGAAAAAGGTAATCTATGCAAAATAAAACATAATTAAATTTCCTACAAGAATGTCTATATTCATATTCTTCCTATGTGTTACAGTTTACGAGATATTCGCCAGCGAAAATCGATAATTAATAAAAAAAAATCAATTATGTACCTTGAATATATCTGTCAAAGTGGTTTACCGTGGTCTGCTAATAAATCACAGTCACAAAACAATCTTTATTTTACATTGCTCGACGTACTTACTAACGTAATATTTTGTCGAAATTTATACATTTTCTTAAATATACAGTGTGACTCACTTAAAATGGTGATACCATTACGACTTTTTCATTTTAACAATTTTTTGCCCTGGGGCCTCATGACGTCTAGTTACGCCACTGATCAGAAGCAAAAAATTTACAATTCAAATCGGCTCCACCCAAGGGGTTCAGTGGGATAGGTCGGAGTGATCGGTTGTGCATCTGAAACTCTCCCACTTAAAAACATTAAAAAACCCGGTGAAACTGTGTTAAATTTGACAAAGCTTGGGTGAATTGTAGCTTAAGAAATCCGGATTAAATTGATGTGTTATAACAAAAGAACAAAGTTGAAATATAATTAATATTTTGAAATAACTAATACAGAGTTATTTAGTGGCAATCAGTGTGGTGCATAAAGAAATGAGCTTAAAGAAACACGACCCAAACTCAGGCGTATAAGAGATAAGTACATCTTAGTTTATTTGTGTCTTAATGACTACAAGTGTCTGCCCATAAAACCATTGAAATGTTTAGGTCTACCCTTGAAGAATCGACATCTGTTGAAAAATTTATGAGAGCAGTAAAAGTATGGCCAAATAAATTGTTTTCAATCATTATAAAAATATTCAAATGATTTAATTTAAATTATATCCGAAATAATCAATAACGTATCGTAAAATATGGTCATATATTTCTTTCTCACAAATAATTCTTTTTTTCACAATTATAAAAAATACTCAAACGAATTTAAAAGTAATGCATTTGATTATTGCGGGTTTAATTTATATTAAAGTAGGGACAGAACAATTTCTTACGTAAATTTTCAAGTGAGGTTTTTTATAATTATTAAAAGTACTCAAACAAATTTAATTTGGATTAAACCCAAAATAATCAATGAGACATTGTTGATATACGGCGTCAAAATTGAATTCTCAGATTCTTACAGTACTTCAACGAAGGTATGCGTAGTGCAGGCTTCTTTCAGAAAAATGGTATTTTCCAAGAAAATATACACATACGCCGATGATCTCCTAATCACCGCAGGACCAGGTGCGTAAGCAGGGGGCAAGGGGGGCAACTACCCCCAGGCCCGGCGTGGTTTAAGAAGTTTGGAATAGTGACAATTATTTCATATCTGTTTTTGCATACCAAATATTATTTAACTTTGTCTTTAAACATATGCCAAAAAAGTGAGGTTTTTAAGTTCCACTGTGCTGTGTTATGTGTATTTGGTTCCCCCCGGTTGCCCTCCCCCAGGTGCGGCGCGGTTAAGAATTTTTGAGATAGTGGCAATCATTTCATATGTGTTTTTACATACCAAATATTAGTTTAAATTCGTTTTTACGCATATGCCAAAAAGAAAACTGAGGTTTTAAGTTCCAGTGTGCTGTGTTATGTGTTTATTTGGTTCCCCCCGATTGCCCCTCCCCCCGAACACATTCCTGCGTACGCGCCTGCGCAGGACACATCTGGACTGAAAACAAACTTCAAGAAAAGCCTAATAATGAAGTGAGAGCCGTCAACAAAAGAGAGATGGACCAGCGGAGTGGAACACAAAATAGATGAATACTCCCTGAGAACAATGAACAAATTGAAGTACCAGAATCAGAAATGGAGGAATCAGAAGATTCAGAAGAAGAAGAAGGTTTACAGAAGCAGAAAAACAAAAATAGGAGCACAAACAGCAGCGACACAATGCGGCAACATATATCACAAGAAGACCCAGAAGAGGCAGAAGTCCAGAACCAAAAATACAAAAAAAAGGGAGCTTAAACGCTCCCTCACGACACAATGCGGTAACGCATGTCACAAATACCTACACCTCCCATCCCACATGCGCCATATGGTACTCGCTGCTGGCAACAAGCATGACCTTAGTCCAACCCAGCGTGGACGTAGCAGGCCCAGCTGTATAATCCTTGGGAGTGGCAGAAATGCCTACCGCACGCTGGTAAATCAATCAATCAATCAATCAATCAATCAAATTGGCTCCACCCAAGTATTAGGGTTATGGAACAATGTTTTATCATTGTCAGATACTTTTATAATGGTGTCGTGAATGAAAGACTAATAGCTGTATGTAGTGGATGTTAAGAAATCCAGTGTGGTCTTGCACTGCATAACAATCTGGATGTCAAAACCTAATTTAAGCACTGAAAATATTATAGGTTGCTAATTTGATGGTGCAGCTAATATGTCCGGCCAATATAAAGGTCTACAGGCACAAATTAAAAATAATAATAATAATAATAATAATAATAATAATAATAATATTTATTTAGATAAATTGTGTAGATTTACAAAAGGATAATATCTATATATATAAATAGTATTAAAATCACAAAATAAATAAATAAACATAGATTTATATCCATATTAAGTTAAAAACTTGTGTATGGATGAATGAAGTATTATACATAATAACTTAATCTAATAACATAAGGGACAAGTAAAAAAGGAGTTAAAAGATCATGGATCTATTAATGATCTTAGATAATCTCTATCATTTTCAATCAGCCACTTTTTAACCATTCTCTTAAAGATAAACACTGTTTTACTATTTCTAATAGTAATGGGCAAATTATTATATAATCTTTGACCTAGATAGGCATAGTGTCTTGTTCCTATATCCTTTTTTGCTACACTCATTTTGATAAGCTCATTTTCTTTTTGCCGGGTAGAGTAGATATGGTTTATAGGTTGCAAGTACGTTTTGTTTTTGTAAAGGTATATTAATATTATTTTGGCGTATATTTGCTTTAGATCCAATATTTCAGACTCTCGGTATAATTGTTCTGTACAATATAAATTGTTTTTGTTTAGCATTATTTTTATAATTTTTTTTTGTAATATCTCTAATTGCATTAAATGAGTCTTTTTTACGCCACCCCATGCTATTATCCCATATTGTAATATCGACTCTACTAGAGCATAGTAAATTATTTTCATTTGTTTAATGGTCAAAAATTTCTTTAGAATTCTAAATTTGTATATTAAAAATCTTAACTTTTTTATAATAGTGCTGACTTGAGCATCCCACCTTAGATGACTGTCAATCGTTATCCCTAAGTATTTAATACTTGTGGTAGAGGAGATTTCCTGATCATCTATGGGTATTGTGTTGAAATCAGGTAAGTATTTTTTATACGATGTGAAAGCCAAATATTTAGTTTTATCCCAATTTAATGTAAGTAAGTTTTGATCAAACCATGTTTTAATTTGTTTTAGTTTCGTAGATACAAAGTGTCGCAAATCCAACCAGTTATCTCCTTCAAAAAATATTGCAGTATCATCTGCATAGGATATGATATTGTCTTTTGACGATAAGGTAAGTAAATCGTTAATATAAATTGTAAATAATACAGGTCCTAAAACCGTTCCCTGCGGTACTCCATATGTCACTATCCTTTCCTCACTAGTCACATCAATTATAACTTTTTGTTTCCTATTTGATAGATAACTACGGAATAACTCTAGTGTAATTCCTCGGATTCCAAGGTTTTCCAATTTTTCTAACAAGATCTTATGACTTACCGTGTCAAAAGCCTTGGCTAAATCCACGAAGACACATATGGCTAGTTTACTTCGATCGAGGGCATTATATAATTTAGAGGTCAATGTAGTTATTGCGTCTTGAGTAGATTTATTTTCACGAAATCCGAATTGCATATCATGAAGTAATTTATGTGTATCAATGTATTTACATAACCGGGTTTTTATTACTTTTTCCAATATTTTAGCTAATGCAGAAACCAGCGATATGGGTCTATAGTTCGACATTTTTGTTTTATCGCCATTTTTAAAAATAGGTTTAATAACTGCTGTTTTGAAGTGATCTGGTACATGACCAGTTTGGATACACTGGTTTATTATATATGTGAGCGGCTCAGTAACATAATTGACACAATTTTTCAGAATCTCGTTACTAATTTGATCTAATCCCGACGTTTTTCCGTTTTTTAGGTTAATAATAATGGTATATATCTCCTCGCGATAGGTTGGTATTAAAAACATGGATTTCTGTAAAACGCATTTTTTATTAGACATCGGACTGAAATTATTGTTTCTAGAGAGTATTTTACTTGCCAAGGTCCCCCCAATATCAGTAAAATATTCATTAAAATTATTGGCAATTTCTAGTTTATCATAAATTTCTTTAGAGTTATTCAGAACGATATTGTCAATAGAGTCTTTATTTTTGTAATTTAGATTTAAACATTCACTAACCGTATCCCAAATGTGCTTTGATGAATTGCTGTTTTGTTCAATTTTATCCTGGAAGTATTTGTTTTTTATTGTTTTAACTAATAAATTTATTTTATTCCTGTATCTAGTATATTCTCGTTTTTTTAGCTCATTAGTTGGGTTTTTTAAAAATTCCTGATACAGCTTATCTCGAACTTTCATCGATGAAATAATTCCATTGGTAATCCACGGTTTCCTCTTCCTGACTTCTTTTATTCTTACGATTCTAACGGAATTATTGATGTGTTGTGATAGGATGTCTACAAAGAATTTAGTTGCTTGTTCCACCTCATTAGATCCGTATACCACGGCCCACTTTTCATTTTTTAGAGAATTATTTAATTTTGAGTAATCAAGTTTTTTAATTATTTTGTAAACGTCGTTGTTACATTTAATATTTACGTTTTTTATTATAGCACAGATTGAGTAGTGATCCGTAATATTACTTTTAAGTATAGCTGAAAAAATATTGTCCAATTGTTCTATACGACTTTTCAGAAAAATGTGATCAATACAAGATTTAGAATGTTCAGTGACTCTAGTGTTTTTGTTGATTAAAGATATAAATCCATGTTCACTCAAAACATTTAAATACTCGGTAACATAATCTACATTTTTTGAGAGAATATCGATATTAATATCGCCAATAAGAATATTATATTCAGCGTTTTTATTTTTTAAAAATGTAGACAAGTTCTCTATGAAGGATAGTGGGCATGTGGATGGGGGCCTGTATATACCTAGGATATTTATCATTTTATTGTTATATTTTATTTTTATCTCTAACGCGTTTGTTTCACCAATTTTTATGGATATATTTGAGTAATTGAGGTCTTTTTTAATGTACATAATTATGCCATCATTTTGGTTAATTTGATTTTCATTGTAAATTACTTCATAATTATTTATTTGGTATAAATTAATATCTACTATTTTCCAGGTTTCCGTCAGGACTACGACGTCAAACGAATCATTAAATTGGGAAAGAAATACTTGGAATTCATCGAAGTTTTTTGCAATGCTTCTAATGTTGGTGTGAAAAAAGGACAGGTTTTTTTCATTATTATTTTTTGCGGTAAGCATTATATAATCATTTGCCTCCATCTCAAAAGTATTATAATTTTCAGCTTGAAAATCACGAATATACTGATCCATTTTTTTACTTTGTTTTTTATTTATAATTTATTTATTTATTTTTTGTTGATTATAGAGAGAAGTTTTTAAATAATTTTGTGTAACTAAATAATACAATATACACGGGTATGTATATCTAAAATCTATAGGCACTTATAATTAAATATATACTTGTTACATAACATACAAAGAAGGTATTTTATAGTAAATAATAATTTTATTTCATTTTATTGAGTTCAGTAAATAATTTTTTAATGACTACGTATTCATACACACACACACAAAAAAAAAAAAAAAAAAAATCACATACAACAAATAAATAAATTTACATGCAAAGTTTTTATCTTTTATTTATTTGGATTTGGATTGTTGATTTCTACTGGATGAGCGCAATGCTGCGTTTATTTTCGGTAGGGTGCCTGTTACTTTATCCGGTGTTTCTTCTCTATCTTTACGTTTTCGGTCGTCTTGGTTCTCTACGAGATTATCTGCAATTTTCGTAAGTGTAATTGGTGTTTGCTCTTTTGGGGTTGGCGTTGATGTCGGTGTATTTGGAGCACTTATGCTGCCAGTATTTAATATTGCGTAATTGAAATTATTTTCAGTGTTTCTATTTATAAGCTCCTCGTAATTATAATTTTCACCATTCACAGTTAATATATCATTTTTTATTGTTGCATTATAACCCTTTTCTCTGGCTAGCTTTAATTGAGCGTGTAGAAATTTCCTCTTTTTGTAATCTTCCTGGGTATAATCTTGTGCTATATATATACCAGTTTCTTTTAAGCCCTGTTTAGCCTGCAATAATATTTGGGATTTTAAATTGTACGTAAGCAGTTCCACCACAAGAGGTCTAGCATTTTCTTTGTTAGGTTTCCCAATTCTGTATGCATCTCTAATATCTTTTTCAAGGCAGGTAATTTTTAGAGTGTCGTTAATCAATGCTAATAAATCTTTAACAATTTCGTTTTCATTTCCTTTGAAGCCGTATATAACGATATTATATTTTTTTGTCTTTTTCTCTAAAGAATAAACTCTGGTTTTCAATATTTTATTTTGTTCTATGAGTTCGTTGTTCTGAATTTTAGTTTTTTCTAAATCATTATAAATCTCTGTTATTGTAGTATTCAGATTTTCTATATCCTTTTTAATATCTTTATTTTGTTGAACTATGTTACCATTTTGGGTTGAGATATTTTGAAGTAGCGTAAAAATATCCTCATTAGAGATCGCCTTTGTCATATTTTACTGACTAGTTGTAGCAAACCGCTTCCAGGACTGAGGTATACTAAGCTGTTTTATTGTGTTCACTTAGAGTGGAATAATTTGTCTATTGGTATGGGTTACTGATAAGTGAATGTTTTTGTTACTTACAGATTTATAAATGCTATTCAAATGTTTATTTTGCACTAGTTGTAATAACTTTTAACACAATATTGTTTAATTACTGCCACACAAAAGACTTATTCCACAGTTTGGTACAAATTGTCTATATTTAATCACGTTTAAACAACGTTTTTTCACTATGTAAACTCACTATGTAAACTCACAGTGACAACAACAACACACACACACCATAAAAATACAACTAAGTTTTCTATATATATACATGGTGCTATGCTCACGTTCGTAATTCAGTAGTTTTTGATACTACAAACTGTTCCTTGAGTGCCAAAATTTATTTGTTATATTAAATTGCACGGCTTGTTTCACATCAGAGTCCTATAAAAGAATAGTTATTTGGAAAGAGAAACTAACAAATGGTAACTTAAGACGACTGAAAAAAATCTGTAATACATGATGGTGGATCAAGTCGAAGGCTTTAGAAAAAAATTTCTATTCGTACTCTGATCAAAAAAGTGAATTGTACTCAGCAATTTTAACTTCATTACATACAATATACATAAGTGAAGAATTTGATAGTAAAACAACTTCTGGAGCAAAAAGTTTATTAGATTCGTGGACAAAATTCGAAACCGTAGTAACATCTTTTATTTTTCTGGGCTTATTTCAATACTTAACTCCAGCTTCTAATTATTTGCAAACAAAAGGGTTGAATTTCCATCAAGCTTTTCATATAATTGATAATACTAAACAGGGGCGTAGCCAGCCAACTTCTTTGGGAGGTTATTTTTCAAATATGCCAACTTCATTTAAAAAGCCAATGAAAGTAATTAAATAATAATTCCTCAAAAAAAAAATGATGGGGGGAGGAGAAATTAAAAAAAAAAAAAAAAAATTCCATAAGAATTGGCAACTTACATCTCGAATTTCCAACTTTTACCCAACTTTTGCCAAGTTCCGCCGAAATAAAAGTTGATGAGCGGGGGGGGGGGGGGGGGTTGACATAATAGCAACTGTTACAAAATTTATTTCTGAGGTAAATAGATATGATTATAATTGAAACTATTGAAATCAAATCTTCGATATAAATAATATTGTTCCTTTAGAATTAGTTTTTATCGTTGTTTTTTATTTATCCTTATTAAGGAGGCGATTATACATTATTATTTTCTTATAATTTTTGTTGTGTAAATACTTAGGTACTGTATAGATACAGAATTTGTATTTACTATTAAGTTATTTTATTGCTTTATCTTTAATAAATTGATTTTCTCTGTGGTGCAATAGATATTTTTTGACATCACATGAGTTCGAGTAAAAATTTTTAGGCAACAGATATTCATTTTCTAAATTTTCGTATCGACAAAAACCAAATACAAATTAAAAATAGGGGCCATAGCCACAGATAGGATTTGCCCAGGGGCCATTTGGATCCAGTCCGACACTGGTCCTGCCTTATGCCCTCAATCATGATTTTCCCTAACTCTGGTCCACAAGGCATCCACTGTATTTAGTCTAGGGACTCTCACAGGCCCAAAATCCAATGCGTAACTAGGAGACGCACTGTGCCCCCGCCGTTATGATGTGGCGCCCCTGTTGCAGGGTTCAGAGCGATCAGTTGCCTAAAAATGTTAGGAAATTTAGAAAATGTATTGAAAAATCAGGGAAGTATAGTAATTTTTATATTTTAATTTTTGATGCCCCTCTCCTCCGCTCAACATTCTTTTTTCTATTTTGCGTCCCCGCTCATCAAAAAAAATTTCCCATTTTTGCGCGCCCCTTTTAAACGGAGTGCCCCTCCAAAAAGCTGAGTACGCCACTGGATGCTGATGGAAAGACCGCTTACGAATACCGTAAAATGACTTTCCGAATAGTACGCTATTTTCTCTGCGACCAATATATTTAAAAAATAAAATAATAATTACAAACAACAACACAGTTTCTCTTTCATTGTCTCTTAAGAAACAGAAATAAGACTAATAGGATGACTACAGTTGAAATAATACTTAAGTCTAGCAAGGAAATGCATTAGAAATTATGGATCTCATTTCGAACATAAAAACCGCTGCCCAAGGAATCACTACTTCCACGTCCAGATTTTCTATTCAAGTCACTCACAACGAAAAAAATTTATATGTGGAAATAATTGTTTATGGAACTTTAATAATATAATATTTGAAATCCTCTACCCCAAAAACCCATAAAACGATATCCCACATCGGTAGTGGGGTGATAGGGAGGTGGTAGTGGGGGTGGATGAAGTAAAAAAATATTTCGAGGTTTCTGGTTCTTGTACACACACTAAATCACAATTTTTTTTTCATCCCCTTTAATAATGTGGCGCCCCTGGGGCGGGAGGGGGTGGTAATGGGGGTGGCTAATGCCAAAATTTTTTTTGAGACCTTAGCTTCTCTTGTATATACTAAATACCAATTTTATGGACTCTTACCTGCTTGATTTACGTATTTACCCCAAATTTACCCCAATTTACCCCCCAACCCTTCGACGGAACAAGATGAAAATATAATCTAGTTCCAGATCTCGTTAAAGTACATATGTGTACCAAATTTCAAGTCAATATTTTAAACGGTTAACTCACTTGATGAATTCGGCTCGTGCTGTAAACTTAATCTGCGTGAGACATTACCGGCTCGTTGAATAATATACTAATTTCTTTTACAAGTGGGGCGTTTATAGTACGAGCCGAAAGCGAGTGCTATAAACCACACGAGTAAAAAAAAACACTTTTGGTCTCGAGTTACATACAAAATTTTTTGCATCGCCATTCGAAATTAGAAAACAATATAATTTTCTAAAAATAGACTAAATTCTATTGCTGTTTCCATAGAAACCAATAAGTTTTATTTCACACTGTGAAATAAAATTTCACCTTTTTTTCTTTATTTTACACTTGTCAATAATGACATTGTTTTGGTTCATTGAAACAGTCAAATAAATGTCATTTTAGGATGTGCCGTTACAAAAAGCTTATTTATTAAATCAATGTTAATATATTTATCCACGAAATTTAATTTTGTGATGTAAAAAATAATAACAGGCGTGAATTATTAAATATTCTAAATAATTTTTAATGCCAATTAGATTTTTGAAACATATTTGACAATATATGGCAACAATGTCAACGGCTAGTCAAATGACAGATGTGTTCTAACGCCGTGTTGATTTTTCACGTTTGCTGACAAGAAATCTAAATTTTGTTTATAGAAAGAATCCATCATGTCATAATCAACTTTGGACAAATTGGATGAATCTCCTTTCACATATATAAAATATAAAATAACATAATCAAACGCCACATAAACAAAGCACAAATAAATCTAACCAATTCATATTGGTTGGATGTGTCTCTTTCACTTGTATTGTGACAAGAAGTGACAACTGACAGCATGCAAGCAAAGTTGGAAGAAGGGGATAGCCGTTTTTACACAATCTTGCCACATAATCGTCGCCATAAGTTTTGTTTACATTTTCAAGAGAATTTCTAAATAATAACAAACATAAATACCTTTTAATTAATTCTAAATACATGTATATATGTAATATTTACTGATTTTCAAAACATTGAGCAAAATAGAAGTGTTATAGGTAAAATAATGTAAAGTAAACACACAATTTGACATTCATATAAGATAGTTACAGTCTAAGCGAAAGTTGTCTATTATTGGTTAAATTATTTCCCTCCAAATAAAATCATTTGAAATCTGTGTCTAGACGGGCGTATTCTTATTTCTTATTTTTATTTAAGAAATTACCGTTTTGGTTTAAATTGAATTTAAAGAAAATGGAAAATATCCCATTATAACATTTAGACCTTCAAATTCGACACCTTAAATTACTATTACCCGATTTCGCCGGCACTTTCCCAATTTTTAGTGCGTTGTCCCAGGTCCCGACTGGATGTACTTATCGAATTTTTAGCATATACTACGACAGATATTTTGTTAATCGATTGAGAAACAGCTATTTCCTTGTCATTGGTCTATCACTAGGTATTTGTTTACGGACGAGTGTTTTCCTATATGTCCATTAAGTGGAAGAACATAATCGGCATTATAACAATTTCGCACCACCCATAAAAACTGCTTAAAACCGGCCCTGGCTACAGATAGCGACACGACCAGACAGTTTTTTTATTTACAGCAAAGTGTCCCTTTTACAAATATTTAATTAGTTTTGTCACAAAGTTATGTAATTTAGTTAAATAAAGCTAGTTATACGTTATCACTTGTTTACTCGTTATTTTTATTTTGATAACGATACTAGTAAATGTCATAATAAATATAGTTATAAATAATATTGATAGTTTTACGCTATCACTTGTTTACCCATTATTTTATTTTGATTATTAAACGTCTAATAAATAATAGTTATAAATATTATCAAATGGCCACAAGTTTGATAAACCGGACATATAAATATCCGTACCAAACTCGCAGCCATCAGAAAGTGTTGTAAGCTGTTCTAATAAAGAAGTTAGTCCAATATTGCAGTTTTCTTCTACCGAGAAATCCTCGTAAACTTATTTGGCGCAGTCGGTAGGATAGTGCCCTTTTGGCAAGTTGTTCAGTGCATCGAGTCACCCCCTGAGAAAAATCCTGCATCGAGCAAGAAGTCCCAGAGGTACGACGCCAGAAGTCAATCTTTATTGTTGAGGCCTATCCAAACAACCTACGTGGAGGAGAAGAAAAACGTAAGTCAATACTCAGCTCCTTAGAACGCTCTCCTTTCTCAAATTCAAATTGAAAGTCACTTAATTGTTTAATTTTCAAACTCTTGTGATCCTTTCGGTCTTGAAATTAAATTTTTCTAAATTCACTTACTACCTCTTAATAGAATTTGTGTGATATTTGGAAAAAAATATATTAGTTGCTAAGTCAGTCTATCGTAGACAACTATAGAATTAAGTTGCTGTTTAGTACATTCTGTAATTTATAGACAGGGAAGAGTCAGATCCTCGACCCTATAATTAAGTAAACCACTCATATGTCATTCACTGATTTACTGGAAAGCCTAGAGGAAGCTATTACATCTCCTGGCACAAGTAACGAACCAGAAAATAATACTTATACACCTATCCAAGCAAGATTAAGACCCAGTAAATTAAATCCTATTCTTTCTGTTGGTACTCAAAATACAGAGATGGCTCAAGTTAATTATCAATTATTACGAATGTATGTTGATACCATAAGACCATTTGACGGCAATGTTTTCGCCCTCAATGACTTTGTCACAGCCTGTAGCGCACTCGAACTTAACTACGCGAAACCAAACGATACTCCTGATAATATCAATTTAAACAACTTTTTACTTCAATCAATTAAATCAAAATTACACGGGCAAGCTCTCACCATAGTCGGTTGCCGCTTTGACCTAAATTCCTGGGCGGACATCCGCAAAACGTTAATAAACCATTTCTCAGACCCAAAATCAATTGCAAATCTTGAACACGACCTAAGACAAACGACCCGACACAATAATGAATCACTACATGACTTTGGGTTAAGATTGCAAAACTTACAAAGTTTACTATTAGCAAAACTTTCCCAGTCAAACGACGGAGCTGCAGAAAAAACAGCTTATACCAAAATATACGAAAAACTAACGCTCGATACATACACCCATTCCTTACCACAAAACTACCAGGTTATGATACGCTTAAGCCCCTTCACAAAACTAGAGGAAGCTATAAATTTGGTAGCTCGAGAAGAACAATTCAACAAAACATCAAGACAGACATCGTCGCAAAATTTCATAAAAAATAACTTCCATATCAACCAAAATCATGGCTTTAAACCTCAATTTCCATCTCAACCAATGAATTTACCCCCACGTCAAACTATTCAAACACATTTCCCTACTAACCAACAAGTATTCGGAAGACAGAATACAAATCAAAACGTCTTTAAACCAAGACCACAAAACACTCAGTCATATAAGCCCACTCCAATGTCTGGTGTTTCTGTCCAACCTAGACAAAATTTTGCCAACCCTTCAATGAGCAAACAGAATTTTTCGCCCCAATTTCGACCACACACGAACTCCCAAATTAAACGACAATTCCCATGGTTCAAACAATCGAGTCCCCAAAACTTCGTAGCCCAAGAATTACACACAGCTGAACTTGATCCAACAGTAGGATACTACTATTATCCAGAAGAATATCCTGAGATTCCTAACCCTTGATTTGCAGACTTAAATATTTCCGAAAACATCGATCTCACTCCAGAAGAGCCAGACGAGTTCCAAAATCAAAATGAAGAATGCAATGAGGACGTAAATTTTCTCATAGAGCCTCGGAACGATCAATCGTCGAATTGAATTCAGTACTCGCCCCTTGTAGCTTACTATATATACAAATTCGAAACCCAACAATGAAACTTCTTATAGATACAGGTTGCTCCAAAACTATCATTAAACCCCACATAATTGAAAACTTCTATCCCGATTGTATGTACCCTAGCTCTACAAAAATTAAAACATGTCACGGAGAGACAGACATACGATTTCATGCCGAAATCCCCGCATTTGACGAATTTAACTCAGAAGACACACTTGACGTATTAGTATATAACTTTCACGAATTTTACGACGGTCTAATAGGATTTGAAGACTTATCTAAATTTAAATTTCTGTTAGATTTCAAGAATAACGCCCTCTTTAACCATGATGTTTGCATACCCCTATTATTGAGAACTCCTAACGACACATCACGCACCTATGATTTAAATTCACATGACGTGCTTGTAAAACAGATACCTGTAGATATTTACAGTGAAAAAATCCTAGTTCCATCATTCTCAAACGGCACAGGTACTATCCCTGAAACCCTAACCACTGCAAAAAATGGGTTAGCTACAGTAGAACTTCATAACATGAAGGAATTCTCTACACAAGCTACCTTAGACCAGTCTTTCGATGTTCCACCATATGCAGATTTCGAAACTTTCATACGTCCCCTAGAAAACTCTAAACAAAAAATCGATCTAAATAAAAACTATCCGCATAGATCATTTAAATTTCGAAGAAAAATGCACTCGTTTCAGAAGAATTCCAACCTAGAGAAACATCCCAACATATTCTACTTTCCTGATGACAAACCTTCTTTCGCTAACCAGGCAAAACTCAACTTAAACGCAGATTGTCTCTCACGACCCCCTATACAAGAACTTAATGCCATCAACAATGATGACACTAATTCGATAATTGTAAATTCTCCAGATCTACAATCAATTCTAGATGAATTACCCGAAGTAGACCCAGAAATCGCAGACAATTTAATAAAAGACATTGACGAACATACTTTCGACAACAACACTGTACATACAGCTCTTTCAAGTTCCACATTCACAATGCCTTACTCAAAATCAGCCATCAATATTTATAAAAACCAGATTTTTATAAAAGAAAGCGACAATGCAGTCACTAACACCTATATCTTAGAAACACCTTTCCCCGGATACAGGAGACACAGAATTGTACTAAAATCACGGACATCCGATGAGGAGGTATTTAAATTTGTAAAACAGTCCTTACGTTCCACTCAAAATACTCAAAATTGTTTTAATTTCAACGACGAATCTATCAAACACAAAATAATTAGAATATTTCAAAGGTTCTTAAACTCCAACGACTCAATGAGTTGTATAATTTCAAATAAAGTTCTTGAAGATATTTCTCAAGAAGATAAACAGAATCAAATAATAAAATATATGCACGAAGGAAAAACTGTACACCGCGGAACCAAAGTCACAACTAGTTTAATAATGAGAAAATACTATTGGCCTAATATCAACTATCAAGTTGCCCAATATATAAAAAATTGTCACACGTGTAACACTTGTAAATACGACAGGCACCCACAGAAAATTAAATTCCAAAATACACCAATACCCAAGAAACCTCTAGATGTTATTCACTTTTCAAATGAATGTTACCTTACTATCTTCGACCCTTTCTCGAAAATCGGACAAGCTATCCTTTAAAGTCTAAAACAGGAATGGAAGTACAACAAAACCTCTTAACCTTTATTCAACACTACGGAAAACCTTACAAAATAATTTGTGACAAAGGAAAAGAATTCAATAACACCATGATCATTGACTACTGTGACCTGCATAAAATATCTTTACATTTTACCAGTACCGACAGTCATACATCCAACAGCCCTGTTGAACGCTTCCATAGTTCATTAATAGATAGCATGCGATGCCTAACCTCAGAAAATCCTAATTTCCCCAATTACTACCTAATGAAATTGGCTACTATCGGATACAACGAGTCGATACACTCCCTTACTAAACACACCCCTTTTCAAGTTCTTTTTGGACATTTAGACAAACCCTCTCCGTTTGAAATATCAGACGAAATTATCACCTCAGACTATATACAGGAACACAAAAACCTTACTCAAGAGCTATACGAACAGCTCAGAATAAACCTAAATACTCCTGACGCAGATGACTTAGAAGACATAAATTCAAAGTTAAATACTCTTATGAGGAATCAACATTCTTTAACGGCTCAACTAAACCTAAGAACCTCTCTGTATACGCAACTAATGGATAGAATAAACAAAACTTTAGGGGTCATTGAAACAAATGAAAAATCAATCATGTTTCACTTGAACACGACAATAAACCAACTTAATAATTTAGGAAAAAACGTATATTGCCAAAGCTTAGCAAACCAAATATCACAGAACTTTCTACTCATTTTAAATCACTTAGAAACTTTAGAAAATGCACTAGTAAACTCCTATTCAGGAATTATACATCATTTCTTCATGTCTCACTCAGACTTTATACATATTTTGAAGACTTTAGTAACTCTTTATAACTCTAGAAACCTCTTAAAAATAGACACTGATGAATATTACAGATTATTTCACATTAAAGTTAACAAGAATTTGATTTATGTTCAATTAACTATCCCACTCTTTGACATTAGAGACTTTCAATTAGTCCAGTTAATTCCTATTCCCTTAAATAACACTATCCTCATACCACCAAAACCTTACCTAGTACTGAGTATTGATCATTCTGCCCATTTATGGAAAGACACTGCCTGCCAAACGATCAACAAATACCATATTTGTGATGGAGAACCTCTACCTTGGACTTCCAATTGCTTCCTTTACTTGTTAGAAGGAAAACAACCTAACGACTGTATCCTACAAAAGATCAAAGTAAATACCGATCTTCTATTAAGGATTTCCAAAGATAAAATTATTTGCTTCCCTCGAGAAGAAGTTGTTATTAAAAGCTCATGCCCAGAACAAGAAATAATTCAACTAAATACTCTCAGCGAAGTTACACTCGAACACAACTGTAGCATTATTATTAAAAACACTACCTACTCGATAGATAGTACTAGACTTGAAGGACGTCCATTCTATCTACCGAAAATTGAAAGATATACTATGTCCCAACTACCAGACCTTCACTTAGAAGAATTTCCCGCAGACTTAAGCAAAATGTCTGAATCACTGAAGCAACTCCAACCACTAGAAATTGAAGACTTCAAGATTCCTACTCATCACACTTGGATTCTCTACTTTCTTATTTTTTTGATTATCTTCGTAATTTTAATTTACGTTTTCTTTAAATCTTTCAAGACAAAGCCATTTAACATAAAAATTATAAATAAAGGCAAACCGCCCAATGAACCTATTGAACTCCAAGATTCAAACCTTCATGTAAAGGATATGAATCCATTTTAAGAAGGGAGGAGTTATACGTTATCACTTGTTTACTCGTTATTTTTATCTTGATAACGATACTAGTAAATGTCATAATAAATATAGTTATAAATAATATTGATAGTTTTACGCTATCACTTGTTTACCCATTATTTTATTTTGATTATTAAACGTCTAATAAATATAGTTATAAATATTATCAAATGGCCACAAGTTTGATAAACCGGACATATAAATATCCGTACCAAACTCGCAGCCATCAGAAAGTGTTGTAAGCTGTTCTAATAAAGAAGTTAGTCCAATATTGCAGTTTTCTTCTACCGAGAAATCCTCGTAAACTTATTTAGCTATTTCCAAGAAAAAAAAAGATTTTCATAATGGTACGGGTAAAAATTTGTACCTACTTTTTTTTATGTTTCTCAGATCTGGTTCAAAATTGATATATATGGAGTCCACGTTGGGTTCAAAGAACTTTTTCTTAATAAAATTTTTCGATATATTGTCAATTTTTCGATATCTTTGTCGTACACAGACGAAAATGACTTTTAGTGAATCATTTAACTACACCTTAGTTTGGAAAGGAGGATAGTAATAAATGTAGAGTGAAATTACTTAAAGAAGATAACATCGTCATAGAATGCGCAGAGACCAATATCGTTACCACGTGCTCGTTACCTTGGCAACAATCCTATTTTTACAGCTGCGTGGGCGTCTCACTGCCTACTACCATTAATATTTAAATAGAAAATGGACCACCTCAACTATCCTACAGGTACCTATCCTACACCCTTATCTTCACACCGCATTTGCGAGAGTACTATCTATTCCACGGAAAAAATGAATACAGCATTTAGTAAGTATACAAAATTGTATAAGGAACATTTTTGTATAGATGTGTTTTTGACAAAAAGTGAACGGCTTAGCAGATACCGAGCTAAACGAATATGGAGGTGGTTTTTGTAATTTTAAGGGATGATGCAACTATAGTAGGGGTGGGAACTTTTCTTTATTGTGATTTTGGTGGTAATATTTCTGCCAAGTTTCAAAGCTTTATGAATTTTGTCGGATATAAAATTTAATTTTACTATCACAAATATTGGACCAAAGTACGTACAATCCATATAGAACCAATATTCATATATTGGTCCTACATGGATTGTACGTTGGTCCAATATTTTGTGCTACTATGGTAGATTGTAGAGTACTAGGATATTTCAATAATTTAGTTTTTTCTGGGATTAAAAAACGGCCAATCCATCCCTGGAAAACATTAACCTTGCTTTTATGTATACTGTGTTCTCACTTTTAACTTAATTAATTACATCTCTAACCGCCTCGCAGCAGTAAGCGAAATTGTTTATAAACAAGCCTTAACGTTAATGGCCTAGACAGCCTATCCTAATCTTTAACCCAGACATGCCAGACGAAAGTTCATCGAAAAAGCATGGCTGCGTAGAGTTATTTGTTTATGATGTGATGTGTTACCGGAAATAAAACGGGAATATCATCTGATTGTTGATTGCACAACACAGTACAAAGTACACACGTGTGTGTGTTTTACAGGTGTTCAATATTTCCTTGAAGTAATTTAATTTTCAAGGCCACTCATTGTTATTTTTGTATTATTTGGGTTCAGAAGATGATTTACAAAAATGTTTACGTAGCACAAACGACATTATTTGAATTAGCAGATAAAGCGTTTTGTTCCTTAAATTTATTTATGAGTAGTAGATATAGATATACAGAATAGATGCTCGTAATTTGTTTATTCAGTTTTGATAATGAAACGTGCATATCTTATTTGATACAATTTAGCAAGGTCAATAACTGAAAAAGAATTAAGATAACTAATCTGGGAAGTGATAAATAGGTACAGTACCCCAAACGATATTTGACAGCTATTAAAAAATTGAAAAAAAATTATAATGCACCCATAAAGACTTGCCAATTATCACTATGGTTTTAATGCGTAGACTATTAAGGTACATTGGCAAATTTCGCATTTTAATATACAGACAGATAAATATATTTACATTAATATTTTTATACATGATGTATGTAAGAGGTATTCATTTACTGTAAATAAATAAAAACCGCTGCCCAAGGAATCACTACTTCCACATCCAGATTTTTTATCTAAGTCACTCACAACGAAAAAATTTTGTATGTGGAAATAATTGTTTATGGAACTTTAATAATATAATATTTGAAATCCTCTACCCCAAAAACCCATAAAACGATACTCCACATCGGTAGCGGGGTGGGGGTGGTGATAGGGGGTGGTAGTGGGGGTGAATGAAGTAAAAAAACATTTTGAGGTTTCTGATTCTTGTACACACCCTAAATCACAATTTTTTTTCATCCCCTTTAATATGGGGGTGATAATGGGGGTGGCTAATGCCAAAATTTTTTTTGAGACCTCAGCTTCTCTTGTATATACTAAATACCAATTTTATGGACTCTTACCTGCTTGATTTGCCTATTTTTCCGAAATTTACCCCAATTTACCCCCCAACGGGGGGTACGGGGGACGGAACAAGATGAAAATATAATCTAGTTCTAGATCTCGTTAAAGTACATATGTGTACCAAATTTCAAGTCAATATCTCAAACGGTTCCAGAGTAAACGTGCGCACAAAAAAAGTTACAGACAGACCGACAGACCGACAGACAGAAATTTTTTTTTCGCTCAAACTTAAAATCTCGACGTTTCGTAACATTCTAAGCCTATTTGAACAATAAAATTTTTTAAAAATTTTTTTGTCGTTACTATACTTCCACTGGATGTGGAAGTAAAACTTAGAAACCATAGGTATAGTCGACTACAGACTTATGCGTGTAAAAAATGGCGTCTTTGATCTTTACCGTACCGCCAAAGACTAGTCCTCATAGGCCCGGGCCTAGGGGCGCCTCTGCCTTTCATCTTACTGGTTAGTGTTCATAAACTGATAGTAAGCATAGAGTACTTCAGTATGCGCTCAGCGCCGGCGTGCCACCCTGTGGGTGCTTGCCATGGATTGCTTGCATAAAGGACTGACGGTGCTCTGTGGCTGGCTAGTACTGATTGTAGAGTTAATGGGTTAGTAGTATTGTTTTATTTGTTAGTATGTCTTATTTTTTTTTTTTTTTTTTTTTTTTTTTTCAGATTGCTGTAGTGTTGTGATTGAAGTTATTGCATGTTGCAGTATTGTGCAGTGCTGTTTGTTAGATGTTATGGCTCTTTTATTATTGTTTGCTTGTTGCTTTTTGTTCAGCTTTTGCTTATGATTAATTTTTTTTTTTTTTTTTTTTTATTCTGTTTCTTTCTGGTGTGGAATGGCTCTTTTATCTGATGTTTGTAATGTGCTTTTTTTTTTTTCCCAGCAGTGTGTGTACATAGAATTCTGTGTTTGTGAGTCTATACAATGCAATTGGTTAGTATTCGTCTGGGTTGGTGTAGATGTAGTTGAGAGAAGGATGCTTAGGAGCTGTTTGAAATTTGACTACCAGAGGGTCGGTAAACGTTGGGTTTGACGATCTCACCAGTGTGTTGGCGAAGTTGGGCAGAAGTCTGTTGTATATGAAATTGCTTAACGTGGGGGTGCCCGTGAGATCGTGTAGGGTTGGAATTGGGGTAGCGCGGGGGACTCGGCTGGCCGCCCTGAGATTTTTGTTCTGGACTCGTTGGAGGGTTTTCTGTTCAGTTGGGGTCACCAGTGGGTACCACACTGGAGCTGCGTAGGTGATACAGGGTCTTATATATGTTTTGTAGATTAGTACAGAAATTTGAGGTGGGGAGTTCAAGATCACGGGTAGCAGGCTTCTGAATTTGGTCCAGGCTTTGTTAGTGATTTTTTTTAGGTGGCTTTTGAAGGTGAAGCGCCTATCGAGGGTGACCCCCAGATAGTGCATTTCCTCTGCCCATTCGGTGGCCTGCCCTTCCACCTGAATGGTTTCCAGGTTGAGGGGACTTCTGCGCTTGGTGAAACAAACGCATTGAGTCTTATTCGCATTGGCCTTGAGGCCCCAGTTTGAATAGTATGTTGTAATAAGATTGGTTTGTGTTTGTGCAAGGTTAACCATGACGTCGGGGTTTTTAGAAGTGGTTAGGACCGCCGTGTCGTCTGCGTACAGACACAGGGTGACCCGGTGGTCGGTAGGTTTAGGTATGTCGTTGACGTATAGGTTGAACAGGATGGGACCAAGGGCGGACCCTTGGGGGACTCCGGATAGGATAGGGGTAAGGGGAGAGCGCTCCTGGTTGACTATTGCTCGGAATTGGCGATTTGACAAGTATGATTGTATAAGTTTAACTGTACGAATCGGAAAACCCGCGACTTGGAGCTTGTATAATAGTCCAGGATGCCAGACTCTGTCGAAGGCTTTTTCGAGGTCTAGGGCGACAAACCCCGTTAGTAGACCTCGATTGTTGTTGGTTCTGACGGTTTCACCAACCCGAAAGAGCTGCTGGGTGGTGGAATGACTGGCACGGAATCCAAATTGGTAATCGTTCAGCAGATTTTCGTTGTTGATGTGTTCCTGAACGCGATGTAAAATTAAGCTATCTAGCACTTTAGCCAGAGAGGGTATAAGACTAATCGGCCTGTAGTGGGCCGGCTCAGTGCCCGGTTTATTTGGTTTGGGTATATTAATGATGTGAGCAATCTTCCAAGAACTGGGGTAGTGCATGAGTCTGTGACACGAGTTGTATATCTTAGTAAGGGTGAGATATGCTCTCACCGGCAAGTGCTTGAGTGCATATGCCGGGATGCCGTCATGCCCGGGGGCCTTTCTGGGATGTAAGTTAATGATGGCCCCCCGTATTTCCGAGGGTGAGTAAAACATGGGTTCCGTGCCAGGGGGGGGGGGAGGTTTGCTCCAGCTCATGAATAACCGGGTTGACTAGATCTAGGGTATGATTTGGAATAGGATTAGGCTGGAAAACTTGGGATAGATACGTGGAAAAGGCGGAAGCTCTTTCTGTATCCGTGACCGCCAAACCAACAGGGGTGGTGAGGGGTGTGGACTGTTTTGTGCTTTTAGCGAAGATTCGTGGGACATAATAGGGATCGTCTGGGTGCTCGGCAACTAGTTTCCCAATTGATTCGTTTCTGTGTATTTTTATCTCCTGGGCTATCTGTCTTTTCATGTGGTTAATTACAGGTAAGAGTTGTGGATTTCGAGTGTTATGGTATCGTTTTCTCACCCTGTTTTTCTCTTTGATCAGATCAACTAGTTGCCTAGGGAGGTTGTTGTAAGCATAGAGATTATAATACAAGACATTTAACTTCCGTGTTTAAGTTTCCTATTCGGGGAGGGATAAAATTTACCTGATCCTAGGGGCGATTTATATCTAAAACCGGCACTGAAAAGGAGATTGTAGAGAACATGGAGGAGGGAAGAATTTTCCTCTTCAGGAATATGTTGGGGGTAGAGTGAAATTAAATAGAAAAGATAACATACGTCACGGGTTCGCGCACAGCGTACAACAGTTGGCATAATATCAGTGCCGTGCCATCCATTTTTTATTTAAATATTAATGATAATAGGCAGTGCGACGCCCATGCGGCCGTAAAAATAGGATCGTTACCTAGGTAACGAGCACGTGGTAACGATTTCGGTTTCTGCGCATTCTATGACGATGTTATCTTTTCTATTTAATTTCACTCTAGTTAGGAAGTAAACATACTAAAAGTCCCTGCCCCTAGCCCCGCCGCTTCAGGTGAGCACGGGGGTGGAAAGGTTTTTTTCGATTCTTCGCTTATCGGAATCGTACGGAAAAAGATAGGTAATCTATGCAAAATTAAACATGATTAAATTTCCTACAAGAATGTCTATATTTATTTCCTTCCTATGTGTTATAGTTTACGAGATATTCGCCAGCCAAAACAGATAATTAATAAATAAATTAATTTAGGTAGCTTGAATATTTCTATCAAAGCGGTTTACCGTGGTCTGTTAATAAATCACAGTCACAAAACAATCTTTATTTTACGACACTCGACGTATTTACTAACGTAATATTTTGTTGAAATCTATACATTTCCTTAAATATACACTGTGACTCACTTAAAATGAAGACACCCTATAACTTTTTTATTTTGTTTCCGATTTGAATCAAATTTTAGTCAAGTATAGAACAAATTAGGATTTACTTATGACCAGAAAAACATTCGCCTGCAGGGCCGGCGGAAGGGGTGAAACAGCGAAGCAGATGTTACAGGCGGCATTTTTTAAGGGCGGCATTATAAGACTTACCTTTTATAAATTTCAGAAATTCAAAATTGCACAAAAATCTCAAAAAACATTTTTTGATTCCGAATGGCTGTTTTATTGTGGAGCGTTACATATTCTAATCCCTACTCCGTACATATTCGTTTACTCGTTCTAAACATGTCAACGCCGCGCGCTGGCCGTCGGCCGCCTTTTGTCTCAAGGACAAGCTCCGATTAAAGAACTTATATCTAGATACATAATTGTACTGATTTATATGTTGCTGAGATAGTTACAATCTAAGGCACTTCTTCCCATAAGTTCTTGATTGGCTAGTCGATCTATTCGCGACCGATTCGGGCACGATCGGTTCAGTTTGATTATCATAATCTCAGTTTGACACTTTTGACAGTATCCGCCATTAATGTTAATAAGTGTTTTTCGATCAAAATGTGGTGAAGAAGTCTTTTTATTTTAAGTTGTGATTTGCTTAATACCTAAATAATATTCTCTATTCATATTTACACAGTTTAGTGACAATATATTTAGTGCAAAGTGCTGTGCCGTTTGCAGAAAACAATTTAGAAATGAAGAAAATCGCTCGTTCCATAGTCGTAACATAATGAAGTTCAGGTTAGTTATAAAGTGAATACCAATTAAATTTTAATATCCTTTCAATACATATTTATCTTACTGTATTATCTTACTGTAATATCGTATGTCTATATCACGTTGTATAAAGAGTCGGTAATGCAGGAATTGCAATAATTCATTTTAATGAAAATATTTACCATTCTACACATTTTCTACACACACAACGCCACTGTTGCCTATGGGATGTGATGTTCATCTATCCATTTTAATGGACATATAATGTGATTATGTTGGAGCAAACAAAGTATATAATGAAAAGATAGCCTGTTATGTATCTAGATCAGAGTTGCCAACTTTTGTGTGAACGATTTCCCTAGACATACGAGGATTTTTTCCTAGATTGACGAATTTTTCCCTAGACCCTAGTTAACCCAATTTAGTGAAGTACATAGCACAGATTTCTGATTTGTAGAAACCAACGCCGGACGCTGGCAAGTTACAGCGACTATATATAGATGATGTTGATCTAACTGTTTACTTCATGGAAATATAATACATATATATGAACAATTAATTATTCATGATTTTTACTTTTATTTCTTGATTTTATTATTATTGATTAATATTATTGTATTCAAATTTAGTTAATTATAATAATTCTGTATATTTTCAAGATTCCCTAGAATCCATAGAATTTCCTTTGTCCCTAAATGTTCTTTTTAATCCGAGAGGACAAGGAACGATCGCAATTTCGAGCAAAGCACGACTGCTACAGCGCACAACGTGGCGGCTAAAAAGATGAAATGCGTAGTAAAAGGTTTCTCTTGTTTTTGAATTTTTAGTGAAGCTAGTGAAAGTATTATTTATCTTATATGTTTGTTTATAAGTTTTTATAAATAAACTTGTCCTAACAGTAGTAACTTGTAATGTTTTTTCTTAGGGCTGCAAGCAAATATTTGATTCGGGTGCCAAATACTCTGGCGCCGGCACTGTTCGCCTGTTACTAAGACAAAGCCACCTACGTTACCAAAATATGCGGAAAAAACTAAAAACATTCTGAATGTTAAAAATTCTAAAAAATGCATACATACACCAAAATTTGATTATTGATGGGGGATTTTTCATACATAAGCTCATCTGGTAAAGGGGATCCTCAGTATCCACAATTTGTGGTGGATACGTGAAATTCGTCAAGAACCACTAATAATATGATTCTTAATTTTTTCTGGCATATTTTGGTACCGCAGATGGCTTCGCCATTGTAGCAGGCGAATGTTTTTCTGGTCTTAAGCAGATCCTAACTAAGTTGTTCTATACTTGAGTAAAATTTGATTCAAATCGGAAACAAAATAAAAAAGTTGTTATAAGGGTGTCTTTATTTTAAGCGAGTCTCACTGTATATTTAAGGAAATGTATAATAGATTTCGACAAAATATTACGTTAGTAAATACGTCCAGTGTTCTAAAATAAAGATTGTTTTGTGACTGTGATTTATTAGCCGACCACGGTAAACCGCTTTGATAGAAATATTCAAGGTATCTAATTAATGTATTTATTAATTATCTATCTATTATCTATTTTGGCTGGCGAATATTTCGTAAACTATAACACATAGGAAGAAAATGAATAGACATTCTTGTAGGGAATTATGTTTAATTTTTTATACAGTATCGGAACGTGGTCGATTTGGTACGGCAATAAGAGCAAGCGAGAGCGAAGCAAGCAGTGATGCACATTAAGGGGCGTGTCACACTTTGCCTCTGCTAGACGCCTTTATTGTGGGCGGTCGGTTAAGTCGTTGAAACTATGCAATCCCAAAAGCAAAACTTTCCGATACTGTATAACCTTTTTCCGTACGACGCATCGTTTCCGAATTATAAGCGAATAATCGAAACCTTTCCACCCCCCTACCCCCTGAAGCGGCGGGGCTACGGGCGGGGACTTTTAGTATGTTTACCTCCTAACTACCCCCAACACGTTCCTGAAGAGGAAAATTCTCCCCTTCTCTATGCTCTCTACAACTCTTTCGTTGACTGGACTATATCAAGATTTATAGACTATGAGGTTCCTTAATATACAGCTTTTAGGCGACGAGGTCAGTGCGGGGGTGAAAACTCGGACTATCTTTCTTCCTCGAACGCGCAGTAGCGGCGCAGTTATCTCACTCTAGAAGAACCGTCCGTACTGGCCCGAAATATGGTCTGACGATACTATGATCTGTAGTGTTACATTCTACAACTTATCCTCATTACCAGCATGCAGAACAGTGACTCAAAATGTGAGGATAATTACCACCGACCTCAAAAGCGGGTCATTGCGAGCCCGTTCCAGTTACGAGTTCTTTGCTTAATTAACATTACACAAATTCTTACAATATTTTGAATAAGGCCCTGCATCTGGTGTGATTTCACACCAGCTGTTCATTGGTTAATGCCATTTTTTGGTGGGGATTGTGAGTTATTAGGCCACCTTATAGTCTACCAATCTTGGGACTATATAACCCTAATGATTTACATGTTACCAATACAGACAAAAAGTTACTAGAAGCACTAGAAAACAATATATTAACTATTAAGCAGCATGCCGAGAGACAAACATCCTGTGTGGAATCACTTTTATTGCAAAATTAATGCTAAAAATTGTGGAAAATGTCAATTTTTAACAAGTTCTCGTTATTGAAATAAGCTGAAATTTTATGTATAATTACATGTAGTTTTGATGACACAATAGTATATTATGGTATCATCGAACACTGATATTGCTGGTCTAATGACTAAATAGTAAAAAAATAAAATTATATAAAAAATTTTTTTAAAAAACTTTTATTTCATAAATGTACTAAGTATGTACCAAAAAGCAAAAAAAAAATTTTTCCAAATTCATACATCTGGAAAATAAAAGCTTTGCTGGCGGTCATATAACATCATTGTATAGTTACTTTGCTCAATTGACTGCCCGCAAAGATTTTATTTTCCAGATGTGTGGATTTAAAAAAGTTTATTTTTTACTATTTGGTACATTTTTTAAATATCTTTTTATAATTTTATTATAAATATTAATTTATTATAAATATTAAAATGTCCGATATATATATATTAATTATTGATATATACCTGATATATATCGTAAATATAGGATATTTTGATATTTACGATAAATATCACGATATTTTCGAACCCACTAACTAATATATAGAGGTGAGGGACAATCTAGAGTGCAGTATGTGTGGTGACGGTGAGGATGAGGAAACTCCTCACCACATACTAAGCGAATGCCTAGCCGTGACGGCTGGAAGGCTTTCATACTCCGAGGGACCATTTGTGACCCCGAGATAGCCAGACCTCTAATCGACTGTACACTCGCCTGTTGGGGAGGAACAGGGCTACAAGGTACGATAAGCTTAGTGTTCAGTATGGCGGGGTCTTGACGCCGCAATCTGTAGGAAGAAAAAAGCCTATTTGAACAAAAAAAAAATTCAAATTTTTATACTGTTACTCTCGCCATTACTATACTTCCACTCCACTACATGAATGTGGAAGTAAAAAAACATGTGTCGCATGTGGCCAGCAGCCAGCACATTACTTTCTTATACATAATATGCTCTCTACAGGCAGGAACTACGGTGGGGCCAGAGTGGGCCATGGCAAAATTACATTACATCACCCTTGTGCTCACCCTGACAAATTAGGAATATTACTTTTTTGCACGAGATGAGTAAATTTTCTAAAGTACTTAAATAAGTAATAATCGTGTTGAGTTGTTTGGCAAACCTAAAAAAATGTATACTCAGCCGCAACTAACCCAGGGGCTAGTTCCATGCCTGACTCTAATGTATTACCTATGTAAACCAATAACGTTTTGATTCTATTTCACACCACCACTGACTATCTGAAAAGTATCCGAAAAAGTTTTTTTGTTAATCAAAAAACTTTTAAATATATTTTAAAAATTTCACAAATCCCTTTAATTTTCAAAGTACCTATCACACAGAGCTGAGACATACTCGAGTACAAGTACTTGAAATCAGTACTTAACTACTGTTTCTGGTACTTTGTACTCTATACCCGAGTACATCCATGCGAAGAATAACTTATTTACTTGTACTTGTAGTGAAAATGGTGTACTTGAGTTCTTCGCAAAGTACTCGGGTATACTGAAAAATATTCGAATACAAACGAAGCCATTATAGCTGCTGTGGTGTGCCCAAAATTTAAACTTCGTTGATACAATTCAATAAAAGACGACACTGACTTGACCTTGACCTTGACCACTGACTCCATTAAACGAATGGCTGTTCTTGCTGCTGATAATCTCACTTCCAGATCAGGGCGAAATAATTTAGAAACAAGAAGAAACCAAAAGGAAAAGGAGGAGAGTGATGACAATGACAGTTTTTATGACTTTAATGAGACCAAAGAAAATGGGGAAATTGAATCCAATCAGGCGAAGTCAAAAATTGAACTGGAGTTATTGCGATACTTTGACGATAAGCGAAGTAATATAGATATTTTGAAAACAGATTACTCCATTATCAAAAAGCTTTTTGTTAAATATAACACTTGCCTGCCTTCATCTGCCGCTGGCGCTCCAGAGAGATTATTTTCATACGCTATCATAATAAATAGTCCTCGGCGTCATGCCCTTACAGACAAATGTTTTAAAAAGTTGGTGGTGATGGAAGTCAATAAAATAGGCCCATTTTAAACCAGAATTACCAAAAATGTTAATATTGGTTGGTAATGTTTTTGTTTTATTATTAGAAACATAAATAATATTAATAAATGACTAAATAAGCTGTACATCATACTTGTAATTTCTGACATCCTTAATCCTAATATATAAAAGATCAAGAGACTGAAGGATAGTTGAATTTATATATTAACATATTTTAGTCCTTCCCAGTTGTTACTTGTATTTTTTTGCTATAACGGTTTAAAGGTAACATTTGTTTCAGCTCAACCGCTTGCGTCGTATTATTGTACTCAGGATTCAGTACTCGAAAATTTGTACTTGAGTACTTGTACCGGCCTCCCCAGAGGATGAGTAGTAGATTCCTCTACTAGATAATATTGGCATTAATTACAAAATATTTATTTCAAGGGATAATTTGGATATTGCCTTGTACTGATAGAGATTATGCTTCTTTATTTTTTGGCTCGTGGAAGAATGCTTGGGGGGGGGGGCATGGCTCCCCCCTGGCTGCGCCCATGATGTGCCAACTATACTTATACTGTTAATGAAAATCTTGGTTCTGAAATTTCAATAAATCCCCATAAATATATTGTGAATATGCACAGACAGAGAAATTTTCAGGAAATTAGCCAAAATGGATCAAATAAGGTGAAGACATGGGTAACAACATAAATCGATGAGTTGTTAAAAACTTCGTAGTTAAAAAAAATCTGGATTACTTTAATTAGGATGAAGGAGGCATCCTAATTAAGGTATAAGGAAGTAAAAAAATTGCAGGTCTTCAAAAAATAAAAATTATCTAATATATAAATCTAATATATAAAAATCTCGTGTCACAGTGTTTGTTATCGAACTCCTCCGAAACGGCTTGACCGATTTTTTGGTGTATATTTGGTGGGTCTGAGAATAGGTCGTAGGCTATTTTTTATACCCCTGGGCGATAATGGTGGCCCTATCCAGAAATTTTCTTTTTATTTTTTGGACAAAAATTTATAATTTATATGGCAAAACAACGTTTGCCGGGTCAGCTAGTAATACGATAATATCTAGTTTCCACAAACACTAAAAGACTTGGACACGAACTCAAACACAATCACTAGATGCGCGTTTTCCAACCATGTTAGCATCCAGGGGCGGACTAAAGGCGGGGGGGCTTAAGCCCAGAGCCCCGGATACTGAAGGGGCCCCCGAACGCTGAAAACGGACTTAAAAACCAAAAATACGATATTATTATGACTATGCTTCGTACTGGTGATCTTATTGGTGGTATAAATTGGTATAAATTATAAATATAAAAGTATACAGAGTGACCCATTTAAAAGCGGGGCACCTCTCTAAAATTTGTATTTATTGTGCGATTTGCATCAAATTTTACTCAAGTACAGAACGAATTAGGATCGAATTGTGACCAGAAAAACATTGGCCTCCTGCAAATGCAAAGCCACCTACGGTACCAAAATATGTGGAAAAAATCAAGAAATGATATTAGGCATTTTCGAGGGCATTTTATTATCGAAAAATTTTGTTAATGGAACTTATTCAGAATTATCCAAAAACCTTAAGTCCAAAATTTAATCAAAATGAAAAAATCGAAAAATTGAAATTTTGAAAATTTTAAAAATAATTATTTAAAAAAAAACTGCAAATTACTTGACAACTACCCGGCAACTTGGGTTTAATTTCAAACAAAATTGTCACAGTAAAGTTTTCTAAACAAAAAAAACCAGTAAAATAATATTTTCGGACTTGGATATTATTTTAATCAAAATTTCAATATTTTTTTATTTTGATTAAATTTTGGACTTAAAGTTTTTGGACAATTCCGAACAAGTTTCGTTAACAAAATTTTCCGATAATAAAATGCCTAATATCATTTCTAGATTTTTTCCGCTTATTTTGGTACCGTAGGTGGCTTTGCATTTATAGGAGGCGAATGTTTTTCTGGTCATAATTAGACCCTAATTTGTTCTATACTTGGGTAAAATTTGATTCAAATCGCACAATAAATAAAAATTTTAGAGAGGTGCCCCGCTTTTTAATGGGTCACTCTGTATATAACATTTTTACATTTTTTGCTCCTGTCTGCTTCCGCATCGCAATCCACATTCTCTGCGCCACTGTATGCATCTGGATTGGACCAGTTTTAACCAAGGCGCAGTGTAATGCGGCTACTCGCTATTATTATTTATAGTTTACTTAGTTCAGTATTTTACCCAAACAAAGTGAAACGTGTCTTGGTGATGCGTGATCTCATCTGATCTCAAAAAAATGTTATCTTATGAGATGGGAAGGGCCCCAAAGCATTAATAGCTTAGGGCCTCGCACCGGCTAGTCCACCTCTGTCAGTATCATCTGGAGGTATTTAAAACTAAGTACTTTATGATTACTTAATAGTTTTAATCACTACTATTAATTAATGCCAATTTGTCGCTGGGAAAATGAATGAATGGAATGACACTAATTCACCAAAGATATTACTGACATTACTTCATATTTTAAAATCTGCCATTTTCACACAAACCTTTCCAATTGATATACACATAAGCCCGGGTCAGACTAGGCTGGTTGCTAGCCGCTGGCTGCTATTTGCTGGTAGTAGCTAGTACAAGCAGCGGCTAGCAATGTGGTCACATTGTGCTGCTGTCAGCGCCTTAAAGTAGCAGCTACGTTCTCAGTTATCAACATGTCTTCTGTGGGTCCACGCAAAGAACATTTGATATTATTGTTAAGGATAGCACTGAGGGAACTTAGTTCAAAAATGCTTAAACGCAAACAGAGACTCAAACAGAGATTCCAACGTTGCACTTAATCCAGCAACCTTTAAATCCTCTAATAACTTAGAATATGATGCGTCCTTTACATTTCCCTTTAAATAATGAAATGAATGACTTTATTGATTGATTTTGTTAGGATAATACCTAATATACAGTGATATTTTTTACAATTAATATTAAGCAATAATAATTATTCAAAACCTGCTTCTAACTATAAACTAAAAGAAGAACAGTAAGAAAATGTGAATAGAAATAATAAAAAAATAAAATATGAACAAAGTAACATGCACACATGACAGAATATAAGATTTTACATCTAAATCAAGATATCTAGTAATAAATTTAATTATTTACAATATTTTCTCATTAATGAAAATTCCTAATCTGTGTTTAAATTCTTGAACTGTTACTGAGTTTTTTAAAGAGTCAGGTAAATTATTAATAATCCTCACATGAGACATCCCACAAACAGGGATACTTTTGAAACATATTCAGAAATTGTATAATTTCTTTTCCCGACCACTTTAGCTCTACCATCTTCATATATGGATTAACAGAGAACAAAATAATTTCACACCACCACGTGATAACTACTCACTGTTGGTGCGCTGTACTGGTCAGATTAGGCTAGTAGCTAGTGGCAGCAAAGACGAAAGGATCACGTGATTGGCTAGTTGCTGGTAAAAGTTGAACATGTCCAACTTTAGTAGCAGCTGGTAAATACTCGCCAGCTAACGAAACCAGCGGCTATTTCTGTGTTCACACTACTCTTGATGGCTGCTAACTAGCGGATAGTAAACAGCCTAGTCTGACCCGGGCTTTAGTGATTCCAACATATCAAGTGCTGCATGGCACTCCTGAGATGTGACATCATTTTTACTACGTTTACATGGTTTTAAGTTTATTACACATAACCTTTATTTAAATTATTCACAATAATATTATTACTTAAAACCACACATACTAAACTTTACCAAATCTTGACTAATTAAACCAACAAATTAAAACAAAATCAGTTGAACGTTCAACAATATGATGGTATGATGCAAGCTAAGCTGAGATATTTGAAGCATCGTGTGGCGATATGCCATGTAAACAAACTTGTACTAGCACGTGGCGCAATACTAACTTAAGTGTTCCATATATGTATACGGAATTAGCATGTTGATTCTGAGTTTTAGTACTTAGGTATAACATCAGAATATTTGCAGGAATGACGTGCAATACTTGATATGTTGTAGTGTAATGATCCTAATATATCAAGCAGTGCACTTCATCACTGGTTATATTCTGACATCATAAAAGTACAAACTCAACGCTTAAGTTGTTCGTTTATAAGACATGTTAACATACATTTACAAGATTCGCTACTTCTAAAAGCTCAACTAAGTTTGCATCATGTTATTTTGTTGAACGTTTAATTGATTTTGTTTTAGTTTGTTGATTACCTAAATGAGTCAAAGTTTTATAATCAGGTAAAGTTTAGTTCCCGGCTTAGAGTGTTTTTCAATATTAATATTATTATAAATGATTTAGTTAAAAATTTTATATGGCAACTTTGACACCATGTAAACGCAGTGAAACTGTCACGTCAGTTTAACAGTGCCGTGCACCGCTTGTTAATCTTGATATATTGGGACTACTATACTTTACCTACTCCTTCAATTCGACAGGCTAATCCAGTGAAAACCTTAACCAATGCTTTAAGCTCAACTTTAAGAATATTAATCTAGTTTTAGCAAAACAAAGTGCATAAAGACATTGTTAATCTTAAATTTTTTTAATTTTCTTTAGGATTAAATATTTGAAATGTCATTTGGACAAAAATTTACCAAATACACCTAAATATGACTATTTGTCGATGCGTGAAGATGATTTAACTCTTTTGGAATTTTTCAGTATCCAAAGTTCAGTTTATTAAGTAACAACATCAGAGTAAAATAAAATGATTTCTGTTTTATATAAATAATATAATGGGAGAAACTCAAAAATTAGATAGCACACCTATGAATTAATTTAAGCGAAAAATACTGAGATAAACACTCGGATAAACATTTTTACCTCGATAAGTATTTTTATTAGGTTCTAATTTGAAATGAAATTCTAAAGAAAGAGCACTTACTTTTAACATCTTTAGCTGATCCAAAGTAAGCTCCTTCAAAGGAATCTCCAGCATGTCATTATCCACGAGGTCCCTCTTTTTCTTCATCGCAATACACACATGAAAATCATGATAAATAATAGGCACCAAGTCTTTGCTAAGTTGTACATCAAATTCTACAAAATCAGCACCATGATCGATGGCATTTCTCAGACTAGCTATAGTATTTTCTCTAACTTCTGCACAATTTTCAGTTTTAAAACTAGAACCCGATCCTCTATGGCCTACATCTAAACCGGACCGAGTTTTTTTCCAATGCCTGGCATAAGAAATACTCATATCACATTTGAAATTTGGCATCGGACCGATCACAATATAATCTACACGTATTTGCCCCAGAGGGCGATGCTTTGTACTAGTCACAGGTAAAACAACATGTCCTTCGGATGACTGTAGAGCAGTAGGTAACAAGTAACTAAATCCCGCATGATAAGGAGGCTCTCCGTCAGCACTCCGAGAACTATAAATATAAAGATCAATTAAGAATGCCACGTTGGCTGGAAATAAAAGAGTAGATTGGAAAATTAACATATCATCCTTGCACAGTTCGTGGCCAAACTGACACTGTTTTCTGAAAGTCGGATCTTCATCGTTTAAGCTGGCCACTTCTGTAAAGGCATGCTTAGGGCTTTCAACATTATCTTGAGTCTCTGCACTTAAAGACTCTTCGAGAAGATCCAACATGGACTTTGAAACTGTATTACGAGTTAAATTAACAGGTGTCACTTTAACATTAACAGATCGGTTGTAGTATTTTGGTCGAAAAAATGTCAAAGGATTGTTGCAGAGTTTCAGCTGTATAACAGTTTCTTTATTTAACCAGCCCCGATCTACCCTCTCGTGATTATCGTAGTTACCATACTCAAGAGGTTCATCATTCAATATGGGAGATACAGCCAATGAATCTATAAACCTCGGTTCTATATTAGTCTCCCAGCTACGTACGATTACTTGTAAATCCAGCTCGATAATCAAGCAGATGCAAAATCTAAAACGAACATTCTTTTTTCCTGGTATTGGTATCACCCTGGACCATATATCTGTATCATTTTCTCTTCCTAAAGGGATGCATTTTTCAGGCTGCCATGATCCTAGTTCTTCCACATCACCTATTACACAGACAGTTCCATCATCGTTCATTACATCAGGTACTCTAACACGGAATAGCCAGCTTCTCGATGGATACTGTACAGATTCTCTGGATACAGTAGATAGACTCGCATCTCCTTTAGCAGTTCTTAAGACAGCATTATCAGGGTTCTCAAGGAAAAACCAACGCTGCATTTTTGTCAGCTATCTATAAAACAACACAACAAAATCCTACAATATCACGAATCAATTTAAAATCGGCGTTAAAAGGTACGTAGTAGATAAAAAAGCGCACTTACTGTCACTTCTGTGTTAAAATGTTAAAAAATTACCTGGGGAATGACACAAGTCATCACTAGTAGGTGCACACCGTCGTCGTTTTAAATTAGACCTCTATAAGTACATAATACATTATTAAATACAACTTAGCACAGTTTGACAACGCACATTTTTAAAAAATAACCACTTCACGCTCATACAGAAATTCCAACCCAACGCGACTTTTTAATAAAACAGCTGACAGCTGACCCGTGTCGCAGTGCGATCACGAATCACGATTCATCATAATCCCAATCGAAAACGCACAAATCCACATCATACGATTCCTATTCGTATTTTTGAAGATTCTACGCTTGCGCTGGTTGAAAGCCAAAGCCTACAGGATTTTAATCTGTGCTACAGGGACGTATCTTGAATTTTCCTTCCGAAACATTTTTCATATTATTATGTTGTTAGTAATGTTAGTGATTGAATTCTGAGTAACATTCAAATTATTCTTATTCTGTTCATGCATACAATAACTTAAGATGATACTGAAAAGTAGGTATACTTTTAGATTTTGGACGTATATAATTATACGCGAGTGTCGTGAAAACTAATAAAAAATATACTTTCAGTGGCGTAACTGCATGACACCCCCGCAGACCCCGCACCGCAGGAGGGACCGGCCAGCTGGAGGGCCCAGGGCAGCCGATAGGCAGATATCTTAACAAATATATTTTTTTCAAGTTTCTCCCCCCCCCGCTCATCAATTATTAAGCGCGGGGGCCCGTTGGCTTTTGGAGAGCCCGTTAGAGATATTCTCCCTCCCGCTCATCAATTTTTAAGCGCGGTGGGCCGTTGGCTTTTGAGGAGCCCGTCAGAGATATTGACGAAAAAATTTTTATTCGAATTTCTCCCCATCCACCTCTCTCATCAATTATTAAGCGCGGGGGCCAGTTGGCTTTTCAGGGGCGTAGAGCGGGGGCCCGTCAGAGATATTGACGAAAAATTTTTTTTTCGAATTTTTCCTCCCGCTCATCAATTAATAAACGTGTGGGCCCGTTGGCTCTTGAGGGGCCCCTCAGAGATATTGACGAAAAAATTATATTTATTCGAATTTCTCCCCCCCCCCCCCCTCGCGCTCATCAATTATTAAGCGCGGGGGCCCGTTGGCTTCCGAGAGGCCCGCCAGAGATCTTGACAAAAATTGTTTTTTCACATTTCTCCCCCCGCTCATTAATTATACACAGGCCCACAAAAAAAAAGTTGTCTGCGCCGGGGTATTGACCATACCTATCCCTTATATTTTGACCCGCTGAACACGAATCTGACCTCAGTTTTTCCCCTATACGTCAGGTTTTTTTTTTAAGCAAAAAAGTCTAATATTTATATATTTATTTGCTGTTAAAGGAAATACCTGACGTGCTGGGGAAAAACTAAGGTCAGATTCGTGTTCAGCGGCTCAAAATACAAGGGATAGGTGTGGTTGCAGTACCCCGCGCAGATGACTTTTTTGTGAGGGATTGTGCCACACAGTGTGGCACAGTGGCAACGAAAAAAAGTGGTCTGCGGGGGGGTACTGACCACACCTATCCCTTGTATTTTGAGCCGCTGAATACGAATCTGACCTTAGTTTTTTCCCAACATGTCTGTTTTTTTTTAACAGCCAAAAAAAGTCTGTTGAATCGTAATATTTATATATTTATTTGCTGTTAAAAAAAAACCTGACGTCCTGGGGAAAAACTATATAAGGTCAGATTCGTGTTCAGCGGCTCAAAATACAAGGGATAGGTATGGTCAGTACCCCGGCGCAGACAACTTTTTTTTTCGTTGGCCTGTGTTATTGAAGGAAAGGGGCCCGATAAAGCTGTCGGAGGTCCTGGGGGGGGGGGGGACATTGATGGATGGTCGAACCCCATTCAAAACTCTGCAGCCAGCTTTGCTTTCTACTCGTTATATGCAGAGAGGGGGCCCCTGAAAACGTTTGCGGGGGGCCCACTCAGTTTCTGTTACGCCACTGTATACTTTTCAGGTATTTACCTAGCCCAAAGAAGCATATGCACTTCATTTTAATTTTATTGATATCAGAGAAAAAAAATCCACAAAAATGAACATTGATGAGCTGGAAAGGGAGGGGAGAAAATCGGACAATTTTTTTCCGGGGGCCCTTTCGAGGTACTTTGTGAGAACCGCCCCACCGGAAAACTCACGATATTCCGGTGTGTCAGCACGCGCTTACATAGATTATAAAATTTTATGCACGTTGTTTTTTGTGAAAAAAGTTTTTGTCCATCTTTTTTAGTTTTTGTGTTAAATGACAAAAACAACATTGGCAACAGTTTTTTTTAACATATGGCCGCCATTTTGAAAGTACAGCCAGTTTTTTTTTAGAACATGTCTTAAATTGTTCCTTAGGCTCTAATCTTTATGAAAAACATTGTCTTCAAGGATCGGGCGGGGGTGCACGTACAGCTAGGGAGGGCTCCCCGACTATTATATTAATATGTTCTTCCAATATTATACTATTTTTATGTAAAAATGTTACATTTAAATTACGTGCTTCATTTTATGTATTTATTATATAAAATTGGCATTACTACTTTATATTAAATGTTTTTCCAATGTTATATAGTTTCTATGTAAAAATATTACCTTTAAATTAAGTGTTTCATTTTATATATTTATTATATAAAACTGGCATAACTACTTTATATAAATATGTTCCTCCAATATTATAGCGTGGTTATGTAAAAATATTACTTTTGAATTAAGTGTTTCTTTTTATATATTTATTATATAAAACTGGCATAACTACTTTATATGAATATGTTCTTCCAATATTATAGCGTTGTTATGTAAAAATATTACTTTTAAATTAAGTGTTTCATTTTATATATTTATTATATAAAACTGACATAATTACTTTATACTAATATGTTCTTCCAATATTATATCGTTGCCAGTTGCCTAGTTGGTATTTGTTACAAGAATAATGTTTACTGGGCACCTAAGTGAATTATTGGTATATCTTTACCAGTGACGTAGCCAGGGGGGGGTCCTGGGGGTCCGGACCCCCCCCCCGAAATTTATTGTCATTTGTATAATTGATAGACATGATATTTATATAAAATTATTATATTGATTTTATTTTCGGTTTTAGTCAAAAATATTTTTTGGCCGATTACAAATCTTCATTCCATGCAACCAGTCCCGTCGCAAATCGTAATTTCTTGCAATTTATTGCCACAATATTGACAGGGCGGAGCCTCAATTCAGTTAAATGTATAAAACCTTGTGGAATCATGAGTAAATTCGATTTATTTTTAATACTAGCCAAGCGAAATCCACGTTACATTGCGCATAGTCGTCATCAGTTACTTGGAATATAAGTTGTTGAATAGTTCAACTAAAGGACCCCGCACAATTCTTATGCAAATTGACGTACCTACAACAGTCAAATTGGCTGAATTTCCAATATGTTGTATATGTATGTGACTTATTTCCGATCAAAAACCCTCATGGACCCATGTCGATCTATATAGTCAAGTCTCGTCTAGTATTCGAGATACAACTATAAGTAAATTCTTGTAAAATTCTGTATATCTTGTCGAATTTTTAATTTATTGATGGGGTGCTTGTTGTTAGAGGTCAAAGAAGCAATTTCCGAAAGTTTTTCAATTAAAGTTTTTGATCAGGAAGACACATACTTACTTACTGACTTACTTACTTTATGTAAAAAATGTTTTAGCCAATATGACCAAATATTATTTTCACTCGTTATTTTTCTACAGATTTCCCGGCGCCTTCGCCAACATTTTTCAAACTTTAATTTTTTCTACGCTATTTTTATTAAGTAAAACAACAAATGCTTTTAGTGCAAAATATTATAAAGGGCTATTAGAACGAATCACGCACCACAATATGAAATGTATGAAAAAATCATGAATTCGAAATTATTTAAATTGTACAAAAGGTCATTCTTGTACATTTCTTGAGCAGTAGTATCTCGGAAACTAGACATAGGATCGAGTTGGGCCCATGAGAGTTTTTGATCAGAAAGTCGAAATCTACAACATATTAAAAATTCAAGCAATTTGACTGTACGCCAACTTACATAAGAACTGTGCGAAAGCTACATAACAATACCTACATAATATACTTACAAAAAAATTTTCGGACCCCCCCCCCGAATAAAAATCCTGGCTACGTCACTGATCTTTACCAAATAAAGCATAGGCACCTTAAATGAATTAAGAAATCGTGGCACAGGACAATAATATTAGCATAGTTAGCACAATTTCCAAAAAAGGAACTTGCCATACTTTGAAATATATACCCAAACAGCACAAAGACATCTTAGAGCGATCCAAAAGACATTCGATTTCGATATTCAAGACGTCTTACGAATGTCCTTTTATGCCTAAAAGGCATCCATAAGACATCTTTTAGAGCCCTGATGTTACAAAAGGTAACGTTTTTATGACGTCTTTCTATAACATCTTATACATATCTATCCTGTGTATTTTAATGACATCCCCTTTAGTGCATTTTAAAAAGTATTCTTTTAATCATTGAGGTAGGCTTTCACAGCCGTTATCAATGATAAATTCGAATTCTCGGGTTTGAGAAGTCGTCACCCCCACGGAAGAGACATGACGATACCCAACCACCCACCCAAGACCCTGCGGGTACCGGACAAACAACCGTCCAGTACCCGTAGTCCCCCTAGCTCCGGGCAGACCAAAAATGCTACCAAAGCAGTTAGGTCTGCCCTTCCTCGAGCTACACAGCTCATCCTTACCCTACCGATGATCCGGATGACAGGATGCCTCTTGGCATCTTGTGTACCGGCAGTCACTCCCGCCACAAACCCAAAACACCCAACAGACCGATGACTACCCCCCGGGGGGCAAACAAGCTGGCGAAGAGCAGAAGACGAAGAAAGAAGAACGCCAGAAGAGGCCTTAGCCAGCAAGGTCCAACGAGCCAGGACCCAGGGAGGTGGACCGAAATCGTCTGCACCGCTCACAATTGTGAGTGGGGCCGACGTAAAGTAAGTTCGCCCGCCCTGCACGAGGCTGGTCCCCGGTCTACAGCGATGTACTGGGGTAAAGGGCAATAGTCCTGCCCGGCCCCAGACATCCGAGACCGACATCTATAGCCAAGAATATTGGCGAGAAGTCGTCCTCCTGGGTATAGCGGAGTAGGTCCACTATACTACCCGCCCCTCAACGTGATTACTTCTTAACGTCTTGCAGAACATTGGAGTAGACTGTCGTAAAAAAATGCAAAAATGCATCTGGGAGTACGTGCTGATGATTGATGTGAGTCATCAATCATCAGCACTCATTGTGCAGCTGAACTTTACAAAAAAATGAAGTATATAATGAGTAGGTATATAATGAAGTCTTAAGCAGTAGTAGTGTTGAGGTATCTGCGAGAAGCGGTGGATTTACCTTGACGCCTAAAAGGACAGCACTTAGACAGAAACGGTAACATAACAAAACCAATAATAACAAATGGTAGTTTGTCCAAACCACTACTTGTATGTCAAGAATATTTATCCGAAGAACTCTACACCTTATATTCTATTCGTCTTCAATGTAGAAAACTTAAAGCTTGATATGTTTCTATAATATACCTTCTTTCTGTATATGTGTATATATGCACATCCGTACACAGTTCTCTAAAAGTCCATAGTTTAGATGGATGAGAATGCAGCTAATAACCATAGAAGTCGATGCTGCGAAATCAAAAAAAAAAAAATGGCGTTTGGAATATATTAAAATATATTGCCTAAAAATTTGTATAAAACTCTTTAATGGTTGATTTGGGATAAATAATGAATGGTGGTAATTAAACTTTGTTGATGAATGCTTTATTATTAAATATTTATCCTAATAAGGGAGCTTAAAAACATTTTAAAGATGTAGCAATGGAACATCTTAAGGACATCTTTAATTAAGCATCCATATGTCATCTTCTTTTTGGTCTTCAGGCGTTCAGGCATAATTTGGATCTAGAAGAGGCATCTTTTAGATATCCTGTGCTCTGTTTGGCTACATAAATAATAAATAATTAATTGAAAAACGATGGAGGAAAATAATATTTAGAATATACTTATATTGCAAAGGAAAAACCTGATATATATTTAGTAAAAAAAAAAAAGTACTGGGCGGTCACCAAAAAAAAAAAAAAAAAAAGGTAAGGTGCCAAATTCTGAGATAAGTTTCTCTTGTAGTGCAAAAGTAATTGTAATTTTTTTTGCTATATAAGTAATATGTCTTTTCTTCCTTGAACTAGGTTAATTCCATTTCAAATATTGTTTTTCAACGTATAGTTATTTAATTAATAATTTTTTTAGGGACCACCAGTATTTTTCATTGAAAATATAAATTTCATCCTTATTTGCAGCTGTATTAACTGCATGCCAAATATTATTGTCCTCCATCATATTTTTTCAATAATATTTTTTTAAGACACCCATCTCGTATTTTTTCATAAAACCATATCCAGTTTCTTCCTTGGCAGTAGCATCAACTACCTGCTTAATATTATTTTTCTTCGTCAAATGATTTATTAGATATAGCGCCAACAAACATACATCATAAAGATAGATAAAAAAGGCAGACAAAGTGGCGGAATTGAAGGATCCTAATTTTCGTAAAAATAATACAGAGTGACGAATTAATATCAGAAACCAAAAAAATGAATCATCCTTAAAGATCACTAAAAACTATGAAATAAAATTTCGCCCATCCACCCGGTTATTTATTGGACATTTATTATCTAATATTGAAGTAGGTGGAAAGATTAGTCGGTTATGTTTATTTTTACGCTGAATCAATACTAATATTGCTTAATAAAGTCCAATTACTACTACTAGCCTACTGGATGAAATATTACTTCATAATTTTCAATGATCTTTTTTTAAAATTCATTAAAAACAAAGGAAGAGGGTCCATAATAAGGTCGGTTTTCGGCCTAATTTATCATTGAACAAAAAAAAACTGAAAAACATGTTTTTATTATATACTATCAATATCGAATTGATTCCACCCCAAACGAAACTTTTCCGCACTCACCTTTCCTTTTTATACCCCCCCAAAACTATTAAATAACCAGCATTCAGTTGATTTTTTTGCAGGTCATTGAAACATTTTAACAATACTAAAAACATGTTTTTCAGTTTTTTTTGTTCAAAAATAAATTAGGCCCAAAACCTCCTTTTAACTATTTTAGTTGCGATAGGATGATAACTCCTGATGTGGGAATATCTAAAACCTTCTCCTCAACATCAAGATTCACTTAGTGAGTCTTTTCAATACATTTTTTTAACTCAGTTAACAATAAAAGATGGTAATTTTTCTGCAGACGTTGTTTTCTAAGAAATGGCAGAGGATCCGGTGTTTTAAAGCCCTTTTAAAAGTAGTCCTCTTTCCTGTCTACCTCTGTATTTTATGGTCTATATTAGTTTTTCTAATTGGTATCCCAGCAAACACTCATAATTGGCACATAAATGGTCATACGCACCGTCGCCAGCTTATCATAATTGGCACTTTTATGGGGAGCTACAAGCGGACCATTGGCGAAATGTCCCACCAGCCAGCAGCCGGCCATCCTTCAATTTGCCAACAGTGTACAATAATATTTATACATCCATGAAGTACGATATATGGACATCCTACTTTTTTATATAGATATATTATTCTGGACGCTTTTTACGAAAAAGTACAACTTGATAATAAAAATGATAATAAAAATGAAGTAATTAATGCATAAATATTATACTATGAATTTGTTTGTTATCATCCGTATATTGTATTTACATATTTAATATTGTTTACCATATGGCTCCAATTGATTCTCACAAGGGTTGCCTGCAAATTATAATGTTTATTAAGTTATTAAATTCATTTTTACTTACCTTTAACAATTGCAGTCGGTAGGGATAGAACCTGCATATCTCCGTTGTCCGTATTACAGTACTGACTTTCTTACCAACTGAGCAATCGCAGTGACCTTTATTTCGGATGCTAAAAGCAGTACTTATGGTGATGTGTATGAAGTCTTTATTATGTAAAATTGAATTTGCCTTATTTAAAATATATGAAAATCTTTCAGGTTCTCCTTTTTTTCTATTTTTTTATGTGTTCTCAAATCTGAATTTTTCGAGTTACTAGTATTTTTATTTATTTATAATTATTAAGAAGAACCTATTTAATTTAATTAAACTCTCACCAGTGTCACCTGAGAAGTACGAGTAATTGTTGAACAATGTAATATTACATTAATTCAGTGGCGGTTCGTTAAAAAAAAATGTTTTCCCCAGATCTCGAAATTGAAGAGCAGAGAGGGGGAAATCCGAAAAAAAAAATTCCTTATCTCAAATTTGATGAGCGGGGGGGGGGGGGGAGTCAGGAGTCAACTATTTTAAGAATTAAAGTTTTGAGTTGAGGTACAACTTATACAAACCTGGGAAGCGTGTTGGAGAGAAAACGGTAAAGGTATAATAATATCGTCATCTACAACATAAATAGAATATTTAATAGTCTAAAACAGACCTAAAATTGAAAAAAAGTACATTCGTACATCGGTTTCATAAGCAATTATTACCTTAAAAAAAACAACTAAAAAAACGGGATGAGTGGGTATGGAACTGCCGACCTCCAGATTTATAACTCAACGCAGATTGCAGACATTTTTTGCTTTAATTAATTCGGCTACTGAACTGCGGTATAACAGTAATTGCTTAAATACTGTATAATTGTGTAATTTATTATGTTATTATTAACCTTTCACTTTAATCTAATTTTATTAAAAGAACTCGATACCTGTACAAATAAGCTGCCGGATCTTAGACTAATGTAGCTATTTATTTCAAAATGTAGAAAGTATTTGAATGTTTAATAAATGTTTAGTCTCAAATAATATCATTAATAATTTACAAAAAACGTTAAAATTAAGTTATTAATGACAAATTACAAATTACTATAAAAAATAAACTACAAATTTTACAGAAATAATGGTCAGATTAAGTGAGATTACGCAAATTTTAAGGCACAGGCCAAGCATAGAACGAAAATGCAAATGGCGGTTGCTGCTCGGTGAAGCCTTGAGAGATTTTTCACAATGCGCATGCGCGTACTCATTTAAAATATTAGCCTGCTTATTGCCATGAAAGTACCATCAATGTATAAACTGAAGCAGCATTTTTTATGGTTACACAGTAATTGACCATTTCTAGTTATTATCTGTCAATTCATAACAACATGAAGCTATGGTACGCCTGCATATAATTTATTATGGGCCACAAAAGGAGAGCCTATGCCATAAGAAAGCCATTGATCGCTACAATGGCCCATTGAAGGGCCGCAATTTTTGTATTTACTGGGATCCGTTACATTAATGAATACTCTGTTCAAATACCAGTACCTACTTTCGAAGTTATGAGGTCGAACGTAAAATACATAAACACAAAAACATACGGACTAACACACAATAACCGAGTTTTCAGTTGGAAACCTCATTTTTGAAACCGGTTAAAAATTAATTTTCTTTTCTGTTTTTAACAAAAACGGCTCTTTGAATTTTCGCGATATTTGGTTTAATTGTAAAGGCACTGATTAATAATTTAGCACACCATTTTTTTTTACGGCAGGTAAAGTCCAAGTGAAAAATATATATATTTTTCGTTTAATTTCATTAATAACTATTTACGAAGCGTCCAAAATTGAACAAATCACTTTTTTATCGAAAACTTTTTTTTTCAAATAGGAAGGTGGTGGCTCCTAGTGTTCAATAAATTATAGATTTTTTTCTGAATTCATTGATATCCATTTCAAATCTATGCTATTTGTGCTTCTATTTTATTGACTTTATTGAAAAATAAAAAATCACTTTCAATATCATCTTTATCGAACTTTAATGTAGTTGCCTTTGCACTACGATTTGATACAATATTATAAAACAAAAAAAGGTGACAAATGTAAACAATTATTGTTAGCGAAAGATTTGTGTACATTATTAGGAGATTTTGTAAGATGAATTGTATTTTGCGAGTGGTTAATTAATAAGTTTCAAAGAGACAATAATTTTGCCTTCAACATCCGTTTTTCCGATGAAGCACGTTTCACAAATAATGCGATGTTCAACCGGCAGAAAGTAAGATACTAGCCCCAACAAAATCAAAGATTAGTTGGACAAGGGAGGTTTCAAGAAAGATTTGGGATAAATGTATGGGCAGGTACTTATGGAAAATGAATCATTGGTCAAATATTCTTCCAAGATTCGCTGACAGGACAAAAGTATCTAGAAATTCTTACAAAATCAAATTTGGCAAGAAATCGAGCAAGTTCCTCTAACATAATACTGATTGTTGTATTTCCAGAAAGACGGAACACCACCCCATAGCAGTTGTAATGGATTATCTCAATGAAGCTTATGACTCACAACTTGTTTCAAACCAGGGTTTCTTAAGATGGCCTGCAAGGTCACCTGATCTAACCAAATTAGACTTCTTTCTTTGGGGTTATATCAAGGGACAGGTCTACAAAACTCCCGTTATGACCATCGAGGATCTCGAATTGAGAATAAGAAGAGCTTTTAATAGCATCACTCCACAAATGATGAGGATATAATGAGGAACACAACTGTGCAAGCAAGAAAATGTATTGTGATGGGGTTCATTTTGAACAATATTTGTAAAATTCAAAGTAAATAAGAATTGATTAATTTAACTTTTAAAATAATTTTTATTTATCAACAACGTTCGGGGACTGATTTTAGTGAAAATATCGAAGAAGAACGTGATTCTAAAATTTCAAAAAAATTCGAAACCTATTTTCAAATTCAGCCATTTAAGGGTGGTTTTCACCCTTAAAGGTAGTTGAGATACACTCTCATAGTCACAATGTACTCTCTTACTCTATTTTGAAGCAAAAACTATAAAATAACCATTGTAACTATATTTTTTGTCGAACCCCCCTGATTAACCCTTAGGGTAAATGTTTACTGAATTATTATTTGAATAACTAAAGTTTTATATTTATCATATAAAAAATACACTTTACTAGACTATTTTACATTTTTAATAAGAATATTTCGAAAAAATCCCTATTGGGGGTGTTTTTCGGTATTTTAAGGGTGTTATATCATTTTTCTTAATCAGCGACCCAAAAAACATGTAGTAAAGGATATTTTCTGAGTAAACCTTTTAAAAAACAGAAATTCGCATTTTTACTTAAGTAAAATACACGAATTTCATATATTTATAGGATTTTTTGAAGTTATGTTGAAAGTTTTTAAAATTTGGGCAGTGCTCAAACATCGGGTGATACCTAACAATTATTAAAAAAAAAAAATTTCATATCCATTAATAATTGCATTGTAGACGGATTTTTGTCCAAAAAAATGGAAAAATTTCCCACTGTGCGGCGTTCGACCGAAAGCAAAAAATGCGGCACTTTGAGGATGTGCCAGCTTAACTTTTTATGCTAATTAAAGAAATGTAAACATCTCAGATGTATTTTTTCCCAGCTAAGTTCCCTGTACTATCACTGACCACAGACAAGTAACAGTACGTATCTTTGCAAATTTTAATGTAACAAAAATTACTAAATTACCATAGGCAACAGTAGCGTTGTGTGTGTAGAAAATGTGTAGAATGGTAAATATTTTCATTAAAATGAATTATTGCAATTCCTGCATTACCGGCTCTTTATATAACATGATGTAGGCATACGATATTACAGTAAGATAAAACAGTAAGATAAATATGTATTGAAAGGATATTAAAATTTAATTGCTATTTACTTTATAACTGTAAACTGAACTTCATCATGTTACGACTATGGAACGATCGATTTTCTTCTTTTCTAAACTGCTTTCTGCAAACGGCACAGCACTTCACTATTTATTTGCACTAAATATATTGTCATTAAACTGTGTAAATATGAATAGAGAATATTATTTAGGTATTAAGCAAATCACAACTTAAAATAAAAAGACTTCTTCGCCACATTTTGATCGAAAAACACGAAAAACGCTTATTAACATTAATGGCGGATATACTGTCAAAAGTGTCAAACTGAGATTATGATAATCAAACTGAACCGATGGTGCCCGAATCGGTCGCGAATAGATCGACTAGCCAATCAAGAACTTATGGGAAGAAGTGCCTTAGATTGTGAATCTTTCAGGATCAAACAAACTAATGCCATTATGTATCTAGATATAAGTTCTTTAATCGGAGTCCTACGATCACTCTAAAATTTTTCCGCATGTTGTGGTAAATCACCCTGTATACAATATTTATTATAAAAACTGTATGTCGTTGTATTCCTTAGAGCAGTGGGAAGTACCTGAAACTATTTTAAAGATTATGCATTTATGATTTTTTAAATATTTATAGTAAACCAAAAATAAACGAATACGTCCCTCTCACTCTGCAAAATCCTGTCCCTAAGTGAGTGCAAAAAAGGTCAACTCTAATAATAACTAGATTATTGGTATGTGTAAAATTTGCGCCTTTCTTGTGAAAAACAAAAATAGCTCGGATGTAAGGTCTTATTGCGGAAATAAGACCAAAATAGGGTATTATTCAACATCAACAAAAGTTTGAACAAAACATTTGGGACAACATCCCAAAATTGGAGATGAAAATAGTAAAAATCGTTTTTTGGTGAATATTTCGGAAACTATTAATTTGAGCGAATATATCAATAGAGCAAAGCTTTTTAAATCATTTTATGCAAAGTTGGTCAAGGTAAATTTTTTTCTAGATTGTAGCCACGTTATTTTCACCCCTTTTCAATTATTGAAAAATGTTATTTTGGGTATTTAGCAGATAACTTTCATACACTCAATATCTAATATTTAATCCGGAAAAATGAGAAAGTGCCTATTCTACATATACCGGGTGACACATGCTACTGGCTCACTTCCATATGTCCTTTATTTTTTAACTCATCCATTTCAAATTTGGGGTGCATAAACTATCTATAAAAATGGATTTTTGGACATAAAAACGGTATGAGATCATTTCCGGTTTACCCGGAAATTACCGCATCTTTCGATTTCTAAAAGGAACACCCTGTATATTTTTTCATATTTGGATTCAAGACAGCATTTTGAATATACCATGAGACTTTCGCGATTTTTTGAGAGAACTGATCAGTTTTGCATTTTAAGACATTCGTCTAGAGTGCTTTGGAATACCAAAATTTGTTCTACGGCAGCTAGAGTTCAAGAGAAAAATATAATGTTTCGTTTAATTTCATTAATAATTCTTTACGAAGCCTCCAGAGTTGAACATATCACTTTTTTATCGAAAACTTTTATTTTGAAATGGGAAGGTGGTGGCTCATAGTGCATGTTCAATAAATAAATTATAGATTTTTTTCTGAATTCATTGATATCCATTTCAAATCTATGCTATTTGTTTTTCTATTTCATTTAATTTATTTAAAAATAAAAAATCACTTTCAAAATAATTTTTAACTTAGGTAGTTGCCTCTGCACTAGTATTTGATACAATATTATAAACAATTATTGTTAGCAAATGATTTGTGTCCATTATTGATATTTCTTAACATGAACTACACCAATAACGAAATAACTGACATGATATTAATTTACGGCGAATGTCGAAAAAATTCTGTGCTTGCCGATCAAATGTATGTTCAGAGATTTCCTGAAAGAAAACATCCGTCTCATCATTATTTCAAGAAATTAGAGAGAAAAATGTGTCCAAAATCAAGAATTCATTGTAAATGAAGAGTTGGAGATTAATGTACTAGGAACCGTCAGCCACAATCAAACAGCCTCTGTTAAAGAAATAGCGAAGGGATTAGGATCGAATAGGGAAACAGTAAGAGGAATTTTGAAAAAACATAATTACCGCTCGTTAAAGTACAATCTGCACCAACATTTGTACGAAGGAGATTCTGTAAGACGAACTGTGTTTTGCGAGTGATTAATTAATGAGTTTCAAAGAGACAATAATTCAATAATTTTGCCTTCAACATCCTTTTTCCGATGAAGCACATTTCACAAATAATGCGATGTTCAATCGGCAGAACGTAAGATACTGGCCCCAACAAAATCAAAGCTTAGTTAGACGAGGGAAGTTTCAAGAAAGATTTGGGATAAATGTATGGGCACGAATCATGGACCTAATATTCTTCCAAGGTACGCTGCCAGGACAAAAGTATCTCGAATTTTTACAAAATCAAATTTGGCAAGAAATCGAACAAGTTCCTCTAGCACAATACCGATTATTGTATTTCTAGCAAGACTGAGTACCGCCCCATAACAGCCCCGTTATTATGAATTATCTCAATGAAGCTTATGGCCCACAACTTATATCAAGCCAGGGTTTCATAAAATGGCCTGCAAGGTCACCTGATCTAACCCCACTAGACTTCTTTTTTGGGGTTATATCAAGGGACAGGTCTACAAAACTCCCGTTATGACCATCGAGGATCTCGAATTAAGAATAAAAAGAGTTTTTAATAGCATCACTCCACAAATGTTAGGGAATGTAATGAGTAACACAATTGTGCGAGCAAGAAAATGTATTGATTGTGATGGGGGTCATATTGAACAATATTTGTGAAATTCATATGCCGTTCACCATTTCTAGGAATGTAACACTTAAAATTATGCGAATTTGCACAGTGCCGGCTCCAGGGTATTTGGCACCTGAAGCAATTATTTGCTTGCCATCCCAAGAAAAAAACATTTACAGGTTACTACTGTTAGGACAAATATATTAATAAAAACTTATAAAAAGTAAAAGGAACATTCCAATACACAAAAATAAATTAAAAAATATTTTAGCAAAAAAAAACAAACAGTAGTTATAAGAAACATTCTTTAAAAAATAAAACACATAGATATTCCAATAAAACCAAAAATAAAAAATATTCAATAAAAACAATAAAGAAACCAAATAATGTCAAAACGGGATCTTTATACATATCAATTTTCCTACATTTTTCATTAACAAAGTCTTCAATAATATCGTTGTAAACCAAATTATTTGTTATATCTTTCCCGATAGCTGGTTGATCGTAAATAATTTTTTATAATTTTAATTTTCAAAACGAACGTTCTCCACTGGCCACAAACACAGCAATAGTTAACAAAATTCTTAAAGACATTACGATATTAGGGAAGTTTTCGATCAATTCGTTGATTTCTAAATAATTAAGCACATCCAGTGGATTTGTGCGCACATTATTGTTTAAATTAATTAACTTAAAATTAGTACGAGTAAACGAATAAATACGGAGTACGGATTAGAATATGTAACGCTCCACAATAAAACACCCATTCAGATTTTTGTGCAATTTTGAATTTCTGGAATTTATAAAAAGGTAATAATCAAGTCTTAAAATGCCGCCCTTAAAAAAATGCCGCCCGAAACATCTGCTTTGCTGTTTCACCCCTTCCGCCGGCCCTGAATTTGCACTTGTATAATTGAAAAAAAAAACCTATGTCTAACAATGAAATATGATGCAGAAATTGTGTCACATCCACTGAATGCGTGGAGGAATAATATGTTATCCGGAACTTCTTTTGGGTACTTAAAAGAGTTCGATGAATAAATTCATTCGTCCGTTTCTCCTTGCTTGGTTTCATAAAATACATGTTAGAACAACGTGCGTATAATCCTGTCACAAGGAAAAATAAAAATGTTTCAATTTTTCAATTAAAATCTTAGCCTATGAAATTTGAAAGTACCGATTACACAACGCGGTAGAAAAAGTGAATTTAAATAGAAAATGAAGAATGACTTTTCTTTGAAATAGAATGAGTTTTTAAGTTACTAATTAATCAATATTTTAAAAATGTAATTTTAAGGGGACCGTAGAAAACCATAAATTAAAATGTCATTAAATTTTGGATCAAGGGGTTCTAAAGCCTGTTGGTCAATAATATTGAATTAGTTTTTCAATATAAAATTGCCTAATATAACTTTTCAAAAAATCGACCCTTTTTATCTCAATAAAGATGCATGCCAATGACTGAAAAATATTGCATTTACGGCAGTCATAGAATAGAATAGAATAGAATAGAATAGAATTGAATAGAATAGAATAGAATAGAATATTTTATTGATCCATTAAGAGCAATATAGTGTGCTATAGGATAAGTCAAATTTGTACAATAACAGTACCATTGTATGTACTTGTATAAATTAAATATATACGCGTGCACATAATTAACAGATCAGTCGACTTACCTGAAGGAAGGTTGATCCAAATTATATGAGTGTCGCCGTTCGAAGAATTACATACTACTTGTAGTCGCAATTTTGTCGCAGCGCTGACCTAGAACTTCAAAGAAAAATGTTTTGTCTAGCAAAACTTGGGTTTAACACTGGCACCATTCATCTCCCTGTATCGAATCCCGGATTATATCATCACTGCAATCTTGAGGAAGTTTTGTCCTAGATCGTTCGCCTTAAAATAGGGTGGGGTGAAGAGAAGAAAGGGAAGGGAATGTAATTCTTCGAACGGCGACACTCATATAATTTGGATCAACCTTCCTTCAGGTAAGTCGATTGATCTGTTAATTATATTTCGTGTCGCCATTCTCAAATTACATACTACTTGTAGATGTTTAAAGAGAACGAACTAGATAGGAACAAAACTTTGTATCTTGAGGAATGACATCAAGGCATAACCAAAAGATCACTAAATAGGTTTATGGCACTAAGTATTACATTTCTAGCAAACGAAGAAGAATTAGCAAAAACCTATCTATTGTAAAATCTTGTAAACATTTGTGAACTCTCCGTCCATCCAGCAGTTAAACGAATAAGCTTTACAGATACACCCACCCTTAAGACGGCTGATGAAGCTGCATAACGAGTATTGGTATTTGGGTTATATCAATGCTCACAGTTTTCAGGTCCTTTTTAATCCAGTGATTAATTTGTCGGATAGAGCTGGATGGACAGGTTTTAGAAACTGTGAAAATAAAATAAGTTACGACACATATTTAAAAGATATTCTTTAATGTTTCCTAAACAAATGTACATTATTTAAGTTTTTATAGGTTTCTGGTAGATTATTATATAATCTCAGTCCGAGGATATTATGTGCTTTTAATGATATATTTATAGCCATATTGAATTCACCGTCTTAAATTCTTAATTTTTGAGATCAGATTCGGTATCAACTATTTCTAAAATACTACGTAGTACCCAGTGGCGGCTGGTGAAATTTCAATATTTTCTTTCTCGTCTGCGGTGCACGGGACCCATACGAAATTTGGGAAATAACATCTAGAGAAGCACTTCTCTATTGACCCTAAAAAATTTTGAAAAAGCAGTTTGCGAAAAAATTTTTGAAAATTCGTTAGCCTCCCCTGGGTCTAGAGACTCTTGTTTATTTTTATTTTTTTGTCATATGCATTTTACTTTTCATAAAAATATAACAATAGATTTTGGAGTTTGTGAAAATATTTTCATTACTAACTGAAATACAATGAACTGAAATTTTGTAATTTACAATTTAACAAATTACAATATTTCAATTCGTTGTATCTCAGTTAGTAATGAAAATATTTTCATAAACTCCAAAATGTGGTGTTGTGTTTTTATGAAAAGTCAAATGCATATGACAAAAAAAAATAAAAATAAACAGGAGTCCCTAGACCCAGGGGAGGCTGACGAATTTTCAAAAATTTTTTCGCAAACTGCTTTTTCAAAAATTTTTAGGGGTCATTAGAGAAGTGCTTCTCTAGATGTTATTTCCCAAATTTCATATGGGTCCCATGCGTCACAGACGAGAAAAAAAATATTGAAATTTCACCAGCCGCCACTGGTAGTACCTACCTAATGCAATTCGGATTAACTTTTACCTGGCGCATTCGCCAGATTATCGACTAAGAAAAATCGAATATAATTGTATGTAAATTATAAAATAATCTACATCTAATCACAATTGTATTTCATTAAATACTCATATCGGTATCTACGTGATAAACGCTATATTGTGAAATGTAATTATAACAATAAAATGAAATTATAGCAGATAGAAAGCGTGGAAGTACAGGAACGTGTCGATTTTTTTAAGTCTAATTATTCTAGAGTATGAGTGGAAAGCAGATAAGAGAATTTATTCTAAATTAACTGAATCTGAAAAATTTATGATTTGGGCTATAGCGAAAAAATATGTTACTACACCTTAGTTGGTTTGTATTTAAAATGAATAGTTCAAGTCTTAAAATCCAAACAGTTTCAACCTATCTTATTAAATTTTTGGCTACGCCTCGGTTTCGTGTAGAATATGCGAATAGTAAAACAAAGGTAGGTACTTAAAAATCGATTACGCCCCTGGAACATTACATATTAGCCGAGTCAATGGAGGTTTTCACTTCTTAATTTTCAGCAACAGCTCCGATTTTGATCATTCTTTTTACTCCCACGTCCAGTGGAAGTATAGTAACGACAAAAAAAATTTTAAAAATTTTTATTGTCCAAATAGGCTTAAAATGTCATGAAACGTCGAGATTTTAAGTTTGAGCGAAAAATAAATTTCTGTCTGTCTGTCGGTCTGTCTGTCTGTCGGTCTGTCTGTCTGTCTGTAACGTTTTTTTTTGTGCGCACGTTTACTCTGGATCCGTTTAAGATATTGACTTGAAATTTGGTACACATATGTACTTTAATGAGATCTAGAACTAGATTATATTTTCATCTTGTTCCGTCGAAGGGTTGGGGGGTAAATTGGGGTAAATTTGGGGTAAATAGGTCAATCAAGCAGGTAAGAGTCCATAAAATTGGTATTTAGTATATACAAGAGAAGCTAAGGTCTCAAAAAAATTTTTGGCATTGGCCACCCCCACCCCCCTATTAAAGGGGATGAAAAAAAATTATGATTTAGTGTATGTACAGGAACCAGAAACCTCAAAATATTTTTTTACTTCATCCACCCCCCACTATCAACCCCCTATCACCACCCCCCACCCCACTACCGATGTGGGGTATCGTTTTATGGGTTTTTGGGTTAAAGGATTTCAAATATTATATTATTAAAGTTCCATAAACAATTATTTTCACATACAAAGTTTTTTCGTTGTGAGTGACTTGGATAGAGAATCTGGATGTGGAAGTAGTGATTCCTTGGGCAGCGGTTTTTAAAATGTGTCTTTTTTAATATTAATCAAAATCAGAAACATCCCAAGTGGCGCAAATAATTATTTATACTGTTTAAACAACAATAACAATATTTACAAAAAAAATATTGAAAAAATTTTTTTCGCAATATTTATAAAACATTGAGTTGTTTTTATTGAACATTTAAGTTAAAAAATGTTTCTCACAGTCGGGGTTGATAATTATTTATATTGTTTAAACAATAATAACAACTTTTACGGGAAAAATCCATTTTTTTGTGTTTTTTATTTCATGAAAAAGTTAACTCGAAAACTTTACGTTATACCAAAAAAAATTATTATAAGGCTCGTTATAAGGTAACATGAAGTCTATAAAATAACAAATCGATTGGTTATTGGTTATTTCTGAAGATGCAATACTAACCGAGTTATGGATTGGATAGTTGAAAGTGACTTTTTGTTCGCCGAAAACTGAATTCGATCCTTTCAACGTTAAATAACGGAAAAACGGAAAATTTTTGGAGGAACATATAAGAAAAAAAGTACTTGAAAAGAACTTTAAAATGAACTTTGGTAAAAGTCGCTAGCATAAAAACTAACGGTTATGATGAAAATAAAATGATTGTCTCTTTTTTTTTTCGGAAACAAAATCAGCAATGAAACCGCCGCAAGAATTGAAATTGAACGTAATCCATTTACAATTTACTTTATTTAAGTACTAACAATATGTTTTAGAAATTTGACCGATTTAGGATGCCTATATTTGTAAAAAAGTTTGATTCAAATTTGAAATAATTTTTGAAATTTCTTAAAGAATTTTCATTTTTTTACAATAATTGAAAGACTAAAAATGCTAGAGTACAAAAATTTAAATTTTCTTTTTCTGAGAATTTTGTTTTTCTTTTTATTTCTCTAGGTTAAAAAATAATTGAGATATTACCGTTATAAGTCTGCATTTGAGTGCGAGGACCACCTTCCAGCCTTTTAAACTCAAAAATCTCAAAAACGAAAGGTTCAAGGAAGTTCAACTTTACATGTAGCCATTAAAATTCCCTGTAAAATGATTTTTGGAGCGATTAAATAGCTTAAAAATTAAGGAAGTTATCATTGAAAAACCAATCATAGCGCATCTGCTCGAGAGACGCTGATATGTCTTCGACACGGGTCAATTTTTTAAACTGTATCTCTTTAGCAGCTCCGTACAGTAATATTGTGAAGTACCTATTGGCTTCTAAAATTTGTACTGTAGCATTTTTTACGTATCTTCTTTAGTCTTTGAATTATTGTGAAAAAATGAAATTTTTTTAAGAAATTTCAAAAATCATTTCAAATTTGAATCAAAATTTTTTACAAATATAGGCATCCTAAACATATTGTTAGTACTTTAATAAAGTACATCATTGTAAATGGATTACGTTCAATTTCTATTCTTGCGGTGAAGCTATCGGTTTCATTGCTGATTTTTTCTCCGAAAAAAAGAGACAACCCCTTTATTTTCATCATAACTTCGTTAGTTTTTATGCTAACGACTTATACCAAAGTTAATTTTAAAGGTCATTTCAAGTACTTTTAAAAATGTCTTATGTTTTCCTCCAAAAATTTTCCGTTTTTCCATTATTTAACGTTGAATGGATAGTGTAGGTCTGTACTCTTCGAAGGACCACTTGTACTGGACTGTATTATAGTACAACTGTTTTAATTACGGTAAAGGATGGAAATAATAGAACTAATTTTAGAACACTTGTGCTTTACTGTAATCTCCGACTTGTGTAATATATTTGTAAACTGTTATGTTCTAAAGCTTGTGTGTGACTTTTAAAAACTACCCTTATCCTATATCTTGTCTACCCACTTTCCCTCTCCCTCATCTGGCGAGTGTTACGCAAATTTCCGGCCAAACCATAGTGCTGACAGCTATTTCTAGTTTAGGCCAAATTTAAGTAAACAAAAACAAATAATGCCTCTGCGTAGCCTCAACAGATAGAATTCAGTTTTCGGCGAACAAAAAGTCACCTTTAACGAGCCATAACTCGGTTCGTATTGCATCCACAGAAACAAAAAAAAATCGATTTGTTACGTAAAGTTTTCGAGTTATTAGTGAAAAATCGTTCTATAACATGCATTTTTTAGATGAAATATCAACATTTTCAATCAAGAATAACTCAAAAAGTGTGGACTCATCGAAAAAATTTCATAGAACATTTATTGGTTAGAATTCATTCCTCTATCGATTACGACAGTTACTTTGAACATAATCATTTCCACCCCCGGGGTAAAAGCACACATCGGCACTATGTAACTTTTGTTCCTTGAGCCATTCCCTAATTACTTTCCAAATTTCACGTCAATTGGTTTTATCCGAAAGAATTCTGAGCGAAAAACCTTCAAACACTGGACTAAATTAACTTTTCACAAATATCGGGAAAAAACAAAAAAATAGATTTTTTCTGTAAAAGTTGTTATTATTGTTTAAATAATATAAATAATTATCACCCCGACTGTGAGAAACATTAAAAAAAATTCAATGTTAAATAAATATCGCGAAAAAAAAAATTTTAAATAGGTATATTTTTTTGCAAATATGGTTATTATTATTTAAACAATATAAATAATTATTTGCGCCACTTGGGATGTTTCTGATTTTGAATTATATTTAAAAACACATTTTAAAAAAGAATTATCAAAATCGGAACTTTTGCTGAGAATTAAGAGGTTTTGACGATTTTTAGGCTTTATTGACTAGACTATTATAGACGTATATTACGTATATCTCACCATATAAAAAATAAATGAAATAAATACGAGTGCAAGTAACTATAGTTTTCTAGGTCACGGTCATCACAGACAGTTGAAGTGTTAGTTACCAGATGGTTAATAGTGAAAGTTTTAGGTTGTCTCAAAAGTTACATGTGAAACAATTGATAGCTGTTATAGCTTATACACAGTCGATGCACTCACTACTTTCCGAGTGTTTGATGACCTTACAATATGGACGAATAAACCTACTTTTTTCAACTATTGTTTGAGACGGGCATTTTTTTGTGAAAATGTAATTTGCATGTTATCATCAAGTTACAGGAAAGTTTTGTCCAATTTGGGAGGTTAGCGTTTTTTGGAAATTAAGTTTTAATTTAAAAAAATGCGTTTTTGTCTCTTTTTCCTTTTTCCTTCAATGGGTTCTCTTTATCGATCGGGCCAAACAAAAAATAAATTACAACTAGAACTACTTATAGTCCAAGCAATGGGTCCCCTGATAGTACACCTGAGTTTGCGACCTCGGGGGGTTGCCGCTCGAGGAGTGGAGGTGGTGAAAACTCTGTGTCACGACGCTTTTCGGGAAATAGCGCCATTGTGGAAAGTGCTATCGAAAAAAAGTTCAACTGAAATATGTAGAGAACAAAATTGTGCACAATTTGATAATTAAAAAATGCCCATATTGGAGTATGTATCAAAAAATCATATATTTTATTATATACGACCAAATGTATCAAATCGGGCATCTGCAGACTCAGAACTCTTTGAGAAAAAAAATATTACAGAATTGTTTGATAGCGATCTTCGTCTTAATCCGCGATGAAATTCTGATTTTGTTGAAAATTGCAAATCAACCCCCAACTTTGGCGCGCCGTAGAGCGGAAACTATTGGTCGTAGACGAAAAATACAAAAACCAAAATTGTGCACAATTTTGTTCTCTACATATTTCATTTGAACTTTTTTTCGATAGCACTTACCACGACGGCGCTAGTTCCCGAAAAGCGTTGCGACGCAGAGTTTTCATCCCCCACCCCTCGAGCGGCAACCCCCCGAGGTCGCAAACTCAGGTGTACTAGCAGGGGACCTATGTCTACCATCCCACCAAATTTCATTTCTTTTCGACCCACTGCTTGGCCTATTAGGTCCAAATCCGATCTGTCATTTTGTTTTTTTCCAAAAAAATAAAAACTAGGAAAAGTTCTAATTTTACATAAACCGAAATTACCAGGTGTTGGTGTGACCAAATAACAGTTTTTTTATGAAGCTCCAAAAAATTTCCAAAAATCTCGTTTTTTAGGGAAAATAATGAATATTTTTATTTGCAATTTTCCATAATAGTTTGTATTTACAAGACCTATAAATCTTATATATACTTATTTTCCGATAACTAAATTGATCCTACCATCTCTAAACTTCCAGTCAACTGGTATAATCAATCATTACGTGATATGAGAGATACGTTATCCGCTATTAAACATGTTTATAATGTCAGTAGAAATCCGGAATTTTTAACCGCTTACAACAACTGTCGTAAAGAGTATAAACTTGCAATTGCAACTGCAAAAAAATCGGCATATGACCTGTTCATTTCATCATCTGAGAATAAAGTGAAAGATAGTTGGAGACTTGTTAATTTTGAAAGAAATATAAACAGGTCACATAAAATTACGTCCAATTTATCCCATGGTGTTTTTAACGAATTTTTCTCGGAAATTGCAAACGATATAATTCTCTCACTACCTGATATAAATCTAAAAGCCACGGAGCTAATAAAAAACATTACTCCACCGTCGTCATCATTTCTTCTTCAGCCTGTCACTACCGAAGAAGTTTTAGAAGCGATAGGATCTTTAAATAATTCTCAGTCTGTTGACATTTATGAGCTAAATAGTACTATTATAAGAGAAATTGCCGACATAATTGCATCTATATTAACAATACTGATAAATGCATGTTTTATGTCAGGCGAATATCCTGACGCTTTTAAAATTTCAAAAATTATACCTCTCTTTAAGAAATGAGATCCAAATTCTCTAGACAATTACCGTCCCATTTCCATTATTCCTATTTTTTCGAAAATCATGGAAAAAATTTTAAAAACCAGGTTGATCAAATACCTAGATGACAACTGCCTTCTGTGTTCCCATCAATTTGGATTTCGTAAAAATTGCTCAACCACACAAGCTATATTAAAAATCGTGGGTGATATAGTTGATGGCCTTGAAGAGGGAAATCATGCAATGATTACACTGTGTGACCTTACCAAGGCCTTCGACTGTGTCGCTCACGATATTTTGCTAGAAAAAATGTCATACTATGGTTTTAGAGGTGTTCCACTATTACTTTTCAGTTCTTACTTAAATAATAGAAAACAATGCGTTGCAGTTAATAGTACCACATCTGAATCAAATTTTGTTACGAATGGTGTGCCTCAAGGTTCCGTCCTTGGACCTATATTATTTATAATATATATTAATGATTTGTATTATTATTTAAGTCCCAAAAAGTGTATTCTCTTTGATGACGACACCACCTTGTTAAGTACTGAAAAAAGTTTGTTAAATCTAACTAAAATGGCAAAAGAAACTGAAGAAAAAGCTGAGAATTGGTTCTCAGCAAATAAACTTAAATTAAACCGATAAAAAACACAGAATCTAATTTTTTCCTCAAATGTTAATATCACTGAAGGTAGTACTGTAAATTTACTGGGAGTCACTTTGGATGACAAGCTAAACTGGTCTGCTCATGTGGATCAGTTGGGCAGGAAGCTGTCCAGTATGATCTTTTTACTCCGTCGAATGAAAAATATTTTAAGTCCTGAAATTCTTAAAACTACTTATTTTTCCTTATTCCATAGTCATATCTGCTATGCAACTATTCTGTGGGGTAACTCAACGCATGCCCAAAAAATTTTTATACTGCAAAAAAGCCATTCGCATTGTAGCAGGTGCAGGAATGACTGACCATTGCCAACTTATATTTATTAAATTGGGCATAATGCCCGTTCCTTCATTATTTATTTTTTTTACCCTATTGGAAATTCACAAAAATATTATTAACTTCAACAGTCAATCGGATATTCATCATTATTCTACTAGAACTGGTCGTTTATTAAAAACTCGTTGTTTTAGGTTAACTAAATCGCAAAAAAATTCATTAAATTTAAATATATATAATAAATTGCCGACGAATATTAAATCGTTGAATTACAGCTGTTTTAAACGTAAAATAAAATATGTTATTTTAAGAAACTGTTTTTATTCGGTGGCTGATGATTTAGATGCAACCCTGATTTTTTAAGTTTATAAATTAATATAATAACATTTTCATAGTGTGGTATGTATATTTGTGTGGAATGTATTTAGGTCTCTGCGTTTGCATTTATATTTGTGTCTGTATGTATTGTATTTTTATATTGTATTATTTTAATAATATTTAACTGAAATTTTTATATTTTTATAAAGTTTTTATATTTATCTTTATCTGTAGATGATTGTATTTTGACATGCTACAAATGTACCTGACAATGTAATGTAGTCAAATAAAATGAGTATGAGTATAAGTATAATCGCATCATGTTTCATTAAAAAATTTATAATTTTATAGTAGGTAATTTCAGTTTATGTAAAATTAGAAATTTTCGTGATTTTTATTTTTTTACAAAAAAACAAAATAGATCAGATTTGCACCTAAGTAATTCATAATTTATTTAAAAAGATTTTGATTTTTTGTTTGCACGGCCTGATCCAATGAAGAAAACGCTCACCTTTCAGATTGGACAAAACTTTACTTTACCTTCATGACAACATATATTGCATTTCAACAAAAAATTGACCCCCCCCCAACAAACAATCGTTGAAATCTTATTTTTGATGTTTAGTTTCATTTAACTAATAGGGCACTGAAATAAGGAGAAAAAACTATTCTTTGTTTAAATATATTCAAAAAAATAACATTATTCTTAAAAAAACATCGTAAAAAAGTAAATGCTAACTTTATATACAATTTACATGTTTAACACGTTTAATATTTAATAAAAACAAATTTTAAATTATTATATTACAGAATCACTGGTTATATTTAAATATATTTAACGATTGTTATAAAAAAGTATGTACACACGATTTTATCATTCATTATTTACACGTAGTTCATGTCCCGACATACAAACAACAATAAATTAAACAGAGGATGAGTTTAATCAACATCCTCATTATTATTAATAATAAAAAGTCTTAATCAAGTTTGTACCCAATAAATTCAAGTGTTGTACACTCAAATACTATACAGAAATCCTTACAAAGAAATATCACAGTTTATTTGCACAATTTTAAAACAAATTGATGCAATTGTCATTCAAGTAAAATCCTACGGATGGACAAACGGACAATTATCTATGTTTCGACAATATCCCCGATTCTGTACATTTTTACATAATCTGCCGCCTCTATGGCCTCCGCCGCCACCTCTTTTCCAATTTCCTGGCCCGCTCATGCGCACCCAATTACCATTATTACCGCCGCCACCTCTGCGGAAACCCCCACCCCTATTGCCCTGCCGATGGTTATTGAAGTTATTTGGTGGGAACATGTTCATATTATTGGGTGGATTTTGATTACCAAACAACGGGAAATCAGGGCCTGGACCAAATCCATCAGGTCCTGGACCTGGAGGAAACATGTTTGGATTCATGGGGCCTTGGTTCATCATGTCGTTTGGTGGAACCATATTCGGAGGTACCATCATATTTCCGTTCATCACGTTTGGAGGAATAAAGTTTCCAGGACCCACTGATGGAGGCACAATTGGTCCTCCTTGACCAGCAAATCGTGGTGGCAGTGGTTGGAATTGTGGGGGTGGCAGATTATTAAATGGTGGGTTGAAAGGCCCTGGTATATTGGGGAATATATGAGGTGCTATCGGTGGTTCAACCTGTGGTGGAGACCCTTTGGGTTCAGGCCATGGGGTATTTCGTAAGTCAATTTCTTGACTATCAGGATCTTCCAAGGGGATGAGCACTGGGTCGCTCATTTGATGATTTTCTGGAATAGGCTCTTCTGGACTTTCAGGAATTCTTCTTTTATCGAAGTACAAAAATTGTAGTATACTCTTTTCGCGGGCAAACTGTATGTCCTTTTCCAAACTTTTATGCCCTGGGACCGCCAAGGGTTCCGGTTGTTCTATTACGTAAGGGAGCCTCCACATAACTTGAGACTCCATAGTATCTTCTCCAACATTTTTTCTAGATAGCTGTAACGCCTCCCTTTCACTGGACATTTCCATTTTCGCCATATCTCCAAAGGTTTTCGTGACATTTACCCTTTCCGTTTCATCTAGCTCGAAATATCGAATATCCACTAAATCAGCTTCAGCTCTCCACGATATTGTTTTCTTGGGGCCCTTCTTCTTTGCGTACAACAAGACACCTTTAAGTCCACCATCTAATTTGACTTTCTTAGGTTCGCTGGTCTCTTCCTCAACATTATTATCATCGGTAGGTGTCTTAGGACTCACAGGTGGATCCTTATTTTCTTCACTAACTTCTGTCTTGTCCTCGTTAGTTTCTACGGCATTTTCTTTATCGTTTTCTGCATTTTCCGTAGATTCTTCAGTGGACAGAGTATCTTGATAAAAATTGATTGGTGCAATATTTTTTAGACCCAATGAAGGGGTATTGCCGGTGGCATTTTGGGGTGGTGAAGTTGGAGTCTGGGGTTGTTCACTGGCTGGAGAAGATGAAGGCGAAGAAGGGCAGTCCTTGGTAACACTAAGTCTTCGTTTTCGTTTCTTTGGTTCTTTTTTGGTAGTTGCCGAAGCGGTAAGAGCGTCCATGAACAAGTCGCTTTCCTGAAGCATGGCTGCTGAAACAAATTAAAGGTATAAATTTCTTTTGCTATATAATTTTTTATTACTAAATTACTATTAAATTATATCTATAAGGAACGTGGCAGAGTTCATTAAAGCAGTTCTACCTGAAAATAGAAAGGCATTAGTTTTATATATAAAAAAAAGTAAATAATCATATTACAGGAAAATACACATGTAAGAGGTCATTTTTTTCATTCGTAGATATAATAAACATTCAAGGTAGTTCTTAAAGTTATTAAGTAATTATTTTACTCGTTATAACAGTAATGACTAAAGTTTTGCACATTCATTTATTCTACAAGTTGTAAATGTAAAATAAAGAGTATTGTATATAGTTTACTTGATTTTATAGAATGAATCATAATGCATCGTAAAAGAATAATAATTTGTGAATTTGATTTTTCATTGTCTACAACTACAGGGAATCAATTTTAGTGTATTATCTATTCAATATTTAAATTGTATTTTTAAGAAGCAAAAGCAACTTAAATAACATAAATTCTCATGTTAATGGTTCTGTAAATATTTTTCCTCGATACATCGACAGAAATGGTACAGGCAATATTGCGTTTTTAAATAGTCTGGCCTGGTGCCACTTTAAATTAGAATCTTATATAAAAGGTAGATCAGATAATGAAAATAAATTCATATAATAGAGGGGTAAAGATAAATGCAGTAAAAATAATTATTCTACAGGTGCACTATGTGCCGCGACGTCTCGTTTAGATATAGTCATTCGCCACTCAAGTTTTGTCATTTGATTTGACAAGCTATGATTAGCAATTAGCAATTAGCAATTATATTAAAACATCTCATTTTTATTACGAATATATAAATATTCAAATCTAAGACTTTTTATTTAGAAGAACTACAAATACAGCAACAAACCAATTGTGTATTATACAGAAAACTTACGACCGGACAAGCTAAGAATGGGGTAAACGCAAAAATATTACAAACATATTTTTGCAGCAAAAGAAAGAAAAATATTAAAATTTTAATGTTGGTAAAGAGATTACATAATAAAGTGGGACGACATAGCTTTGCTGTTATTGCAAAGCGCGTAATTTATATTAATAATTGATAAAAACATGTTATCAGTTCTAATAACCGATCTTTATTAGTATCCAAATACTTAAAATGTAATAAAAAATAATTCAGGCTCAAAACCTCTCGCATATATTCCAGTAGGGAAATTAATTTATCGCATTTAAATTATCCAAAAAATTTATTATCACATAAAAAAATGGGATATCTCGTAAACTGCTTGAGATGTCCAAATCAAATTTAATTGTCATTGATAAGCTCAAAAAGTTCTATTATTGACTTTTTTCTGACTCATTTTATAACCTCCAGTGAATATCAAATAGTGAAAGTTTCATATACAAATGCTAAGTATAAATGTTGTTTTCTAGAAAATGGCGAAGGATCCGAGATTTTAAAAACCCTTCTTTAAACTTGATTTTTCGCTTGCTCTCTACTTTGTGGTTGTAATGCTGCTTTGTCTATTACTTTTCTCGGCGGATAGTCGTCAAATTAGTGAAATTGCATTTAAATTGGACCAGTTTAGGAATTATATTTACAGAAAAGCGAAAAAGTTTCTCGCATCGATAAAAACGGCGTCCTATGTCTAGGATACGAGGAAATATTGACAATGTGTCTTTGTATCATTACTTTTATGGACTGTCAGGGGCGTACTACGTACTATAGCCCTTTGGATAAATATTTTGGAATGTCTAGGGTAAATTCAACTTTTTGCTATAATTCACAAGATAAATAAAATGAAAATGTTCGGAACGAAAATCGATATAAGAAAAAGCACTTACGAATATACACCTCACAATAGTTAAAACCCCTGGAGGTGGATGAAACCGTTTGTATGATAATGATGAAGAAGTGTCAAAACACCACACTCGTATACTTACTCGACGTTTCGGCAACAAACTTGATATCATCTGGAGACAAATAAAAGTAAAACATCCCCGGATGATGCTAACATGGTTGGCGAAACGCATGTCGAGTATTTGAGTCTGATAATCAAGAGTTTTGGGGTTTGTGAGAACTTGTCGTCATCATTAAACCTAATGTCATTTAATTACGCTTTTTGATTTTAATTCTGCCAAGTCATTATTTCCATTTTTTTTTGTTTGGCTTGACTTTTCCTAATGTTAAATAATCGTGTCAACACATTTTACTTTCTCAGTTACGCATGAAAGTAGCAAATATATTCGAATCAGCATGTTTTCTGTGGATGATACGAGTTTCTCAGTATGACTCAATGTGGAAACTTGAAATTTTAGACATAAGCTCGGGGAGAAAAATTTTCGTCGAATCTAAGAATATTCCAAATATTCCAAAGGTGGAAAATAGCATCGAAAAACTTCAACATTTCATCAGGGTACCAGAGAAGGCTCCAGGGAGGGCCTAAGAACAAGTCTGTCGAATCAAAGCTTTTTTTAAAATAAAAATTGGATCAAAAAAGCATCTTCAAAATTTATCGTCAGGCACCAGGAAAGGCTTCAAGGGGGACAAAAACAATAGTGCATACATCCAAAACCGATTTTTAGTAATATGTACTTTTTTTCATTATTTTTAATGCGTAAAACATATGTTTATGGCAACAGTGAAAAAATGTAATATTATTTCACGCTTATGTAAAATCGGATCCGTGAGTGCATTGAAAATAATTGAAGCTTCTGTCTCACGATTTTCGCTTTAGAAACGTCAAATTATGAATTTGTGTTTTGACGTTCAAGCTAATTTTGAAATTTATTTATTCAAATATGGAAATTGAGAGCTGTCGTAGAAAAAAATGCATGAAACTCATGCATAAAGTGCCTCTTTTTCACTCGGGATTGCCGCACTAGCCTATAAGCTCTTTTTCGTAGTCGCGAAATTCGCAAGTTTTTATCGAATTTCGGTTTTTAACATATTTTTTATTTTATCCCATATTCACACAATGCGAAATTCGCTTTAACACATTTGCGATAAAATCTAACATTCTAACCTAACAACTTGAATTTGTCTTCTTTGTGATATATTTTAGTCCCATTTTAGATACTTGGCTGCATCACTCACACGCATTTAATTGATTGAATTGTGGAAATCCCCTTGTTCTTTTCTTTGAAAAAATATTTTTCTCAACCAAAATGTCTTTTTCTTATATACTTTCACTCTTCTTTTGTGGTGTAATTGCCAAATATATAACATATATATAAGGAATATAAATAATTTTATATTTCAGCAATACCTTTGATCAACATCCATCTTTTTTTAGGTTATGTATCTGCAAGTTTCTCGCCGCAATAAAGTTAAGATTTCGCGCAGCGAATATATTTGAATTAACTTTTATAACACTTCGCTTAAAAGTAGCGAATTTCGCCATTATGAAAAAGAGCCGTAAGGCTCCTGCGTCAAACTTCCCATCAGGGCCGTAGCCGAGGAGCTACTGTCAGACTTGACAAAAGTTGGAAATTTGAGACATTAGTTGGCAAGGCAAGGAATATTTTTTAGATTTTCTCCCCACCCCCCGCCATCCGCTAATCAATTTTTATTTCAGTTGAAAATACCCCCCCCCCATCAATAATTTGTTTTAGATTTTGTCCCCCCCCCCGCTCATCAATTTTTATTTCGGTTGAAAATACCCCCCATCAATATTTTTTTTTAGATTTTGTCCCCCCCCGCTCATCAATTTTTTGGAGAAATTATTTTATTGATTTATTTACAGAGTTGGCTTCTTAAGTTTATGAAGTTGGCAAATTTGAAAAATAACCCCCCAAAAAAGTTCGCTAGCTACGGCTCTGCTTCCCATTCATGAAAAAAGTATCACTTTATACGCATGTTGCATAAATAACTATTATTATTATGTTCTCTTTAAACTTAGGCATCTATGCTATATTTACGATATATACCGTGGGTGTAGCGGAACGCTAGGCATAGAGAGTAAAATTACGACGGAGGAATTTACGGCAGCTGTGTTTGTCATATCTATCGCGCTACGTGAATGTACATACCTAATGGGAAATTACACGCACGGTATTAGCTTAGTATGTTTGCGGTTTAGTGGCATACTTAAATTTCATATATCTCTAGTAGCTTTCGAAATACATTTAATACATCCTCACCATATTAATAGTTTTTTTTTTGCTTATTTTTAGAAATAAGTCAAAAAAACATTGCCGCAATTCAAGAAGCAAGTTTTATTTAAATATGTAAAGATATACAAGGTATTTCAATAAAAAAAGTGGATGACGTCATAGCCACATATACCTACAAAGTGATGTAATCAAATAAAAAATTGACAGGGTGTATACCAATTCGCAATTTTGAAATTCCCTGACTTTTCCAGGTTTTCCAGGACTTTTCAATAAAAAATTCACAAAATTTTTTTGTTCGAAAATGAAAAACATTTTTTGACGAGCGGGAGGCGCAAGAAGGAAACAACTTTGGACCTTTGGATATAAGTAGTTTTAATGAATTTTCCCCGACTTTTTTTATAAATTTATAAATTCCCTGACTTTTACAGGTTTTTTCCAGAAAGTATACACCCTGCTTATATCACATTTGACGAATTCAATGAAATGAACTTAAAGCTAAAACAGTCCTTATTTTTCAAAATATGAAAAAGATGTATGTGAAGTTTTCCATTAATTTTTTTTATTTTAAATTTTTTCGTTAATGTATTTTTATTGGCACGCCACTGACTGCCTTCTTTATACTTTGATGAATTTATCTAAATCAGAATTTGTTACACACCAACTCACTCTCCCTTTTCAGCAACAATACCAATAAAAAATGAAAATACTTTTTAATATGAATACGCTAAATGAAGCAAAGTATTGGGTATTGTAACCGTGAAAAAATCAAATTCGAAATTTCTAAGATATTCATATTCAGATTATGCTGATTATGTATGTCTGCATGTCTGTCTGTTCGTCATCTGTCTTGACTTGATGCTATATTTAAAAAGTCAACATACTGTTATTTTAAATAAGAAACCCGACTACAGTGAAAAATCCAAAGAAACGTAATACATCCGCCATTTTCTTAAAAAAAAAAAATTCATATACCTACAGTGTCAGTCGCACAATTGAGATGAATTATTCAACACCTCACCAAAATCGGCCCAGTTGTTTAGGCTCTACATAGTAATAAGTAAACATAGTCACATACATACATACAGACACGTAATATACACTCCTTTTTGTGTAATCATGTAAAAAACTATTTGACGGAGAAAAATTATATTGCAAAGTAAGGAACTTGACATATTTTTAGTGAAAAATATACAGGATGGTCACTCCAAAAACAAAAAAATTAACGACAATGTCACAAAGGACAATATTGACATGTAGTTAATATAATTGCTAAGGAAAAAAAACTGCTATACTTTTATTGCAAAATATACAGGATGGTCATTCTAAACAAATGACTAATTAAACGACGGAAGAACACAGTATTTGGAATGTAGACGACATTATTGCCAAGAAAGAAAACCGAATATACTTTTAGTGAAAAGATATACAGGGTGGTTACCCAAATATTAAAAATAATTATTGATAAAAGGTATTAAATAGAAAGGGAAGTTCTATGTAAATACCTTTACAGATTTTGATAATCAGAAACCCAGAATAAAAGCAAGAGCTAACAATGAAATTAACAACGCGTCAATTACTTCCACATCCAGTGGAAGTAACGACAAAAAAAAATTGAAAATTTTTATTGCTCAAATAAGCTTAGAATGTCATGAAACGTCGAGATTTTAAGTTTGAGCGAAGAAAATTTCCGTCTGTCGGTCGGTCTGTCTGTAATTATTTTTGTGCGCACGATTACTCTGGAACCGTTTAAGATATTGACTTGAAAGGTACACGATATATTTTAAAGTGATCTGGAATTAGATTATATTTTCATCTTATTCAGTTAAAGGGTTGAGGGGTAAATTGGAGAAAATGGGGGTAAATAGATAAATCAAGCAGATAAGAGTTCATGAAATGATAATGCCAACAAAATTTTTGGCATTAGCCACCCCCATTACCACGCCATTATTAAAGGGGTGAAAAAAGAAAATGATTTAGTGTGTGTACAAGAACCAATTACCTCAAAATATTTTTTTTACTTCATCCACCCCCACTACCACCTCCACCCCACTACCGATGTGGGATATCGTTTTATGGGTTTTTGGGGTAGACGATTTCAAATATTGTATTATTAATGTTCCATAAGCAATTATTTCCACAGACAAAATTTTTTCGTCGAGACTTGGTTGGAAAATCTGGATGTGGAAGTAGTAATTCCTTGGGCAGAGGTTTTTTTAATTGTTTTTAGGAACAGCAATTCAACAAACAATTGAATTTCTGCAGAAAAACTTACTTTACCGATCTAACAAGTGATTTCAGTTACTACTTTTAAAATTTCACCGTGTATATAGCCTAGCATATTTGTATTTCACGTAATCCATTACAATAATGTCACAAGTAATAAATAGTAAAAGGAATTAAAAGTGCTTATATTAAATAAACACATGCTTTGGAGCTTTGCTACAATAAATGAAATATTGAGGTTCCATTGAAAAATATGGATTCAAATTAATTTAAATAAATTCCCACAATTTAAATTGGCAACTTTACATGAATAAAATATTTATGCAGATACTATAATACAGATGACAGTAAGACCATCATGTTCAAGGTCTACTAGCTGAGATGACCTATAATCACAATCTTGCTCAATATTATCAGCAGTTTATAAATAGGTAGTAATAATTTACTTAAAATATTTTATGGTTACGAAAGTTTTATTTTAAATATTTGATTTTATAATAGTTTGTAATAATATTTTCTCGTTTAGTTTATTTTTCAACTTGCTGCTTTACAAATAGACATTATAAAAATGTTAAATTTCAATAAAATGTTTAAGAATCTCTTGTTCAAGATATTCCATTTCCATAAATTCTATGCTTAAAAATTACAAAATATTCGAAATGTATTTTCGTTAATTTTTGCGAATATGAAAACTCGTTACATCCGTATATATAAGTATATACGGCGCCAAAATGCACTCTTGGCCTCCGGATGTCACCTAGAGCTGGACCTAAAACGTCTAGTTGTAATATATCGTTAACTGGAGTTTTTGAGAAAATTCGAATGTGCGAAAATATATACAGGATGATATTTCAAAATCAGTCGTTGAGCGCAGTTCCGGTGGAATCGTTAGAATAGTGATTATTTTCTATTTGTTTAGAGAGCATCATATTTTTACATGTAATAGGTATTATTTAATAATACTAGCCATTTTCTTACTCGTAATTAGAAAAAAAACTTATACTTTTAAGCTAGATACTTTGAAAACAATTAGGTATTTATTATTAGGCCGTGTTAAAATTTACGTTTCCCATGTCAATCGAGGCAAATCAGCAGATGTAATGCCGTGTAAGTTTGGCAACGTGAGCAAAAGTTTATCAAAAAAAATTTTTTTTTAGATTCAAGATAAGACATGACTAAAATTAGAATTTAATGAGTAGGTTGCAAGGTACTTGCTAAAAATAACCGTTGGCTAATAACGATTTATATTGTATTTTTAAAACGTTAAATAAGTAAACTGGTTTATATTCAAATATCTTTGTTTCATTCTGTGTATATGATAAACTACAAGAATATAGAAACATGTCTTTATAAGTGGCTAGATTGTTGCTTATCAATTAAATGTATGTGAATACAAAATACAATGTGTATTTTGTTAACGTATTACGTCACATTTCATATCTTCATTTATGCTATTTACGACGAAATTTTAGAGTCATTACATATTTTCATCTGGAGTTTTTCGGGTAGTAAATTTTATTTACCAAAATTTAGTAGATACAGTGAAAACTGTACCCACTCAATTCCCGATTTCTTAATGTTGAATAAAAAATGGACACTGACGTTGAAAAAACAATAGTTTAAATCATAGAGAGCTAATAATACATTCTGACTCGGAGATTTGGCACACTTAACAGAGTCTGTCTTTTATAAGACTTTCCTGTACTTGTATACGGGTATTTATTTAAAAGTAGGTATATAGGGACTAAGGAAATTAAATATTACAAATGATCAGAAATATATGTGAATATACGCAAAACTTATATACACACGTTTTAAAAATAAAAATAATAATCTCATTATTACTAATAATTAGTATAACAAAAAAATATAAAGAAGATAATAATGAACACTATGGCAATCTATCCCAACAGGACCGTACTAAGGACAGGACAAATTTCTGTGATCAGTTTTATAAACTTAAACAAGTTTATAAAACTTTAAGCATAATTAAAGTACGTGCGCCAATGATTCCGTACTAGATAACATTATACAGGGTGTTTCAAAAAGATTGGGACTACGTTTAGCCGTAGATTCTTGACATCATAACAAGTCAATTTAACCCAAAAAGTAGCGGTCTAACTCTTTTCGTTTTCAAGATACAGGGTAGTAAGTTAAAAAAATTGTGTTCGTATTTTGTTTCTATCTTGGAGACTTTTATACGTATTTACTTCAAAGTTGGTAACCACATGTTTTTCAGGTCGTTAATTACAATAGTGATATTGTCGATGTCGTATTTTATAGATGGCGCTAGTTACAGTACTTTTATGTGGTACGTGGCACTTTAAGCCATAACTATTTTGAGGTTAGCTTTTGGACATTGTCTTCTATTACAATCGAAACGCAATTTAATTTCTTAAAGAAAAGGTGTAGTTGTTTAAACGCCATAATATTCTCCCTTTCAGAGAAATTCTTGGTTTACAACTTTGTCACACCACCAGGTGAAGAAATTCAATTGTACCTAAAAGCAATTTTGTATTTAGGTGTAGTATGTCTTGAAATCCTCAATAGTGCTTGTTGTAGATACGTATAATAATAATATTCTCCAAGATAGAGACAAAATACGAATATAATTTTTTTACTATACCACCCTGTATATTAAAAACGAAAAGAAAGACCGCTACTTTTGGGGATAAATCGACTTGTTTTGACGTCAAAAATCTACGGCTAAGCGTTTTCCCAGTCTTTTCGAAACACCCTGTATATGACTAATAGATAATTCTCAGGTAATCCACCGTTATATCACGTGTTCGTTATATCCACAAGCCCATTTCGTCAAAGTGGTGTATTCGTTAATTCATGAGAATTCTTAATTTTAAAATTATTTCTTATAATTTATAAAATACTTAATACATCACCAGCTCGACAACGCAGTGGGCTAAAGCATGTTAGTGGCGAGCACGTTTAGCCACTGTCTATCGTGCGTACTGGGTTCGATCCCCAACTCCAACACTGGCAATGTCGGTAGACAATGGATGTTGTCTGCGTTATTTCAAATGTGCAACCCCCCCGCTTCCTGAAAACAACGAGCGAGCCAACTTAGTGGGCCTTTATTGGTCATATTGATTCCAATAATTTAATAAAAAATACAAAGGTACTATATTCTACGAGCCCTATATACATAATTTTACTTTTCGCCCCTTTCTACCCCCCCCCCCCCCAATTTCCTTTTTGGATTTTTGTAATTATCGCCGTTGAGGAGCTAGAGCTTCGTTACAGATAAACGGACAGCAGAGCGAAAACAATACGTTTCCTTTCGAACTCGTACGGTTACTAAATCCTAAAAATTAATTTGATTGTGGTCGCGAAAGAAGAAAACAAACGCATATGTAGCGGCCACACCCTTTTACATTAAAACAGCGGATCATGAAATATATTTCAGCTTATAACAGAGTATAAAACCGTAAGACATTTTTGATTTTTAAATAATATAGATACTAAATTTCACGTCGCGTAAACGACTCTCCATTCAATATAAGGGAGATTCCTTTTTTTTTTTAATTTTTAGTCTACAATAAAATTACGGTACGGTTTATATTTGATAGGTATCATTTGAAAATAACGTAAAATTAGGCAATATCCATAACAAAGCGTCTTCGCCAAAATTTGCAAAATGATGTTATGCAACTACTTTAGAGCAAAACTTGAATAATGAGTTTTAAATTAATATAAAAAATGAAAAACATAGTAAATCAAATTTAATTCCAAATAGAAACCCTGACAGCAGGCAACATTTTAATTGAAATAATTTTTTTGATATCCATTAGAAAATTTAATACAGAAAATTAGAAACTCAGATTGTATGAAAAAATTATTTTTAATGTCGCTTTATGCAGGAGCGGCTTTGAGTCTTCTATGTTCTGGAGGATTTAGTAATTCTTAAGATTTCCTATAATGGGCTTGTTACCGATAATTATTTTTTCGATATTTTTTTATGGCATTCAATAGAATTCGATCATCTAGATAAGCTGTTAAAACTTCAGCTTCGTAAGTATATCCAATCATTAGATATTCAATGTTAAAGATTGAGTTCCAGTACAAAGCGCTTCGCCGACTCGTGACGTCATTCTGCATAAACACTACTCATTTTAACTAGCAAGAAGATAAAACAGATATAATTTAACAATCAAATGCCGTTTCCATAGAGAAACGCAAAAACACCCGCCACGCTTGGGGCATGTGCATCATATAACTAACAACCTCAATTCTTATGTTTTTTAGGTTTATTCTCACTTTTAATGTTTGTATACTCATTTTAAGCTTGGAGCCAAACTGGCTCCAAGCAAATATTTAAAAATTCACGTAAATACAAACAGACTGCTAATTATAGGTTAGATTCCTAACCTGCAAAAATGTCTTATTTTATTGTGACAAACAATTTAAAACTTCATAAACATTACATTGAACTAGATTTTGGTTGAAAGTACAGGAACCATGCAGAAATAATAGCTACGTAATTCTTGTAAATCTTAAGAAACATATATTTTTGAGGTTAGCTGTGAAGTCACATTAAATCTCGACTGTCGCCCGATCAGCATCTGCAAAATGACTTCACGCGAAGCTCCGCCCCATTTTCGCGCGGTCCAACTTTGGTAATTTATTTAAGGGCTTAAACGTCCTAATAAAAACCTAAAAATTTGGAAATTGCATTAAAAAATGATCTACTTTCAATTTCTAAAATTAAAAAAAAATGCTGAACGGGCCTATTGGTCTATTGTATAATTATATTAGCTTAGGGACAGGAGGCGATCGCCCCTGTCCCTCCTCCCTAAAAGCCTCCCCTTTTTTTGTGAAAGTTACTTGTTATACCAAGAAAAAATATAGAAATAGATTTTATTTGCAATTTAAATGCGTTAACATATTTCAGGGTGTTAAGAAGAAAAATTTATATAAACAGGTATCCAAAAATTCTTCTTTTTAGAGATACGGGGTGTTGAAATCTCTAGAGAAATGTCGAATTTTTCTTATATTGTTATTAGTGCAGCTACTTACACCAGATTTGATACAGTAAATTTTATGTGATTATAGCAAGCTCTACAGTTAACCAGTGGCGGAGACATGGATCATTACAGGCCGAGCAATAGCAACGTCTCAGTTATTGCCATTATAATAATATTATTCTTAATGTAAATCTTTTAATTAATCTGCTTTAAAAATACTTTTATTTAAAAAGATGTTTTTTATTTCCGAATGTTGCTTTTTTGTTTCTGGAATCTTTTTTTTTTTTTTTTAGATATTAAGACTTAGTGAGAGTTATGTTCGTAAAATCAGTTATTCACTTCCCAGGATATTCACACTTCTTGTTGGACAATTTTCTTCAATACTTCGGTCCAGTTGCAAATGTGTCAAATCTACCAATTAGTTGTTTTCAAAATATCAAATCTAAATGTCAAGTTCCTAAGACTATGGCAAAAAACTCAATTTTACTGATATGATTTTTCTTTAAACAAATTAATATATTGAGGCAAGTGACAAAAAACGCTTTTTCACAAATATCTCAATTTTGGTCAGGATTCATTTCTAACGGATAGTTTATCCTGGAAAATAATAATGTTTTTGTCCAAAATCCATCAAGAGCTACTAACATCTTTACATCTCCGAATTTTAAATTTTGTAAACTTGTTGAAATACCTACGTATTGTAACAACCATATTTAATAAAAAAGAATTACCAAAAATATCGAGCAAAATTCGTACCAAAACGTTATTTGAGGAGAAATCTATTTATTTTTTTGTAACAAATTTCTCATTCAACAATTGATACCAAGCTAAAACTTTACTATTAATAATTAATATTACGGGAGCTAGCGACATTATATTTTGAAAGATCTACAAAAAATTAATTTCTTATTATTTGTGTTATATTTAGTTGTGTTTTCGCAAAATCGACTTCGTTTATTGCTCCTCTGTCAAAGCCATGTTCCATCGAATGGCCGGCAGCATAAGTTTTGTTTAACAATTTCAAGCAATAAACTACTCGCAAAAAAATTAGCTTTAAACATCTCTGTCAACTGACTTTTTTTTTATTACATATTTATGTTAATGACAGGAGCACGCTGGACTACATTGAAGGTGGCCATCATGCTATAATGTCAATAAAGAACACAAAAAACCACAGGTTTGAACACGTATAGCATTGACATTTTTTTTAACATAATTGAAATGCTGCTGCTAAGCACTGTTCTGATAACGAAGTGGAAGGAGTTTGTTTTGTGTATAAGTTACAATGATATGTTTAGAAAAAGATAAACCAGGTTTAAACAAATATAGCAACTAAAAATGTCGCTGGCTCCGTACTACTAGTATAATAGCAGACAGCAGACTCCACAGGTACATAATAAACAACATTGCCAATTGCCAATTTTAGTTTTTATTGATATTATCTCGACCTTACATTGGTTTTTACCAAAGTCGTTGACCTCAAATATTTAATAATACTCATACTAATTCTGAAATAGGTCATGTCATTAATAATGTATATAATCATTGATGATTCATGCATACCGTAATAAATTTATATAGGGTGAATCGGCAATATAATCAACACATTCAAAATATGTAAGCTAGATTGCCAATTTTATTTAAAGTATGTAAAACACAGATTAATTGTAAAAGTATTCCTGAAATGTTTTTTTTTCTAGAAAATATATAAATTCTTTACAAGTTTCTCTTTATTTTAAGGTCATAAGGCCATACTCAAAAGACGAAAGAAATTAATATTTAGAATGTACTTGACAATATTGCCAAAGAAAACTTGATATACTGCAATCGCCAACTATGATGAAGCCGCAGGAGGCAGATAAATCCCACCGGTTTTAGAATGAATTAGTGAGATTTACCTGCGTCCGACGGCTTCATCATAATTGGCTATTACAGTACGTTTAGTGAAAATATACAGGGTGGCCATAAAAAATATATAAATAAAATCAAATACAGACGAAAGTCTTGTGTAATGGGGTTATTTCATAATTTGTATTTACATTGAATTTGTATTCTAGGACTAATAATAACTAAGTATATGTAACGGAAATTTTTTTTATGAACGTTAAAATAATTTTAAATTCAATTTATAATTTGAAAATAGTTGTTCCCGCTAAAAGCCGTGACGTCAATGTTTACGCATGCGCAGTATAGTTCAAGCAGTAAATTTGTATGGCAGCCATGAAATACAAACTTCACCATTACCATATTGACATGTGTGACTGACATTTTGTTTTGCCGTTTTCGCTAAATGTCACAATGCCACTTTTGATTCGTTCGGATCAACTAGAACTCTTCCTCTTTGCATCGCGGCATCGTACGGCCCTCCCACAGGTGTTTTTCGAAAAATATTAAGATTGTATGTTTTTGCGCTATTTTCGGTTCCGAAATGCATGCTTTTTTTTACTATTTTTCGCCGACATCTCTGAAACGGTAAGAGATAGCCCAAAATAAAAAATACCGTAAAACGAGTTCGTTTAATTACGAATCTTTTGGTTCCATCAGAATTTTGTTTTTTTTTCGTTTCGGAAATATTTACTGAAATATTTGGCGATGTCCGGTAAAAATCGCACATTTCTTGTTTAAAAAGTTGGTAACTCCTTTACCTTGGCTCCTAGGCCAAAAAACTACTGCAACGAATTTAAGTAGAATTACATTATTTGGTAAAACTCCTTTTTTTATTTTTTGTCTTGTGACAAAAATGAGGGAAATAGAAGGGGCGGAAGCGAGAACTCGCCTTTTTGTCACCGTAATTAATCGGTAATTAACTGAAATTGATCTCAATTATGATGTACTCTTAATATCATGTATTATCTAGGCGCTCCATTAATCTCGGCCCTTCAAAGCAAACGTTTCTGGAATAAATGATCTTTTTAAGATTCACATGCATTTTCTAGGAAAACGTGAAATTTCTTCCATTCTACCAAGAATCTTGCTAATTATCAGTTTTTTTCAAAATATTTGTAGACACCAATTCTAAAGAAAATTGATCGAGCTTTCCGACGCTTTTTTTATTATTTCTCTAACATAAAAAACAACAAAGTTGTGTGCAAAAATATGCACCTCTTCGCATTTCCTAAAATTCATAAAATATTTATTTGCAAACTGGAAAACTAAAAGTTAAAATTTTAGTATTACAGTTGGTATTGACAGGGCAGCAATCTAACAACAATAAAATTACCTCTAACCATTGACGTCACGCTTTAACAAAATTTAAAATGAGTAGTATAGTTTGTGTGGATTTATTAATTAACAAATATCACAGTGATTTTAATTGCTATTACGTTATCCTCGTATAATTTACTGTTCAAATTAGTAGGTATTTTTAAGTTTTTTACAAACATGAAATGACCCCATTGTTTTTATATTTTTTTTTGCAATAATTCTCCTTAGATTATTTGTGTTTTTCTGAAGAACTCTCAATTTTCATAAAAATTTGTAATGAAAAGCTTCAAAATTAAATTATTCATAATATGAATTCGGTTATTTTCGGTTTTTCAAAAATGGTAAAATATTATTATTGTGGTGGTAGAATATAATATATTTAATTTGGAAGATCGAAGTGCAACATATTTTAGGAAATTATTAAACTTCGACTACTTAAATAATGTACCACGAAAACGCCAATTACGTCACGAGGGAACTCCTATACTCTATTTGGTAAAGACAGAGAGTAATAAATTACACAGGCAAAGATCGATAGTAGGCGCACTAGTTTTTCTCTTAACATTCATACAAATTATACCGAAAAATCTAAATAAATTAATTTTATATGAAATAAACTACTGTTTAAATTATTCAATTTTCCATTTCTAGTCTCATCCCCGTTACACGGCGGTTAATGATGTTTGTGAATACTTTTTAGGCAGGTACATATGAGAAATTAGACGAGGTCAGCTTGCCTCATATTGAACTCTTAAAACAAAAGCAAGTAATAATTTACCCAAAATAGTACGAGTATTTCGAATTATTTTTTTATATAAAAATGCAAATAACCGATATATAATATAAAGAAATATTTAAAATTTCTTATAGCGCCCCGACCAGGTTTGCTTCTACAATGAGCTATTTTACTTCCACATCCAGTGGAGGTATAGTAACGAAATTTGTTCAAATAGGTTTAGAATGTCATGAAACGTCGAGATTTTAAGTTTGAGCGAAAAAAAATCTGTCTGTCCGTTGGTCAGTCCGTAACTTTTTTTGTGAACCGTTTAAGATATTGACTTGAAATTTGATACGCATATGCATTTTAACGTGATCTGGACCTAGATTAGATTTTCATCTTATTCCGTTGAAGGGTTGGGGGGTAAATTGGGGTAAATAGATAAATGGGTAAAAAAAAATGTGATTTAGTGTGTGTACAAGAACAAAAAACCTCAAAATATTTTTTTACTTCATCCACCCACACTACCACCCCCCTATCACCACCTCCACCTCACTACCGATGTGGGATATTTTATGGGTTTTTGGTAGACGATTTCAAATATTACATTATTAAAGTTCCACAAACAATTATTTCCTCATAAAAAATGTTTTCGTTGTGAGAGACTTGGATGGAAAATCTGGATGTGGAAGTAGTGATTTCTTGGGCAGCGATTTTTACTCTCAGTATTCGCCAAATAAAGTATGTACAGAACCCACTTCTAATAAAGTTTTTAAAGGGTTCTATGTCCCAGGAGGTTAAGTTGGCAAATGTGACATGATCTACAAGTAGTTGATCTATATCCACTTATTTACAAGACACCTGTATATTGCCTAGAACTAACGGAATTCAAGGTAGAATTAGAACAATAGTATGATTATAAATTATCTTTCAATGTCAGTTTGATGAATTAATACAGGCAATATTAATACAGAATTAAAAACAAGAAATATACTGGCATCTCTATGGTTTGAAACTTTCCTTTTGCAAACAACACTGAGAAACAATTTATAATTCTACAGTTGTTCATCATCGGGTGTCTCATGATTTTTTAAAAAATATGTAAGGAAAATGCATGACCAAAATCGACCAAATATAATAAATATTTGTCTATCGGATCTCTCTTATGAATACGGCAACCTAAAAAGTGGATATGCCAGAGTGGAAGAGTTTCAGCAGCTTACGATATTTACCCAATATCTTGCCCAATATACTTTTCTTATTCGAAAGCTTTGTTAATACAAATAGTTAAACTTTGGTTTTAACAAGGTAAAAAAAATAGACAAAATCGTATTAATATGTAGTACGAGGAACCTAACTAGGCGTACAGGGAATCCTACATACTTATGTACATGGGTCAATATGGCGCCATCTAAAGCCTATTATTGTAGTGGGGTGATTCAAAGCGTTGCACTCTCGACTGTCGATTTTATTTGCTTCAGAGCCAGTCAGTTACAGATCCTAGTTATTCTAACAAAATTAACGTGTTGCTCCAAGAATTATATTAATCTGTTAAAAATAATGATAGAGAACTTGCATAAAAATTAAATGTGGAAAACAGTACTTGTAGTCCACAAAAAAAATCTTTTTCAATTCCTTATATTAAATATATATACGCTATTGAATTCTACATAATTTAAACTATTTTTGTTACGCCCTGCCATTGATCAAACAGTGCGCCACAGCGACACGCTCAGACCACGAGAACGCATTCTGTATTAGTTTGCCGTTCCCCGTTCAACACACAGTGTGACGTCACTGCGATTATGCGCGATTTAAGAGCTGATATTTGGCATAAACACTCTGATGAAACAAAAAATTATACAAGTTACCCATTATATCGAACAGAGGAGAAAGTACAGATAATGAGATGGTCCTTCTGTGGGTATTTAATGCGCGAACAATAGTATATAGGATTTCCCCATGCGCGCATTTTGGTTCCTTGTATTATACAAAATAACTGTTGTGTATCTTCTGATAATTTTCTACCCTGGCATATTCACCCTTCAATGCGACACTTATGGTATTCTGAAATTATATAATTCGGAAACTTAGTCTATACACAAAAATCGTCTAAAGATTTTTTTGTCCATGATGCATTTCTCTTCAACCAATCTTTTATTTAACGTTATGGCCATAACTGCATCCTAATTTTTATATTATAAAGGCACCTAGACACCACTCAAGATGTTTTTGCATTGGGATCATTACACTTGGCCATGGGCAACTGACACATTTCAATCTGTGTACTATATTCGGTATGGACGGTGCACCTGCAAGAAACTCCACTAAAGTACAATATTATTAATGAAAACACTGTTCTGAAAACTTCAGCCCATTGTACACATTATACTAGTGAAATTATTTCAGACACACCAAACACACCCAGTGACATTATAGTTATATTTTAATTTGAGGTTAGAGCTTCAGACAGGTGTTGGTATCGTTATTCACAGTAAATTAAAAATGAGGTAGTTAGACTAAGTGTTAAATGTATTTTTAAACAATAAAACAGTGAAAACTGAGTATATGTTATTCTCTATTTCTGCCTTTACTAAATTTTGATTTACACAATCTACAGAAGATAAATCTTACTTTACATCAAGTACATTTAACACAAAAAAGGCTTAAAAATTATTATATTTCCTGCTTAGTTAAAGCTCGACATTGAGTGTTCAAGACCGGTTCGTGAAACTCTCATTTAAAAAATTATATTAGCCACGACTGAAGTTTATTATTTTATAAACAACTAATAATATAGTATATTTTTTGATTATGAAATTTCTGCATAATATATTGAATGTTCCTTATAATTGTATAGTTGTCGCAATCGCAATAGTGATCGACGCACCGCCTATCTAGGCGGTGTTGTTGAGATGCAATGGCTGCAGAACGCAGAGCCGGATTTAACTATATTGTTCGCTCGTTTACTTTTTATAATATTACACTTACAATATCTCCCAAAGCACTGCTATGAATAGGTAACAAAACTTACTGAAATTATTTTCAAATACACTTTACCAAATAAAGAAATATAAATTAATTACCGAAATATATCTTCATCCCGACTGCGGTGTCTCTAATTGCGGTTCTGGATTAAACAATACACTCACAACTTTACGCCCACGCGCCACGTCAGATAGTTGACATTGAATGGCCGGTATTTTCTCTCACTTAATGTAAGAGTGGAGTAAAGAAAGAGATCTACTTGCCGGCCCATATTCCTCTCGCCCCATCATAACGTCACAACCCCGCTCACTATTAAGATTGCTTCAACTATAATTATAATAATCTCCTTTTTAGTTTGTTTCCAATTTGCCACTTTACATAAAGTCTATCATAAAAATACGTAATGTTAATAAAATATATTTCTTTTATAAGATGTTCCATTTATTCTAATATGAATATTCGTAGATATAGTGTCCACGGTTGGACGCAACAGTTACTTTCGATTTCTCTAAAATAAGTTATTCCTCATAGGAATTTTGTTTATCTTAAAAGGTAAAAAAAGTCGAAAAATGTGGACCAGGTGATCAAATACACGAAAAACGTAAAAGTAACATAAGAGAGCTCTTCTTATTTTTCATACTGAAGCAAAACGTTATTACAAAAAGTTATTTGAAATAGGTCTCGATACCATATTTTATTTTCTTCAAAAAAATATTGTTTTTGAAAAATGTAAATTTGTTCGCTTAAACAATTTTTTTATTTCTAAATTAAATAAAAACCAGAAAATAACATTATAAAATAATCAAAAAGTTTTCTTCCTGCACTTCGTAACTTTTTACATTAAAAAAAAAAGAAGAATAATTAAAATTTTTATCTAGGCTTATTTAAAGTGAAACTATTTTTTCGAACGTTTTGTTCCAAAGTGAAAAACCTCTTGACCTACCTAGACAGGTGTTGGTATCGTCTTCTATATTTTTGAGCACGCATTATTTTACTTTTGACAGTACTGAATTAGCTTGCTTTTAAAGAAAAGCAAAATTTCTTATGAAAAATTACTTATTTTATTATTTTCTATGAAAAAAACTAAATTTTCTTATAGAGCATAATCGAAAATAAGTCATTTTTTTTTAAGAAATTTTACTTTTCTTTTAAAGCAAGCTCAAAAAAATGTACGGGGTGCTCAAAAACAGGGAAACTGTAAACGTCTCTCAAGAGATAACTATTCTTATTTTTCACTTTGAAGCAAATTGTTATTAGAAATAGTTGTTTCTTACGAAGAATGACTTGTTTTCAAAAAAAATCGAAAACAAAGAAGTTTTTCCTCTTGATGTGCCCATCCGTGGGCAAACTGTATATAGGGACGTCAAAACGAATTCTTGCCCCAGGAGCCATATAATTTAGACCCGGCCCTGTAAGTAATGTTATATACACTTTTAATAGATATGTGGAGTATTGTGGAGCTTTGAAATTATATATAAGTTATACTGAACACATAAGTCTTTATTAAAGTATCCACAATAATACAATTCTAGGTCAGCGTCGCAGAAAATTCTTAATTCTTAGAAAACAGACCTTCATTCTCCTTTATATTCAGACAAGTTTTTAACATAACTGTTAAGACTAAATAAAGTGTAAATGAAATATTTAAAGTTTTATTACCAAAACTGTTTAATGATATATTTTAAATCCCATATCAGAGGGCCAGAGCCGGCTCCTGGAGTTCGAGATGAGTTTTGAACTGTGAAGTATGCAAAATATTTTGAATAAATGACGCGAATCAAATTCGTAATTTTGAAAATTTCACAAAATTAAGTAGGTATCTGGTTGTTTCAAATGTATGGGTTTTCAAATTTCACAACTATCGAAGACAAACCATGCCTTAAAATAGATTTAATCTATGGATATTAATTAGTATGACTGTTGCCACAAAATAGGTTTTTACCACTCATCTGGAAAAACATTATACAGGATGTTTCGAAAAACAATTACAATTGTACTTTGCTTGGCTGATTTGTTCTGAACCAGATATAGTTTTTAGTAAAATTTATTGGCAATAATGACTTATAATCATTATAATCACAAATGGCGCAGCAGTAGTGATTTTGATATACGTTGTTTAAATGGGAGCCCTGATAAGAAATACGGGAGGGGGTCCGGGGGTAGGTGCGAGTCGCCATCTTGATTGAAAGTTGCAAAAAATTGGATTTTTCAAAATAATTCGGCTTACGAGGAAAATATTCGAGACAAAGTTGAAGAGGACAAAATTTCCTACATTTTTTATATATACATTTTTATTAGAGAATATTATTTAGGTATTAAGCAAGTCACAACTTACACACTTTTTAATTTATTATGAAATTACCTACTTTCTGTATATTTTATTGTTATATTATATACATTGTTATCACTAAGTCTAATATGTAACGAGATACATCGGTGGGAAAATGAGGTTTAATGATTTTTTTTTTTTCAAAAAATCGTCAAACTCCATTTTTATTTGTAAATTATCTAGGATCAAATTACATTTTATTGTTTTTAACGTTTTTCCACATCATAATAAGATTAATAAGGGAACTATTTCAAATTTCAGTGAATTTTTCTTGTTTTATATATACATTTTCTGACGGCCACCGTGGAGTAAATTTCAAGTTTCATTCTATGTTTTTGCAGTAGATGTTTCCTAGAGCAGGTACAGACCGTCCCTCGTGTTTCTCTGTTTCTTTCGTAATGGTCGAAAAGCTCGTCCCTTTCCTCCCTCTTTAGAAAGAGCAGCACAATAGCAAACCCCGCCTCGCGCGTACGGTCCTGCTTTAATACGCACAGACTTAGTGAGCAGTGTTTTAAATTAGTAATTACTTAAATTTTTAAGTATTTTGAATGTTTCTAAGCAGTTGTGTAAGGATTAAATATGTGTAAGGATTTTGTAAGGATTTTTTGCCATTTTATTTTTTATATGCCCATTGAAATTTAACTCAGAGTCAATAATTACTCCTAAATATTTAAATTTACTAACTTCCTCTATCAGCCATTTTTTTATACTAAGTTTTATTTTGTTTTATTTTTTTTTAAAGTTACTTTTAGATGCTACAACCATGAATTTAGTTTTATCCAAGTTCAGCTTTAGACTATTGTCACATTTCCATTAATATATGTTTTATAAATGTTCATTAAACATAATTTAAATATATTCAACTTTACTTTTCATATATAATATTGTATCATCCGCAAACAATTTGTTACATTTCTTATGACACTTACAAATATCGTTAATGTATAACAAAAAGAATATGGAGCAAGTACCGACCCTTGAGGTATATTCCATATTTCATAGCCAATTCCTCTGAATAACTGTCATTAAATTTAATAATTTGTTTCCTATTTTCGAGGTATGATGGAAACTACTGTAATACTATCCCGTCAATTTCTTATTTTTTTAGTTTCACAAGTAGATCTTTATTATAATAATATAAATAATATAGTAGTATTTTATATTACAAGTGGCTAAAATGGTGGTTTTTTTTTACAAGTGGGGCGTTTATAGTACGAGCCGAAGGCGAGTGCTATAAACCACACGAGTAAAAAAAACACATTTTAGTCTCGAGTTATATACAAAATTTTTTGTGTCGCCATTCGAAATCAAAAAACGATATAATTTTGTAAAAATAGACTAAATTCTATTGCGGTTTCCATAGAAACCAATAAGTTTTATTTCACACAGTGAAATAAAATTTCTTTATCCGCGACCACTACATTAGGAAGGTATAATACGTCTATTTTCCGTGGATTAAACGCCCTTTAATACACTACTGGATTATAATTAAATTAAATAATTAAATAACAGACTTGTAGGACATTAAACGTTGAAGGCACCACGGGTGTTATAGCATAATGACGCCCTCCGTCGACGTACATTCCCTCGGGCCAGAGGCCCTCGGGAAGTACACTGCCGACCTCGGTGCGTTATTATCCTTATACCTTAATAACTATAATAACTATTATTTAACTCTTTTTTCTTTATTTTACACTTGTCAATAATGACATTGTTTTGATTCATTGAAACTGTCAAATAAATGTCATTTTAGGATATGGCGTTACAAAAAATATATTATGTCGTAAACTTATATTATATAATAATTTTTTTTCTTAAAGCCATCTTTCTGACGCTGTATGTCTTGAAACATTAGACTAACAACAAAAATATATATACAAAAAATGTAGGAATTTTTGTCTTCTTCAACTTTGTCTTGAACATTTTTCTCATGGGATTGAGCGTTGAAGAATGGGCTCATTTAGCACTTTTTTTTATTTGATTATCTGAAAGATCTTGTCGAGTCGGTCGAGTATCGCCCGTGGCGTCACTTGATAGGAACCCGCTAGCCGAAGCGGCTACCTGCAGCGCGTTATTATAGTTTCACAATATTACAAATCGTTAGCTTAAGCAGTGTGTTTTGAAACTTATGCGTGTTTGTGGAGAATTTCAGTTTATCGACTATTTTCACCGATTTATATTACTATAATCTGACGTCACGATGTTGGTCGCACCGTGCTCTTTAAAAGTCGTATATTTCGAAAACCCCATATCGGATTCATCTGAAATTTTCAATATCGTCTAATTTTAAGTAATACTTTATCCACAAGAAGTAACAACTACTAAATGAAATTCATTAAATGAGCCCATTAATTTGAAAAAAACAATTTTTTTTGCACCTTTAATTCAAGATGACGGCTTGCGCCTCCAACCTCCTACCCCCAATGGTCGAAAACTTGTATTTTTCATCAGGGCATCGACTTAAACAACATATATCAAAATCATTACTGCTCCACCTTTTGCAGGGCAAAATCCCCCACTCATTGGACTACTAGGTCTGCCGGAATAATACTAATAAAAAACTTTATTGAAAAAACTATATATGGAATACCTGCAGATGTAGGGTCTACTATTGCAGCACACCGAAAATTTAATTATTTTTTATTTAACGTACTAAATAATATAAAGAAAAATAATATTGTAGGTCAGTATAATGTTTCTAAAACAATTTTTTTTCTACAACTGTCATTAAGACTGACGTTTTTAATTCTAGTAACTCGAATTATAAAATGTTTAATATGGATGAACGCGTAAAAAGTACTTTTAAAACGCTAGTGTTAATAATAAAATCTAGTATTTATTAAAAAAAAAAAAAATAGGAATTTGTATTAAAAAATTATTGACACTGAAATAACTAATAAACAATTTTCAATTGTTCCAGTTCCTAAAATACGTGAATTTTGATAACATTTTCTAATAAACTGTTGTATTGAGAAACAGAATTTTAATTATTTGAATTGTTATTTTTATTTAAATGCAGTAAAATACAATGGTAGAAAAAATATTGTGTTAAAAATTATTTTCTTTTACTCGTAGTATTGGGTTATATATTATTGTCATATATCACTTGGTTATTTTTCCAAAAAAATGGTAAATTACATCTATTTTATCTTAAAATATACACATAAAACATAGACAGAATACAAAAAGCGTGCATATTACAAAGACGAAGCCTTTAAATAGCCAAGTCATATATTAAAAAAAGTCAATTGTTTCAATTCAAGAATTTAGATGCGAAAAAAATTAAATTGTTACCTCCCTGTGCCAGCCATCGTTTTCAAAATCGTGTTCGCAAGCTGCTACCGCATTAAGGAACGCCACTATTTTGGTCTAATATCGCTTTTCAAACATTGTCGTGGATCCCAAGCTCCAAAACTGAAATCTGGTACACCTAAACTGTTGCACTTTAAAATAGTAAAATATTACCTGAAATGTTAATCTTTTAATGGTAGAAGCGGATTTTTGTAACATCACCGGTGACGACACTTCAAGAATCACTTGTAAAAACCAACATAAATACACTGTAAACCGGCACATGTATTAGTAGGCCAAACAAGTGGCCAACAAAATTTGCTGATTTCGTCTCACGTGAATTTTTATTCCAAATAAATTAAGCTGTTACCACTGATGAATATGCAAAAAAAAATTTAATCGTTACTTTGTAAATTATGCTGATTTAGTAAGTATATAATTGTTTTTGTTAAAGTGAATTAAACCTGTATAATATGTTAGTCAAATATTCCAATTCTTTACATAATATTATTATTTTCCTCAGTTTTATTGAACGCAGTGATATATGTAATAAGTTTGCTACGTTAGCTATTATGAAAAAAAAAATTAAATAACTCAAAAAAATTGAATTCGTTTTTAAACAATTATTAAAATGAAACCGTAATTCAAAATTTACCAATACTTTTTTAAATTTTTAATAAATACAACAAAAATTTATTTCCATAAAATTGTGCTAATCACTAATCAGATTTGGCGATTATTTTTAATTTTCATCATCTTATTTTGTTAGAGTATATATGAAAGTTAAGTAGGGTTAGTTTTCTTTTACACTCATAATTCATGATTTCTAATGGTCCAGGTCAGAATAGATTATAAACATCCTTAATAGAAAGTGAACGATTCTAAAAGAAAATGAGCATTAAATGCGATTCAAAAGTAGTTACCCTTATTAGAGCACGTAATAAAGATAAAGATCACAACTAAGTAAATATCAATAGTAGCTTTACATTAACGTTGTAGACTCATTAAAATGCATCCTGTTTCATATCAAAATTGATTTTAAACACAAAGACAAATTGATAATGGAAGAAAAGTGTATATTTAATATATATTCTCTAAAATAGTTCTATTCAATAAAAAATAAATATTTTGACAATATTTAATTTCAAAATGCTCGGCTACAAATTATATTCTTGCATGGTTCTGCACATTTTTGTCACTTTAATGGTGTAAGATCACTTCTGGTTTAATGGAAAATGGCTCAAAATTTCTCATTTTAAATTTAGGTGATTTTTCAGACATTTTTAGATACATTTAATTTCTTTGAGAAAAGCTTTTTCATATTTCAAATTGGTTATTAACAAAAATATATATTTCTTGCTTTATTAGGGCCATAGATCCCATAAACGTACAATAAAAAACATTTTTTAAAAACAAAACATTTTAAAAAAGTGAAATTACTTATAAATCGTTCATTTCTTTAATTCCGTTTGTATCAATTTTTTTACCCTGTATATATTTTTCATCCTTTCAGATGTGTGTATGTGTTATATTGGCATTAATGGACGAAATAAAGAACACACATTACAACATAAATACTTTGCATGAAAAAAAAAAGAAAAAAACGGTGCAATTATATTTTCAATCTCTTTTCTAAATTTCTATCCCAAATTTTTTAAATTAATTTGACGTTTCTGCATCACCCTGATGTATAATATATCGAAAACCGCTGTATATGTATTTGTTATGCACTACAAGGCTGAAATCTATTTGCTTTGCTCTAAACGTGCTAATTTTATCTTGTCCTATTGCAATTTAAAAAAAAAAATTAAAAATGCTAAAAGGCATCATGATAATTATATAGTTAAGTATCAAAACAAAAAAATGTAGAGCAATTTTGGTTGGTCCTACTAACCAAAATTGTTGTTTCATAGCACACCCTTTATATGGATTTCTTTTTCGCGCAATACACTAAAACATTTTTTTTTCTATTACACGACTTTTAAACGGGTCTTCTATCAACGATTTGCAAAAGGGGAGGGTCGAATCGGAACAAATCGAGTACTTCAAACGATTAATCAAAAATTTTCAAATTTCCAAATCGTTCACTGTAATAACCGATTTTTTGGCTTTGAGTTTGATGACGAATTCATACACCACAAATTGTAACCGATTTTTTTTCAAATTAGAAGAGAAAGTTGCTCAGTAATATCTTTCTTAACACCTTAAGCTCCTATTGAAAACTTGTCCATATGTTTAGGTTAAAAGCACCATGCTTATGAGCATATTATGCTTTTCCAGGCATCTCTTTTTGCATACTACCCTCCACCTCGATACACCATAAATATCCTCAGAGGGATACTTCCGGTGTTAATAATATTCGAAACCACTGCGAGAAGTCCAGCTGGCCCTGGCATATGCTCGGAGTCATGCTTCCACTCCAATCATTGAGCAATCATCGCCATGTGTGCAGACAGAGCGACGACGGCCTAGAGTTGGCATGGCTCAGAGTTGATGTTGTTGGTATTCTCGAAATAGGTTCGATTTCCATTAACACTAGAAGTCCTGGTAGACACAGGGTGTCCGGAAATATTGGTTACAAACTTCTGGTGCAGATTCTACGTGCAAAAATATGGAAAAAAGTTCATATTTTTCATAGTTTTATATATTTCAGAAACCCTTCGTGCAATAACGATGAGAGCCGGTACGTAACTGAGTATCAAATAAGGGCTATTATTTCATGGTATTGACCAAATTGAAATTTATCCATGAGCGTAATTCCAAATTTTTTTGTTTTTTAAATGTTGGTATCGGAATAGGGTTCGTTTGCTGATCAAATTTACACAAAAAGGTCTTGTTTGTTAAAAACGTGGGACTAATCGAGTTTTATAAAAACTTATTTAAAATTGTTGTTGCAGGGTCATTTTGTGGTCCGGTATCATTTAATAATCTAATTTCTTCCAATTTTTAAATTTTTCAGAATTAAGACTCTTCTTTGTGCACTTGAATCCTCTATTGTCGAATTATGACATTATTTGAGTTTAAATTAAAGCCAGAATTTAGTATGCATGCAGAATCTGCACCAGAAGTTTGTAACCGGTATTTCCGGTCACCCTGTATATAATAAAATGGCACAGTATAATGTCTCTTATCTTATTGAAGTTGGGGCCATAAGCATGATATTTTCATTACAATATACAGTGTGGCAAAACCAGACAAAAATCGCTCTGAGTCAACTTTTGAGTTATCAACGTTTTTTTTTTAATACTTGCAAAGTAGTCTGGAATAGTAAGTCACTGCCGCTTTTGACGAATTTCATTTTTTTTTACCCTCTTTAATAATAGTGTGGGGGTGGGTGATAGTGGGGGTGGCTGATGCCAAAAAAAAATTGAGAACTTAGCTTCTCGTACAAGCCCTAAACCCCAATTTTATGGACTCCGACTTACTTGCTTCACCTATTTACCCTCATTCACCCCCGAAAAAAAACAAAAACTTTTTTTTGCGTTATACTTTCACTCCACTACGTAGATGTGGAAGTAAAATTCGTCAAAGCGGCAGTAACTCACCATTTCAGATTCCTTTGCAAGTATTTAAAAAAAAAAGTTGATAGCTCAAAAGTTGACTCTCAGTGCGATTTTTTACCGTTTTGCCACACTGCAACAGTGCAAAATGTTATGCTATACAGTAAATTAGTTTTTATTAAGCTCAAAAAGCGATCAAGTTCAAAATGTCAAAATATACAGGGTGTCTCGTTACCTCAAAATATACAGGGCAAGAGTTCAGCAAAAATATTTTTTACGTTGAATGCGAATTTAGAATAAAATAAGCTCCAATGTATCAGCAATATGAAAAAAAATGCATGTCACGCAACGTTTCGATAATGTTCTGAGCATCCTCAGACAAATTTCAAATAGTGCAACATCTAGTGAAATTTCAAATAATCTGATCTCATTATACGTTTATAACACATCTCGTACTCGTTGTTTTATCATCAACTTTTATATTTTTGTGTGTACTGTATTTTTTTGGTAAATAAATTATTATTATTATTATTTAAAAATTAAAATGTCAGTGCTAATGATCACAATCCCAATCCGTAGATCATATAATATAAAAAGGTTGACTTGGCTGATACTTTTACCGATCACCTTACATTTTTTTCTTTGCGTTGCAACATAGGTATATATCTCGTTTTTGAATTTTTGTATTATCTTAATTTCTAACATCAGATATTTTAAAATCAAAATAGATAAGGCAAAATAAAGTGGGCACGTTTTAACGAAAAGTTTCGCATAGATTAATGTTAAAAAAAGTGATAACAAATGTTTATTATTGTTTTTATTAGTGATGAATTGAATTTCTTATAATTTTATTGCAAAACTCGGGCTAATGAAAAAAATTGATATTTTCCCAAAAGTGGAATGAATGTGTAATTTTTTAATTAAAAATTCGGCTAATAATAAAATTTCATTTATGATATTTTTCAAGTTATATGAATATGTTTGAATATTGGATTGTTCCCTAAGAACCTCAAGCTAATTATGTCAAAAACTGTTTCCTATGGTTTCTGCAGTGTTTATAAATTAATATGAAACACTGCACTCAAAAAATTTGCAACTGTTTAAAAATAATTAATTTTGCCATTTCACCCCCCCCCCCGGGAGGATCCGTTAGGGCATTAACTTTCGTTTAAAAATTTTGAATATTTCTGAAAATAAAAAAAATACGAACCAAAAATATCGGGCATATACTTCCCGTTACCCCGTTAAAAGAAACCCGATACATTAACTCAACATTAACATATGGTTGATTTTGTTTTATATTTTAAATTATAATTATCATTTTATTAATACCTTAAAGAATGCATTTTCCGTTGTTTATTTTATATTTTTTAATATACACTTTTCATAGCTCAGTTATTAGTCATCCAATTACAATCATCCAATTTCAACCAAATTACCAAAATAGAAAATAAGGAATTACTTTTTTTCGAAAGAAATTTAGTACCTGAAAAACGTAATTTTAAGGGGGCCGTAATTCGAAGACCATAAATCAAAATGTTGTGAAATTATGGATATAGAGGTTCAATGATCAATAATATTGCATTAGGTTTTCAGTAAAAACAAAATGCGTAATATGACTTTTCGAAAAATCGACCCTTTTTTTCTTAATGAAAATGCACGCCAATGACTGAAACAAGTTTTGTTATACTCAAAAAAGATATAGTAATAGTCTTTAATACCAATCCAGATTTTGTTGAAATTGGATGACTAATAAGTGAGCTAAGAAGTTGTTATCGTGAAAAGCGAGACATTTTATTTACATCTGTTTATCATGTTACACACCCTTCAAGTTCAAGATCCGCCCTTGAGTTAACTTTTAAAAGTACTTAAATTGCTTTAAAAATTTGCAAGTATATTATTTGTAATATTTGATATATTATGTTGTTTCTAATCACAAAATACGCAGTAATAATCCAGCTTTTGATAATTCTCAAGTTCATGCTGTAGATACGATTCATTGTTAATTCTCATTTATTAATTTCTCTAAACTGATAATTTTTTATTGTATTATTTTCTACCTACAATTACGTTTGTTTCGAAATAATAAATGTGGGCTTTCTAGACATATTCCAGTTAAAAATAATTCTCATGCAATAGTTAGTTTCGAAATTTAGAAAATTATTAGTTTCTCGGTTTCGACCAAAGTATAAACATAATTTCCATTTTACATGAGAATATATTTAAAAGGTGTACACACGGTCCAACTTGCTGGAGCCAATCTTGTCGGTATGCTTTGAAAATTACGAGCCAACTTGTAAAAGTTATAGCAATCTTCAAAACATACTGACAAGGTTGCCTCCAGTAAGTTGGATCGTGTGTGGACCCCTTTAGAGACATCGCAATCATTTTCCGCAGCCGCCATACACCCCCTTGTTTTGTTCACGCCACCCTTTTTAATAAACGTGATACCCATGTTATATATAAACCGATGACGTAACAACATGGCTATGCAAGTTGTTGTCTAGTGCGCTATATTTTAATTTATAAGACTATAATTACCATAAATCAGAAAAAATCTGCTAAATATGCAACACCATTAGTTATTTTAGATACTACTTTGTAATAGATACCTATAAGTATGGTTTTTAAATAATTTGGTATTGTTGTACCTACTTATTAAATATTAAAAAATTCCTTTGAAAAGTAAAAACAAAAATTCGTGTTTTTTTAAACAATTAAATAAAATAACTGACCAAAAAGAACTAAACGTGATACTACATTTTTCTGCCGATAATAATCATTGAAATTACTGCTAAGCAATCATACTTAATTAGTAAATATATATTTTACTCATTAAATTAATCACTACCGTAGATGTGGATTATTTATGACTTAAAAATTGTATATACTAGACTATACAACGTTGACTACAATTTCGTACTTTTTGTCAACAAAAAAATTGGTATCTAGGCCATATCGCCGCCATATTGAAGAAAACGTGGATACAAATTAAAATTTTATCGCTAGACAGTTTAATTCATTTTTTTACGTCTGGACTGAACTACAAATCAACAAAGAAAGTTTGAAAATAGTTCATTTTCTAGGTATAATTGTCTTATTTTAAATTTTATTATCTCCCGATGATGCCAGCTTGGTTAACGAGTGGCTGGTCAGCATACTATTTTTGTAGAATCCTAACAAATGTCTCAACCGTCTCCACGTAGGTCATGGCCGTTTCTAGAGATTTGGCTGCTGGTGTGGAAAATCTAAAATGCCGTCTCCTACTTCAGCAAGCATCTGATATTACGCCCCAAAAAATTTCTTTCCCTCGAAAATAAAAATTGATGAGCGGGGGTAGAAAATCGGAAAAATTACGCCCCTTCATATTTAAATTTTGTGACCCCCTCCCCCCCCCAAAAAAAGGGAAAAATTTATGAGTGCGGGGGAGGGGAAAGAAAATCAAAAAAATAACGCCCCTGTTGCTGCCCTAGATACGACGCTGAAAATTGCTCTGACCTAATCATATTCAAAAACGCATGGCCTGTTTATTCGGCCGCCCGCCGCCGCCCCTAAAAATGACGGAGGTGTCCTAGCACACCCGCTCTACATGGCCCCGACGTAAGTTTAAGTATAACTAGGTCATGTATGAAAGTTTGTATAATTTGTCCTATATAAATGATTCAAAAAAATTACTGCAACGTAAAAAAAATGTGATTCTCGTAAATTGCCTAAGATCAAATCACTTATTTGTCGCCGATAAACTGAAAAAGCCATGAGCGTATTTCAAATTAAAAAAAAAACAACTAAACTTGAACATATTCTTCACAATTTGTTGAGAACAGTTGACTTTCGAAATATAATTGCTATTTTAAAATTTTATTATATCCTGATGATGCCAGCTTGGATGGCGAATCGCTCGTCACCGTACTATTTTTGTAGAACCGTAACAGTCTTCACGTAGGTTTAAAATCTCGTAAATTGCTTGAGACCAAATCAGACTGAAAAAACCACGAGCACATTTCAAATTAAAAAAACAACTAAATTTGAACATATTCTTCACAGTTTGTTGAGAACAGTTGACTTTCTAAATGTAATTGCTATTTTAAAGTTGTATTATCTCCTGATGATGCCGGCTTGGTTGGCGAATCGCGTCATCATACTATTTTTGTGGAATTGTAACAAATGTCGTAACCGTCTTCACGTAGGTTTAAGTGTAACTCCGTTACGTATGAAAGCTTGTACAATTTGTCCTATATAAACGATTCAAAGAAATTATTGTAACGTAGAAAATGCGGTATCATGTAAATTGTTTAAGATGACCAAATTAAATTTATTTGCCGTTGATCTCAGAACGCCACGAGCGCACTTCAAATTAAAAAGAAAACTGAACATGTTTTTAGCAGTTTTTTTTTTAAATAGTTCATTTTCTAGGTATAACTGCTATATTTTTTAATTTTATTATCCCCTGATGATGCCAGCTTGGTTGGCGAATCGCTCGTCAGCATACTATTTTTGTACAAGTTAGCCAAAACAATATTTTTTAGCAATTCATTGTTTTCTTGTAAGTCCGATAATCGCCTATTTGAAACGAAAAAAAAAATAGAAAAAGAACATTTGTATAAGTTTCATTTTCCAGCATTGCAGCAGAAAAAATTGTGAAATTCAAAAATTTGCAAGTGCAATGATAACAGTTCTAATTCCATTCAGTGTTTCCCAATATGGCAGTCATACAGAGACCTGTCAAAAATATGTTTTCATGACAATAACATAGATACCCATTTTGTTTGCGTCCTTAGTTATATTACGATTCGGAAAACTTCGATTCACGCCCGGTTTTCATATCGCTAGTTCTTATACCCGTATTTGTTTACAAATGCCCATTATATTCACAAACATTCGGTAACGATCAAACAACGTCCACGCGTTCATGATTTGTGGAATATGAAGACTACAACTTTTGACTAACGCTAGTGCCATTAAAAAAAGATTATAAAACAAACATTTTCAATACGTTTTGAAATTTAACGTTATATTAACGACACGTCCATAAATTTAGTGATTAGGCAAAGCTGTGATTCAAAAACCCGAGCCAAAGGTAAACAAAAGTTGCCATATTTCGATTTTGTTAAATATTATAGCCCCCGTATTTAAATCAGTATTTATTTTCATATCATATTCGTACCTATCTATACGCGTAATTTATCATTAGATATTTATAAGCAAACAAAACAACAGATATGACGTATATTTCCGAGAATACAAACACGTAATATAGATTAAAAATAATGCGGTTTAAATGCCAAGCCAACTCATTCTTATTTCCAGTTTCTATTGGTCCGCTTTAAAACTACTACCCATACAGCACACCAAATAACGATTACGATGTGTTCGCATTGTGACGATGTATCTAGATGCAGACACAAGGTTACACAAATTGTGTAACATTGTGTCTGCATTTAGATACATCGTCACAATGCGAACACATCGTAATCGTTATTTGGTGTGCTGTATGGGTAGTTGCGATTGGCAGGGTAACGAAGCGCGTAATTCAAACCCCGCGTTTCCCTATACTTCGACACTTGGGAATCAACATTATCGGTTTTACTGAATAATTTATTAACCAATACATTTTTAATTGATATCAATGTTATAAGTTCTGTTTTATTGTTACATTCTTGAAATTCTTTTGTAGTGGGGGGTCGTTTCAAAAACACGTTCGCAAAAAGGATTTTAAGCCCTCCCCCTCCCCCACGCGAAACCTTGAAACCCCCTCGAACGAACGTTGGTTTGAGAACTCTCTTCCCACCATTACATTTTTTTAAAATATATTGATTAGTTTGCCACGAGAGCGAACTTATAATATTATATAAAGCTTAATCTTCCAGTCAAATTTCTTTTCAATGTTGGCTTTTATTACAAAAACACGTTCGCAAAAAGGGCCATTTTAAGCCCTCCCCTCCCCCACGTAAAACCTTGAAACCCCCTCGAACGAACATTGGTTTGCAAACTCTCTTCCCACCATTACACTTTTTTAAAAAATTGATTAGTTTGCCACGAGATAGAACTTGTAATATATAAAGCTAGAACTTCCAATCAAATTTATTTTCAATGTTGGCCTTTATGACCCCTTCCACACCCCACCCCACCCCCCACAAAAAGCGTACGTAATTTTGAATTTTCCCGAAGCGGTTTGACTTTACATTTTTTTAAATTCCCGGGCTAACAATTTATTCCAAAATTCAAAACAATCGAAATACGACCATCAATACTTCTCACACGAGTAATTGATTAGGTACAACTTGAAATTTGAACGCGTATTTTTATATTCGACGGTATAGCAAAGTTGCCATCTGATTGAATTAAATGGTTAATTAAATCCACAGAAAATTCTATTTCGCCAATTATTACGGCGTTTTTAATCTTTCTTTAGCGTTAGTACCGCCATCAAATTAAGTTTGATTAGTAATTGGAAAGAAGTTTAATTATTTAGCCAATACGGAAAAGTCCAATTTATAAAAATGAAACATTGCCAGAGCTAGTCTGTTAATAAAATACGCAATACAGGATGGCAGATCGATTTAAAATATAGATAAACAATGAATCAAACATCCCTATATTTCGATCGTTTCCAAGGTAACCCGAAAAACACGCATAGCTAGGCAACACAGCTAGTAACAAATAAAACGCAATATTTTCTGAATTCTTGGACTAACTAACATAGTTCGTTTTTTTCCCAACAGATGGCTTGTCGCGAAATAGTGAAAATTTACTTTCTACAAATTACAGAAAATTTCAGTTCGACTTGATTAGGCAAAAGCATGAATAATTCGTCCTACATTATTAATCTTGTTAGTATTTTACATATACACCTTGTATAAAATTGCTACTGATTAATTCTGGTACAAAAATACTTAATACTGCTTTTTCTCAATTTTAAATGCCATAAAACTAGCTCAACAGAACCTTGAAGAGGTATCAGCAGCTACATTTCTTAGCCCACTTTCATATACTGAGGAATTTTACATCTCAATGTCCTCTTATAGTCTATAGCCTACAGTAAAAAGTAGGTTACTTGTTTCTCAGCCAGATCCACTATTGCCATTCGGCTCAATGCACTTTACCTTGCTTTCTCATTAGTGATCACTTTCATTACTTATTTTACTTAAAAAGGAGAGGACCTGTCCCATATACCTTATTATTTAAAACGTTTTTTATTAATCTTTTAATAGAAAAATACAGTCAAAAGTTACATGAATAACTTACCATACGGAGACCTATCGCAATGTTAATAAGTTATAAAAAAAATTTGTTTTTACAAACGTAACATAAGACACGATTGCACTCCGCAGCGGCCTCTTGATAGTTCACGCATTGTCAATCACTAATCACTTGCCTACTGTCTACTATGCCTTTATAATTGCACAAATTATATAAACTTGGTGGTTTAAAACTAAACAATGCAGATATGTTGAAAAATACACATCGCCAAGTGACAGCTTTTAACCCCATTAAAAATGTGTGTATTTTTAAACATGCGCAAACTGTAATAGAAAAATAACAAGTTAATAATTAAAAAAGAATTAGATATGAAAGAGGTAGAACTGCTGAACTCTGCCATTTCCTGTAAGGACAGTCAGCAAAGAAGAAAACAGTCCCCTGCCGACAATGGGTGGCTGATAAGTTTCTCCTGCTTCCCGCCGTACCTGAAAAATAAAATGACTATGATTAGTACGTATTCAAAGAACTTACGTTTAGGTTTAGGTGGGATCAGTTTTATAGCACCAGGCCTCTCGGGGATGTCCGTCTTGTCGATCTTCAGCTTCTTCTCTGGTGGTATGATGGGGTCCCTATGCTCCCTAGGGGGTGACGGTCTCTTCACTGGAATCGTAGGCAGCTGTACCGTTGGCGTAGGTTTTTTCACTGGTCTAGGAGGGGCCGGTTTAACCTCTTCTTCTAGTCCGGTCGATCTCATTTTTGAGTTGAAAATTTTCACGGTCTTAGGTCGTTCCTCGCTATCTTTTCTGATACCAATGGAAAATGACTTCTTCTTTACTTCTTTGTTCTCCTTGCTTTCCTTAGCCTTATCGTCAGGCAACGGAGAATTGTTAGTTTTTTTAGGAATCCTGCCTAATTTTTCTATTGCCGGTGGCTTAATTTTTGCAAGTGTTTCTTTGTCTTTTTCGGCTTGCTTTTCCTTGTCTTTGTCCTTATCTTTAGAATCTCTTCTATCTTTACTACTACTTTTACTTGAATTGTCGCTACTGGATTTCGGAGATCCACTACTTTTATGTTTGTCTTTTTCTTTTCTATCTTTATCTCGACTGCTAGAACTGCCTGATTTACTCTTACTAGAGCTGCTGCTTTTGGAAGAACTACTCGATTTTTTTCTATCTTTATCCTTATCTTTTTCCTTTTCTTTGCTACTACTTCGACTACTTGAACGGCTTTTTCTTGAACTGCTCGATTTGCTTTTTTCTTTATCCTTTTCTTCGCCTTTCTTTCCTTCTTTAATTTTTACTGGTGGTTCGGATGTCACTTCTTCCACAGTTTCCGAAACTACCACTTCCTCTGCTGCATCTTCGACAGGCGCTAGCTTTCTAATAACCAATTTTCCATCTCTAACTGTCGGTTTGTAGAAAGTGTTTGTGTTTATTGCTTCCGAATTATTGTCTTGTGCGTTTTCACCATCAACTTTTTCTGCAGCTTGTACATTTGCGGTGTCATTCATAGGTACGCTATTTTCTGATGCAGGGTGTGTGACAGCTACTTTTTCTGGTGGTGGTGGCTGTACCTGTACTTGCTGCGGCATGACGTTGCTCGAGCCCTTTACTATTGCTAGCCATTGTTGAACTAGTTGCGTAGACAATTTCGCAACACCTGTAAAGAAGGGGCTCGTTGCAGAAATATCCATTCTTTATCATACTTAATATAAGAAATTTTTTTCAATCAATAGTTTTAGATTAAAAATAAATCAATATACTAGGAAGTAGAATTTCAGAAAAAAATATAACAGAAATAATATTACCAGAGGAAAGAAATTTAAAAGCTTTTAATACGGAGATATGGAAAAGAAATGTATACAGAAAAATGTAATTATTGTTTAAAATTTTGTATTGTAGAAAAATAGTTATGCAGACGTAATAAAACATACAATTTTAAAATTTCTAAATACTATATGGCCTCACGTATTTATTGAATTAGTTTCTACTTGTAATAATCTGGATGGATAAATAATACAAGTATTGTGTGCAAGCTTAATATTACATTAGAATTTTATAATAATACATTATTTTTGATATCCGATACAAAATTGCATAATAACTAATAGAAAATATAGAAATCTTAACATTTTCATCTTTTATAACAAATATTTCCTTACATATATTTTTAATGCTATTTCTATGTCACCTCTATTGTACGAGATCAATAAAAAACCTGATTACAAATGCCCATCAGCTGTACCCGCCTTTGATCCATTCAGTATATAATTTGGGTTATCAATCGTCATAAAATGTCAGAAATATATTTTTTAAATCGTGACATGCAGAAAAAAATTCATAGGCTCCTGGGATCAGGCTCTTTATTCATTCGCTCCATATTAAGCAGAGTAAATATCAACAAAAGAAATGTAAATAGCACATCGTCATTCTAATTTCTAGTATATTAATTCAAATTGAACATGCAAGATATACAACTTCTACAATTTAATGCAATTCAGGGAGATTTTAAAAGAAAAAATAGTGACGTTAAAAAATAAAAATCTTACCTTCCAATTCATCTCGTCTTGATAAACTCTTGATCAATTTTGGAAGTATGTTTAATTTCAAACGCTCCACATCCACAGGTGTTATCAGAAGCAAACCCAAAATTTCTCGTACCAGATCCCAGTTTCCTGTTTGTACAGCATCCTGCAACCAAGTCTGGATCAAAGTCCATCCTCCTTCTGCCATAAACATATCAACTAGGTCTGTTTCTGTGTTCTTTAGAATAAGTACGTACACACATTTGCTGACTAATTTCTTGGAAAATTTCGTCATTAAACTGTAATGAAACATAAAGATATAAATAGGTCAAGCGAAAGTCACCAGTCAATACAATTTAAAAAATGTGGTGATGCTTACTTTACAAGGCGTGGGACTTCGTCTCTTGATAATATGCCCCCCTCTGGAGTTAAAAGTACCGAGAGGCACTTTAATAATTGTAAAGGATCTATGCGCGGCTATAAAAAGAAGGAAGATATTAAATCACGCGCTAAAATTAGACAAAAGAATTTCAAATAACACGTCACCAAAATGGCCGTCAAAAAAATTATCTCATTAGGAAATGTATCGTCATTATTAGTATAATCATGACTATGGTTTATAATTTAGATACATAATTACAATAAAAAAAAATCTATGAAAACAACAGGTTAAATTAAATGCTTTATTAATCACAGATAATTTAATAATTTGCACCTTACCATTTCTTAAATCCTACTATTTTGTTGCACTAGAATAAATATAATCACTATTATTTGAATAAATGTCTTGATAAAGGAATATTAAATTCCACAAGTCTTTTTAAAAACAAATCAACTATAAATCGTAACCATCTGGCGAGGCAACGCCCTGGACCTCCATTACGTTGTTTGAACGAAACGATAAAAACGAGTTTTATGAAGAAATCATAATTTTACTTAAAATTTAACGTCTCTATTACTTAAAATATATCGGCGCAAATGTTTGTCAACTATTTCGATAAAATAACGCAGAATTAAGGATATATTTTACAAAATTTAGCACGACATTAAACGCAGAACGTTCTTTCTTCTACCATTTCAAGGCGGAAATGAATCAATAATTACGTACGTCGCGTTGGTGATCGAACAAAACACAGGCCGGAAATGAGTGCTAAATGCATGACCAAATGCGACTTCAGATAATAGGAGCGCGCTGGCAGTCACGGTTTATTCAGCCAATCCGCATCAAGCATAATTTGCTGCCCCTCCGTGCGTTACGTAATGCTGATCGGCATTGGCTGGGTGTCCTGTTGCTGAAGCTGCGTTTCACTTCGCTCAACTAGGCCTAACACACATGCGCATTGACTATGATGAAAGATTATTAAAATTATAAAAGAAAACTTAAAACTGATATGTTATTTTGAGGTCTAAATTTTATGTTTGATATTAGGAATTTTGATTTCAAAGATATTTACGAAAATATTGAACAATATGTATTTAATTTGACTTTAACCTTGCAACATAAGGAACTTATAATTCCCCAGAAATATGGATAAAAATTGGTAAAATTCATCATTTCAAGACATTTTGGTTGGCTACACTGACAGAAAATTATTCCAGAAGACGTTAAGTTTCTGAGGTTAGAGTGTTAAAAAATGTTTTCATCGTCTTTGATAAAGAGTACTTTAATAAGACCGTTATGGTTTAGACCTATTTTTACCACAACGCTGACACAAAATCAATCAGTTAATGACCAATCAACCCTTGAAATTAGAGAAATTACTAAAGACCGAACACAGCCAGTCCCTGTCGAAACTAGCATTAGATATTTAAAGAGTGCCGCATATCAACAGACTTACGAGGGTCAGCCAGTGTGGGTGCCCTACAGAAGAAATCATAAAGGATTATTTCCTCCTAGAAAAACTAGAAAAACTTGCATTCGTGCAGGCCTAATATCAACTGGTAACCCATGTCCCATTTGTAGAGACGAATACTTAGTTTTACATGAAGAAAACATCGATTTACTGAAACAGTTTATTTGTCCGCACACTGGAAGTATTTTAAGCTATAGCAAAACAGGACTTTGCCAAAAGAAACATCAAGAGTTGATTGTCAGTATTAAGCGAGCGTATGACAGAGGTTTGATCACATTTGATGTTCCGTTTAGAACATATGATTACTCTGAATATTATTCTGAGAAGGTATAAATGATGGAGTTTACATTTGTTATTGTTGGTGGTGGCATAGCAGGAGTTACTTGTGCTGAAACATTAGCATTTTTAGAACCAGAAAAATCTATTGTTTTACTCAGTGAATCTGCTTTAATCAAGACAGTTATTAATTTACACGCGATTACGAAAACACTTACTGACTTTGATATAAAAGAAGTGAAAGCTCAAGAATTTAGTGCAAAGTACCCAAATTTAACTGTTATCCACGATATTCTTACAGAAATTGATGATGAAGAGAAGTGCATTAAAACAAAAAATAATGGAGTTATAAAATATCACTGTTTGTGCCTATGTATGGGAGCAGAGCCAAATTTAATACCACAAGCAAATCAATTTTCCCAAATATTAGGTATACGAGATACAGATTCAGTCGAAAACTTTGTGACACGTCTGAAAAATTGTAAAATAATAGTAGTTGTTGGTAATGGAGGTATAGCTTCTGAATTAATTTACAAAATTCGAAATGCAATAGTTCATTGGGTTATTAAAGATCGACATATTGCTGCCACTTTTGTGGATCCGGGTGCAGCAGAATTTTTTCAATCGGCATTAGAAAGTAAGGATTTAAATGAACCGCCAGTTAGTAAGAGAATGAGGTATCGGGAGGAAGATTTTAAGAAATCAGGGGCTGCTTTAGGTCCAGATTGGTATAAGAACTTAGTAATTAGTGGGGCAAATGCAGAAGTAAGTCCCGCAGTTAAAATTCATTATCAGACAGAAGTAAGTTCTGTGCAAGCGGCAGATAAGTCAGAATTTCCCATAGAAGTAATATTAACAAATAATGAAAAAATTCAGTGCGACTTGATAATTTCAGCAACAGGCGTAAGCCCAAGAAACAATTTTGTTACAAAAAATAAACTCGATTTATCTGAGGATGGAGGTATACAGGTGAACGACCATATGCAAACAAGTTTACCCAATATTTACGCTGCTGGTGATATTTGTAATGCTAATTGGCCCCTTGCAAAACATTGGTTTCAAATGAAATTATGGACTCAGGCAAGGCAGATGGGGTGCTATGCTGCAAAATGTATGGCAGGCTATCTAAATAATGAAGTTCTGCAAGATTTCTGTTTCGAAATTTTTGCGCATTCAACAAAACTCTTTGGATATAAAGTAATTCTACTGGGACTGTTTAACGGACAAAAATTGGGCACCAACTATGAAATTCTACTTAGGATGACAAAGGGTAATGAATATATTAAATTTGTTTTGGAGAATAATAGATTACAGGGGGCTGTTTTAATCGGAGATACAGATTTGGAGGAGATGGCAGAAAATTTAATATTAAATCAGATTGATTTGTCTCCATATGGCGATGATATTTTAAATCCTGATATTGATATAGAGGACTATTTTGATTAAATTTATAATAGTTATCACTAATAGTTGTTAAAGAACTACTTGTGTTAGTTGTATTGCAATGTTTATGCATATTATATAAATATGATTTAATATAATTTAAGAAAATGCTAAATCCTTTTTATTTTGAATCGTTTCATCATTTATTCTTAGAAGATCTAATTGTGTATTTGGTAAATCAGTATAAATATAAATATCTTTAAAATTGGCACTTAGTTCTATGCAGTACGACTTTTTTCATATTAGCACTAAACTAGAAATTTAACTCGCACAGTGCAGATAGTAAGATCAGTTGGCGTTGAAAAGAAGCTAAATATCCCACCGCTCCACACTCTAATTGTTCGAGTGTTATTTGACGTAGTACTTTTGTTTCCTTTATTCTACTGTAATTTTTTTTTCTTAGTTGTTTGTCGTCTGCTTTAAGTGTTCTGTCATATTTTTATATGACATAGGTATGTAAAACAAACACATTAAAATTAACATTACAATGATTACTTAATAATAATAATAAATGAATTTATTGAACCGAAATTGATTCAACAGGCTATTGACCTAGGTCCTTCTGCCTATTATTACAATGTTAATTTATAATTTTTATTATATTCTAGCGGTGCTTTATATACATATATACATAAAAAAAGTGATGCATTATATTACAATTATTAATTTAAGTAGATGAAAGAAATTAAAATACACATTTTATGAATTTTAAATTTTTTCAAGAGTGATATGTTAATGCTTGTGCCTGATTCTAATTCCTGGAGTTCTTCTGATACAGTATTTTCCTATTATTTCTATGTTTTGGGGGTTTTGGGCAAACCTTGTAGACAACTGGATGAGCCGCTCTTCAATAGGTACTACGTTGATCAGTTGGTATGGGTCGTGGAGGGGATTGTTGGGACGTCGAATCTTTGTTATTTTCCTGATTGCCGATGTTTCAGCTACTTTTAGTTTTTTTAAAGCTTGGTTTTTGCAATTTAAAAACAAAGTATGACCATACTTGCAGTTTATATGTTTATTTCCATTCCTCCTGTTTGTCAAACTTTGAAAGTGTTTAGCTCTTGAAATCATGTTCTTCCTTTTTAGTTCTGCATGTGCATTGAAATTAATTTTATTATCAATGAGGATGCCAAGATAGTTTATAGAAGATTCAGGACTAATGGTGTGTTATACATGTCGATAGTTGGAGAATGTGGTGATATTACATGGTTGAAAATGGCAAAGTGTGACTTTAGAGGATATAGTTTAAGCCGCCAGGTATTAAACCAGGTGCATGTTGAGTTACTTAAGCTTTGTAAGTTTTGAATTGCGTTGTTTATGCTGACATCGTGTGAAATTATAGCCGTATCATCGGCAAATTGCAAGACGTATCCCATGTGAGAGAAAAACTCTGGATCTTCATATTGATAATTATATGTCAGCACAATATAAATTATATAGAAGAGGAGACAGTGGAGACCCTTGTGGAAGTCCCTGTTCTGGAGTGAATTCGTATGAATTGACATTTAGGGTTTTAACTTTAATTTTTCTGTCGTTTAGCATGTGATTGAGGAGGAAAAGGATATATTTGGGGCATCCAAGCTTATTAAGTTTAAATAATAGACCTTTGTGCTATACAATATCGAAAGCTTTGCTAATGTCGAGAAATACAGCAGCAGAATACTTCCAATTGAGTTTGCTAGTTTCTATATTAGTACAGAGTATTGTTAGTGGATGAAGCGTTGAATGTCCAGTTTTGAAGCCAAATTGATATCTCGGAATTTTGTTTCCTATAGTTTGCTGCAGTCTGTTTTTAATAATCTTTTCGAAATTTTTTCCTATGACTGGTAGCATTGTAATCGGCCTGTAGTTGGTCATTTTAGTGTGGTCTAAATTGGGTTTGGGCATGGTGACTATTGTCTTCATTTTCCATTCAATAGGTATGAAGTGCGTTTTCAAACAAAATTCATATAACTTAATAATAAACAGATGAATCCTGACATCTAATTTTCTCAATGTACTTTTTGTAATATAGTCATGTCCCGGTCTTGTGCTTGTTCCTTGTTTTAGTATCTCAAAATATTCCTCTTCTTCTATGTGATGTTGTTCATCTGGTAATATTTCTTCGAAAAAAGTGTCATACCATTGTATTCCCTGTTCATGATGATCTTCGTCAAAATTATTATCTCTGCTTTCCTTATAGGTTTTCTCATAATGTTGAAATGTTGGGCAAAAATATTTGCCTTATCTGAAGCCGTTTCATATTTTAATCCGTTTTCCTCGATAACTTTATTATTAGCAAATTTATTTTTATATTGGGATAATTTCTTAATTTCTTGCCAGTAGATTTTACCTTGCTTTTCATGTATATTTTCACAAGCCGGTATCCATTTATATGTCTTAAATTCCTGAATCAGCTGTTGAATATTTTTATTAAATTGATTGATATCAGATTTCATTGCAGGATCTTCCATAGCTCGTTATTCCCGGTACATTTGCCTTTTCTTTTTAATCAGTCGTATGATAAACGGTGGTTGTTCATATGTACAAAACTGATATTTGTTTTTGGACGTATTTTCTAAAATTTGTGATGTTAATTCGGTATTTAAGTCGGATATGCATTGCCTGTCAATTTCTTTAGATTCAGCACTTTGTAGATATGCTAACATGTTTTTGTTTACATTCGTTATGTTAATTTTGTGGAAGTTGTACCTCAGGATATCTTTGTGTTGGGTATCTTTTTGTAAATCAATTGTTATTTTGAATGCTAGATGATTGAGAGTTTCTTCTACGTTTAAAATATTGTTGGTTATATTGGTTGTTTGTAAAATGATATCAGGAGTGGTGTCGTTATTGTGTGGCATAATAAAAGTTGGACCAGTATCCCATTTTTTAAAATTACTATTCTGTAAAAAGTTATTCAATTGTCTTTTTTTGCCTATGTTGTTGATATTAAAATCTCCAATTATCAAGGAATAGTTGTAGAGACTCGCCTTAGTGAATATATTCTCGATTCTTGCATTCGGGTGGATATATACTACAAAAATGTGTAGTTTGTCGTCTGTAAATGACACAGTATAATGTATGCATTCATTCAAATAGTGACTCACAGAGGGAGGATTAACTTTTCCAATTTTCAGACAGGAGGGGGGGGGGGGGTGTGCTTGTACGAGAGAGCCTCCTCTCGTTTTATTATGACTTTGATAAATATATATAAAAAATTAACTACTTGACGATTGAACATGCTGGATATTAATACTGTTATTGATAGGTTCAGTTGTTGACAAAGCGTTTTCATTATCAAGATCAAAAATGAGAATATACACCCGGCTTCCTGAAAAACCTCAACTTGTTGTTGAAGTTGTCTATAAATCTTTTTTTTTTAGTTTTTCTAATAATTCAGCCCTGTTTACAGTTTTGGGATTGTTGAGGCCATTAATGTAGGTGTTAATAATCAAATCATGTATTGTTACGGATCTCGATTTTTTTCTCTCTGTGATTTTTTATTCAAAGACTTTATTGGGATATTTGGTACGCCTGCAATTATTGGTCCCGTTGGTCTTTTGGGACACTTGAAGGACCATGCCTGATGTTCTTCAGAGCCGCAACCTGTACATTTCAGAGGTAATGAGGAAGTACATTTATTTAATGGATGTGTACCATAACATTTTGGGCAGCGTGGCCACGTATTACATGCTTGTGTGGGTTGTGAAGATGTTAAGCATTTGCTACTAGGTTTAGGGGTTGAGTTGGGTGGTTTTTGCTTGGATATACTGGGTAATGCCGATATTTGTAAAATAAGCCTTCTTTATGTAGTGTTTCAAATATATGCAACGAACCACTGATGATCCTAATAAGAGTTGTTGGTAAAGTAGTATTACTATGAGAAGATGCCAGCAAAAAATATGCGCAGAAACGAGTTTGTGCCCTCCATCATTCTAAACCAATGAGAAAGAATTACGTGACATTCAATGTCAACACCAGTGGCGGCGGTGCCCTGTAGTAGAGCGGCGGCGACGGTAATAATGATAATAAAACAACTTTATTAGGCAATGTTTAGTAGAACTTACTATTCTTACACTTCTCCCGAACAAAGGTTACTCGTAACAGTTGGCAAGTTTTATTCTACTCCATTTTCACAGTTCCTTGACCGCGAAACTTTTATTGCAATTACACATTCCTATACCCCAGATAAAGCTGTGCCACTGGTAAAAATATTCGTGCATTTAGGCTCCGCCCTGGCATCTTCTCATAGTAATACTAGTCTACTTGTGTTGCCTTAGATATAATTCTTTTACAGTAGCGATGTTCAAGTTTAAGGTATTGCAGATGCTCACTAATTAGTTTGCCCTCGATTTCCTGTTCAACTGAACCGATTATGACGGAGTAACTTACGTGGGTGTAGACGGGGTATGTTTATTATTTGTGGAAGTTTCCTTGAAGTTTTGTATTCTCTTGACTCTTACCAGATTTTGAAGGGTTTTTACTATGTCATCCTCGTCTTGGTTGGCTTTGAGAAGTAGCCCAGTTTTTAAGATTTCATCATCTTCTTAGATAAAGTTTTTCCCAAAGATCGCAAAATGATATTCTCGAACACCCTGTATCTGTTGTTAGATAAAATGTGTTTATATTTTTTATTCATGATTAAGGAATAGTTTTTATGTTGACTGTTTTTTGATGTTTGGGTTTTTGTAGATGAGTTTATCTGGGTAGTTTTTGTTGGCTGACTGTTTATATTGGAAGTTTGTCCTAAAATAGCTTGCCTTATCTCTTCTGGTGTACATTGTCTGTTTTTTTTTGAAGTACTTTCTAGTCTCTCCCTGGCTTTTCTTTTATATTTAACTTTCCTCCACTCACCCTGGTCATCCATCTCCATCTTACTATAAGATCCATCACTATCCGTGATCATTTTTAGCCTTTCACATTAAATAAGTTGTCACAGCTAATCAATAGGGTCTTCACTCTATCACTGCTTAGCTTGGACTGTGATTACTTAATTAGAGCAAATATAAAATTCTCCAATACTGTAGTAGGCCTTCTGTATCAGAATGTTATAGAGTATTTTTTTGATCTTTTTTACTGGTTTATCTCTGATTAAATTAGGTAATTTATTATAAATTTTCATTATGGAATATTTCACATTTTTTTGAAGGTAAGTAAAATTCATTTTACTGTTACCTCTGTTACATGCACAGCCTCGCCCCAACTTGTCCATCAGCTCCTTGGTGATCTCAACTTAATGTTTCGCTTCGTATATTCTTATCAAATTTTGGCCAACGAGCATAGTGTACATGACCAGTTGGGCAGTGTAATCGAATAAATAAATAACTGAAATTGTGCAGCAAGGTTTTTTCTTCATCTACTTTTGCAAACACTATTCGATATCATGTCCACTGTGCAACGCAACCCTGCTTTTGCACAGCCATATCACTTTCAGTAGCCTTCCCTACAGTTGCAAATTATTAGTAACAAAATAGAAGCTGGAGTTGGTGCCTCTGTGATGTAGACAGATGAAAGGTAGTTCTTAATTTTCTCCCAGCTCCATAAATGTGGCTGCAGAAATTGTCCACGCCATGCTTGAACTTGGAGGTAAGTACAACAGGAGTGCTGGTGTACTGCAGTTGATGTGGGAGGTAGTTTAGATAAAGCTACGACGCTATTCACTTGGCCGACGAAATTAGAAAAATGTTAAAATATACTGAAATATCCGAAGATGTACTAATGTTCTAGACTATTTTTGAAAGTACTAGGAACAGTAGAATTGTAGTGAAAATGGCATCTCTGCAGACTAACTGAGAAAGGACGCGAATATGACCTCCTGTCCCCTCCAACGTATTGATAATAATCATAATAATAATAGACGTCTTTATTTAAGAAAATGCATAAATACATACACATTTCATTTTACATAGGTAGAAAAGATATAAGGGCGTACCTACATATCAGGCCTGTAGCTAGAAAAAATGCTTTCAGGGCGGGCAAACAATTTTTCAGGACAGGCCCGTAAAAAAAGTCCGAAAAATTTAGACAATTTTTACCCAATCTCTTTCAAAATATGAAAAAGACAGTTAAAATTGCCCCCATTACGATCACCGTAGGTCGGGCAAAACTTATTCCAGGACGGGCATTGCCCATCCTGGCCCCCCCTCCTAGCTACAAGCCTGCTACATATATACTTGGCCACACTATTTTGAAGATACGGGAAGGGCCCGTCAATTTGGGCCCACCCCCTAGTTTGTTAGCTTATTGCTTGAAAACCGTTGCGCCTATCTGAAATATGTAAAGGACCTTATTTGCAGCAAATTTTATGTAGAATTTTATCAATCAGTATAAAATTTTCTGTGGGACCAACTATTTCGAGGGAAAATGCGAAAAACGGATGTAGCAAAATAAGCATGGTAAAATGGCCCCAGAAGCGTTTGAGCCTAATTCGGTGTCAGTAGATTGACAATAGGGAAAGAAATGTTTTCCTCGAGTTCTAGCCCCCCGTCGCCCCTGTACCCTAATAAACATGACATTTCGTTTTAATTTTTATCACTGCAAGTTGTGCGTTAATTATTATGAAAAAAATAGACGATGTACATGTAATTTAAATGCATTTTAGGAAAAAAAATCAGCTGATTTTGCTGCCTCCTTTGAGTAAAAAAAAATATTTAAAAATTTGAATATTTATTTTTTCAAGAAAATAATGATTCGCATATACAAAACTTTTACCAAAAATACATTGTTATGAGTAGTTCATTGTAGATTTTTTTCAAATTTTTTGAAGCGGTGCGCTATAATTAAAAAAAATAAAAACTTTTACGACGCATTGTTTAGTGGTGCTTAACCATTGAAACTTTAAAACCGTTTGCTTTACGTTTAATTCGTTCAGATACTGCCTCTGCGGAAGAGTATAAATATCTTCAAAAAGTTAGTCAAGTTATTGTAATATAAACATCACTACCTCATTATCAAGAAAATGTTTAGAAATAATCACTTACTACAAGCGGCAAATTATGTTATTTTTGTTGATACAAAATTATCTGTAGAAATAAAAAAAAATTAAACAAATGTATATTTCAATAATTTTTCCCCAACATATGGATTCTCAAGTAACTAATTAGATTGCAATCTTTTTTTTCTTTTTTCGTGTAATTGTAATTGTATTTGAGTACTTTTTTTTATTAAAGTAACTTGGAATTGTAATTGCAGGAAAATTGTTATAGGAACTGTAATTTGTAATTATATTATTTGAACTGCCTATAATTACAAATTACTTCTATACCTAATTGTAATTGCAGGAAAATTGTTATAGGAACTGTAATTTGTAATTATATTATTTGAACTGCCTATAATTACAAATTACTTCTATACCTACATTAATTATTTATTAATATTAAACATTACATTACCTACCTACATTAAAGCAGAATTTTACAGTTTGCATAGTTTAAAATGAATCTGAAAAGCTAAAAAAAAGTTACTGGCTAAAAACGAGTTTTTACCGTGGTCCGCTGCACATTCATGTTTTTTATTAAATACACAAACTTTTGTATTTTTGTTCAATAAGCTTTTAAAAACTTAATGTGTTTACTGTTTATTATTATTATTCTTATTATTATTGGGCATTGTTATTAAGCTGCCTTTTCTATATATTTATTTAATTTTTCCTGATTAATCTTAGGGTCATATTAAAACGCAATATTACACAACACTTTTAATTAAAATTTTTAACTTACCTTTTTATCTGTTTGGTCACTATAATTTACTTTATCATAATAGTAATTAGAAAAGTAATTGCTAAATCCATTTTGTAATTAAATGAATATAATTACTTTGTAATTGTAATCAGTTCATTTTTAAAAAAAGTAATTTGTAATTGCAGGCGCGGATTTAGAAAATTCTTGAGGGGGGGCGCACATTTAAACTAAATATATAGCATTAAAAAACCTAAATCTATAAACCTTAGCCTTAAATTACTGGCTCGGGGGGGGCGCGCGCCCCCTGCGCCCCCCCATCTATAAATTCACGCCTGATAATCGTAATTATTTTTCAATTACAAGTAATTGCCCATCTCTGTTCTGTGTTTTGTTGTTTCGATCCAGTCAGTTATCGTCACTTCTTCTCAATGTAAGTGGTAAGTTAATGTTGTATCTAAGTTTCGTCGAATCCGACGTATAGAAATTTATATTAAGCCTGCGTACTGCGCATGCGTTTGTTGACAGATGTCATTTTACTAAACTTTCAAACGTGCAAAGTTTTTAAACGGTTTTTTGCTAGCAATTTCAGTTTTTTAATTTTTTATTACGTTAATCATTAATCTTTGTAGTACCGCATGTTACTGTGAAAAAGTTCATATACATTAGCGACTAACTATGGCTCTATCGGCTCCTGGTACACCTAAAAGTAATTTTGCAACCCCTAGAAGAAAGTTAGGAATTCCACGAACTCCAGGTTTAATTGATAAAACTACTCAGAATACTCCAAGAAGCCAATTTGCTACTCCTAAAAGCAATTATAGTACACCTAGATCAAAAATATTAGAATCTTCATCAGATACTCCTGACTGTTTTAGTAATGTCACATTGGAAACTCCCATTTCATCTTCAAAAATACGAAGTAGCAAAGATAAGTTTGATGAAGTGAGCAATTTAACAGTAGCTGTGAGAATAAGGCCTATGAATGCAAAGGAATTGGCCTGTGTAGGAGCTACAGATATTGTTAGAGCACGCGATAAGGAATTGATTATTAGAACCCAACCAAACGGTGGAGCTGGTATGAGTACGGATCATATCTTTCAATATGATCATGTGTTTTGGTCTTGTGATGAAACTAATCCAATATATACTACTCAGGAGGATGTATTTATGACGATTGGTAGACCGTTACTTAATAGCGCATTTCGTGGCTACAATGCTTGCCTTTTTGCATACGGCCAAACAGGATCTGGAAAAAGTTTTAGTATGATGGGAAAAAATATGTGTGAAATTGTGGATATAGATTCAGAAAGATATTCGGGTGTAACACCAAGATTCTGTAGAGATTTATTTGAGCGAATATCCAGTTTAAGCAAAGGTTGGGTGGCTACAGTTGAAGTAAGTTACTTTGAAATTTATAATGAAAAAATTCATGACTTGCTTGCTAGTACTACAGCTGCCAACAAAACTCCATTAAAAGTGAGAGAACACCCAGTATGGGGACCATATGTAGTTGATTTGAGCATTCATAATGTTAAATCTTATAAGGAATTAAGAAACTGGTTACTACTGGGTAATAAAAGTAGAGCTACCGCAGCTACGACTATGAATGAGAAGTCTTCAAGATCCCACAGCATTTTTTCCATAGAATTATGTCTCTCTGAAGGACTAAGCCAGGGAGATAGTAGCAGAAAAAGTAAAGTCAGTTTGGTAGACCTAGCTGGAAGCGAACGTTTAGGGAATTCACATAACAGCGAGGAAAAAATAAGAGAAGGTGTTTGCATTAATAAATCTTTGCTGACGTTGGGTAAAGTCATATCCGCCTTGGCTGACCAAAAGAAAAATCAGTTTGTGCCTTATAGAGACTCCGTTTTGACATGGTTGCTTAGGGTAAGTGTTTATTTGTAAGTTATTCATATATTTTTGTTTTTAAGTAAATTTATTTGCGCCATACTTTAAATTATTAAGAAATAGCTGCAGCAATTTTACCCTAGTCCTGTCTTTCCTAGGGATGTGTGACACTGTGAAAGTATAAATTTTTTTAGATGCAAAGTGTCGATACCTCAAAAATATCGAATGTCAAGTACCTACCTCAAAATATCGATATTCAATATTTCCAAATATCAATCGATAGTCCCAAATATATGCATTATGAGAAAATTTAAGCAATGTATTTTATAAAAAAGAAACAAACATTCTGAATACAACAAAACATTAACGCACAGGCCTCACGTCTCTTCACTGCAAGTGCCGAGAAACATTAGTTTACTCAGTCGCGTACCCAAAAGCCTATTTCTGCCCTTACATATGGTCAGGCCCGTGGAGAGCCGGCACGGGCCCAGGGATAAAATCAAATCGGCGGGCCCCTCCTGGCTGTGAAAAATCAAAAGTACTAATTTTTAATACACAATAATATTGTAATCATACTCTTTTACTCGTATTAAGAATTATAAATACCTAACTATTTACTTACTTATATTTAATTTGCAGAGATATCGTGATCTGAGAAAACAGTAAATAAAATTATCCAGAAAATGCGATATAATTTTAAGTATAGTTCTGTACGTACGTTTAAAGTAATTATCGATATCTGAAGTTTTTATTACCGTAATCCTATCGGGTATAGCCTGAGGCTATCCTTATTTCTTATATCTACATCGTCGGTAGGTACTATACATAGAAATAATGAAATATGAAAATAAACAGTTATAACTCAAATAGCGTACTCTGCAATGATACCTTAATTGACTGGACTAAACAGAGGGTCGTGTGGCGAAACCTATTTACTTCTATGATTTTACCTACCTGCCTAAAAGGTCATTTTTTATGAATGTTTTTGTGATTAAGTAATGATTAATTGGATTAGAGATCAAACAAACATATGTAATACTAATATAAATTGCAGTTGTTGTTAATGCTACTGTTCTACTAAGAATGCATATGGTCTACCACTTTTTTTAGTATTTATTAGAAACGTATACCGGGTGTACATTTCAGAAGTACATTTCCTTTAACGCATAAGCATAATTACAAATAAAATAAAGTATTTTTATTTATAATTAATAGATTTATCAATACAAAAATGTATTTAACATTGACGTCTTCTGCCCCGGGCCCCGGGGCAGAAGACCCGCTTACTCCCCCCCCTGTCGTCAGACCTGCATATGGTGACACCCCCTTTTGAAAATTGAAGCTCTGAAGGAGCTGATCCATCTTTTGGCCACTGCATTGCCACTAACAGTACTGCCATCTACCGTTTAATTTTGAAATGTACTATGAAACAGAAATTGATACATACAGCTAGATGACGCTTTAATACGAAGTAATAATTGTAGCTAACATTGGAAAATTATGAAGGTACTATACTTTAGCCAGGAACATTGGCGGCTCGTCAGAGGAGGCAGGGGAGGCTGAGCCTCCTCTAGCAGCATGAGCCTCCTCTAGCAGCATGAGCCTCCTCTAGCAGCACATCCAGGGGTGGTGAGGAAATGTATAAATTGTAATCATATTGCAAGTTAATTGTCTTTAAATATCAAGCCTCCTCTGCACAAAATATCACGAGCCGCCACTGGCCAGGAAAGGATGATAGAATTGAATTCAATAGTGTCAAAGTGGCACATATCATTGAGCAACGTTAATTTAGATAAGCCTTTATAAAAATTATTTTGAATTACACCCCCTCCAAATTTAAATACCAATGGGATCAATAGCACGCACTGATCATGTGAATTTATTACTATTCTCCTCTAACGGCTATAGAGCGGCGGTCGAGTCCTCGAAAGTCGTCGTTTTAAAGGCGAACCCAATATTGCGGTATAATTTTATGAGACCTTTACAGATTTGTTATTAGGTCAGTTTATACACAAAATTAACTAGACGACTGTGTATGGTGGTCGTGTCCTATTTTATTGGCCGAAAACTTAAAAAAACTGAAAATATGAATTTTAAAGTTTAACTCTATATAACTTTGAAAGCAAGGAAAATGTTTTTTTTTTCAGTTTAAAAGGCAGAACATTGCCCTTTAAATTTATGTATAATTTGCTGCAAAAATATAAAAGTAACCTTCAAAAATTAATGTTATTTTAGGAATTGTGCAAATATTTAATGTTTTTTTATATTAAACTTACTACAAGTCGGTTATAAACAGAGGAAATTAAATTTTATTCTGTTCAAAAACTGGCAAATTTTATGGGCTTTAATTCGTCTCGATTAATAATGGGTCTAAGTTTAAAAATAAAGGAGATACAGAGCTCTATTCACGACGAAACGTGGGGCGGCGGCAGAGCCGCAAGACTCCCTCTTGCCCGCTCAACCCGCGATGAGCTAGATACAGTACAGTATTTGTTTACGATGTGTGTCGTTTAGTTTATGTGTATGCGTGTTTTATAATTTGTTGTGTGGTGTTTTATGCGATTTTGAAGAGAAATAAGTTTTACTTTTGTGTATGTTGACAGTCTTATGTTTACTTGGAGTTTTAAAAGGTAGTAGGTAATTATTTGTAGGTTTTTGGTGTACCAAATCTAACGTGTTGTAAAATTTGCAGAATTACGATGAATAAAGATACCTGTATTTTTTGCTTTAAAACCATAACTGAATACACGGGTGTTAAGAAACCAACACTTCAGGGCTTCGCTAAGATTTTTTTCGGTAGCAGAAATCAGAAAAGACGATGTTTCCGTACGAATATTATCACAACAAAATCAAATACGTGGAAAACCTGAAAATTTTAAATTTCACTTAAGTTGCAGAAAATCATTTTGCAGTAAAAACGATATTAATAAAATAATTGTATCCAAACAAAATGTTACAAAGGATCCGTGTTGCAGCACTAGCACATACTAGTACATATTCCTATTTACCCTTTCAGATATTACCAAGTACGCCTCTGGATAATGAGTCATGTTGGCCTAGTGGAAAAGCTAGATCCCAAGAACTATGTCTGGGTCTGCGAAAATGATATTTTAATCCCCAAATTCGCTTCTAGTCCAGTCAATGAAAAAGTTGTAGAGAACATTTAGGAGGGGAGAATTTTCTCTCTTCAGGAATGTGTTGGGGGTAGTTAGGAGGTAAACATACTAAAAGTCCCCGCCCCTAGCCCCGCCGTTTCAGGGACAGAAGGGGGGCGAAACGTTCCTTTTTTCGATTCTTCGCTTATAACTCGGAAACGATGCGTTGAATGGAAAAAAGGTAATCTATGCAAAATTAAACGTAATTAAATTTCCCACAAGAATGTTTATATTCATTTTCTTCCTATGTGTTATAGTTTACGAGATACTCGCCAGCGAAAATCGATGATTAATAGAAAAAAATCAATTATGTACCTTGAATATTTCTATCAAAGCGGTTTACCGTATACTAATAAATCACAGTCACAAAACAATCTTTATTTTACAACACTCGACGTATTTACTAACATAATATTTTGTCGAAATCTACACATTTTCTTAAATATACAGTGTGACTCACTTAAAATGAAGATACCCTTATAACTTTTTCATTTTGTTTTACTCAACAAATTAGGATCTACTGATGACCAGAAAATCATTCACCTGCTATAAAGGCAAAGCCACCTGCAGCACCAAAATATGATAAAAAAGAATAAAAATCACATTGATGGGTCTTGACGAATTTCACGTAGCCACCACAAATTGCAGAAACAGAGGATCCCCTTTGCCCATCAATAACCAAATCAAATTTTGGTATGTACGTTTGTGGCGCCGATCGGATGCATTTTTTAGAATTTCTAACATTCAAAATGTTTTACTTTTTTCAGCATATTTTGGCACTACAGGTGACTTTGTCTTTGTATCAGCCGAATGTTTTTCTGGTCATAAGTAGATTCTAATTTGTTCTATACTTGAGTAAAACTTGATTCAAATCGGAAACAAAATAAAAAAGTCATAAGGGTATCTTCATTTTAAGTGAGTCACACTGTATATTTAAGGAAATGTATAGATTTCGACAAAATATTACGTTAGTAAATACGTTGAGTGTTGTAAAATAAAGATTGTTTTGTGACTGTGATTTATTAGCAGACCACGGTAAACCGCTTTGATAGAAATATTCAAGGTACATAATTGATTTTTTTTATTAATCATCGATTTTCGCTGGCGAGTGACTCGTAAACTATAACACATAGGAAGAAAATGAATATAAACATTCTTGTGGAAAATTTAATTACGTTTAATTTTGCATAGATTACCTTTTCCATACGACGCATCGTTTCCGAGTTATAAGCGAAGAATCGAAAAAAGGAACCTTTCCACCCCCTCCTCCCCTGAAGCGGCGGGGCTAGGGGCGGAGACTATTAGACTATTACCTCCTAACTACCCCCAACACATCCCTGAAGAGGAAAATTCTCCCCTCCTAAATGTTCTCTACAATCTCCTTTTGGGAATTCATTGATTGGACTATACCAAGGCCTCAATTCCACAGGAAATTAGAAAAATTATGTCTTTTTTTGTAATGAAAAGAATTGCAACAGTAATAAATGTGCCTGTAAAAATGAGAGAATGCTTTGTTCAATCGAATGTAAATGTAATATGAATTGTAACAATATTACCAACTTTTCAGAAGAACAGGAAGAATATAATATACCAGAATAAGTTTTATTAAATAATTAAATCATTTTAAACATTCATAAAGCTCTTTTTTTAGAACGCCAATCAACACTCCTTTATTATTATAAGTAGGTAGGTACACTTGCTTTCAAAACTTTCGCGTACACCTATTTTTCGCTGTATTAAATCAGGGTTGTAATTAATGAACTCTGACATTTGAAATTTTGAAAAGTCAAAATGCCTCAACTGACAGAGCAAGACAAAGTTTTGATGCTTTCTAAATTAGAAGAGGGGTGGTCATTATGGACTAGATAAAAGCACTGTTCTACGAGTTTTAGTATAGTTGTATTTATTTTTATGTTCTTTTTAATTAAATTTTAATTAAACGTCAATGTCATCTTTAACCTAATCTCAAAATGATCCGTTCACACAGCTAAAATTTTGCAAAATCGTTGTTACTTAATTTTGAATGTGTACGCGAAAGTTTTGAAAGCAAGTGTGCTAAACGAAAATTACAAAAGTATGTTGAAATTATGTCTATGATTGCCTTCTAAAATAAGCTTACTGTTTTATTTATAATAAATTATCATTCAATCCCAATCTAAAGTTAAAAATCTATTATGTTTAGGGCGACATTCTCACTGCGAACGCGTCTAGTTTGATGACGAGTAGTGCGATCGGACTGTGGGGGGAAGTCTCGTGGCTCTGCCGCGCACTGTGCCTCGCTGTGTTTGAACGGCCGTATCTTCTTTATTTTTAAAAATAGACCCATTATTAATTGAGACAAAATAAAGCCTATAAAATTTGTCAGTTTTAGAATAAAAAATCATTCATGTACCTCTTGTTATAAGCGAATTACGGTAGGTTAAAGATAATAAAATATTTAAACATTTATGCAATTCCTAAAATAACGTTAATTTTTAAAGGTAAACTTTTTTATCTGTGCAAAAAATTATATATAAAATTAAATAGAAATGTTTTTTTTATAAACCTGTAAAAATTCAGGTTTCTGTGTCAAATATTTTTGAAGCTATATCAAGTTAAATGTTAAAATTAAACTTTCCAATTTTTTTTACGTTTTCTGGCTATGACATAGGTGTCGACCAACGGAGACAGTCGTCCATTATGATTCTTATGTAAAAAAAACATGCTCAATCGAATGGTAAGGGTCCCAATAAATTATACCTCGATATTGGGTTTTTGAACGCAAATGCCAGGCGACCGCCACACTACTATGGTATAGAATTAAGATTTAACACTGGAAAAGAACTTCACATGCACACCCACTATTACTCTATTACTTACTTCAAAAATTTTATTTCGTCAATTATACAATATTATATTTCTCCACTTTCTAATTGTATTTTATACAAACGAATTTTAACTTAGTGTACTGTATATTTTTAATTATTATTTTATTCTATAAATTATTTTACCATTTGTATTATGAATGTGTAAACACTCTGTGCATTTGACACCAATTAACCATTCTATTCTATTCTGTTAATTTTAAACAGCCATTACCATACCAAGCGTTGCCTATTTTCAGGCAACTTCCCCCTTAGCCTAACTTCTCTACAACTACAACTTACCTTTACTCTATCATTATCTATCAACTTTTAACCCCAACCTCTCTCTAAAGCTGTATGTTCATTTTTTTATCCTTTTTGTCCTCAAATTCACCTCTCGGCCAAACTTCTTTGAAAATTCCAACCTTTACAAAACCACAACTTCTTTATACTCTACTTTCCAGGCGGAGGAAGACCACCAGAGCGGTAATTACCGTTTTTTTTCGCTAACCTTTTACCCATGTCAGCAATCAAAATTTTTCCTGTGTCTTGTGCACGTAATAACGATAATTTAAGTTTTAGTCCTTAGTTAGTTTTAGGCCCATGTGGGCAGCGTAGTTAACAACATTGTTGTTTTTAAACTCACTCCAGGAGGACAGGAGTCCCAGCTGTTCCACTATTTATTACTGTTCAAACTGAACCGGACCTGCCCCGTCTAACCTACATTCACCATGGCACTGTGCGCCGTGGTCATTTGATTGGCTCCGGGCCAGGTTCCGGCTAGGCCCATTCTTGTATTTTAAATTTCAATAAATTTTTATTAATTGATTGATTGCATATTGTGTGATAAAAGTGCTGGTCACATTGTCTATTGTGTACTGGGTTCGAGCCCCAACATTGGCAATGTCAGTGAGTATGGATGTATGTCTGCGTTTTTCTAAATGTGTAACCTCCCTCCGGACAGCCTTTGCTTAAGATTGGGTTGTCTACTATATGTGGTGTATTTATGTTCTTTAAACTCCTTCCATTGACATAATCGAATAAGACCAAGATCGAAAACTATAGAAATAGAACATTTGATTATACTTCTCTGCCCTATTTACGAACTATTAATAGGTGATATTTCTTTCAGGAAAGTTTGGGAGGAAATTCACTCACCTCAATGTTGGCGACGATTTCTCCTGCAAGTACCCATTTAGATGAGACTCTGGCTACCTTGCGATATGCATGCCAAGCCAGGTCAATAGTTAATAGAGCTCGAGTTAATGAAAATCCTCATGATCGCCTTATTCGTGAACTAAGATCGGAAGTTGATAGACTAAGGGCCCTACGACAAGACTACGAGCGAAATTCTTTGTCATCGTCATCTCTAATATTGATTAATGATAGCAACAATGAAGAATTGGATGAACTTCGAAGTAAACTAATGGAAACAGAAAATAAACTCCATGAAGCACAAAGAAGTTGGGAGCAAAGATTTATGGAAACTAAAGAAACACAAATGAAAGAACTTGCCGAGGCTGAAAAGTACAAAGCTGAACTCGAGTCAACAGTAAGAGTAATGAAAACTGCAAACAATGATGTTAATCTATCTCCATACAGAACTAACTTTCTAGAAGAACTAGAGGGGGTTTTGACTGAGGAAAACATCCGTTTTTGTGAAAATGATATTTTGGACAATATTAAAAACTGGTGTTGCAAAAATGGACTCATTTGCACTTTTAATACAGATTCATTAATAATCACAGACCCAAGTAAAAAAAGGCAGTCGTTTTTATTGTTACAAAAGTTAAATATGAGTGGATTTGAAAACATTAGTGATTTTGTAAATAGTTTAACGTGGACTGAAGTTAAAAAACCTATTAAAAAGTTAAGTAAGGCAGAAGTTATGTCTTCTATGAATCAGATTTATCAGGCATTAGCTATTTTGCAACCTTCTGACAATGAAAATAATTTAAGTCTACTGTTTGCCAGGGTCAACAAGTCGCTGCAAACCTTCGAAGCAGCTCTGTTAAATAGCGTTAAAAACACTAATAGTCAGAAAACAGTCACTTTTAATATGTAACCGTTACCTAGTTTGTGTATAGTTTGTTTTAGGTCTTGCCTATTTTAATGTGTTATTTTTTATTTATTTACGATTATTTTTATCTATTTTAACCAAAGAGGCCATAAACTTTTTACATTTTTATAATGTACTTAATAAATTGTCGACATATTTTTAATTCTTTGAGTGTTTTACATAAAACAATTAATTTTTAAATACATCTATTTGTAAAATGAAATAAACGCTATTAAGATATATGAAGCAAAATGATTTTATTTAACAGTCTGTAATGAGGGTGGCGAAGAATTTTTGTTCAATTAACGGCAATAAAGTGGTTAATTAAGGTAATTGTTACATTTAGTTTTATTTAACAAAATTATAGCTTAGCAGCCCACCATTCATATCTACAATAAAATTAATTTTCATACATACTTATAGACTAAAAGCCCATCGTAATTTTTAAGGGATTAAGTGACCCAGCATCAATTATATTCAGTACGATACTGGTATATGAAACTATAACTTTTGGGGGCTACGCCATCACTTTTGGGCGGTACAGGTGAGTACACAAGTAAATTGAATTTTCCATCCGAAAATGTGCTCTTCAGACAAAATATTGTTGTACGGCTTTCCTCATGTTGATAGTTTATAAAAAAATAATCACCTAGAACCTACTGCCATACAAAAATAATGGGACCGGAAGCCAGAATTTTTGATTTTCCGAAAATTTGTCCAGGCATAATATAGGTAATTTAATACTGTAAGGTGTTTGAACAATTAGATTTGTATGCTTTCATTAATTCACTATTCAGCAATGATGTACATATTTGGTGGTTACGGGTGAGAAATCCCGGGCGCAACCCCTACTGGTTGCGCCCGGGGGGTGCAAGATCATTGGAAAATGTATGGTATTGATTCTAAAATATTATTCAACACCTACAATAATTTTTAACAATTGTGTCGTCTTAAAATTATGGTAACTATAAATATAAATAAACAATTACCTACATTTGGGGTTGAATTTCATTTTTTGGCAATTAGATCATGAATTCCTAAACGGCAACCAATTTTTTGACATAATGTAACTAAATATTATCGTTGTACATTATAGCCGGTTATAATTAAAGGAACCAAATGAAAATATGAATTAAAAGAATAAATAATTTTCAAAATTTAAAAGATTTTCAAAATGCGCAGTGTATTAATAAAAGAAGTAATATTTCTAAAATTATTGCTATTTTGCATTCTTTAAAGATGGAAATATAAAGAAAAATAGATGCCGTACATTTTTACTTTTAGGATTTTCCACAGCTGATGAGATTTTCCATAACATTTTCACCAGCTTTTAGGGTCATTAATTACTGTAGCGCATTTACAAAATGTTATCGACTATATCAAATAGTAATTGAAAATTGTGATGCTGTTGATGCATATTGATCCATTTAATGTGGCAGCCATATTGTTAGCTTGCACGGGGCAATTATATATTAACCCTTTCACTGCTCAAAGCGTGTATACGCGCGAAAAATAAATGGGCCCACTGTGCTCCAAGCGCGTTAACTCGCCTGTCGTTTTTAAATTGGTTCAGACTGCTCAAAGCGATTTAACACGCGTACATGTACTATTAATACATTTTTATATACTTACACAAGTTTCTGTTGTACCTTAATATTTTTGATAAGAATGTTGTTTTGTTTTTATGTTTATGTTTACTTGTACTGTTTTTAACCATTTTTTAAAAATAAATTATTATTATTGAAACTAGAGCACTTGGTTTTTGTTTTTCTTTCAATTTTATATATAATAATAGACTATGCATACAATAAACCAAATCAAATAGTAACGTAATATCGGATCTGCGTGCTCCAAGCGCGTATACTCGCAAGCGGTCAATTTATTGCGCACTACACGAGAATTGCGTGAAACCGCGCTGCGCAGCGAAAGGGTTAATCATTGAATGTGACGGACAGTTTATCTTTCATGAGTAGAGCTCGGGAATTTTATCTCGGTGACGTGAAGTCAGGGTTGGCTCTGCCAGCGCGGAAAGATTTTTATGCAAGTATGACAAAACATATCTTACCTTGTACTTATAGGGAATGGGGTATTTTCCATTTTTTTTAAATTTAGTTTTGGTGATATATATCAAGTAATGTTATTATTTTAACAATTACTGCATAATCAATTTAAACCAAAACAGTAATTTCTTAAATAAAAATAAGAAATAAGAATACGCCCGTCTAGACACAGATTTCAAATGATTTTATTTGGCAGGAAATAATTAAACCAATCATAGACAACTTTCGCTTAGACTGTAACTATCTTATATGAATGCTAAATTGTGTATTTACTTTACATTATTTTACCTATAACACTTCTATTTTTCTCAATATCTTGAATATCAATGAGTATTATATACATGAATTTAGAAGGAATTAAAAAGTATTTATATTTGTTATTATGTAGAAGTTATCTTAAAAATGTAAATAAAACTCATGGCGAGGATTATGTGGCAACATTTCTTGCCGCCAGCTGTCACTTCTTGTCACAATACAAGTGAAAGAGATATATTGGTTAAATTTATTTGTTGTTTGTTTATGTGGTGTTTGATTTTTACTTTATCAATAAACTAATAAGGAGTTGAATTTTGGTAAAGGAGATTCGTCCAATTTGCCCAAAGTTGATTATGACTTGATAGATTCTTTCTATAGCAAAATTTGGATTTTTGAAGGGATGGGATCAAAAATATTAGAAGCTTGCCACCAAGTTCTTCGAATATCAATTTTTTCGGAACAGTTACAAAATTTTTTTCCGAAGCACTTATATTTGTGTTTCCACAAATTTTTTTAAAGCACCTTCTAAATGACATCTATTATTTGTAAATTACAGCAAATACCTTGATGAAAGAAACTGAAATGCTTCAAATCAACACGACGGCGACATTTGACTAGCCGTTGACATTGTTGTCATGTTTTGTTAAATATGTTTTTAAAAATCTAATCAGCATTAAAAATTATTTAAAATATTTAATAATTCACACCTATTATTTTTTAATAAATAAGCTTTATACTCCTGTTTTCTTCAATTGTCCCTACAAGAACTAGAGAAGGAATTTCAACTTGGAAACACCACACCATTTTGTATAAAACCATTCTATCAACAAATCCATACAAACTACCTACGTTATCGGCAAATTACCTACGCAACACCTGTTGCTCCACTTATTTTAACTTCTGTTTTCTCAAAAAATTGATAATTATTTTCGTGGAAATCTGTATTGGAATGTTTGTTTGTACATATTCTATACCTTAAATAGAAATCACTCTTACAAAACCAGAAATAATTTAATCTTAGAAGTACCTTTACATAATCTAGTCATATATAAAAAGAGTCCAAAATATCTAGCAATAACTGTTTACAACAAATTACCCAATAGTTACAAGTTGCTAAATGGAAATAGTTATAAAGCAACGATAAAACGCTTGCTGTTAGAAAAATCGTATTACTCTCTAAGAGAATATCTTGAGGACAATTTGTAATGATTTTTTTAATTTTTGTTTGTTTTATTTTATTTTATTAATTATTATATTACTGTAATTTTTACTTAAGTGTATATGTACACACTGTACCTATTTTTTCTAACAGCAAGCGTTTTATCGTTGCTTTATAACTATTTCCATTTAGCAACTTGTAACTATTGGGTAATTTGTTGTAAACAGTTATTGCTAGATATTTTGGACTCTTTTTATATATGACTAGATTATGTAAAGGTACTTCTAAGGTTAAATTATTTCTGGTTTTGTAAGAGTGATTTCTATTTAAGGTATAGAATATGTACAAACAAACATTCCAATACAGATTTCCACGAAAATAATTATCAATTTTTTGAGAAAACAGAAGTTAAAATAAGTGGAGCAACAGGTGTTGCGTAGGTAATTTGCCGATAACGTAGGTAGTTTGTATGGATTTGTTGATAGAATGGTTTTATACAAAATGGTGTGGTGTTGCCAAGTTGAAATTCCTTCTCTAGTTCTTGTAGGGACAATTGAAGAAAACAGGAGTATAAAGCTTATTTATTAAAAAATAATAGGTGTGAATTATTAAATATTTTAAATAATTTTTAATGCTGATTAGATTTTTAAAAACATATTTAACAAAACATGACAACAATGTCAACGGCTAGTCAAATGTCGCCGTCGTGTTGATTTGAAGCATTTCAGTTTCTTTCATCAAGGTATTTGCTGTAATTTACAAATAATAGATGTCATTTAGAAGGTGCTTTAAAAAAATTTGTGGAAACACAAATATAAGTGCTTCGGAAAAAAATTTTGTAACTGTTCCGAAAAAATTGATATTCGAAGAACTTGGTAGCAAGCTTCTAATATTTTTGATCCCATCCCTTCAAAAATCCAAATTTTGCTATAGAAAGAATCTATCAAGTCATAATCAACTTTGGGCAAATTGGACGAATCTCCTTTACCAAAATTCAACTCCTTATTAGTTTATTGATAAAGTAAAAATCAAACACCACATAAACAAACAACAAATAAATTTAACCAATATATCTCTTTCACTTGTATTGTGACAAGAAGTGACAGCTGGCGGCAAGAAATGTTGCCACATAATCCTCGCCATGAGTTTTATTTACATTTTTAAGATAACTTCTACATAATAACAAATATAAATACTTTTTAATTCCTTCTAAATTCATGTATATAATACTCATTGATATTCAAGATATTGAGAAAAATAGAAGTGTTATAGGTAAAATAATGTAAAGTAAATACACAATTTAGCATTCATATAAGATAGTTACAGTCTAAGCGAAAGTTGTCTATGATTGGTTTAATTATTTCCTGCCAAATAAAATCATTTGAAATCTGTGTCTAGACGGGCGTATTCTTATTTCTTATTTTTATTTAAGAAATTACTGTTTTGGTTTAAATTGATTATGCAGTAATTGTTAAAATAATAACATTACTTGATATATATCACCAAAACTAAATTTAAAAAAAATGGAAAATACCCCATTCCCTATAAGTACAAGGTAAGATATGTTTTGTCATACTTGCATAAAAATCTTTCCGCGCTGGCAGAGCCAACCCTGACTTCACGTCACCGAGATAAAATTCCCGAGCTCTACTCATGAAAGATAAACTGTCCGTCACATTCAATGATTAATATACAATTGCCCCGTGCAAGCTAACAATATGGCTGCCACATTAAATGGATCAATATGAACAGCATCACAATTTTCAATTACTATTTGATATAGTCGATAACATTTTGTAAATGCGCTACAGTAATTAATGACCCTAAAGGCCGGTGAAAATGTTATAGAAAATCTCATCAGCTGTGGAAAATCCTAAAAGTAAAAATGTACGGCATCTATTTTTCTTTATATTTCCATCTTTAAAGAATTCAACATAGCAATAATATTACTCCTTTTATTAATACACTGCGCATTTTGAAAATCTTTTAAATTTTGAAAATTATTTATTCTTTTAATTCATATTTTCATTTGGTTCCTTTAATTATAACCGGCTATAATGTACAACAATAATATTTAGTTACATTATGTCAAAAAATTGGTTGCCCTTTAGGAATTCATGATCTAATTGCCAAAAAATGAAATTCAACCCCAAATGTAGGTAATTGTTTATTTATATTTATAGTTACCATAATTTTAAGACGACACAATTGTTAAAAATTATTGTAGGTGTTGAATAATATTTTAGAATCAATACCATACATTTTCCAATGATCTTGCACCCCCCGGGCGCAATCAGTAGGGGTTGCGCCCGGGATTTCTCACCCGTAACCACCAAATATGTACATCATTGCTGAATAGTGAATTAATGAAAGCATACAAATCTAATTGTTCAAACACCTTACAGTATTAAATTACCTATATTATGCCTGGACAAATTTTCGGAAAATCAAAAATTCTGGCTTCCGGTCCCATTATTTTTGTATGGCAGTAGGTTCTAGGTGATTATTTTTTTATAAACTATCAACATGAGGAAAGCCGTACAACAATATTTTGTCTGAAGAGCACATTTTCGGATGGAAAATTCAATTTACTTGTGTACTCACCTGTACCGCCCAAAAGTGATGGCGTAGCCCCCAAAAGTTATAGTTTCATATACCAGTATCGTACTGAATATAATTGATGCTGGGTCACTTTATATATATATATATATATATATATATATATATATATATATATATATATATATATATATATATATATATATATATATATATATATATATATATATATATATATATATATATATATATATATTTTTTTTTTTTTTTTTTTTGAAACTTCTGACTTACCATATATGCATAATTTTGTATCCCAAAATGGTCAATAAAGTTATTATTATTATTATTATTCAATTAAAAAAAAAATAGCAAAATACCCCATTCCGTGATACCCAAAGTTAATATGATCAGTTTATTATAAAGACTCACTCAAAAAGGAGGTATTGGGGGATGTTACATTGAACATTATCTAGTTTTGACCATGGTAAATCACGTCTTTTATTTTCAGAACGTACCCAAAGGACCACCCTCTAAATAGAAGACACATTTCAAAAGCTAGAACAATTAACAATTTTCCGTTTTTGATAAATTGCTGAAAGTATTGCTCATATTTTTACTTACCTTTTTTCCAAATAGCATATCTTTACAATTTACAATCTTCTTCAATGACATACATACCATTTACCTTTGTACTCTCCGATCAAAGAGTATAATTGCCCAGAATGTTATAAGACACATAAAACATCATGCGAATCCCCTTAGGATAGAGCGGGGCATGCCTTATTTTTCTACATCATATTAAATAACGTATTACATAATACATAAAACATCATTATTCTCATGTAAAGTATGTTCTGGCACAATGAAAATAAGAAATTAACGGAAACACACCTGTATCAATTATAATTTCAAATTATTTTGATATAATTACGCAACTCCCTCCTAACGGTTACTATAGCAACTATAACCAGCGTTAGGTCATCAAATATTTTAGGAGGGAGTTGCGTAATTATATCAAAATAATTTTAAATCATAATTGATACAGGCGTGTTTCTGTTAATTTCTTATTTTAATCCTGCCAGAACATACTTTTAGTATATGGGCCAACTAGCCAAATTAAAGTATTTGGTATAATTTGGGGGTACTAATTTTCCTTCATACCGCAGTTATATGGGTGTTCAGAGACAGCAAAAAACTATGATTGCCATCTGAAATACATTAGTTTTTACAGATAATTTGTTTATTTTAAATTTTCTTAAAACGTAGACGTTTTAGAAAAAAATGTTTCAAACAAATATTGTAGCACAAACGATTAGCTTTAATTTGGTGTATTACATTTGTGTGTTTGGACAATGTGCACTGGAACAATGCTGTGTGATAAGAATAACAGCATACTGTTATGCTGTTATGTTGAATCTGTTCAATCAACACAATTTCCTCCATGTGAAGACTGTCTTTGCCAACATTCTAAGCGTGCAAACTATCAAGCAGCAATTTGGAAGCGATGTCTGGAAAATGATCCTCAAATTCCAGAAGCAGATCATGGGTGGATGATAGACAATGATGGAATACTCTGCATCAACTGGATGACGGGAGCACCCGCACGTGAAGCAGTTTTGGAACTTTTCAGTTGTTCTTGTGCAAGGTCTTGCCAACTACCATCGTGCACTTGTATGATGAATCACGTGCCACAATATTTATTTGAAACATTTTTTTCTAAAACGTCTACGTTTTAAGAAAATTTAAGATAAACAAACAAATTACCTGTAAAAACTAATATATTTTTTACCAATCAGCGATTTACTAATTAATGGTTGCTTATATGGAAAAAAATTAATGGGAACTTACAAACATTTTACAATTTAAGCTGTCATTTAAAAAAAAAAGAACACTGAAATCGGACAATAACTTACAGAGATACGGTCGTTTTTTTAAACGTGTTCATCAGCCATCTTGGATTGGCCACCATTTTTATTAGCTACCACTTTCAGATGGCAATCATAGTTTTTTGCTATCTCTGTACATCCACATAACTGCGGTATGAAGGAAAATTAGTACCCCCAAATTATACCAATATCTTGGCTGGCCCATATACTATTTACACGAGAATAATGATGTTTTATGTATTAAGTAATACATTATATTTATTATTTAATATGCTGTAGAAAAATAAAGCATGCCCCACTCTATCCTAATGGACTTGGCGGCAAAGCTTTGAGATTTTTTACGTGTCTCATAAAGTTCTTTAATTGAAGTTTTTACCCATTACCAAACCCATTTTTTATTTAAATTTTATTTCATTTAAGTTTCTTTTACAACATTCATTCTTTATTAAATGACCACTATATTTTACACATAACTTATCAAATATTTTATTAATTAATATGAACTTTTTATATACAAATCATAATTACAAAATAAATAGAATAAAATAAATTTGCTAATTCCTAAATAAAAACATAAATTCCAATTTTCCTAGGTATAAGTTATACACACAATATTTTAAATTTATCACAGATCAACATCGTAAAATTAATCCTTAAAATCGGGCGAATCATTACGTTTTATATAAACTTCTCCAAACTTACTCATATATTTTTTTATATATTCTCTTGCTTTTGTCTTGACATTATCTGTACATGTTAAGTCTTCTATTCTTGCAATATGCTTCATTTCTTTTAACATCACAAAGTGGGTCAACTGAAAGAATGTAATGAATTAAAAAACAGATTATAACTGACTAATTTTTTTATAATACTACTGTAGAAAATGGATATGTATGAAAGTTTGCAGAACAAGGCACAGCAGAAATCTGCAATTCATACACCTGCCTTAAACTCATTTTTATACAAGATTTTTTTCTCTAAGAATGGTCAAATGTCTCAAACATTTTAGTGGTATCAAAAATCGAAAACGATTTCAGCAGATATACACTTTAAAAGATGTCGCTGCCGTTCGATATTCTTTTTACTGTAAGCATTTTCGTCATATCTGTCAAACACTATAATCACTCTCTGGCTATAACGTTTACGAATGAATTTTATCGTTAAATGTATCCTGTTTCGGCCATATCTAACGATGAATTAGGTTTGCTCCATCAGCAATAAATTCATCATCGCCAAATGTGCAAAGTCCGTCCACGTAACCTCCCCGTGGTGCACTTCGGGTGATGCTAATTCTGACGGCAACATTTGACATCTGTCATAAAAAATAAACACATGTAGGAACATACATACTAGTAGTTAGATTTATATGCTCAAAAATAGGAGCTAATGGACGTATATGCTGACCTAGATTTAACAGGGTTTGGCCCATGAGAACTTTTGATCAGCACCCCCTAAACTACCTTTTCTCAGAGTTTCAGCCAAATTCGCCGAAACCGGTCCTTGGTCCTCTTAAAATTAACCGAATCCCAGTGAGAGTAGAAAAAACCCTTAACCCTTTCAGTCACGAACCAAAAATAATTTTCAGAAAAATCTGAAACTTGAGGTTCATTTTAATACAATTTTTTAAATTATTTTTAGTGGCACAGGAATAACTAGGCCCTTCCATTTCGTTCTTGAAGGATGTCCCTGACAAGGGACATAGTGACTCTTTTATAGGATTTGTAGGATTCAATAAGAAATCATGAAATAAAGGAAATTTATTGCAGTTACAATGTTTAAAATGTTAAACAATAAGTATTAACAAAAGTTAAAAAAAAACCACAATATTGTTTGTGAAACTTCGAGAAGCAGTTACGGTCTTTCAGAAGGCATAAATGTACATTGCACTTAGTACAATATACATGTGTTTTTCCTTAGCATGCCTCCAACTTGCACCTTGTATTTCCTTTTTTATTATCAACTTCAGGATAATGACTATAGCCATCTAACCTCGTTTCTCTAACTGGTTTTACTTTGTTTTTTTTTTGTGGGCATTGTAATGCATTTGTGTGATCTGCTAGACTAGGTCTAGCTCTTTTTGGTTTGGCTTTGTATAGAATCAAATATTCTGCAATATTCTGACGAAACCTTTTTTGGGAATGCAAAGTTCGACTGCATGATACGGAATTCTATCCAAGAATTCATTACAATGGATGCACAGTGGGTTTCCCCGAATACTATGGATGTGCAGTGGGTTTCCTCGAGTACCATGGATGTGCAGTGGGTTTCTCTGAGTATTATGAATGTGCAGTGGATTTCACCGAATACTATGGATCCACATTGGGTTTCCTCCAGGGACCGTAACCGAACCGAAACCGTAACCGAAAACCGCACGGTAATTACGATTTTTTTCTAACCGTAACCGAAACCAAAAACCATAATAAGAGCTTCTGGTAAACCGAAACCGAAATGAGATTCTGGAAAACCGAGACCGTAACCGGATTGGTGCTGCTTTGAAAACCGAAACGGAAAACCAAATTAACTCTGCTCTGAAAACTGAAACCGTAACCGAAAACTGAAAATGGTGTACTTTAAGTAACTGTAACAGAAACCGAGCCGAAATAAATTTCATTTTCGGTCCCTGCAGGCATTAATTTAATTTTAACTGAAACCCTAACCGAAAATCGCACCGTAATTACGAATTTTTCTTAACCGTAACCAAAACCGAAAACCAGAATGACAGTGTTTGGTAAACCGAAACCGAAAATCAAATTAACTCTGCTCTGAAAACCGAAAATGGTGTATGTCAGTTAACCCTAAACAAAACCGAACCGAAATAAATTTCAGTTTCGGTCACTGGTTTTCTCGAGTACAATGGATGAGCAGTAGGTTTCCCTGAGTACTATGGATGCGCAGTGGATTTCCTCGAGTACAATGGATGCACAGTGGGTTCCCTCGAGTGTACTTCCTGAGAAATATTGAATTAATGAAATACATCTTTATAGGCATAAGTTAATATTCTTAATTCCACATGCAAGAAGATTTCCACGCAAAAGAAGTCACGAGCATCAGCTAGTTATGCATAAAATTCTATGTTACGTATTCAAAACACAATATGCATGCGCAATCTACAATGAAGTAGACCAAGTTCTCTTCACTAATGAAGCAAAGATCAGGAATTCAGTCATCTTAATAAAAAATATTACTAACTGAAAACTAAATTCTTCAAAAATTCAGTAAAACATCCATGAAGTACGAATGTCCCTTGTGAGGCACATTTTGAAAAAATCCTACTCATAACCGAAGCCCCAATATTATACAAAAGTATTGCACAAACAATGACTCGTATACTTACCAGTAATGAACAAAATTTTAATTAATTGACCTTTTTTTACCTCTTAAAACTATACGTAACAATACTATGTTTTGACAGTTTCTAAGATGGTCAGGCAACTAAACATACATGAGTGTTCGATTTTCGCAACGTCACCTAGATGTCGTTGGATGTATGATTTGGGCATTATATAAAAGTCCCTGGACCGGTACATGGTGAGATCAGGTACATATGTGCATAAATCACGATATCACAAGCATTTAAAATTGATGTCCCTGAGGAAGGACATGGTGACTGAAAGGGTTAACAAAATAAATATTGTCACGTTCTTTAGAGGAGCAGTGGTGAATTCTGCTACATTACCACTGCCTTTTTCAGAACATATCAAAACATCTCATGCAAAAATCTTAAATATCTTTTTCTTAAATAATTAATTCTATAAAAGGTCAAAATACAATCACATTCTAAATTCATAATCAACCCGTTTAGAACATTACTGTCGTTGGTAACAACATAATTATTACAAGTTTTTTCTCAAATTATAAGACCGTACAAGATTATTTCACAAAATCCTTTCAATTTCTTTCATTACCCCTATTGTACAATACGAAAATGAATAATAGATTTTAGTTTTTACCTTCCTAGCCAAATGTTTAAAATCTTCAGTATTTGTTATCCTCCCTTCTTTGCAATCTGGCTTCCTATACGCATTGAGAGCACCAACGACAGTTGATGCCATGTTGGATCTGAAGTTCTCCTTAATTTTCTTGGCATTTTCGCTGTTAAAATCAGGCATTTCTTTTATTCGTGATTTGACTGTGGTTCTTAAACGTTTTTCCCGCGGTTTCTTTGGTTCCGACTCCCTTATTTGTTTTCTAGTTTGCTGCAAAATCAAGTCTTTTTGACGTTTTAATCTCTCCTTGTTCGCTTTGTACCTTTTTATGTCTTCTCTGAATTGCAGTCGATCCTCTTCACTTCTTGGCTGTGATCAAAGAAATAATAAATTAAAACTTAAAACATAAACCAGCAAAATTATAATAGAATAAAAATAATATTTGTTTAGCTTACACTAATAAGAATTTCTTCACATAATCCCGTTCTTCTTTTCTTCCTTGGTGGCTTATCGTCTCTTAACAGATCAAACTGTTCTTTTAGCCTTATATCAATCGACGGTCTGTCTACTTCTTCATCAATGAAGGAGCTCATCATGCTCATGTCATTTTCTTCGTCAATCTCAATATCTTCTTCGGAATTTTTATCATCGGGACTAGGTGTAGTGATGATCTCTTCACTTTTAACGTGATCTGGTAGAACAGACTTTAAAGTTAATTTAGCTGAGATTTCCATCTGTTTCCTCACCTCCTGTAAAAGCCTTGTATCGTCAATATCATCGTCACTCTCAGAGTTTTCAGAACTCGTATCTGAGCTAACACTGCTTGTATCTGAACTGGATTCTGACTCAGAAGCTAAAATCAGACGTTTTATGAGTATTACCAAAAAAGGTCTTGAGTTTAGTTTAAGTTACAATAATTCATATTAATATGCAAATTCCTAATTGTTAACTTATCCAAAAGAATAATATAATTCCCTGAAGGGAATCTATAAATTGTTATTATTTGGCATTGCTGTCATCTCACAGTGCAATTCTTCAGACACATTGTCAGTATCAAAAGAAAGTGGCAAACATTATATAATAGTATATTACATACCAAGGTGGAAAGTATTTCATTGTTGTTGAGAGATGAGATAGTTGACCGAGGCACGAAACGGTGAGGTCAACTAATTCTCGAGACAGCAATGAAACTTTCCACCAAGGTTTGTATACTACTTTATTCACAATCAGCTCCCTTAAAGAACAAAAAGCCAAAAAAATCATTTACTAAAATTTTAAATAGCATTTTATGTTTTTATTAAGCAGGCAATGAACAAAAAATTCTTATGTCAGACGAAAAATGTCAAAGTAGCGTCGCGTTGTTTGTGTTTGTCCCTTGCTTCTATTTACAGAAAATGCAGGATAATACTACCAGATAGTGAAATGGGATGTACTCCACCTGAACTCAGGGAAGTTGCCGAGCGAGCAACAGAAAATTTATTGCCAGAAAAAAGTCAAAAACAGATTGGTAAATGCTCACTTTCCAACCCGAAAACTGGTAAGAAAGCGGCTACTTTCTAACCTGAAATTTCAGTTCAATTGTCGAATGAAGTAGAAATGTCACATTTTCCAACTTTTGACATGTAAGACTAGAAGATAGATTATTTCCAGAGATGGATAAAAACCGGTTTTTTATCTTTTGGGGTTTTTACCCGGGAAAAAAACCGGTTTATTCCCCGGAAAAATATTTTTTTTATCAAAATGAATTGGTCATTAAAAGACCATCATTTTGATACCAAATATGTTAGGTATATTTGATTGTATTCATAACATAATCCAATTAAATAAGTCGGCAAATCAAAATTTTGAGGTAAATACTTGAATTTTTGATATAACTTACTTTGATGTATTAGAACACGATTAATGAAAGAAATTTTTTTCTGAACCCCCGGGAAGGGTTGAAAAAAAATTAAATAAAGTGTTTTTTCAAAATTTCTCAAAATGTGTTAAAGCTAGTAAAAAAAGTTTCAAACAAAAATTGTAAAGCATGAAATTTTATATAAAAATGATCTCTACACTTTTTTTGGTATTACTAAAATTAACGGAGTTAGGCTGGTTAGAAATTAAGGGCTGATATGTACAACTTTAAAAAATCATAGCGTGCAGAAAAGTTAATGAATTTAAAAAAAATTTTTTTCTATTTACTCAGAAAAATATAAACATTCGGTTCAGAGAAATGGATTTTTTTTAAAACTGTTAATAAAAAAGTTATAAAAATTTTAATTTTTTTATTTTCAATTAAAACCACTTTGAACGGTGAAACGAATTTTTTTTTATACCATTCTGTTCATTATTTAATATATTGAACATTTGCTTTTGAAATTTTTTTTTACCCTTCATTTTCAAGAAGGTATGAATTTATTTACTTGCTTAGTTTTTTTCCAAACGTAAGACACTGCTCTTGTGACGTCACGATAACTGAAAAGAAATAAAGAATGCATACGACAAAGATAAAATTGTTTCGTAGCTGCTGCGTTGCCTACAAGACGCGCATGCGTCACATCTATAGGGCATCTGCACGTGACGTCACAGCTAACCTCAAAAATATGTGTTTCTTAAGATTTAAGAGTATTACGCAGCTATTATTAAAATTTCTGCCTGGTTCCCGTATTTTCAACTAAAATCTAGTTCAGTGTAATGTTTATGAAGTTCTAAACACTTTGTACTAATAAAATAGGCCTCTTTTTGTAGGTTGGAAATCTAACCTGTAATTAGCAGTCTATTTCTATTAATCAAGAATATTGAAAAATTATTTATGTGAATTTTTAAATATTTGCTTGGAGCCAGTACCGGCTCCAAGCTAAAAATGGGTACACAAACATTAAAAATGAGAATAAACTTGAAAAACTTAAAATTTAAGGTTATGTTATGTACATGATGCAGATGCAGACTAGTTTACAAGTTCATGGCCGTGTTAATGCTCGATAAAGCTCGTAAAAATATTCGTGAGGGCTCATTCAATTCGGAATGACGTCTAGAAAAAGTGTAAAAGTTTCACACCCGCACATAAACAGTTGCAAAAGCTATAAACAAATGAAGATTGAAAATATAACGAGTTTCGTCTTTTGCAAATAACTCGAAAACTATTAATATTTAAGAAAATTGAAAGAACGATTCTTAAAGAGGAATGAATTTCCAATAAAAAAGCCGAACTCCCGAAACTCTGTCTCTCAGCGCTCTGCGCGGTGAACACTAAGCCGTTACGACGCTCTGAAATCGGCCGTAATAAGTAAAAATATTTTTTTGTTATTAAATATTAATTGAAAATTTTTTAAAAATTATGGTATTATTTAGATACTTAACGGAACAATATCCCCTTGAAAAAAAATTGTTTCACCGATTTTTCATAAAATGAGCCTATTGTTAATTAACAAATTTTTTTACGTTTATATTTCAAGTCGGATAATTGTTAAACAAAAGCCACTAAAATTATTTCGCTTCATGGAGACCTTATAAAAATTTTTTTGCCATTTTATTATAGAATATTGTGATTAAAAATTAAAAAAATCTCTTAAATTTTTTTTTAATTGTTTATAATAATGTTTTTCTTTTTTTTATTATTTAAACAAATTAAGAAAAAAATGTATTCTTAAAATTTATTATTTGCAATTCTCTACAAGACGAAAAACAGAAAAAAATGTTTTGTTAATGTATTTGTTTATTTAATAAACAATTTGTTATTAAAAATCACCGAATGTTTTTAGATAGAAAAAAAAACAAAAACAATCGTATACATAAACATGTAAAAAGAAAAATAAATTTAACTTGTTTGTTTTTGTTATTTTTTTTTCTATCTAAAAAGAATATCAACACATTCGGCGATTGTTAACAACAAATTGTTTATTAAATAAACAAATAAATTAACAACTTTTTTTTTTCTTTTTTCCATCTTGTAGAGAATTGCAAATAATAAAGTTTAAGAATAAATTTTTTTCTTAATAATTTGTTTAAATAATGAAACAATGGAACTATTATAAACAATTTAAAAAAATTTTTAAAGAAATTTTTTTAATTTTTAATCACAATATTTTTAGGCTATTGTCTATGTCCAAAAAAAGAGGGTTGAAAGGAACTAAAACGTTAAAGGGTTTTTATTGTTTCTTAAGTTCAATTGACCCCAAAATATGAGAAAACTGCTGAGTGCTACCATTTAAAGGTTTTTGAGATCGAAGTAAAAAGGTCCACTTTTCACATTTTTGAGTTTTACTGGAAAAGTATGCATTTTTCCTATAGACACGTCAATAGAAAAGTTGTAGAGAATTAAATTTCCAATCGAAATGGTACCTTCAGAAGTCAATTTTTTTTTTACAAAAATACACCCAGAAAACAAAACAAAAAAAAACGGAAAAATGCATTTTTTTTTTTAATTTAAGCCTGTAACTTTTTTTCGGGTACATTTAGGCATAGATATTCTGCATAAAAAAAGCTGACGTTTTACCCGTTAATAATCATTTTAACGGTAAAATGCAGCAATATCTATGCCTAAATGTACCTGAAAAAAGTTACAGGCTAAAATTAAAAAAAAAATTGCATTTTTTCGTTTTTTTTGTTTTGTTTTCGGGGTGTATTTTTGTAAAAAAAAAAAATTGACTCCTGAGGTGCCATTTCGATTGGAAATTTAATTCTCAACAACTTTTCTATTGACGTGTTTATAGGAAAAATGCATAGTTTTCAAGCAAAACTCAAAACAACAATAGGCTCATTTTATGAAAAATCGGTGAAACAATTTTTTTCCAACGGGATATTGTTCCTTTAAGTGTCTAAATAATACCATAATTTTTTAAAATTTCGGACTTTTTTATTTGAAATTCATTCCTCTTTTAAAACCTTCCTTTAAATTTTCTTAAATGTTAATAGTTTTCGAGTTATTTGCAAAAAACGAAACTCGTTATTTTTTCATCTTCATTTGTTTATAACTTTTGCAATTGTTTATATGCGGATTTGAAACTTTTGTACATTTTTCTAGGTGTCATTCCGAATCCAATGAGCCCTCACTCATATTTTCACAAGCTTTATTAAGCATTAACACGGCTTTGAACTTGTGCAGCGGTGGTGTATGTTTTGGTGAACAAATGCTCCTAAAAATTGTTAACAAATTTGTTTTTAATAATTCTTATTTTAACTTTTCATAAGATTAATTTAATATAGAATGGATCATACATTTTGTTTTAAGAATGAATTATTTTCTTCTAGTTGTTATTATCCATCCATCCAAAAAATGGTTCAATTATTTATTATTTAATTTATCCAATTTTATTTTTTTAACTGTTTATTTTTATTTAGATTAGGAATAGAATAATATCAATGATCTATTTTAATGGAAATATATCGATCATTTTTTTAATGTCATTTTTTTTCATTCAAAATTGAAATTAATGATCCAAAAAAAAAATGTTGATTAATATATTTCTGTGTTATAATAATTTCTTATGGTCTTAAAAAATAATAAATTAAAATAATTGAAATTTTGTAATTTAAGAAAATAAGTAATGTAAATATTTGTAATTGTCAATTTTTTTGAAATTAAGAAGAAAAATTATTTCAATTGTTAATATGGAAAAAAAAATAATTTTCACTATTGCAAATATTCATTTTTGCAAATAATTTTTTACTTCTACGTTACGGATTAGTTTATTAATTTAATCGAAAATGCATAAAAAAAACATTTTTTGCAACCTTGGTTAAAATACGCGAATTTCGACTAATTTAAAACGATTTTTCAAACAATTATTTCCAATACTCCAATAATTCGTCTGCAAAATTTTCTCGCAAAAAAAAATTATATTGTGTACTTTATTTTTAATTTATATCAATAATGTCAAACAAATAATTCTAAATTTAGTAGAAATCAGCAAGTATTGACAGTAATAATAATTTCTTTCATTACAATTCAAAGATTAATTTTAAAAATATTTAGATCATGAAAACAAAATTCCACGTGTCTAATACCTATAACCAAAATGTACATAAAACGAAGCGTGTATAAGTATGTAGATTTCGCAAAACAATCTTATTATACTTGACCACAATTAAAAATTTCGTTAACAATTTGTAGGAGCATTTATTCACCAAAACATTCACAACCGCTGCATTGAGATATCGGGCCTCTGCATCATGTAACCAACATAACCTTAAATTTTAAGTTTTCCAAGTTTATTCTCATTTTTAATGTTTGTATACGCATTTTTAGCTTGGAGCCGGTATTGGCTCTAAGCAAATATTTAAAAATTCGCGTAAATAATTTTTCAATATTGTTGATTAATAGAAATAGACTGCTAATTACAGGTTAGATTTCCAACCTACAAAAAGAGTCTTTCTTATTTTATTGGGACAAAGTATTTAGAACTTCATAAACATTACACTGAACTAGATTTTAGTTGAAAATACGGGAACCAGGCAGAAATTTTAATAATAGTTGCGTAATACTCTTAAATTTTAAGAAATACATATTTTTGAGGTTAGTTGTGACATCACGCGCGGATGCCCTTACTGCCGTCATAAGGTGAAAAGCCGCATCTTGATATTTGTCATAAATGAAATTCTAATGATATATGAGCACCCAAGAGTTCTGCAGTTAAAAATATTATTAAAAAATTATAAAGTACAAAAACATAAGTGGATAAAAAGCAGCTACATGATTTTCTTAATTAATATTTACTAGTTGGGAAAAAAACAAACGCCTTTGTTACTTTCCTCGCCAACCGACAATTTACAGATGGGCCATTCTCCTTATGACTTATGACGGCAGTAGATGTGACGTATACGCGTCTTGTAGGCAACGCAGCAGCTACGAAACCATTTTATCTTTGTCGTACGCATTCTTTATTTCTTTTCAGTTATCGTGATGTCACATGAGCAGTGTCTTACGTTTGGAAAAAAATTAAACAGGTAAATAAATTCATACCTGCTCGGAAATGATGGGTAAAAAAAAATTTCAAAAGCAAATGTTCAATATATTGAATGATGAACATTCTGTTGTAAAAAAAAAATCGTTTCACCGTTCAAAGTGGTTTTAATTGAAAATAAAAAACATAACATAACTTTTTTATTAACAATTTAAAAAAAAATCCATTTCTCTGAAACGAATGTTTATATTTTTCTGAGTAAATAGAAAAAAAAAATTTTTAAATTCATTAACTTTTCTGCACGCTATGATTTTTTAAAGTTGTACATATCAGCCCTTAATTTCTAACCAGCCTAACTCCGTTAATTTTAGTAATACCAAAAAAAGTGTAGAGATCATTTTTATATAAAATTTCATGCTTTACAATTTTTGTTTGAAACTTTTTTTACTAGCTTTAACACATTTTGAGAAATTTTGAAAAAACACTTTATTTAATTTTTTTTCAACCCTTCCCGGGGGTTCAGAAAAAAATTTCTTTCATTAATCGTGTTCTAATACATCAAAGTAAGTTATATCAAAAATTCAAGTATTTACCTCAAAATTTTGATTTGCCGAGTTATTTAATTGGACTAAACATGAAGGCTTTAATGCTATTTTTCTTTGATTTAGTTCTAACCCAACTTTTAGTCTAATAGTTAGGTTAAAACTGGCGGCATATTCAAAAATGGAAAAAAAAACGGGTTTTTTTTATTTTAACCCTCTCAGGAACAAACCCATTTTTGGGAAAATTTCTAACCTAACGTAACATTTAGTCAAAGAATTAGGTTAAAATTGGCGGCAAATTCAAAAATGGGGAAAAACAGTTATTTTTTTATTTGAACCCTCCCAGGAAAAAACCTACTTTTGGGAAAATTTCTAACCTAACCTAACTTTTTGTCTAAAAGTTGGATTAAAATTAGCGGTACATTCAAAAATGGGAAAAACCGGATTTTTTCATTTTAACCCTCCCAGGAAAAAACCCACATTTGGAAAAATTCCCGATGAGGAAAAAACCCATTGCCATCTCTGATTATTTCTGTATGATTGTGAATAAAATCTTTATAGAGGCAAGGGACAAACATAAACGACGCGACGCTACTTTGACATTTTTCGTCAGAGATAAGAATTTTTTGTTCATTGCCTGCTTAATAAAAACACAAAATGCTATTTAAAAATTTAGTAAACGATTTTTTTGGCTTTTTGTTCTTTAACCCTTTCAGGACTCATGACGCCCGCGAACGTCATCCCACAACTATACCGTGGTGCGCATGACGTCTGCGGACGTCATTCGATAAACTCGGGACGGACGTTCATAGACGTCACAAGCACTGGGTCGCAATATATCACCGATTGTGCGCGTGACGTCTAAGGACGTCATATTTTGTTTTTCCATGAAAATATTTTAGTACTTTTTAAAAATATGTTTATATGTCGATAGGCCCGTTCAGCATTTTTTTTTTTTTACTTTAGAAATCGAAAGTAGAACACTTTTTAAGGCAATTTCCAAATTTTTTGGTTTTTATTAGGACGTTTAAGCCCTTAAATAAATTATCAAAGTTGGACCGCGCGAAAACGGGGCGGAGCTTCGCTTGACGTCACTTTGCAGATGCTGATCAAGCGACAGTAGAGATTTAATGTGACTTCACAGCTAACCTCAAAAATATATATTTCTTAAGATTTACAATTATTACGTAGCTATTATTAAAATTTCTGCCTGGTTCTTGTACTTTCAACCAAAATCTAGTTCAATGTAATGTTTATGAAGTTTTAAATAGTTTGTCACAATAAAATAAGACACTTTTTGCAGGTTAGGAATGTAACCTATAATTAACAGTCTATTTGTATCAATCAACAATATTGAAAAATTATTTGTGTGAATTTTTAAATATTTGCTTGGAGTCAGTTTGGCTCCAAGCTATACATGAGTATACGAACATTAAAAATGAGAATAAATCTAAAAAACATAACAATTGAGGTTATGTTAGTTATATGATGCACATGCCCCAAGCGTGTGGCGGGTGTTATTATGTTTCTCTATGGAAACGGCATTTGATTGTTAAATTATATCTGTTTTATCTTCTTGCTGATTTAAAATGAGTAGTGTTTATAGTCTGGGAGGTAGTGTCAAATGTTAATGGAGCATTTTGGCAAAGCTGATTTTTTATAACATAGCTTGTTGTTCTATAGCTTATTAAGGATGTTGTTCTATAGCTTATTAAGGAACGAAAAGTCAGCTGGCTCAAAACCATGACTTAAGATGAGAAGAGGCTGAGAAACTTGTAAAAAATAAATATTTTCGGACCATTTTGACAAAGCTGAAAAGAAAGGATTATTAATTTACGAAACATTGATCTTAAAAGAATGTGTCAGCTGCATGGGATCTATGGAAAAACGTGTTAGCTGACCATGTAAACATGTCGGAAAATTCAAGAAAATCGGAGCATTTTGGCAAAGCTGAAAATTTCATATACTGAAGTTTATAAATTCAATAATCGTATTAATTGGTGTCAGCTGATATTCCGATGTGGGAAAACCTGTTAGCTGAACTCTCGAAGTGCGGCGTAGCCTTCAAAATATTATTCAAAAATATATACAAAAATTTCTTTATGCACGTACGCTTTTTGGAAATATTTTATTTAATCTAAGGATAACTTAATCATAAATATTCCATGATTTCATTATCTTTTCAGAAAATCTACAAAACATTTATTTTTAACAATTATTTGTGCAGTAAATAATTTTACTGTCGTAATAAATCTAATTGATGATTTTTTATAATAAGCGAGAACCGGGCACTCTGAAACCCAACCCTAGCTTTAGGGGAAAGGTTGACAGAGCAGTATGTATGAGAATTATAATAAAAAATGAACTGATACGATTCATTCACAAAATTATTAACATTAACAGCTGCTAAAATACGTTAGCTGAGTCACGAAACTGCCGCGCGTTGCGCCCAACTAAACGCTACGCCACAATTTGAAAGTCCAGCTAACAGGTTTTGCCACATCGGAATACCAGCTGACTATTAAATCATAAACTTTAATATATAAAATTTTCAGCTTTCCCAAAATGCTCCGATTTTCCTGAATTTTCCGACATGTTTACGTGGTCAGCTAATACGTTTTTCCATGGATCTGATGCAGCTCATACATTTTTTTAAGATCAGCGTTTCATAAATTAATCATTCATACTTTTTCATCTTTGCCAAAATGGTCCAAAAAATTTTTTTTTCTACAAGTTTCGCAGCCTCCCACGCCCAAAAGTCACGGAGTCGCGCCAGCTAACATCAATTTTAGTTCTTCAACAAGTACTAACTATCATCATAAACTCACAGAAATTGTGCCAAAATCACCTCTAAAATTTGACACTACCTCCCAGACTATTATGCAGAATGACGTCACGAGTTGTCGAAGCGCTTTGTACTGGAACTCTTTAACATTGAATATCTAATGATTGGATATACTTATGAAGCTGAAATTTTGAAAGCTTATCTAGATGATCAAATACTATTGAATGCCATAAAAAAACAACGAAAAAAATAATTATTGGTAACAAGGGGCTGTCCATAAATGATGTCACGTTTTTAGGGGGGGAGGGGGTTCTGAAAGTTGTGACACTTTGTGACAAGGGGGGGGGGGGGGGCTCAAGCAATTGTGATGTCACAATACAAGAAAATCTGAGAAAAGAATTTTTCCTTGCAAAATATGTATCATAGTTCAAAATTTATAATTTTTATTAATTTACATAAAAGTTATAGTGTGACGTGACAGACAGGGGGTGGGGGGGGGGGGGCAAAAATTGGCAAAAAAAGCGTGACATCATTTATAGACGGCTCCAAGCCCATTTCAAATAATTAAATTCTCGGAAAAAAAGGCTTTAGCACCCAGGCGTATCAGGCCAATTTAGAGTAGCAGTGAATGGGTTAAGGGAGACGATTGTGAATAAAATAGTTTATAAACTTTGGTGGAAAGTTTCATTGCTGTCTCGAGAATTAGTTGACCTCACATCTCTCGACAGCAATGAAACATTTTCCATCTCAGTATGTAATATACTATTGCGTAGATATTTACGTCTCCACGAATTTTATTCACCCTACCAGAGACAAGCTAGAAGTTCTTTGTCCTAGTTGACTCTATTCCCAAATTTGTGGGCCAATGCTCATTCAAACAAAGAAAATCAAAAGAATTTTTTTTTCAAGATTACCTCAATTTCCATTGTTTTATTACGGAGACATTGTGCATTCAGGTGCAACAAACGAAAGTGAGTCTCCTTGTGGTTTACTTTATGTTGCAGTTCTATATGGCGATGTGCTTGACGACTACACCCTTTATTAACCTTATTTACAGCCGCTTGCACCATATTATTTAACAGAGGATTAGTCTTAAACCTCCGTTAAATTTAAAATTAGCTTTGCACCACCCTTTAATCCTTGATTAAATTAGCTTAAACTTGCGTTAACTTAAACCCTCAAAGTTGGCCGCTTAAAGGGCGACTAAATTTAATCTTAATTTCTGTGCAGTCATCGATGTTGTGCATAACCACAATTTTTATTATATTTTCATTCTTCTGGCGTTTTATTTTTATTAACAAAAACTTACAAATCGTGAGGTGGATTCCATCTCCGGACACTGATATCTTTTAACACATGCTTGCATTTTGTGGTCGTATTTATTAGCAAAAGTTCTTCATGTAATGAAAAATTAACGGATCTTGCTTTTTTATTTTTATTATGGTTTTCCATATTTATAAAGATCTTATAAACAGATAAATAGTAATAAAAATGTAACCTGGTAACCAAGTTAACCTGGTTTAAAAATTAAACTTCGACTAGTTATTCATCGCTTGAAATGTAAACGGTGCAAATGGCTATAAGTCCTTTCCTTTGCATGCAAAGAGTAGCACTGAACTACACTGAATTACCCAAAGTCGTTTCTTTGCAAGGACATGGTGCTACATGCGCTACACTTTACCATTCCTTTGTCCAGTGTAAGGTCCACTGGTCAGCACTGGTATAGCTTATCTCCACCTGGTCGAAGGCAGGTGTGAAGTGCTCTGAACATGCGCAATAGAAATATTTGAATTAATAGGGTAGTTTCTAGACTTTTAGGTAAACTGTTTTTTGTGTACTGGTATGGGAAAATGGAAAAAATTCAGTTTAAAACTGCTGGAAAAATTACCAGATTGGAAGATGACCCAGAAGTAATTAATCTTTTAAGAAATGCCTTATAGGAATGTATTATTAACCTAATCTAACACTTTTTCTTAGATGATCAATTCACGGCGGAATTCTTCCAGAAAGCTTATGAAGAAAATAAATTAGAAAAATTTCAGTTTCAATAACACTTTTCCAATCCGTTGCTTTTATCACATTCATATACTCCAAATTTTCAGCTGACTTTGCGTGTAGTATAAAATACATTACACTCAAAAACAAAGGAAAGAACCTAATAAAACACGGTGCAATAAGACGCAAGTTAAACCTGGTTTAAAAATTAAACCTGGATTAGTTATTTATCGCTTAAAATGTAAACGGTGCATGTGGCTGTTAATGTTGTACTCGTTTAAGATTAATTCCGCTAAAGTATGTTATAATTACACACTCCAATATACAGTGCACAATTGTAAAATATTGAGTCGATGTCAATGTAAGGTAGATGGAAAGAGAAATGGACAAATAATATGCTGAAAAGAAACAGATTTAACCTACGCTGTTGCCACTTTTCTCTTTAGCTACTTTTAGTCCTTGGCGGAACTCTTAATATGTTGAAGTGCCTGGCATCGATGTTAATATATCGCTTTCTTTCACTTACATTATTTTGCTATTTATATTTCACTCTATCTTATTATAGGGATCAACCCAAGAAGTCTAGCATAAAACATTTACAACTCACATTCTTCAGGTTCCTCCTGCGCTTCCACGAATGGTGGCGGTTCCCACTGACTTTGTCTTAATTTAATATGATAATAATATGGTCTCCCATATTTATCTTTGGCACATTTCCATTTGGGAGGTAATTTAACTGGCGGGGGAATAGGTCCCATGAACTTCACTTGTAAAGGATCCTCTTCTTTCTTGACTTGCTCCTGATACTGCACCAACGGAACTGGAGTACTTGGCATACTTACAGGTATCTATTTAATAGAAATAATTAACCAAATCGTTAAATTAAAGTAGTTTAACATAAATTACACCACATTAAGCATTTTGACCAGCAATCCAATATTAATTTATAAATTTTTTTATATGCTAGTGGTATATGAAAAAAATTTAACCCATGCAAAAATGAAGCCACTTGGCAGGATGGTCTTTAGACCAAAAGAAGTGATATGACTTGAAGCACTCTTCTCTCGACCAGACCATGCGGACTTAAAATGGGGACCACTTAGAGAAAATTCTATAACTTTATTTTTTAATTTTAAATAATGCCAAGTAATTTGGTGTAATTTTGCATAATTTGCTGTCAGCAAAACAGTTGACACTACTTTAGAAGTGCATTATAGATGCTGAAGCCACAATTTTCAGTTTTTCACAAGTAGAATTATATAATCAAATCAGTCATAAAACGCAATGTGGGGACCGGCAATTTTGTAATTTCAGTGTAAATGAGCATTTGTTGTAAGAGGAGAGAACTCTAGTGCAGTTGAATTGATTTTTTTCGGCGACAACATTCTACCTGAAATTTTATGTATTATGACCTCCTGAATATGAAAAAAATATTTGCGCCCAAAAATTCCTTGTACATCAAAAGTTATATGCACTTTCTGACGCGCTTTCGTGGATTTTCAACTTATCTACTTAATATATCTTGTACTAGTAATCAGATGGGAATTTAAAAAATCCTGGCTTATTTGAAATAAAATTCTTAAAAAATATAGACCTGTCTGATATGTATTGGCCATCTTGGAAAAAAATAGAAAACACCAAAAATGGACGTAAAAATCAAAATTGAGTATCTTTTCACCAATTTCACCAAAGTTGGCAAAAATAAAACTTACATATGGTCAAATATAATGCATCAATCGTGGATGCTGTATGTCAAATAGAACGGTCAAAGTTGACGGATGAAATAAAATTTTTAATTCTTCGTCAATTATCAGGGAGGCTTGTACGTCACTTTTTTTTCTTCAATTGTACGTTATTTTATGTACTTTTAGGGGATACAGTTCATTTTCTTTTATTTTCAAAAAAAGTGCATTTTTACAATTTTCAAAAATTCATTTTCTTTGACCCCTTTTTGTCACCTAATTTTCATCGAAACAAAATGAAATGTGATATAATATAGAAAGTCTCGTATAACTTCAAAAATTATACAAATATACAAAATTCCTAAAATAATCCGTTCTCTGTTTCAAGTTAGTTGAAAAGTTGTGTAATTTGCATCAATATTATGAAGTTTATGAATTCATGAATTTAAATTTTTTTTTATTTATTTATTGATTTTCCAATAATGAGTATTTTAAAGTGTTTTTCTAAGTAGTATATTAGTGTGATCCGATTAAGGTACCAATATACAGAAAGTAGATAATTTTATATTAAATAAAAAAGTGTGATGATGTAAATAAATGATTTAAGTATTTTCGATATATTTTTTTCTTTAAAATGCTAAGAATCCTATCATGTAATTCAATACTTCGTCAGTATTAGCTAGAAGAGTAGTTGTTTTGATTGGTTCTCCAATAATGAGTGTTTTAAAGTATTTACCTAACTAGTATATTAGCGTGCCCAGATTAGGGCAACAATATACAGAAAGTAGGTATTTTCTTAATAAATAAAAAAGTGTGTAAGTTGTGATTTGCATAATACCTAAATAATATTCTCTAAATACCAAACGAAATGACAGTTTGCCAAAAAATGAGCTTATACTTTCTCTCTCATGCGAGAACAGCACCATAATTTTCCTAGAGAAGAAAGTTCCCCGATTTTTGTCACGATGTCAGCACCTCTACAGTTAGAGAATATGCTATTTTGGTTTTCAAGAGAACTCTGTCCACATTCTCGAGAGGACGTGCTTTCACATCAATACAGAATAGCCGTCCTGACATACTGACCTCATCAGGACGTCATATTGTATTTTAAAATTACCTACTTCGGACCAAATGTTGTTATAATTTTTTAATTAACATACGATAGGTGTTTTTATGTGATGTTCCAATATATTATTGTCGAAAAAAATATTGACATTAGTTTAAGAGCATTTCAGGCATAAATCAAGGCTACCATTCTGTTGGATAACCTGGTCAAAATGTTACTTTAATACAGGGTAGATAACCCATGGGCACTACAATTCTCTATGATATTGCCATCTGCTGTAGCTGGGAAGAGAACTTCGACCCACGATATACACTGATAAGTCCTGTTTGCCACAATAGTCTCTCGACCTCCGTGCTACCATGACCGGTTTCATACATATTGTATGTATCTAGGTACCTATAAGCTGGATACCCAGTTCCTGGCGCTACACAGATCATGAAAGTACAACTAAAATTTGATTATTTACCAGATTACAAAAATAACATCTAGTACATCAATAATGGAGAATTCAGTTTTTTTTTGGCAACTGCTTGTCATGTCACAGTATGAATGATATGACATTATTCGCGCAAATCACTCACCAACAGTTGGCACTCTTATAATAGTGAACAATAAAGTTTTGACATATAACTAGCATTTATGACATCAGAAAAACAGTTTAACACAGTGAAAATTGTGTTTATAGCTTCCTAAAGTATTAAAAAAAATGGATATAACCCAGTCAAAATAACTCAAAACAATAATTCGCATAGAGCTGAAAATTGGTACGAATGTTGGGAACACCATTATAAATGAAATGTGAAAAGTCCTCATTGATCCCACATCTGCAAAAAAAATTATTCAAGGACAAAGTTCCCAAATATGGGTTTTTTGCATTTTTCAGCCAAACGGTAAGTTTTATCATAAAAATAGGTCAGACAAAAATTGTAGATCATGCAATTATCTATAAAAATCGTTCTTACACAATTTTTCCTAAGAATCACCATTTCTGAGATACAGCGATTCAAAAAGTTGACAAAGTTGTGTTCTCCATAATATGCACACGTTTCCACTCCACCTGTGAGGTAGTGTACTTGGCGCGTTTTTTTTAACGTGGTTTCCCCGGTAGGTCTATTCCACGATCTATTGTGGTCCTGTTTAATTAAATGATATTGTATTAAATAAAAAATGGTACTAATGGAAATGATGAAAACGGTGTGAATTATGAGTAATTGTGGAAAACTATTCGTCTGATTGATAATTATCTAATGGAACATTAAGTGTAATGTCTTACACGCGGTGCGTTTACTTATTTTAGATGTACTGGCTTGTTCTTCTTCGTGTTGTCTTTTAACTGCAGCAATAGTACTCTTGCTTCTCACTTCGAGTGAACTTTTTACAACACTGCACATGAATTGTCACAGATTTCTGGTCTTTCAGGTATTCCGAAAATTCATCACCTCTTTCAACACTTGCATCAATCAACGTCTTCATGCCACGATCAACAGTAACAATTTCACTTTCAGTCAAAGGTTTACTACAAATGAAGCAAAATTGCGACATTTTACTTTAAAAACTAAAAACGGCACAAAATTTGTTAGAAAATATTAGCAATAACCACGTGTTTTCACTACGAAGGAACGTTCAAGACTAATAGTATTTCGTTTAGGCCTTTGAAAAAGGAGCGTTGACACGCGGACAATTGAATAGCAGACAGATGTTGCTCAAGGTTATAGGGGCATATAAAATAAGGGATTGGGTTTCTTTTGAGTTTATATTCCCAGAATCGTACAATTTGTACGTATAAGTTGCACAGACCAATATTTTTACTTGTATTACGGGTCCGGTGATGTATATAGGCGCGTACTCGTGCATATTATGGAGAACACAACTTTTTTAACTTTTTGAATCGCTATATCTCAGAAATGGTGATTCTTATGAAAAAAAGTGTAAGAACAATTTTTATAGATAATTGCATGTTCTAATTTTTGTCTGACCTATTTTTATGATAAAACTTACCGTTTGGCTGAAAAATGCAAAAAAACCATATTTGCGAATTTTGACTTTGAAAAATTTTTTTTGCAGATGTGGGATCGATAAGGACTTTTCACATTTCATTTATAATGGTGTTCCCAACATTCGTACCAATTTTCAGCTCTATGCGAATTATTGTAACCTTGAATTTCTATTCTGACCGCGTTAATAAGTATGAAAAAATGCCTAATATAATTTTATCAAGTGAATTTTCTGAGATTTGTTTTGACAGTTTCAGCAACAAAGTTAACCATCCATCAAATGTCAATAGAAAATGGATTTGTTGTTCACTCTTATACAAGTTATACTGTCAGAATGTAGACGTCGCCCATTCCATGATTTTCGTGAATAGTAGTCCATTTCTGTTTTTAATATTGTGTTAAATTCCTTAATAATTAATAAAATGTAAAAATTGTCCATCTACTTTCTCTATAGCATATAAACTCACTTATTGGTGAGAAATATGTATTTAAAACTTTAACGATACATTTCATATACATGTCTTTTCCATATGAGATATTTAATTTTGCATTAAAAAAATTAACGAAATTCCCCATTTTATTACTCACCTTCTTAGGAACAGGGTACCCGGTTTCAGATTGACGACCCCACTTTAAATAAATACACATATTAATACAAGTTCCTATTAGTCATATTCTTACAATATGGGTTTTCAATTAAAATATGCAGCATCAAAATTAAAAATAATATATCTATGTGGGAATATTTTTTAGACAGATTAGTAATAGTGAATAAGAATTTTGAATGCTTGGCGCTTATTTAAGGAGAAAATTTTTTTGCTTCACCGAAATATGAAACTTTGTAGTTTTTTGTTAATTATTCTGATTCCAGTTTGCTACTTTTCATTGTATCTCACAAGACGATAGCAAGTTATGGTAGAGCAATACGTCTGCAAAAGACTCAACTAATGTCCAGGTGACCAGACGGCCCATATTTTTCGGGACCTTTTTTCAACTGCTGTCTTTTTTTTTAAATTCACTTAATATCTCATTCTTCTCTCTCATTGTTCAATATATTGTCTATAATTTATAAATAATACTCGACTACATTGAAGGAAGTTTTAAGGAGTTTGGTAAGTTTATGGAAATCGAAAACCAAATGTCGGAAATCTGGCTATTTTTCATTCATTCACAGGTCTTTATTTTCTATACAATTCAAAATAAAACATGCATTGTAGTGCAAAATTTATAAAATGAAAACTTCAAGACATAGTACAGTACCTAGAGGTAAAAAATATGCAAAACTTCGGAATAATGTCTTATTGAACGGATTTCGTTCATTTTTGGCAGTATAACAGTAAATGCTTCACAGAAAAGTTTCTATATTGTGTGGGGGCTTGCTAATTTATAGTGTGGTGGATGCGGTGGCACTTAAAAAATATATATATTTATTGGAGCTGAAGTAGAATCGAATTTTAAGAAGAAAAGGTTCTATGCAATTTTTCACATAAATTGATAGTTTTTAAGTTATAACGACTTCAAAATTGGGATTTTAGCTTAAAAAAAAGGTATTTCCAAACAGCTTTCGTCAAGTATCTCGAAAAATATTACTTTATCGAAAAAATGTTACAGACCAATTACAGAAAGTACAAACTGGGAATTAATTATATTTTTTGTTTATTGATGTAGGGTTAATAATTTCGGAGATATTTAAGTTTACATTTGGCATCCAAGTGTTCATAAGATAATTATTTAGAGTGAGAGTTAAATATCTCAGAAACTGTGACCTAGGTCAAGGATGCTAATAGATAGAATAATAGGTTATTAATTAAGCTTTCAACTGTTTTTTATTTGTTTCTGCAGTATAAAAAACAAAGAAGTTATGACCGAAGCAATGTGAGTCTACACATTTTTTTAATAACAACGTCGCCATTTTGTTGCTGTAATTAGCCAGTAATTAAAAAAAAGTAATTTCAAACACTATTTCTCATTAATATATAGTATGATGTAGTCGCTCAAATTTTTTAGTTTGTATACAGCACTTGCTTTAGAAAAAATACAGTTTAAACTATAAAGGTATTTTGGATAAAACGTAATTTTTTTCCTTTTCCAAATATCTCAATAAATATTAGTTTTATTGAAAAATGGGTAGAGACCAAAAATAAAGCTCATAAACTGATAATGAATTTCGCTTGTTCATTTATTTAGATAGATTTAATAGTTTCGGAGTTATGATACAAATGGCGTCCGAACGTTTATAAGACGAAAAATGCAGTTTAAATGTTAAATATCTCAGAAATTGTGACACCTACGTCACGCATGCTAAGAAATGAAGTTAAAGACAATTAATTGCGCTTTTAAATTATTTTTTACTCGTTCCTGTAGCATAAGAAATAAAGAAGTTATGACGGAAAAATGTGCATATTTATATTTTTGTATATAAAAAGGTCGCCATTTTGTTATTCTAATTAGCCAGTAGTTTTAAAAAATTATCTCAAATACAGTTTTTCGTTAAGATGTAGCATTACCTAGGTGGTGGCATCCACCCTCTATAAATTAGCAGGCCCCCGCACAATATAGAAACTTTTCTGTGAAGCATTTACTATTATACTGCCAAAAATGAACGAAATCCGTTCAATATGACATTATTCCAAAGTTAAAACCTCTAGTTACTGTACTACAGTAAAGATAATAGATTTTTGCGCCTACCTCTTCATCAGATGCTAAGAACTGCAGAGGAAAATGGTGAATGAATAAGTAATAATGAATCTTACGAAAACTGTTTGCTCTATTTAGACAAATAGACTCAAAATTATTATCTATCTATTCTCAATTGAAAAAGCGACGTTGATCTTTACTGCGGCGGTACTTTGACAGCGGCACAGATCAAACGTCGGCGCTTTGTCACCTTTTTTTTATGATTTTCCAATTGACTTTAGCAAGAGTCTACGACAGAGTACAATATTTTGATTGGGTCATATTAAACAATGACTTGGGATGTATTCGAGAAACATTACCAAAATTGCCAAAGGACACAATTGTGAATGATAAAAATGATATACTCGTTGAGTGCATGAGTATTCAACGATACATAAATGAGGGCAAAATTAATGAATGGATATTAAAAAGAAAACAACTAAGAGCCTGATGGTGTGAGATTTTTTGTCATTTTCCAAATAATGATATTCCATTCAGTAATTTTTTTCAAATTAATGAAAGGCTAGGATTTTGCAGAGTGAGAGGGAAATATGCGTTTATTTTCGGTTTATTATAAATATTCAAAAAATCATAAATGGATTTTTAAAATAATTTCAGATACTTCCCATTGCTCTAAGGAATACAACCATATATAGTTTTTATCATTAATTTTGTATATAGGCAAATGCCATACTTTAATAATGAAATTAGGCACTATTTTCATTGACAAACTACGATATTTAAATATAACAGAAATTTATAATAAAAAATATATATAGTTGTGTTCATTAGATCAATATCAAGTATCTAAAGCAGTTTTAAGATGATACGATGTGTAGTTTTTTAAATATTTACAATAAATCGAAAATAAACGCATATTTCCCTCTCACTCTGCACAATCCTAGCCTTAATCATGCCAGACACAAATGCCTCCATATAGACCATGTGCCAGACCTCTTAAAGTCATTATAATTTGGGGGGACTGAATGAAACTTTTACCACCTGTTTCTGGGCTCATGTGGAGCAAAAAAATCGGGGGGTCCATCATGGGGAGGTAGCTTTCAAATATGGCGGCCATTCAAAATGGCGGCCCGACTGCGAATCTTTAAATTCAATTATCTCGAGATCGGGTGGAGCAATCTTGAATTTCCTTTTTTCTAAATGTAGGTTAATGAATTGACTACATTTTTGTTCGTAATGTTTACCGCCAAAAAACCAGTATTTATCGGTCAAAATTCGAAAAAACTAAAAATTGGGTTTTTGAAATTTACGTTCTGCTGCTTATTGGACTAACGGTTGGGTATATCGAGAACGTGTTCTGAATAAGAGTTTTAGAGCAACATCTCACCTTTAAAACGCAAAAAAGAAATTGAAGATCGGATCAATAGAACCCGACATTTCGAGATTCAAAGTGGACAGGGCGGGGTTGAGCATTAATACTGTATTTTAAAATAATAGTGTTTATCTATCTGTCCTTATAATTTTGTAATCGAGCAATGTCGTCCTTTTGGATGAAATATATAGACCTAGTGGAGCAACTTCTCGCTTTTCTTCGGAATAATCGGGAAGGAAATTGGTTTCTGTTCTTAGCTGCCGTTGAAAAAATGGTGCCTTGGTGTTTTGCACTGGATAGGGTGAACTACTCACGCTATCTATCATACCACTTCATTGAATTAAAACTGGAAAAGGATGCCCCTTTTGTTCACCAATACTTCGTAGATGGAGGTTTTTCAGTACAACTAAGAAGCAAAAACCCTTTTTCTAGAATTCCAGTAGACTAAGCCATCGAAGGCACCCAAACTGTTGGAGGTACTAAGGGTTTCAGTCTAAAAAAGTAGGCTGTAGCACGGTACTCTGTTAATGCTGAGCACAGAGCTTCTGCAGTAGGAAACCTCCGCAGCGTCCTATCATCCAGCGAAACAAATCACTGTCATCCTGACCTCCGAAGCCCACGGATAATTAGAGATGATAATTAAAGATGAGTAAGATGTGACACGTCTCACAGAACTTCTAGCCCACGAGTAGACTAGCCCTTTTGATCCTAATCCTTCAGATATTGTACATTTATCTACTGGTATATGTGTTGATGAATCAACAGCTTCTGATCTCATTAATTCAGAAAACAAGGGGAAAATAGCGTATCAAGATTTCACGTTTTGCCTAGCCAAAGGAGAAGGGTTTCATAATCCTATTAAGAAAGTGGGTCTCAAGATAAGTAGACCAAAGACGAGCAAAACGACCAAGGTTGGAAACAAAGAAGTAATCCTCCGATGCGACCAAAATCTATTCAGCAAAATGATTTATATCGCAGAAAATAAAAAACTTGACATGAAGGAAGTGTTCAAATATCCTCTGGCGCCATTTCCATGAACTCTGGAAAATGTTGGTGAGTCTTTGAAGAAAACCTGCAAATCAGTGTTTGCCCATCACTTACAAAAATACATCACCCCTGCCAGTGAATTTTCGTAACAGTTAGTGAAATCTGCTTCAGGATCACATCCACGACCGGCTACATTAAAGACGATCGTGTCACATCTACTGGGAGCGAAACTGTTCCTGAGCTGTTCTGCACTCAAGAAGAAGCTGATTCCAGAATGATGCTGCATGTAAGGAACGCGGCTGCATCATATGAATCAGTTCTTTGCTTTTCAAACGATACGGATGTATTAGTTTGGACCGTAGGTTTATGCAAAACCATAAAAAGCAAAAACTTATGTATTGTGAAGAGAAACAAAAGTGTTTTAACAGTTATTCAAGTTTCCCAGATAGTATCTGCCTTAGGCGAACAACTTGTTACAGCTCACATCGGGTATTATTGCTGGTCTGGCTGTGACGCAGTCAGCGCTTTTACTAGCCAGGGAAAACTTAAAGGATTTAAGCTTTTGTGCAAAAAGGAGCAAAGATTTATTGAAGCGTTCAGCAAGTTAGGCAGAGATTGGGTGCTGTCTAATGATGTTGATGACACCATAGAGGAATTCGTGAGACAGCACAGTAATCGTGCCAACTACCAGGCCGGAATTTGGCTCAGAAGCCTGGAAATCAGAGCAATAATTCCGGACCCCTTTGCTCATGGGTGGGAAAAGAACATTTCTGGTAACTTATGCGTCAAGTGGATGGAAGGCTTGCCAGCACCGGAGTGCGTACTTTTCTTTTTGCGGTGCCACTGCAAGAGGAACTGTGTATCAGAAACTTGCTCGTGCTTAACAACTCAAATCCAACGCACCGAGCGCTGTGGGTGCAAGGGACGTACCAAAGCAACAATAGATGAGAAAGAGTACAATTACAATAGCTGCAATAGTGACTCTAGTGAAGAAGAATAAATTCAAGTTTATTAATAATATTAATAAGGCATTTTTATTTCTCTTAGTTGTTCACATATCCCTCTGTTGCTTTCAAATTTGGCTCGCCGTCACGTCTCGCCTCACGGTGCTCAAAGCACCGAGCGCTTTGTCAATGCGCTCAACCCCGCCCCGTCTGCTTTGAATCTCGATATCTCGGGTTGTGTTCATCCGATCTTCAATTTTTTGCATTTTAAAGGTGAGATGTTTCTCTAAAATTCTTATTCAGAACATATTCTCAATATACCCAACCGTTACTCCAAAAAACAGCAAAACGCAAATTTAAAAAAACCTTATTTTTCGTTTTTTCGAGTTTTGACCCATAAATATTGTTTTTTCGGAAATAAACATTAGGAACAAAACTGTAGTCCGTTCATTCACCTACATTTAAAATAAAAGAAATTCAAGATTGTTCCATCCGATCTCGAGATAATTGAATTTAAAAATTCATAGTCGGGCCGCCATTTTGAACGGCCGCCATATTTGAAAGCTACCTCCCCATGATGGACCCCCCCGAATTTTTTGCTCCATATGACCCCCAGAAACCCGTGGTAAAGGTTTCATTCAGTCCCCCCAAATTATAATGACTGATAGGTCTGGCACATGGTCTAATAGAATGAATCCATTATCAACACTATGTGGACATCAGACAAGATTCAGTTAGATGTGAAAACAGTTAAGGCAATGGTTATGACGAAACATACTATGCATTTTTGTTGTTCGGTATATTATAATTATTTAAAGAAATGTCCCAAATTTACTTTTGCGTGCAATATTTAAGTTTAAAATGTTTAGTTGAAATTGATTATTCATTTTTGTGTTAAAAATGATTTTATTATTATCATTTTCGTTATAAAAATCTGGTCACCTTAGCTATTAGCAGTATTTCTTTAGGGAATTGGATATGTTTGAACATCAAAATAAATATTTCTTTTAGTTAAATCACACACCTCTCACAGCACAACACAAATGTTTAATCACTTAGGTGCTTTTATACACATTTTGCAACACTTATATCTAAACAATTACGTCACATGTACTATTCTTTGTAATTTTACTCCTCGGAATATTTATCTGAGGAAGAAGTATCTGTATATATTTATTTTTTCCTTGTTTGTTTTTTATTCTCTTCTATTGTAATTTGCAAGTTTGTATTTTTATAATAAATAAAATATTAATAATAATAAATAAAAATAAATAATAAAATAACCAAGGATTCCTAAGAAATTTGTCACCGTCCATGTACTAGTTAAAGCACGAAGACACTGTTTTTAGTTTCGTGGTATTTTCGGTAAAAGTGATTTTGGTCATTCTACCACACAAAAAAACGAATCTATTATATTCCCATTTGACGATCTTTAAAAAACCCATTACTCTTAAACTGATCGGCAGTTTTTCTTGCATTTATCTTATTTTATATTTGAAAAATATCGAAATTCGATTTATATGACAAGATGATGTTGAGGAATTATACGTAAAAGGGGCCGTTCAAAAATTACGTAACGCAAATTTTGATCAAATTTGACCCTCTCCCTCCCCCTCGCCACATGTTGTCACGTTTGAAGATACCCCCTAAATAAATTACATCACAAATTTCACCCCCCCCCCCCCCCCTTCCAATCACAAATAAGATTTTTTTTTTTTTAATGTCATTTATATTAAAGTCCCGTGTAATAGTCCTGTTATAGGAGCCCCAAAATAACCAAAATCTGTAATTCGAGTGCTAATGAATGGTTTTGGTGAAACCTTGTGCAAAGTCTTGTATTTCGATGATCCGTTCACCTGAATTTATTCAGATTTTTTTTTTCAACTTTTACATTTCCCCTCCTCCACTTTTAGGAATTTTCGAGTGGCCATACCTCAAAAAATATGCATTTTTCGAAAAAATTCACCAGAGTAAAAACATCTTATTTTGGGCCAAAATAAAATATAATATATCGTTTTTTTTTCATTTTTGACCTAATTCTACAAGTTACGAAACCCGTGATAAAAGGGGCGTTTTCTACCCCCTTCCGATCATTTCCTTCTCTAATATTTTTTCCACTTTTTTATTAACGTCATTACAAACACATTGCACAAGGTTTCATCAAAATCCATTCATTAGCATTCAAAATAGAGGTGAACCCCCCCCCCGTGGACTGGACTATAAACTTGGTTTGTCTTGTGACTAAGGACACCTTGTACAGTTTATGCAAAAATAGCTGTTTTCTTTATTCGCGCTGAACGAAGTGAATGCAATCAGTAAGCAATCAATAGAGATCAAGAATTTTAGAAATATTTCGATTCAATTGTCTGTTTAGTGATTGTAATCACTTCGTTCAGCACGAAAAAAAATACTTAACAAAAGTAGAGGTACGTCTTGGGTTAGGTATGGTATAGTATGTTATACCAAACTGGCAACAAATTTTAAAAACACCAGAATTTTTGTGGAGAAAAGAATAACATTACGTAACACTTGATGCAAACCTCCTCCTCCCTATGTCACAAGTTGTCACGCTTTTAAGTACTCCCCCTCCCCCCTAAGAGCGTTACGTAATTTTTGAACAGCCCCAAAACTGTAATGTATTGCATTTAAATAGACATAATTTTTTATTTCACGATATAGATTTCAAATTTTTCACTATAGTCTGGTAAACTCTAAGGTGGCATATGTATGAGTTGGTAACACGACGTACGATTTGATATGCGATGCGCATAAAGCTATCGCAGTGACATAGAGATGAACTAGTTGCGTATGTTTTATTCTCTTAGTTTATATGATGAAGCGACCTTTGGACGCACCAGCTTAGAGTTTACTCTACTATATCACACATTTATTACTATCCTCCTTTTTAGTCCACACAAATTAAACGAAAAAATAGCGAATAGAAGAAAAAAATCATATATAAATTATATTTGGGGGTAGAAGTGAGAATCCGAAATGTTCCCACCTTACCTGTTGATGGAAACACCCTTTTGGGGCGAAAAACCACCCCTAGACAGGAGTTAGTTACGATTATTCTCATTTTCCTTCGAATCCGTCATTCCCACGAAGAACAGGTATAGGAACAAAAATATTCGTCTTTAAATTCTACACAAAAAAACTTCTATGGTCGATTTGCGTACTCCCCGCCGTTTTCTCCCTATCGACGTTCATAGTAGGGGGTAGCTTGGAGCGCTCGGCGAAAAATAGGTGGTACGCGATTTTTCACAGTGAATATCTCTGAACGGCTACAAAAAATGGTTATAATGAAACTTGTAGAGCGGATTCTCCTCTACAATATTTATTATTTCTTTTCGCTCAAATTCTTTGAAAACGTCACGGCACTGTTCTGTTTGACCTTCGGATTCTGTCGAAGCTGCTCGACAAATTCCGGTTTTGGGGAATGTGAGGAAGGGAGGCAGGTATGAATTGTCCATTCTCGACCCTCGAATATTTAGTTGTGAAATACCGTTGTTAGACTCGGTGCGTATTTCGTGTTAGTTCGGATGTCTTGAGAAACTGTTTGCACATGCATTTAGTGGTTGCGACACTACTTTTGCTTTGTTCGGTAAAGGCAAAGTACAAACTGTAACTATACTTAATAACAGAAGAGATTTGGATGACATTGTGCCTATATTTAACAACCTCAATCAACAAAAGAAGAAGTCGCAACTGCTGGAGAGCATTTCACGATGGCGATATATAAAGCTCCAAAGAAAGAGAAATCTTTAAATAGATATAGATATCTCACATTCAATAAATTGGTTGGGAAATCAAGTAACGCTGTACTATTATCGAGACTACCGCCACTTCTCATCAGTATGCTTATAGGGTTTTTCATCAAATTCAGTTATGGAGAGGAATAAACCTTGATCCAACACAATGGGGTTGGAAGAAAACTGACACCGTTCATTCACCCATTTTTGAGGCACCACCTCCGTCTTCCGTTCTACAACTTATATCTTGCAACTGCAGGATGAGTTGCGGGAAAAGATGCGGGTGTGTAAAAATAGGATTGCACTGCTCGACCATGTGCTCCAACTGTCACGGACAAGGCTGCTTAAATTCACCTACCGAAGATGAGTTGACTGAAGAAAACCCTATCGACGACTGAAACCGGCAACGACGACAGTGGAATAGGCCTACAGGGGAAACCACTTACAAAAAAAAAACGCACCGAGACCTCTACCTCATGGGTGGTGTGGAAACGAGGTCATATTACAAAGTGCATATCCTCGAAAAAAGCGAAAAAATTCAACAAAAATAATAATAAAAAAGAAAAGTACAAGATGAATCTTGTAGAGGAGAATCCGCTCTACCAGTTTCATTATAACCATTTTTGAGTAGCAGTTTCGGAGATATTCGCTGTGAAAAATCGCGTACCACCGATTTTTCGCCGAGCGCTCCAAACTACTATGAACGTCGATAGCGAGAAAAAGGTGGGGAGTACACAAATCGACCATAGAACTTTTTTTGTGTAGAATTTAATGAAGAATATTTTTGTTCCTACACCTGTTTTTCGTGGGAATGACGGATCCGAAGAAAAATGAGAATAACCATAACTAAGTCCCGTCTGGGGGTGGTTTTTCGCCCAAAAAAGGTGTTTCCATCAACGGATAAGGTGGGTACTCTTCGGATCCTTAATTCTACTCCTATGAACTATACATAGCCCAAATATAATTTGTATATGAATTTTTTCTCCTAAAAAGTCTAATTTGAGTGGACTATTTATGAATTTAGCATGGTACTTATTAATCATTTCAAATATAAATATTATTGGCACCTTACCAACCTAACAAAAAAATATCACGGCCCGTGCTGTCAATATACATATGCGAAGAAGAGTATTAATAACATACCTGAGGGTGTGTTGGTATATTCTGTGGCAAAGCTCCTGGAATACCTTGCATAGAATTAATCTGCGAGACATTTGCTGGTAGATTCGGCATTTGCTGTTGTATATGCATTTGGGGAACACTCGTAGGTGGAGGAGGCTGAACTTGTCCTGGTATAGCAATATTGGTAGGAAGTTGAGAAATTCCCCCATTCAAGCTAGTGGGTATACCCATGTGTGCAGCATAGGGGAAGTTGGGGATGCTTTTCGGAATCTGCAGCTGAGGGGGTGGCACACTTAAATTTGGCAGTGACGGTAGGTTGATATTACTCGGTGTTGGCGGCTGCGGTGAATACAAAACTTGGTTTTGCGGTGGGAGCGGGTAGTTTTGCCACTGGCCTAAATAAATTTAAAAAATGATTGACTTAGTTTGCAAATATTTTTTTTTTATAATTCTACAAGCATTGCAAAGATTTGAAGTGATTTCACAAACACCAGGGACTATCTACATTCGTTTCATCAACTAGGTTACGTCATCCGCTGAACTATTGCTATAACAAATTTTAGTTATCTTGTGTTATACAAGCATGGCCTTCAGAGTTATACACTATAATTTTCAGAGATGACAATGGGTTTTTCCCCCATCGGGAATTTTCCCAAAAATGGTTTTATCCTGAGAGGGTTAAAATGAAAAAAAGACGATTTTTTTTCCTATTTTCGAATTTGCCGCCAATTTTAACCTAACTTTTAGACTAAAAACTTTTAAACAAAAAGTTAGGTTAGAATTGGCGGCAAATGAAAAAATGGGGAAAAAACAGGGTTTTTTTCATTTTAATCCTCCCAGGAAAAAAACCATTTTTGGGAAAATTCCCGATGAGGAAAAAACCTATTATGCCTGGAAGCTTAACCTGAAAAATAAACATTAAAGTCAGGATTTCAAAAACATAAAAATTGACACAACCACGACCGGCTTTAATGTGAACAGGCCGGAATATGGAAATGTGGCAACATGTGGTTCAGTCCTTTCAAACAGTTGGGCAGTAATCTGTCACGAATAAATTGGCATTATAATATATAAAAAGTGCCTCTCTGTTGGTGTAATTTCACAAACTGTTTTATAAAGTAAGTAGTTATTATTTTAATTAATTATATGGGTATCTATCGCACCTGAAATCACTTTTTGTGCGTCAAATTACGTTATAACCTTACTTTTTATGCAAGCTATATTTTTAATTCAATTTTACTACCAAAACCAATTAAGTAATTTTAATTAATTCTAGGTCCGGGGTCTGAAAACAAAACAACATGCCAGATAAATATTGTGTACCTGGCTATACAACCAATTACAGTTCTTCATCTAAAGGTTATGTCCGAGCCTTTAGATTTCCCAAAAAACCAGAACTGAGGAAACAGTGGCTAAAGAGAATTTCTAGGAAAAATTGGCAGCCTACAAAATATTCAGTGGTGTGTATAAAACATTTTTATGACAGTGCAATATCCAAATCTGAATGATACAAAGATGCTTATGGTGTGTGGAAGGAGAGAGAAATGAAAAAGTTTATGTTAGTGTCTGGTGCAGTGCCCCGGGTAACGGAAACTTACCAGTTATCGCTGGGGCGATGATGATGGAGAAGAGATCGCGTGCGATGTGCATTTTGAAGAATATGAGGATTGTTTTGCTGTTTGTTAACGACCTAGGTTTTTTAAATTAACTGTAAGCAAATAAGTTATTTTATCATAAAAATATTTTCATGCTCTCTGGATTCCACTTACCCTATAACCCTCTTCCATACAATTTCAAGTATAACCCGTCGATAAATCACTTCCCAGACCAATTTATATATGAAAACATAAAGGGATACATAAAAGAGGTGGTTAAAAGGGATGTTTTTTGGCCGCTTCAGGGGGTTGGGGCGGTCAAAGACTTCTCCCACCACTTCTATCGTGTTCAGTACCCTCGAAAATGGGGGGGAAGGTAATCTCGTCTTTGCACGAAATGTTTACGCTATTTTTTCCTTCATTACATAGACTATTAGTAGGACTGACAGAGTTTAAGATTGCAACGTTGCCACATCGTTCACTCCGGCCTGTTCACATTAAAGACGGTCGTGACACAACCCAACCCAATATACCTATTTGTGTTAACATTAACCACCAAAAATTCCAAAGAGGACTGTTGTACGTTCTGATTGAGGATAAACAAGCTAAAAACGTAGGTACTCTTCACCAATTTACTGAGCTTTTTATATAATTATTACACTTTCTTCGCAGTTTTCTTGTAAATAATGTTAGTTTTTGGACATCCTTAATTTTATCATACCAACTTTGTTGTGAAAGAAAATATATGAAAAAAAAAAAAAAAAATTGAAAAAAAAACATCCAACTTGTGTGACATTTGAATACATGATCTTTGGATTGCAAGCCAAAACTTTAGCCACTGCACCATCATACCTCACTAGAAAAACTGAATGTCTGTATATATCTTTCGAGAATTGTATTTCAACGTATTATATATTATTATGAAATATATATTAGTGAAACGTATAAAGAAAAAATATATCATAGAGATAAAATTTCGCAAGATTTCTATTTAACCCATTAACGGCCAAAGGTGCGTAAACGCAGCCTTTCAACCAAATTTTTTTTTCAAGTTCGAGACCAATATTTTACACTTTTAAGTTTTACAGAATGTATATCAACAGTTCAGAGAGTGTACGAATATTTTTGTTTTATTAAAATATCTTTCTTTCATATTTTAAAACTTTTTTGAATATGCCACAATTTAACCGGTTATGTACATCACCATCAAATTATTTTTTTGAGTTAGCAATTATAAAATAACAGCAATTTATTCATGCTATACATAAATAAAATACATACATTGTGATAACTATATTTTTGTATTCACTCATATTTTAAAAATGACGTCCATATTGCCATATATATACAATGGGTGCTTATACTCACCTTTGACCAATAACAGTTAACATTTTTATGTACTTTATTTCAAGTGTGGAAAAGACAAAAATCTCGGTATGTCAACATCGTGCATCAAAAAAAAATCGAGCCAAAATAAATTTCTTCGGATTTCTACCCCACCCGCTCATCAAAAAATTTTTCGGAGTAAACAATTTTTTTTTGGATTTTCCCCCCTCGCCCACCAAAAAATTCTTTCGGACCAAAATAAAAACAAGTTTTTTCAGATTTTTCCTCCCTCGCTCATCAATTTTCAAAAAAATACCCCCCCCGGCCCGTATTTCTCTCCACGACCCTGCCACTATTTATTTTTGTCCCAAATTATTTTGTCGAATACTATCGCCTTCTGCCTCACGCAACAGAAATATAATAAAATATACTTTGATATGGCGACATTTCGCTTTCGCATATGCGTCATATATATCACCTACTTTATTACAACGTGAACTGCAAGTAGATATCAACGTTCCTTTTAGGAAAAATCGAAAAAAACACCCGATGATGGAAACAATAAGAGCGAAACCGCCATTTTCAACTTATTTTGACTCTAGCACAAAATAATATGACGATATCGCTTTCATATTCACAAGTCGATATCTTCTTCCGCTTTCGAAAAATCAACGAAAACCGTCACGGCGATGGAAACTTGAACAGCAGACCAGAATAGCATATCCTAAGATCGGCCAGCCTGACGATATAATCAATAAGGACGAAATAAGAAAACCACGACGAAGCGGAAAAACGAGCCGCGTAGGAAGAAATGTCTGACGATGAAAAAATGAAATGAGGAAATGACGAATTGAGCAACGGCTAAGTACGAAACGTTAAGTAATACTATTTATCTATGTAAAAAGTGCAAAATGCATCTGCACCCACATTGCTTTGAGATTTTTGGAAAAAAACAATTATTCTGATTCATTTCATTTTTCTTTGTTTAATAATTTACATGTCGGTTTCCGCCAAAGGACATTTTGAAAGTTGTTCAGAATTCGTTCACTAACACAATGATATGAAAATCGGCGGTAAATTCTAAAAATGGGAAAAAACCGGGTTTTTTCATTTTAACCCTCCCAGGAAAAAAACATTTTTGGGAAAGTTCGCGATGAGGGAAAAACCCATTGTCATCCCTGGGAAATACTTTACAGTAGGGTGGTGCGATATTTTAGATTTTAGAAAATCGAAATTCCTGAAAAGTTTTATTGAAAAAGACATTTTTTTTTACTTTTTTGAAAAAAATTGGTTGATTGTTATTTTAATGAATCCCACCTCTCCCCATCATTCATTTTGTCACATTTTCAGTGACCAAAAAAGCCCCTTATCAATATTTGAGTGTGTTGTGTAATGTTTCATATGGACGTGAAATGCTTTGGAGGCAAAATCTTTCAATAGCCTTAGTAAATAACTTACTAATTTTAGTTACTTCCTAACCCCAATGCCTTAACCACCCTAAAAGTTGATGGTTTACAAAGCTTCTCACCTATTTGTGGATTCCAAATACACTGGTAACCTCTGTTAGGATCAAACGGTGCTGTAAACCTCGGATCCGTTCCTATTATCAAACAGTTCAACTCATGTTGCCTCCACATTTCTCTCTGTTTCAATCGTCTCTCTTCCTCCTTTAATTCATGTTGAAGAGCAAACAATTTTCTTCTCTCGATTTTACTGAGTCGTATAAATTCAGGACTATGTTTTTCTCCTGATTTGGAACCTTTCCTGCCACCATCCCTGTCCATTTTATATCTAGACAAATGACGGTACCTGTCGTTTTTTCTACCGCTATCTTGTTCACCATAACCGCTTTGCATAAACTTCTTATTTGCTTCCCTCTCATGTTCCTTCATTTGTTCTATTCTTTCTTTCTTCGGAATTCTAAACACTTCTTTTAAGTTGGCCCAACCCTCCAAGAGCTTTGTTGCTAAAAATCTGATTTCTTCCTCTTGGTCTTCTATGCTTCTTTCAGGTTTTTCATCTTCCTTTTTCATGTCTTCAGTCTTTTTCGGAGCCTCTCTATTTTGTTCTTTACTACCCGTTATGGTTTGTGTAACGTCTTGCTCGTTTTTTGGAGAGTTACTGTCAGAGTCCTGAGGAGATCCCAAATCCTTATCTGTGGACCATTTTTCCACCGTTGGTAGTACTTTACTGTCTTGAAGCATCGTTTTATTTGGTATCGGTAATACTGCTAACGTTTGAAGCATTTCAAGTCTGCAAAAAATTAAATACAATTCGTAAACTTTATTCAAATACTTTGATATTTGTTAAATAAATAATTTGTGTCATGGTGCGAATTATTTAAACCCGGAGCAAAGGTTCCGGTCACATGACCAGCAAAGAGATTTCCCCACCAAACAGACACAGCAGACAGTTCAGTTTGGACCTCCGAGTAGAACGCATGTCAGCGCTATTAAATGTGTCTCTTTCACGTTACATCTAGTCAATTCTACAAAGTGTACAATCTTATTTATGTGATATTAATAAAGCTTAGGTGCTTAACAGAAATATCTGCGTTTCCCTTATACCCCGACATAACAATTTGAATAGCAAAAAAATTAAAGAGAGAGGTACGAGACAAGTATTTAAAGTTATATTTTCAGTGTACAGAAAATAATGTTGAATATTTTGCCTTTTTATAAACTACCAATAAACCTCAAAACACGTACCTTACAGATTCGTATTTTTTGTCAGTGTGAACCAAATGTTGGGCATCAATCATGTAGCCATGCATTAATCGCAAGCCATGGTAATCTAAAAACAGCCTTCTACAAGGCAGCTCTCCTCGTCTCAAGATGCGTAACAATTTGGTTCTCTGTGCTGGCTCTTTCGCTCTCACCATTAATCTGCTAAGTTTCAATGTATGAGCTTGATTTTTGAGACCAGTTGTAACTAACATTTCGATTTCTTCATCTAATTGCTGAAGAATAAAGAAAATAATACTTTACTCGTAGTTCATTTGTAACTGCATTACTTACATCTAAATCCTCAAATATGTCTTTTCTTGGCTTTTTACGTGGTGACTTTCTCTTAACAGCTACTGGAGTGACTAGAACATCTTTTTCAGGCTCTTTCTCCACTTTAATATCTTCATCTTTAACCACCTCAGCAACGATTTCTGCTGGCTTCTGTTCATCTTCAGTTTTCTTTATTTCAGCGACTTCTGGAATAGAAATTTCAGTCTTTTCAGCGATAGCTATTTCTGCATCTTCCTCTTCCTCCTCCTCTTCATCTTCGTCTTCGGAGTCCTCGTCAGGCTGTTCGCCAAGCCAACCCCGGCAGATAGATGCTTCACAGTAGCATTTTTGTGCCTCTTTTCTGAAATGAATGTTTATCAAGACGTTAATAGTTATCGTTAATCAATTCTGATAGTGGATGTAGTTGGTTTTTGGTTTTATTTTTACTAACACTTCTACTAACTATTTACCCATATCGTTGAAATCTATAGTCAAATGTAACTTCTTCACCAGCTAGTATTGTCCTAGTACTGAAAAAGCCAATTCTAAGCTCTCCATTTACTGTCCATTTTTGTGTTTCAGCATTTGGGTCACATGAGTGATTTATAAATCTGGAAATATTACCTAAAAAAATATATATTGTATTGTATTGATATAAAAGTTGTACACATGAAACAAACTAAAATTCGTAAAAACATAGAATAGAGTAGTTGTAGAATGCTTTAAAAATAAGAATTTTTGCTATTTTGAAAAGAAAGTCCCACTTTCGGTTTTTTCGCTTATATCTCTAAAATGGTACGTCGTAGGGAAAAATTTTCTTATACAAAATGAAAGCTCATGAAATTCTCTACAACTTTCATTTTATATACTTTTTTCGAATTCGCAACCGTTTTCGAGCTACACGCTCCGGAAAAGTGAAAATTTTCGAAAAACAGATTTTTTACCTCTTCAACTTTAAGGAAAAGCAAGGTGGGCTTCTCAAAATTGTACTTAAGTCAGAAATCATCAAGGAAGTGGCAGTGATCTTTTACAACTCCTCCTCCACTCAAGGCGAGGTTGAAGAGGCTGGGAAGATTTGCTTCCTCAAATGGTATGGGGCACCAACAAGACAGACCTCCCTCAACCAGTACCGCTTCCAGTTGTTCATGTCAGTAGCAATATTAAGCCTGACATCAGCTCCCTCCCACCAACTGAGAGCGCAGCTAAACAGTATTCCCGGCGCACCTACCACCAAGTGCAGCAGTGGCTCGAGAATGAGCTGTCCCCTCAAGAGTGGGAGTGGAAACATGTAGGAGACAACCCTGGTGTAAATTACTATAACCCCACCGGGGATTATACTTTGCTAGGCGGCAGCTCTCTCGTCGGAGGCATTGGGTGTCAGTAAGGATCTTTGGAAAATTTAAATTTAATGTCTTCAATTACTTGAATAGGCGCCACTTAATCTTGTTTTAGTTAAGACCAAGAAAAAATGCCTATCCTAGCCTTTTGGGTTGGCGGGTGTTGCAAAAAAATAAAGTCAAGGTTGGGTCCTCAAATTAGATTTAATAATAAAAATTTATCACAATAAGGTATCCTTATGGGGTAAGTAAGAATGTGCTCTACGAACGTCAAAATGCTTAATAATTTATTTAATTTCACAAATGGTTCGCTTTTTTTGGCCCCCTCAAATAGTACTATTTGCGGTTCACAGTAACTGTGGAACTTATTAAAAATCGTAATATTAACGAATTTATCTGACTTAAGTTAGGTGTAAAATTGGCTTGGTAATTTAGCAACCAAATTCTTTGAAAAGATTGGTAAATTTTTATAATTTAACGCCGTCGTCTCACACGACGTTTATTGTAAAATCAGAGGCTGGAATTTCACGTCGCCGTTTCTGAGTAAATAGAAAAAACAGTCTGACCTTATTTTTAATTTGTCGACACCTCACAGTACCATGGACATCCAGGGCAATTCCTTATTGCATAACGTGTTACAACCATGTGTTCTCATCAGGGTAAGCGACCCAGCGGCCGGGCGGCATGCTTCACGTGCGACCGTGGTTATCCAATAGCCGGTTGAATAATCGAATCACAGCGCTTCCAACCATATAACCGTATTACAGCTCAAATTAACATAGATCCAGGATCATACAATCATAAAATATTAAACAGCAAGTCTACAGGGTAAGAGTTACTAAATGCGAAAATTCCAAAGTGTAAGTTGCAAAATGCAAGTTAGGCCGGCAAATCTACAAATGAAATCAAATCAAATGAAATATGCTTTATTGTCTAAAAAATACAAAAGATTTTTATTGACAAAGCCAGTCCTTAATCTATGTATAAAAACAAAACATCCTAGTATAAAATACAAACATAATGACACAAAAACCTTTATTTTTGTATAAAACAGGGACTTAGTCTAAAGAAACAAACAATAAAATCAAATATATAAAGTCAATCAAATGTGTCCTGAAAGAATTCATCGACTGAATAGTAAGCTTTACTAAGTAACGATTTCTTTAATTCTTTTCTAAATTTAATTTCGTTGATAATTCGCCTCAAATTTATAGGAAGATGATTGAATATTTTTTTGCTCTTACATAAGATAGAATTCTTTGTCTGAGCTGACGATGGAATGGGGAGAAGGATGTTATGAGTTCGACGTGTGTACAAAACAAGAAATATTGTTATCGTTACTACAAATGAGGAACAATTAACAAACTGCCTACACGGCGAAACAAATTTAGACGTACCTTCTCGCAGAATGGCTCTTCTTTTAAGTATAATTTAACAAAATTCTCTAAGCCATGTGCTCGGTGCCCCAACAGTTTCTTAAATGGCCGTTACTTCCTTCCAAACCCTTTTTTCCGAAACCGAATCCATGTACGTTGGAAACCCATAATGAAAAACAATTGGTATTTAAAATTCTGAGAAACTTATGACTTTCATGTAAATATATCCCAGACATAAAGTGATTGAAAATGAACACAACGTTACGCGGCACCTAACTGCCTACATTTTACAATACTGGGAAAAGGTTTCACTACTGCTTTGCGCTGTTTTAGACGCCCGCATACGCTGACAATTTATCAACAAATTAATTTAAGCACTATGAGCCATGCTAATTACCAAACAAACTCTGAAGGTTCCTAGTACCAAGAGGGAGTCGAACATTCTTCCAATAGGTATAGTAATAATAAGGTAACATGCTACTTCCTTAAATTAACCGAATCAAACTTTATACCATAAAGATATAATTATAAATGCGTTGTGTCGCTCCTATGCGCTCAATGAAGAAATGTTCCTACCTCTTACGTACAGGACAAGGTAAGGTATACCAAAAAGGAACCATGCATACAGGGTTCGCCCCAAAAAGTACTATTTACCCGTTACATTACAAGCACCGGAGGTCCTACTTTTTTTTTTATCATCTTTAAAATACAATTTTCTATTTTTCACGTAAAAATCTGTTTTTCGAAAATTTTCACTTTTTCGGAGCGTGTAGCTCAAAAACGGTTGCGAATTCGAAAAAAGTATATAAAAGTGAAAGTTGTAGAGAATTTCATGAGCTTCTATTTTCTATAAGAAAATTTTTTGAAAAAGCAGTTTGCGAAAAATTTTTTCAAAATTCGGTCTAGGGACTCCTGTTTAAAATTATTTTTTTTTTTATATGCATTTTACTTTTCATAAAAATACAACAATAAGTTTTGAAGTTTATGAAAATATTTTCATTACTAACTGAGATACAACGAATTGAAATTTTGTGATTTGTTAAATTGTAAATCACAAAATTTCAATTCGTTGAATCTCAGTAATGAAAATATTTTCATAAACTTCAAAACGTATTGTTGTATTTTTATGAAAAGTAAAATGCATATGACAAAAAAAATAATTTGAAACAGGAGTCCCTAGACCTGAGGGGGGTAAACGAATTTTGAAAAACTTTTTGCAAACAGCTTTTTGAACATTTTTTAGGGGTCGTTAGAAAAGTGCTTCTCGAGATGTTATTTCCCATATTTCGTATGGGACCCATGCGCCACAGACGAGAAAAAAATTATTGAAATTTCTAGATCCGCCCTTGGCCTCGGCGCTGCGGGACTGCATGCACTAAGTTCAGACAAAATTAAAGATTGCAAGTTTGTTGGGGGTTTCCGAAATAATAATTCCATCACCATACTTAGTGAAAGTTGGGCCTTGATTGTTTTAATGTGAGGTTTATAGTCACATTTAATTTGAACTACAAGTTGTTTAAACGAAAATTGACGCTCGTGCTCATTTTCTTCGAGAAAAGAAAATACGTACTTCATAGCAGCTTGTACTTCAAATCCAAAAGCCCCACGCTTCACAGGTTCTTCAGATTTGGGTTTTAGAATTAAAGTAAGCTTTTTCATGAAGGACAAATGATACCGAGTTTGTTCCGCCACTAAATCGCCTTCCACAGGAGTCAAGTGACGCACAATTTTATCAACCCAATCTACTTTCCGATTTTTCGCAAAATCTATGGCTTTATTCCGTATATTTAGCTGACACAAATTATAACAGGGTCCTGCCGCTCTGGAGGCAAACGACTTTGCTGTTCAAAATAATGAACCGATATTATTTCACCGCATAAAAAACAATTCTGTTTGAAAGAAAAACTCTGTGTCTGGTCAGGGCTCCCAGTGGCTATTGCCCCTCAAATTAAGGACTTAAAGATCTGGATCAAAAGGAAAAAAGGACCAAATAGCGACCAAATAAGGACCCAAGATGTATAATTTGTATTTTCCATGTTTTATTTAAAAAAATGCAATACATACATTAACGCTTTACGTAATAAACAAAAAATTAAGTCAGATTTGTCATTAACATAAAAGAAAATTTGCCTTACGTGTAATACGACTTTGACTAGTCTCTTGATTGGAAACGAAATATTTAAAAAAATGTACATCAAACATTTATTGACATGTCTTGGACTTCTTGTTTATAAGCCCAGAAATCATTTCCGATTTTCTTTTTCCACTGACAACTACAGCTTGCCTAATTGCGTCCTCTTCTTATTGGCATTTCTTCTACCTGATTCGGCTCCTTCAACCATAGCTTAAATCAGTGCTACCTCCTTGTACCTTCAATGTTGCCTTTTTCAAACGCTCGGTAGCCTCCATAGTATGCCGTCTGCTGTCTGCTGTCTCCCTCTTCTTTTCTTAGCGCCTGCAATATCACCTCACCTTCGGAAAGGAATTTTCTATCACTTTCCATTTTTTGTCATGCTATTTCCTCAGCTTGGTGCTTTTCCTTTTCCTCTTTTTTCTTGTGGGCATCATCTTCCTTCCTTTTTTTCTCGGCCTCTAAGTACATTCCATAAGAGCTGTAGGCGCCACAGGCCAAAGTCAAGAGTTGTTACTGGAACAAGGGATGGCTTATTGTCGAACAATTTAAGGCCCGATTTAACTGCATTTGCAACATTCAGCATACACGCACCCAGTGATGCCCTTCCTTCCGTGAGCATCTGCCCGGAGCTAAAGAACACACGCTCGACAAAAACGTTGCCATGAGAAAGACCCAGAGCAGCGATTACAATCTGGCGTAACCTAGGATGCTTCAAATTATATGAAAGAGTTCTTCTTTTCCAAAACTGGGCCCGTCACTCGTCAACTCTATCCTTCGTTTCAATATTCATTTCGGTCTGCAGAAGACCCCACTCATCCGCTAGCGTATCTAGGGGCACACTTATGGGAAGGGCTCGAGCGACATCATATATGTGAGTTTTGCTAGTGTGAGCGTGCGCCTTTTTAAATGCTTATTATGATTTTTTAACAAACGATCGGTGTTCAAACGTAATTATTGATGCAGTTCGTTGAAAACAGGGACTTTAAGGACCATGGACTTTGCCGAAAATAAGGACCAAGTCCATAAAAAGGGACCAACTGGGAGCCCTGAAGTTTCAGTAAAGCTAAAGCTGAAGTGGGGCAGTGTGGCACTGTCTGGTACACAAATGTAAGAAATGCTTCATGTTTTCCTGTCAAAATTCCATATAATTGTGTAATTACTGATGTAATTCACAGCATTAACTATGTATTTATACATCATTTTATTATGTAATTTATACATTACACAATTATCATAATTATATGGAAAATTACATTAACTGAGTGTTGTATTTTTCGTATATTTATAAAACGAAAAAATCCAAAATAAATACATACTTAAATGATATCAAATAAAAGTCAAAATACCTTTCATTGTCGCATCGATAATAGCATCTGCTCTTAAAGACATAAAATAATAGTGGATATTCTTATCTTGAGAGTAAACCTCGGCCCGCTTGTCAAACTCCTCACAATTGAGAACTTCCCCAACGTATTCGAGAATAAATTCACCGCTGCAATTTATTTGGTCAGATTATGTCAGCATTTGGCAAATTTATACTTACTATGGGATATTTGCAGCTGCTCTTAGGCCAAGTCCTTTTTTATCTGTGTTGAACACTTCTAATGGGGCAAACTGTCCCTTCTGGAACCGTTTATTTGTGCATCTATCACCAACTTGGCAGAGGTTACCACTAGAATTAGTGAAAAGTTACTAAATTGTTACATGTATTATATTATTAGTAGATTTTTTCTTAGAAAAACCTGAAAAAATTATAAACTCTGATATTTACAGCAATAGGAAATAAAGTTAACAAACATTTTGCATTATTAAAATGTTGCATGAATAAAATCTAAAGTTATAAATTACAATACCTTTCAAGTTCTCAGTATTTTTATCACTGCAAGACTTAAATCAGAATAACAATTCTTTTAATCCTGCCTTTATACTATACACTATAATTGACAATACACTGAGTTGTCAATACAACAGCAATACTAAATACAATTAAACAAATAATTCAAATTTATAGAGGAAAGATTTTTCATCTACAATCAGTTCAATAAATAAATAATCGCGTTGAGTCCCGGGTGGGTAAAATTTGACCCTCATTCCAAATGTTCCCCTGGACCGCGAGATACATGCACTACCCATACAAAAGTTGTAAATATTTAGACTATTAAAACGATAAACCCACATTTACATGCTAAATGCTTAAGAACTGTACAAGACAGTCCCAGAGAACAGGCAAATATTAGCTGTAAAAATCTTTACATATAAGTTCCCATTTTCAATGTTAAAAATTGGTGACTAAGAAATTCATTTATTTTAACATTTCAATTACAAAAACAGTGTGTAGATGAACATATTACTGTAAGTAATGAATAAAACGATTTTTTTGAGCATTTATGGGACATAGGAAACAAGTTACACAAAAATATATCTTGCAAATAAAACATGTATTTGGTTTTTGTGCGCTGTTAACGTCTTTCATGATTTTACAGCATTGGATATATAGCACTGGATGTAGGACAGAACTAAATTTGTGAGGCACATGTGAATACCTCGCCTGTCCAAGGATGCTCCAGCCCGGGAGGTACTTACGTGTACCTCAAATTCAAATGTTAAAAAAAAACTGTATACAAACAAAGTGTATTTGTATTTAACATGTATTTAACATTTAACCGAATGTATTTAACAAAATTTGTAAGATTTTATACACCCGGGGCTCAACGTAATATTTAGTTATAAAGCGATCCAAAATTGTCACTTGATATTTTCTGTTCGGCTGATAGTAAAAGGTATTCTTTAATATAAAATTATTTCCGAAAATGGATAATAACGGAGTTATAACCTTTTAAAGGGGGATAATATATATCAGTATTTCTGCAATATATTCCGACCGCCTTCAAATATAAAATTCATGTTTTATTTAGATATCTCCCATCTGGACACCAGTTTACATAGTTTCTCTCTTCTGCTTAAGGGGTAGTTTTAGGGGGTGGCTGTCAGTATTTTACTCCTAACTTTTTTATTTTTGACATATTTCTAAAAATTCTAAATAAAATCATAAATAAAAAAGGTACTGCATTTCGATAAACTAAGACGTTCTCAAGTATTTATGCTTTAGCCCAGAGGAAATTTTATAGTAAAATCTCCAAAAACTTGCAAAATGAATAATTTTTTTCTTAACGAGTTCGTGAAAGTGTATAGAATAATATCCCAAAAAGTTTACATTCCGCTCGGATGCAGAACAAAAAAAAAAAGTAAAAAAAAATTTTTTTTCATCCATTTTTTCAAAATTTTGAAATTAAGTCAGGGTAGGAAAAATAAAAAATACAGGTGCATAGACCACGTGTTTCTGAAATGTCGGAATAAAATTTATCGCTAAAGCCACGGTATTCCTGCAAAAAAATAGTAAAGTAATTTTGTCACTCTGCGTGGCCAAGTGCATGGTTAAATGCATACTATGGAACCTCTAAAAATTCTTAGCAGTTCTATCTTATAAATTTAAGTTTTTTCTCTTTCTGATTACACATTTTTAACATTTTTCTTAGTGAATAGGAGGATAAATAGTGAGTATGAAGGGAAAATATATTATTATGAACGCATACACAGACACCACACATAGCCGCTGGATCGAAGCAGATCTGCCGCACAGTCACTCGCATGAACTTTTATCTGCCTTTACTGTATTGTATTTATTATCCACATCTCAACTATATCCAACGGATTCCTTATACATTTGTTAATGTATTGGTGAAGTTCCAGAATTTATATTCAAAACAATCAAAGATATTTTCATAGTTATAAGGATAAGATCGTGAAAATTGCTATTTCTGATCATGATGGGATTGATCATATTTTCGAAAAAATGCATATAAGAATTAGTGTCTGAACATTCAAAAAGCATAAATTATTTCCAAAATAGTGATATTTTATTTTTTCTGGGCAAGTTACAGCCTCCAATACACATATTTATCAAAAAAATCATCAAGCAAGGAAATTAAAATGATTTGAGATGTACTTTTTTTTTGAATCCACGTTACTACAACTTAATTAGTAAGTAAGTAATTCTTTATTAGCAACTTTCTGCTACAGCAATAAATACATAAGTGTATACAGGGTGTTTCGAAAAGATTGGGACAACGCTTAGCAGTAGATACTTGACATCAAAACAAGTTGATTTAACTCAAAAAGTAGTGATCCAACTCTTTTCATTTTCAAGATAGAGGGTGATAATATAGAGGGTATATAGAGGGTGGTAAAGTAAAAAAACTGTTTTCGTAATTTGTCTCTATCTTGGAGACTAGAATACTTATCTACTTCAAAGTTGGTAACGATACGTTTTTCAGGTCGCTAATTATAATGGTGATATTGCCGATGTCATATTTTATAGATGGCGCTAGTTACAGTACTTTTATGTGACACTTTAAGCCATAACTTTTTTGAGGTTGGACATCGTCTTCTATTATAATCGAAACGCAATTTAGTTTCTTAAAGAAAATGTGTACTTGTTTAAACGCGATAAAATGCACCCTTTCAGAGAAATACGCGATTTAAAACTTTGTCACACACCTGTTCGAAGAAATTCAACAACCACTACTTTTTGAGTTAAATCGACTTGTTTTAATGTCAAGAATCTACATCTAAGTGTTGTCCCAATCTTTTCGAAACACCTTGTATATAACATATGAACAAATAAACAAATAGACCAACAATAACTAAACAAACACTAGGAGTACATATAACGTATACATCTATCATTTTAACTTACTTAAAATTTAATATCACATATTCACATACAGATTTTCTGAAATGTTTAATATTATTAATTAATTGAATGTGTACAGGCAAATCATTATATAATATCAGACCTTTATGAAATAACGAATTGTCTGTTTTTTCTTTTTTTACTGTATTGATGTGTATACTATTATGTGTTCTAGTATTATAGTTGTGAACATCACTTACAAATCTAATTCTCTTTGACATATAATTTGGGAACAAATTGTAAATAATTTTATAAATAAATAATAAATTATTAAAAACTAATCTTTGATTTATACTCATGAATTTTAAACATTCTAACATACTTGTTATATGGGTATATCTGTTAACTTTCAGAATGATTCTCATTGCTCTATTTTGTAATCTTTGTAACGCTTGTTTTTCACTTTCATTACAATAATATAAGATAGTGGGACAATATTCAAAGTGGGGTGCTATTATTATCTTGTACACTGTTATTCTAGAGTACATTGATAAACTAACACTAATTCTATTAAAATAATTAATTTTTTTATTTATTTTACCCATTATATATTCTGCATGTTTGCTAAATTTTAACTGATCATCTATTATTATACCCAAATATTTACATTCTGTTACATACTCTAGACTCTGATCAAAGAGCTTAATATTTTCATATTGTCTTTTATCTAAACCATAATAATCATGAAGTGTAGTACATACTTTTTAACAGTTCTCAATGAAGAAAGAATTTTTTTCTTATTTTTTCCTATATTTTTGATTGCTACGATTGAGTTCGCGCGTGATAAAATATATAAGTAAATTTTTTCCATCCATCCTTTGCTTGCATTGTTTAAAACAAAAAGGCATAGGAAAGTTACAATTTCCATCTTTTAAATGATCCAACACTCATATAGACTGAACAAATTCTGATATAGCGTAATTCAGTGCGTCGGTGTCACAGTCATGCGTATTCAAGCTCGAGCACGCATGGATCTCACACCAAGTAATAACGTTACTTGACTATTTTTTTCCGGGAATTCCGTGGCTTTAGCGATAAATTTTGTTAGGACATTTTTTTTTCATAAACACATGATCTATTCATTTGTATTTTTTATTTTTCCTTGCTTGTTTTCAAAATTTTGAAAAAAAATGGATGAAAAATATATTTTTTTTAAATTGTTTATGTTCTACATCCGAGCCAAATGTAAACTTTTCAGGATATTATTCTATACACATTCACGAACTCATTAAAAAAAAAATTATTCATTTTGCAAGTTTTTGGAGGTAAATACCCTCAACGACTGGGCTATTTACGAATCAAAATGTGTTTTTATAACATTTTATTAAGAAATTCATTTCCACAAAGATTGCTTTGAAATATTAGTTTGACATTTCTCAAAACTGTCAACTTTAATATAATCAAGTGATATTTATCTTAGTTTATAATAACTCATTAGACTTAGTTGCAGTTTTTTGCAATATTTCATTTTAATTGTTAATATTTAACCATGGTCGATTACACATTCCCTGAATTAACAGACATAATTTGAAATTTGGGGGAATGTTTCCGTAATGCTACAGTTTTAGATATAGTAAGGAAAAACTCCCCAATAGAAACATTACAGATGTCAAAACTTTTTTAAGTACAGATAGGGAAACAGGAAATCTTCAAATGAAAAACAGAAAGCTGGCCCGTCCAAGAACGGCAAGATCTGTTGACATTGAAGATGAAATATTAGACACTGTAATGGAAGATTCTATAAGTACTAGAAGATTAGAATAGAATAGAATAGAATTTATTGGTGTGTTTGAAAAAAAATAATCATTACAAAAGTCAAAAGTTTACATAAAATTCAATAAACATTACAAATAATTATTAAAACATACAATACAATATTAAAAATATAATACATTTATAAAAGGGAAATATCTACTTGTCTAGTTAATCATAATAAAGCAATATAAGATGTCAGAACTGACAACTGCACAGAGAATGGTTGACTACAAATCACTCTCTAAGAATTCATTTAAACTATAAAATGCTGAAGCTACTAGGATTGATTTAACTTTTATTTTAAATAAATTTAATGAAACATTTTTAGGTAAGGACGTAATTACTTCCACGTCCAGTGGAAGTATAGTAACGACAAAAAAAATTTTAAAAATTTTTATTGTCTAAATAAGCTTAAAATGTCATGAAACGTGGAGATTTTAAGTTTGAGCGAAAAAAAAATTTCTGTCTGTCTATCTGTCGGTCTGTCTGTAACTTTTTTTTGTGCGCATGTTTACTCTGGAACCGTTGAAGATATTGACTTGAAATTTGGTACCTATACATATGTACTTTAACGAGATCTAGAACTAGATTATATTTTCATCTTGTTCCGTCAAAGGGTTGGGGGGTAAATTGGGGTAAATTTGGGGTAAATAGGTCAATCAAGCAGGTAAGAGTCCGTAAAATTGGTATTTAGTATATACAAGAGAAGCTAAGGCACGGCCGACTCTAGTAACAGGCCGCGAACAAGGAAAACTGGCAACAATGCATGTGGTGCTTAGTTTCACTAAATTGCCATAGCTGTTTACGGCTGCTTTTGGTCGGCTCTTGTTTAATTAAAATATGAATTTCCAACAATTAGCTGGAAATTCATATTTTTATTTTGTAACAATAGTGTAAGTGTCTTGCTAATTGAAGTGCATTTAGTTTAGATCATGTGATATCAATTATAGGACGTTACGATAGTTTTAATCGAGTGTATACTCTGTTTAACAGTGCGTGAACCGACTTAACCTAAAATGCCCAGGCATTCTGTCATATCAGGCTGTAAGACAAATAATTATACTTCCACAACGAAAACAGACAGTCCAAAGACCACATTTAGTTTAGTTTAGTTTTCCTAATGACGATGAATTAAGAGAAAAATGGCCTACAGCTATTCCCCGAAAAGATTGGATACCATCAAAACATGCTGTTGTATGCGAAATACATTTTGATCCTGGTGAGATTATTAAATTTGATAAATATCTTGTACCAGGTGGAACATTTAAAATGATTCATTATAAACCAAAATTAAAAAAAAATACTGTCCCACTTTTCCAAATGTGCCTAAATTCTTATCTACAAAAAATCAGTCCGTCGACAAGATCCAGAAAGTAGGCGTGCGAAAATCAAATTCATCAACATGAAATTTTAATCCAAAACTTTGAGAAGTCGGATATTATTGAAAATTATGAGGAATTTATTAACGTTTTATCAAAAAAAATAATAATATCTCTGATAGCTGGAATGTAAACATTTTTACGTCTAAAGTCGTATTTTATACGTTAAATTCTGATGCTGATATTGTTGGTATTGAAAATCAAATTTCAATTAATACTGGCCTAATATAGACGAAGCAGTTAACATTTATATATCTGGATAGGCATCTCATGCACTATCTAAAAAAAATTTCTTGTAATTGCCTTTCACATATTGTTGAAAATAAATGGAATTTTACTGGAAATCTATATTGTGATTATCTACAACGTGATGGTCTATCAGTACCCACGAATAATATGACCATAATTTTATTTCACGTGTACGTCATATTAGAACATATCATTAACAACAATAGTTTAGAAAAGGAGTTCCTACAAATTGAAAATCAAAAAGATTTTCTTATCAATCTAACTTTACATAGTTCAAAGTCAGGTAATTTTTATTTAGATTTTTTAAACACGTGTATATGCGGGAACAATATTGACTATATTTTACGAATGATTTGTTCAATATTTGCTAATGTACTTCTATATAATTATGTAAAAATGCAGAATAATCGGGCGCTTGAGCAAAGTAGATTGAAATCTCGGTTACGAACTACTGAAAAAAATGTCAATAAAACGAAAAAACGAAAATTAGACACTTTCAAAACAGCAAAGTAGAAACCTATATGTATCAATTCAATTCCATATTCGTATTTTATTCATATCATAAGTAAATATTTGTTCATGTTTTTAATTTACTTACAGCCTTACAGTCCTGTTATTTTTAATTTACTCATTCCCGAATCATCCTAAATTAGAATATTATGGGATATCTGTATTATTTTATTACTCCTTTTATAATATAAAAATATATTTCGTATTATTAAAAAAGGGTTATGTAACTCTTCTCGTTGGTTTTGCTGAACAATTAAACATTTTTTTTCTGTGCAAAATTAGGCATAATTCTGTACAAAATATCGTGATGTTTAATTGACCGAGCAGAGATTTAAACTTCGATTGAAGCCTCAATTTATTAATCTGTATCCTACCTTAACAAACCTATCATATAGAATCATGAATCAAAACGCATTATAAATAAATAAAATACAATTAAAACACGGGCGCCTATTAAATTTAGCTGCTGTAATGCAAACCAACCATCGCACATCGGACTACATCTTTACTTGTGTGCGGTGTTGCCACCTGTTACTTCGTGGCCTGTTAACTAGAGTCGGCCGTGGCTAAGGTCTCAAAAAAATTTTTGGCATTAGCCACCCCCATTACCACCCCCACCCCTTTATTAAAGGGGATGAAAAAAAATTGTGATTTAGTATACGTACAGGAACCAGAAACCTCAAAATATTTTTTTACCTCATCACCCCCCTATCACCACCCCCACCCCACTACCGATGTGGGGTATCGTTTTATGGGTTTTTGGGGTAGAGGATTTCAAATATTATATTATTAAAGTTCCATAAACAATTATTTTCACATACAAAGTTTTTTCGTTGTAAGTGACTTGGATAGAGAATCTGGATGTGGAAGTAGTGATTCCTTGGGCAGCGGTTTTTATTATAAAATATATAAAAAACGTAAAGTAAGCTTACCTCCAGGACTACCATGAATTTTTCCAGGCCCTCTACACTCTCTAATGCCTGTATATGCTTATAAGGGCTGTTTAAAATATTAATTTTAAATTTTAAGGGTGTTGATATGATAGATAAACGGATTTTTATTATCCATTTTCAGAAATAGTTTTATATACAAGATTATCTTTATTTTTGGATGTACTATTAGTACTATCACCCACAGAAATATGGAGACAACTTTGGACCACTGTGTATAAGGGAGATCCAAAATGCAGGCTTGAATTTCTTTAGATTTATACAAAAAAACATACATACTTACCATTCAATTAACAATAGTCTATTGAGACAATCCTCACCACACCCATACTCATTGGCTTCCTTTTCTTCGGTAGTCAAAAAACAGTCGCAGGTCATTTTTTTCGCTTCTTTACAAGTCATTCTATCGGTTTTGTACATATTTTCCTTTAAATGAACAAACTGCTTCAGTCTTGCCTCCACTACAGGATCTCGTAAAGGTAACTTTGGTTTCTCAACAATGTCCATATTCATCACCTCTGATAACTGACTATCATTTTTATTGACCATTGAATCCATCGTAGATTGTGAATCGGATGACAAATTTTCACTAGACCTTGTCCACCTAGTTTTTCTTTCTCTGACTAAAACTTTTGGAGAAGCTGAGGGTGTGCTCTTTTCAGATTCTGTTTGCACAGAATTACTATCTGAAACATCCGACTCGTTAAGTATAGGCTCAGATTTTGATCGTACTAAACCATGACCAGTCGTTTTCTTTTTTAATACGCTAATGGATTTAATTCTACTAGATCTTCGAACTTCGGTATCTTCAGAGTCAGTGTTATCACTTTTGGCAGGTTTCTTTCCTTGGTCGCTATCGATTTTTGCAGGTTTCTTAACAATTTCTTTTTTATCATTTTTTCCCAAGTCCTTTTTCTCAACCTTGTCTCTTGTTCTTCTAAGCATTGGGGTTGGAGTAAGTATTGTCTTGCTTTTTAGTTCTCTCTGGGGTTTTGTGTCTTTTGCTTTGATTTCTTTGGGTTTTGAAGTCTTCTTTTCTTTTGAGGGTTTTACTGGTTTGATAACTTTTGGAGATTTTGATTGTCTTGAGACCTCCTCACTTTCTTTCTGTGGCTTTGTTGATTTTGTATCAGTACTTCTAGTTCTGCGAGTCTTTGGCCTCTCTAGTAAGGTTTCCCCTTTAATCGAAACATTTTCATCATTTCTTGCACATTCCTCTTTTATTTCTGTCATTTTGATATCATCATCTTTAATAAATTTATTTTCAGTACCAACATCCTCAATTTTAATTTCTTCTTTTCGAAATAAGTGTTCTTTTCCCTTTCCCTTATCTGATTTATTAATCTTCAGTTCAGCAACTTTTTTATTAATTTCTTCTTCTTTAAAATCCTCATCTTTTAGGTGTAATTCGGCCACTTTGCTTTCTAAACTTTCCTCACTTTTTACATTCACTGTATCCATCTTTTCCTGTTTCTTTATTTTGCTATTCTCTTGCTTAAAATTTTTTCCGGGGGAGAACAGATCATCCAGCGGCCCTAATGATAAATTTTCAGTTTTTGTAATGGTTTCCTCCAAAATTGTCTTACTTTTGCTTCTTTTAACGCCCTTTTTTTTGTTAATTTCTTTATCACGTCCAACTTCAAAGTTGTTTTCATATTCTTGTGTACTTTCCTCTGAAGTAATTGGAGTGTTTTCAACCCCTGTAACAATATCAGTTTCTACAAAACGTTCTTCAAATACTGATGTCACAGAATCTACATTTTGTCTATAGGAGCTATTTCGTTCTAGTACTTCATATTCTAAGTCAGGAATATCTTCCTCTTTAACTATTTCATTATTTTCAATTTCCTTTGCAAAAAAACCTCTCACTTCGGCATCATTTGAATCACTAGTAGAAACAGATTGGCTAGTTTCTTCCAGAATTAGATTTTCCCGTACTAATTCTTTTTTCTCACCTAGTTCAAAATTCTCCTTTTCTAAAACAGGTACGCTGGATTTACCACATCTAGATTTATCTTGTATATCATCAGAAGATATTGTACCTGTATTGTGATCCGAAATGATCGGAGTAGTGTCCATGACGATTTGATTATCATGTTCTTCTGAGATTATTTCTTCAGTAACACATTCAACAATAAGTTCACCTTCATCGAAAGCTACAGTTTCTTCTATGGGCTCTTCTATTAGCATGGCTTCATTTTCTTCTACAATAATTTCCTCTATTATTTCTTCCGTTTCTACTGCAGAAGTTTCACATTCTTCTCTTTCAATTTCGGGTCCAGATTCTTGTTTAATTTCTGGAGAAAGTAGTTTATTGAAATCTTGACTTTTAATTGTGCCAGGTTGTGCTTTGTTTTCAGTCTGAATGTCATATGACTTTGGCTCAGAAACTGGTAGCCTATTTCTATCGGCTAAAGACTCATTTTTCATCATATGTTGTACACCTAGCATATCTCCTTCATTATCATTATAATCGTCATTTGCTTCACTTACTGCTTTATTTTTCTGTTCAACGTCTTTGACACTTCCGGCATCATCACTACTTTCTGCCTCAGATGTATTTTTTTTATCATCCTGACTGTCATCATCAGTCCAATCCTCTAAAATCTGCAATAAAGCTTTATTACTCTTCAGCTTGCCTTTTGTATCTCCTTTGATTCTCGAAGTCTTAATCATTTTATTATAGGTTTGTTTAATTTTATCTGAAAGATTTGTCGGCACGTTTTTATCAGTTGTTTTAGGAGATACTTCTTTTAGATTTTTTTGAATAATTTTGGCAGTAGACCTACTTGACTTTGGAATTTCAATGTTTACTACACTTTGTCTTCGTGTTGATCGAGTAGAGACTGTTCCAACTACAATTGGGCTTAAAGCTGGCTTTTTCTTTTTGGGTGGCATTTTAGAATGTAATGTAGTACTTCCAAACAGATTCACTACTCGTTCACTGTGCTTTCCTTAAATAAAACTCTATGTAAAATTATACTGTAAACTTATCATTACTTAAAGAATAATATACCAAACACTATTTAACAACGTCCATACAACTTTATATTGTATAATAAGAAGAATTTTATTAATTTATTATCTTATAAACATTTTAGTGAAATATCGTGTCAATCTTGTGCCTTTTTATTTTAACGTTTTCATTTTGGTAACAAATTATAAAATTTAGTAGCATACAGATATACATTACAAGGAAGTCAAACTGGTGCCGTAAGCAGAAAGTCAGAGTCTCGAAATTGTTGGTGGCGCCACTAAACTACATAGACCTTGACCTCACAACCAGTCACAAATGTACAGTAGCAATCAAATAAAATATAGTTTCTCCCCCAATCCGCGGTACTTAGTTTCTTCTCAACGTGTTTTGCTCACTTAGCATAGCGAGAGTAGAGACACAGCTTAATCTATGGACATGGACACAGCATGCATCATCACAGCATAAGACTATACCACGCACCCTGGACTATACTAAAACCGTAAAAGAAGGACAGTAATAAATTCATGATGTAAAACTAAAAAGACATGGTGTGCTTGCCAGCTCGTCCAGTTTCGTCCTAAACGCGCAATGACGTCACCTTGTAGCTAGATTTGGCGCGCTCGACAAATTGCCGCATATTCATATGAATTTCATGTTAAACTTTTGTGAAATAGACAAAGACTTTAAGCTTTCAATAATACCGTATTGTGCAGTTACTGGTTATAAAAGTAATAGTAGTTTTATTCATTCCATAGAAATGAAGACCTCTCATTGCAATGGGTTCACGACGCTTGTCACAAGTAAGGTAAAATTAATGTGAAAAATAGTAAAAGGTAAAGTAAAGTTTTTAAAATTAATCTGCAAACTTTTATAACAATTAAATACTTTATTTTAGCTCGTATTTGCTCCAAGTCCAAGCATTTCTAAAATAAATGTTTTTGTATTAGTCTGAAACACAAACTACTGAATGAAACTCCGGGAAATAGGTTCAGAAAGCATTGTGATGCAGTTCCAACTTTATTACTTCCTAAAACAAGTATTGTGTCGTTAAGTTCTTCAAATAATTGTCGTAGCGAAAGGTCTGAGAGGTTGCAAGCCAGAAGTGATTTAAAAAATCGAATATATTGAAGACATTTTATCACACTCAAACAACAACACTAGTCTGAAGCAAATAGAATCTCAAACATTTTCTAAATAAGTTGCTGAAGATTCTTCAATAAATATTGCGAATTTCCGGATTGCGGATTTAATGTGATTGTTGGATTATTCAATTTCCACCAATCACATTAATTCCGCAATCCGGAAATCCGCAATTTCGCAACTATCTGAACTCGCCTTAAGGGTGAGTTCATATAACTGCGAATGTGATTGGTCACCTTAACACTCAGGCGGTGCTCAGGCTACTACCACAGAAGACTAGTGATGCAGATATTCGGATGATTTCGGTACTCGGATTACACGGAATCGGATGACAAGAATATTCGGATTAATCATCCGATGTCGAATTAAATTTTCACTATAAGTATTAGTGATGTGATATCGCGATTTTTCAATCACTCTGTCAACAGTAATTGTGATTGTGGTTAAAGCGAATGCAAGTGGCACTGATGTTAGTAATCTTTCTCCCCAGATCTCAGAATCGATGAGCGGGGGGGAGAAATCTAAAAAACATTTTATCATCCAAGTGCACGATTGACAGTTGTTTTTTGTTTTGTACTTAAAATTAATCCGAGTATATTTTATTCGGATGAAATTTTAATTCTCGGAATCAAGCGAGTATTTCGATACTCGGATTAACCGAGTATTTTAATTCAAATTCGCCCAACACTACAGAAGACTATTGTTTAGTCTTCTGTGCTACTATGCTCCGTTTGCCACAGATCACGTATTTGCGTTCTATTCTATATCTATGATTTCTGGAAAACTAACCTAAGAAATTTCTTCTCTAAGAATAAGGATAGGTACTAAGAATTTGGGTTTTTCTCTATGATTTGGATTATAAGGAAAAGTAGCTTAGTTTCTGTGAGGTAGGTGCAGGGCAAAGGGTGGCAGGGTACCAAGGAATATAAAAAAACTGAAAAATTAATTAAAAGAAGAAAAATAAAATGACCTTTGCGTTTTCGAATTTTGTTAGTAGATGTTGTGTTAGATCATTAGAAGACACATTTTTAACATTAAGGTAATTTTTAAATACCTACAGAAATACCCTTATTCTAAACAAATATTTTTCAGTATTACCTGCAATGCTACACAAACTAGACAAAAGCAGTCATTTCTTCCAAGACCGAGACTAAGGAATCCTACTTGGTTTACAAAAAAACTTAAATCTGTGCGTGATATTTTTTTTGTTTCAGTTTAATAAGAAACTCTAATTTTGTAAATTTTTTTAGAAAACCGATGAAGGGGTGACTCCAGAAAATCAAGAATTTGTTAAAGAAGTCGTACAAGACATATATAGTAAGCAACTGCCGATTCAAAAAGATTTAATTTCAACTATAGAGTGGACACCAAAATTACAAAGAACAGGTATCATTGCTAGAAAAATCGGTGTTTATCCGCTGTGGTTAAATAATGGGAAGAAAACAGCAACAACACTGCTTCAAGTAATAAATTGATGGACAAATTTGTATATATTTTTTATTACTTTATATTTTATAGGTATTAGATAATCATGTAATACGTTACTATAGCCCAGAAGAATATAACCCACCAAGGAGGAGAGTGGGTAGAGTATACAACAAAAAAGGATGTCTGCTTCTAGGTGCTGAGGGAGCGGATCCTTCAACTCTCACCAGAGAGTACTGTGGACTGTTTAAGAACAGTGGTGTAATTCCGAAAAAAATTTTAGGTCGGTTTTTTGTTAGTCCTGATGCAGCTCTTCCATTAGGAACACTTATAAATTCAATGCATTTTCAAGTGGGAAACTGCGTGGATGTTAGAGGAAAAACGTAAGTTATTTTCCTCATTTTGTTTTTATTATTCCCTCTCAATTTATTGCAGTTTCATACAAACTATTCATAAAATATTAAAAACTACTGCAGATCATATATATCAAGATCTAATTTTATGGTCAGAAAATCGTTTACAGTTACATAAAGACAAAAACAAACTCAGTTTTGTTTAAAATATGGGGAGAGGTTAAAAAACTGTCTTTTTGAGACTTAAATTACGTGTACTTACTGAATTAGTTAAAATGTTAGGCATTATTTTTTACTACAAATTAGTGTGGTCACCACTATCTTGATACATTATGTTCGAAACTACGCAAAAGTTGCTATGCTTGTTCTAAACTTCAACCGTTATATTTTACTACTGTGATCATTTGCTGTATGATTTATTGAAAATTTGATAAAAATCGACATCCACATGTTGGAGATTTGAACCCATTGAACCCATTTAATTTAGGTCTTGCTCATTTGAAGATTTACCTAAGAGATTGGCATCATCTGCAAACATTACAGTGGTTTTGACAATATTTGGAAAATCGTTAATATAAATATTAAAAAGCAATGACCCTAATATCGATCCTTGTGGGACGCCTATATTACAATTATGTGTTGTAGTTTTACATTATCACTCCAATTTGTATAATAGAATATCATGGTCCACAAGGTTAAATGCGTTGCTGAGACGAGAAACAGACCAATCTCCTTATCACCAGCATCCAAGCAATCATACAAATGATTTACAAAAGATGTGACTGCATCGGCAGTTGAGAGTCCTTGTCGAAAGCCAAACTGTCGTGGTGTGAAAATTTTACATTTTCTGAAAAATACTGTTATTCTTGTTGCGACTAATTTGTCAAGTATTTTTGGAAAACTCTATAGAAGCGAGATAGACCGGTAGTTTTCAAGAAGAAACTTTGAGCCTTTTTTAAATATAGCTACTAAATAGTAAAAGATTCGTTAACTAATTGCAGAAAAAATCAATGCATTGATCATGGAGGATTCACAAGATATCCCCTACAGGGTGAGGCCTGCAACTAAGAAGGATATGCAAGAAATAATTAATACAGCATTTTGCAATGTTAGCGTAGCTACGCTAGCCAATTATGAAGAACAACTGAAAATCATTTATGGCTGTGTATCATGCAGAAAGGGAACATTTTTGAATATTTACTTTAATTTCAAGTGTTTCCACCCAGTTCCTTTGCAAAATAAAGTTTTCGTTTCCTCTTTTTGTTGATTTTTGTTATCAGTGCGGACAAAGTAATATTATTTTCGAAATTCTTTCATTGAAAAGAGTCGAAAGGTCATAAACCAATTGAAGATTGATCGTAATTTTTTAATAAATTTTGAAATGTGCCACTTATTTTTGTGTTATATATTTACTTACTTTTTTTACTTTTTCTTTTGTCAGTGTATTTTATACATTTAAATGAAAGAAATAAAATATATTATTATTTTAGGATTGATCGGGGTTTCCAAGGAGTGATGAAAAGACACGGTTTCAAAGGTATGCCTGCATCTCATGGGGTGACGAAAACTCATCGCCGAGGTGGCAATATCGGCGGGGGTGGAGAAAAAGGACGTGTCTGGCCAGGTACGAAAATGCCTGGTCACATGGGCAATAGATATCGTGTTACCAAAGGTCTAAAAATATTGAGAATAAACACAAAGTATAATGTACTTTGGGTATCAGGTCAAGCTATTCCAGGAGAAACAAATTCAATTGTTTATGTATTTGACAGCAAACTACCCCTGAGGAAACCCACTAAACCATTGCCTTTCCCCACGTACCTTGGAGATATAGATGAAAATACTCCTGAAGACATTTATGATGAAACCATCCATAATTTTTCAGACCCGACAATTCTTTATGATGAAAAATAGATCTAGTTCTGTTGTATAAAATAAAATAAAAAATAGAGATTAAAAATTTCACATAAAATGAAGTGCTTAAGTCTTACTTACACACCTCTCCCATAACTGGCAAGATTTTTGTCAAAGTGTAACTTTGAGGTAAACCGTGCTAAAATCATAAATTAGAAATATTTCAACTATATAACAACTTGCAAATATCACAATCCGGGATACAAATCCACGACGCAGCGGATCCCTTGGGGATGCTTCCCACAGGCAGCGCCTTCAGCCTCTTTTTGGTGCCTGTGTAGAGACTTCCGTGCCTAGACACCCACTTTGATGTACAGGTGGACACTCCCCGATCCTTATTATTTTTTTCTGTTTAAATACTCTGAATAAATGATGAGTCGGCATTTAAAAGTTTGATGTTGATTTTGTTTATAAATATAACATTGTTGACACAGTAGCTCTCAGTACGTTTATACATATAAAGCGGTTCCAATATATCAAGCGGTGCACGTCACAGTTTTACTTTGTATATATAATGACAAAGTTATTACATATTACAACAGGTCAACTAAACATTACCTAATTATAACACATTGATTAATTAAACCAACAAACTAAAACATCGATCAAACGTTCAATAAAATGACAATAAGATGCAATCTAAGCCAAGTTATTAGAGACTGTGTGGCAATATACCATGTAAACGTAGTTATAACGCAATACCTACTTAAATATTTCGTATGTGCATGTGGAATTTGCACGCCGATATAGTTTTGAGTGACGTCAGAATATCACTAGGGATGATGTGCACCGTTTGATATATTGGAATTACTCTACACATGTATTCAAATGGTATTGAACCAGAATAATAATTTAAAATATTACTATGCAACTTATGAATTGTTTCTATTTTTACAATACTATATTCATAAAATAAGTGAAGAATTGTTTGACAGTATTTTAGTAAAAAAAAAATTCATCAACATATTTCAAAGAGTGACCAAAGTGACTAGACTAAATTCTGCACCTACACGGTGCTAGCAACTACTGTAGCTATATATCGACTTTGTCTGTCCATAAATATTTCGTCATATCAGGATGTGACTCACATGCTTCAGATGATATGAGCAGTCTAATTATAATACTTGATTTATATTGGATGTATTGCATATTATACAAATATCACTGTGAAGTGCTTTATGAAGTTTTATAAATAGCAGCTCCATCTACTAAAAGAGCATTATATTCTTGTCAAATTGGCTGATATTATTAAAAATATATGTTCTTGTAAATAAAGGAATACTGCAGAATTGCCAAAGAAGTTTTTTGGCTAAAACTTACCTATTAGGAAAATATCTCTTGAAGTGGCGCATTAATCCATGTTAAGATATTTTATAGAACTAAAATTACTGATTGAATTAAAGAAGCATTATAAGGTTTAATAATTATGACTGCCTCAAAATATTAGATCCAGCTTTCAGAATGGAACAATGACCGCAATGATAAATACTTGACGATTTATAGAAGAAAATAGGATACCAACAACTATTTAGTAAATTAAAACTTAAAGATTAGATGTAATAAATAAACTCAAAAAGAATTTAGTTTTTTTATTTCAAACGGGCAACATTTAACAGTGTTGTAAATGAAATGTATAATACTTACAATTAAAACTAGCTTATGATTTAGATAGAATCTGAAGTTTCCGGAACGAAGTTTTGATAAAAATTAAGGTTTCCAACAAAATATTTGAAAGTTTGCAAAAGTCCGGGAAGTTTTCTTTGGAAACTTTCAGGATATTCAAATATTTCAGGGTTGGCATGTTTAAAACATCGCACAACAAATGTTTAAAACATATTTAATACACAAGCGATGTTTTAAACAACACAGTTTAAAACACAGTGTGATGTTTTAAATAAATGTATTATTTTGGAGTTTGTGGAAAAGCAGGTAAAGTGCCGATGATGATCCATTCCGATAAATAATTTCGATATAGTGGTCACGTGCACTAAACTGACTATTTTATTTGTAGAGTGCTGTAAAATCCGTTTAAGAGCGCCATCTGACATCAAGTAGTAGTAGCAGACATAGTGTGCCTGGCACCATTTAATTTTAGTTGAATATAGATTTAAACATATCATTTAAAACTTAAAAAAAAACGTGTTTTAAACAAAAAAAAACTGTTTTTTTGTTTAAAATGAAAAAAAACTGTTTTTTTCCAACCCTGAAATATTTTATTGGAAACTTTCATTTTTATTGAAACTTTGTTCCAGAAACTTCATATGGAAAGTTTCCTTTACCCATCTCTTATTTTTATGAAAACTTCATTTCAGAAACTGAAAATTTCCTGGAAGCTTTCATCGGAAAGTTTCCTTTAATGAAATGAACATATCATAATTATGCTTTGTGCTCTCCTAGAAGAATAATCACGAGGCATCACTATCAAAACCTAGACTGTCTTGGCATTTTGGTTTCAACTTTTGTTATCTGCATTATCTAATTGATCTTTTGTAAATTCAGACTTCACCGTCTCATGTTCTTTAGCTAAATGCTCATCCAGCTTGGATTTCCTTTCGAAACTTGCGGTGCAAATTTGGCAACTAAAATACGAATCAATTTTTTAACACGTTAATGCGATTGTTACAAACTTTGGGAGGTATTTCTTTCCCACTATCTTTTAGAAAATGCCTTAAAACGCTACAATAATGATATACACGATGTTGGAAAACTCAATTGATAATATCTCTTGCACACACAGTGGGCCATAATTCTCAAAAGTTGGGAAAAATATCAAATCAAAAATTGTCAAATATGTTGTCGTGTTTAAAAACAAAATTATATGTAAAAAAAACTTTTTAAAAACAAGCTTTTATTATTATTTAGGTGTACTAAAACCAAAAAAATAAAATTAATTGTCTTAAAAGCTTGACACGTGCGACAAGTTCATACAGGCATTAATTTTGTTTAACAGAGATTGTAAGTACCAAGTAAGTATTTTCTTTTTTCTGTTTATGGATCCTACAACCCATTAACGAAGTGTTTTAGGACAAGCTGATCTATAAGATTTTAGACTTCATTTAGAAAAGGAATCCCCCTCCTGAAGCTTGCAACTTAGCCAGGGAAATACCCTGTACATCACATGAAGAGCTATCATGAATTATTATTGCATTACTATATTGCCGAGAGTTGGAATAAAATATAGAGGTGCAATACACATACGTCGCAATGTGGTTTGTTCTGTATCCTACGGCGGTAGTTCTGTTGGCCTACCATTATGAATGCTTTCCACATCTATATCAGAGGCGTGCCCCGCCGCCCATGTGTGCTTGCGACCCCCCCCCCCCCCCACTCACTAATTTTCATTTTCGAGAAAAAAATTTCGCACACAGCAAGAGTAGGCACAGCCCTGCATAGTTATGAACACAGCGTTCTTCCCCTATAAGTTGTCAATATTTCTTATGTCAGAGTTAACATTTCTTAACCATTCCTGTTAGTGGGCCAACAAACATTATCTTGGAGCCACATGACACACCCACTTTACCTCCATCTTATTCCATCTCTCTGCTACATCGCTACAAAATATAGGCAACCAATTTTACATCAATACTCTTGATTACACAAATTAAAGGTTAGATGTAATAGAAGTCTTGAGATAAGCCTGTCGCCGTCAGATCGGTATCAGACGCAATGGCCGCTAGGATATAATTAATGTCACTTCTCGTATTTGAATAACCAATAAGTAGCTGGCATTAGAAAATAAGGACATACTTAATCATTTAGCAGATTATAAAAATGAACCATTTAAGAGCGCCATCTGGCATCAAGTAGTAGTAGCAGGCAGTAAGTTGGCATCATTTAGTTGAATAGTTTTAAAAGTTTTAAACCTGTTTTAAAGATGTTTTAAACATGTGATTTAAAACATCGAAAAAACTGTTTTAAACAAAAAAAACTTGTTTTTTTCCAACCATGAATCTATTTTTGGCTCTACAAATATTTTCTCGAATCAAATATTATGCGTGCAAAAAATGTCGGAGTTTTTGGCGGTACGGGAAAGATCAAAGAAGCTGACATTTTTTACACGCATAAGACGTCTGTAGTCAACTATATACAGTAATACTAATTATTTAAAGACTTACTTTCATCTCTCTTATGATTTAAATGACTCAAAATATTAAGGTACTTGTATACTGATAAGAGCGAATCTAGCGATGGATTTAATGAATTAAAGCGCGAGAGAGATAGAGTAAAGGGATTTGGCAACATTGTATTAAATACGATTGTCATGAGTGTAATATACTAATCTGCTACATTTAATCTGGCTGTATTTCATTCGTGCCGAGCCGAATTTTCCAATTTCGATATGCAATTTACAATGAGATTTAACTGGAAGTCTTCCTCTTTACATCGCAACGTCATACGGACATCCCGCTGGCGTTTTTCGAAAAATATGAACGTATGAAGATCACATGTTTTTGTAATTTTTTCGTCTCCGAAATGTCAGCTGTTTTTTACTGTTAAACTGTTAAACGGTAAGAGCTAGCTTGAAATAAAAAATTAGGTCAAACAAGCATTTTCCACTGCGAACTTGCTACCATCAGAATTTTGATTTTTCTTTTCGTTACAGAGATATTTACTGAAATGTCGACGATGTAGTGCAAAAAAAATCAAATTTTGTGCTTCAGTTGATATATTTGTTATATTCAGTATCCATAGATACTTACTGCTTACACAGAACTGTTGAGGATAAATGCGTGTCGAATTGTTCCGTAGATGTTTGCACAACCTGGCTGCCGATGTTAAAAGAAGAACTTAACAAACTCAACATTGTTTAAAATAAAACTATCAATTAGATATATCAACAGTTCTGTGTAAGCAGTAAGCATCTATGGATACTGAATATAACAAATATATTCTTAAAGCTGTGTATTTAATATACACAGCCCACAAACATTATAATACGCTTTGAGAAAGGAAACAGATTCGTTTTCCGAAACGTCAGCAAAATACGTCATTTTTATATTTTTGTTCTTATTAATTATTTGTCAAAAACCACTCTCTAACTGATCCTTTGACATAAAAGTCACAGGCCTAGAGGTTATTTTCCAGTAAAATACTGGTTAATTGTATTATTTTGTAGATTTCAGACATTGTTTAGAAGAATACATGTGGCAGAACATCCCAATAAGAATAGAGAAAAATTAAGAGTCAACATTAACTTAAGCCGAGCTCTACTATGTCAAAAAAGGCATGCCTATGAAAGTCAAACTTTCCGAATCGATTACTCCGAAGCTAAACGGATGATTTTATTTTTATTGAAAATTCAAGTGTAAAATCACTTTATTTATTAGTGTACCAAATATTTAAACCTGTAAAAGTTCATTTTAGTATACAAGTATCTTAACTATAAAACTTATAATGTTCACTTTATAAAATAAGTTAATAAACACCGGAGAAAAATATTTGTTGACTATCTGTAATCGCTGCAATACCTACGTTAATATGACTGTTACAGGATATGCTCTATTACCAGCTTTAGTGTGGAAAAACTAACAATCACATAAAAAAATTTTCAAATAAAAAAGTTTCTTTGAACTTTAAACCCCACTTCACTACGATTCACTACCCTTCTAATTTTAATAATAAAAACATTATATTTAAATATGCACTTTACAAGTTTTGTTCGAGATGTTCGCGTTTTTATTTTTTTTGTAAAAAATACATCATGCAAAAAGAACTTTTTGTTTGACTATAGCTAAGGAAAAGGTTGAAAGAATATGTTGTTAAAATTTAAATTCGTTATCTCTAATTACAAGCGGGATATTGAAATAAATATTTTTGTTTTTTGTAATTTTTGTAAATAAATGCCTTTTTCTCCCATTTCACAATTCCGAATGAATTGGAGAACTCGAAATTCAAATCCGGCAGGAAATTTTACATAAGAATTTGGTTTTTGTTTTTGTATACTCTTTAATCGACTCCCCCTTGTCAATTTCGAGACCAACTAAAACATACTAGCTCTCTCAGCATACCATGTTTATTTGCGCATACATTCAAAAGTTAAATAATTCGGAAGCAGGTTTATACTGCCTATATTCTATTTGTATTGTCTGTTACATAACTGCAGGTAGGAAACACAACTTTGCACTTATTTTGGCATTTACCTGAACTTTCTTTTTCGTGGAACGTTAGAACCGGGGTTAGAATGAAGCTTTTCATGAACTGCTAAATTGTACTTCTCGGCAAAACGTTTTCCACAAATGCTACAGCAAAATTTTTTCTCACCAGTGTGTATTCGCATGTGACGTTTGAGATGCGACCCTGACATCAATGCCAATCCACATAAAGTGCATTTATAAGCTTTCTGTCCCGTATGAGATAGTCGGTGTATTCTAAAGGAGGTGCGATGTACAAACCTTTTGCCACATTCGTCACACTGATACAGCTTTTCCCCTAAAAATAATTATTAATTAATAACAAAATCATATCAACATTATTAGTACCTACAGTAACTACTCAGAGGTTTTAACTTCGGAATAATGTCACATGGATTAGATTTCATTCATTTTTGGCAACTTAATAGTAAAAAAAATAAGTAAGACACTTAAAAAATGCATCAAAGAAAAGACTTTTTTCGAAATACAATTCATTTCCAAGATAGATTTAACATTTAAAAATACAATTTAAGGGGGCTGTAATAGATAGATAGATAGATAGATAATAGATAGATAGATAATCTTTATTTCTCCATTGAAAAAAATATAATATATGCATACAAGAAACAATGCAGAAAAGTTAAAAAAAAAGTACATGTAAATAAGGTAATTATAAAAAGAAAACAGAAAGTTAACTAAACAAAAAGTAACTAAATATTTAAAAACTCACTTGTTGTATAGCAGTTCTTATCTAGTAAAATTTTTTTTAATTTTGATTTAAAGATATGTATATTTGCAGAGACTTTAGTAGTATCTTCGGGTAAATAGTTGTAAAATTTACAGCCTTGGTAAATAAAACTCTTTTGAAGAGAATTTGTTCTATGAGAATCGGATAGTAAAAGATCTCTGTCTGGTTTCATATGAATGGTTAACTTGATTACTAATAAGACTGATTTTATTTTTGTATACATACATACAAACTTCGCAAATATATTGACCAGCAACAGTTAAAATTTTCAGAGATTTTAAGGCATTACGACATGATTCTTTATAATCCAAGTTTAATAGAATACGTATTGCGTATTTTTGTAAAACGAATACCCTGTTTACACTACTGCTGTTCCCCCAATTTACAATTCCATACCTTAGATGTGAGTGAAAATTGGCATAATACAAAGTTTTGAGAACATCCTGACTACAGTGCTTAGACATAAATTTAAGAGCATAACAGCTGGTCCTTAATTTCATGCAAAGATTATCTACATGTTGATACCATTACATATGCCAATCAATAGTATGCTGGCATCATTTGTTTCTATTGGATGGTCAGTATCATCGAAAAGGGTAATGTCTTCAATATTACTTCTTAGTGAAAATTGGGTAGAGACAGTCTTTGATTTATTTAAGACTAAATTATTTTCGTTGGCCCAACATATTATTACTTCATACACTCTTTCGCATGTGACCTTTTTTTTTAATTAAATTATTACCAGTAACTATAGGATATTGGTATCGTTCAGAAAAGATTATCATCCTTATAATTCGAAAACCATAAATCAAATTTTGGATAAAGCATGCTGATCAATAATATTGCATTAGTTTTCCAGTAAAAAAATGCTTAATATGACTTCTCGAAAAATTGACCCTTTTTTTCTTAACCCTTTACGGACTAGTGGCTATCCTGTGGAACCACCTTATGTACACAAAAAGACGAATACTTAACGAATTAATGAAATTATCTAAATTTTGTGGCATTATTTGAAATAATGTTGAGAATCGTTTTTCAAAAGTTGTTGGTCTTATGTATTCGGTAGAACAATGATGTCTGAGGGTTCCACGTGTAGAGATACGCAGCACTGAAGATCCAGTAGAAAAACATATTTGAATCCCGAACTGTCCATTGGAAAAAAAAATGGATAATGATAGTAGTACTAGTTCAAATAAGAAGTCTCTAAGAGTAGGCATCCTTACGTATATTGATGATAATTATAAGGTTTATAAGGGCTATATCTAATCGTATCCCTTGTAGCTTTTTATCAATCCTGAAAGGGTTAATAAAAATTTACGCCAATGACAGAAGTTATGTTTTATTAAAAAAATATATAGTAAGTAAAGGTCTTTGATACCGATTCAAATTTGGTTGAAATTGGATGACTAATAAATGAGCTACGAAGGTGTGAAAAGTGGAACACACTGTATATAGTACAGAATGTCACTGAGCTACTCATTCTATTCTCTTAACTAATAGCAGCATTAATATTTCATAAATTCGCGATTTCAGTAATGCCAATAACAAGTACCTAGTATTTTTTGCAAATATCTATACTTTTTTGCCTACCCCCCTTGTATTTACTAAACTAGGTACTAACCAGTATGTATCGGAACATGTCTTACGAGGGCTCCCTTTTGAGTAAAAGACTTGTTGCAATAAACACAAGTAAATGGGTTAATACCATTATGCATGTCCATATGTATATTAAACGCAGCTTTGTGCTTATATGACTGCCCACAAATCTCACAAATAAATGGACGGTAGTTGTTATGAGATTTCATATGATTTTTCAGTTCTCCTGATGTTCGAAATTCTTTTGAACAGTGGCATAGGTAAGGTTTTGATAATTCAGGATTTTTTTTTCTTTTTCCTTTCTTTTTCACTGTTGGTTCTTCAAGTTCATCTAAGTTTGTCTTATCACTTTTAACATATTCATCAAGCTTGATATCAATTAATTCTGGATTAAAAAATTCAATGGTAGGTTTTAAATATGGTACTTCTGTTAGTAAATCGTTGTTTAAATTACTTTTAACATCATCGTTACAGTTAAATAGGTTAATATCACTTATTTCATTAATTATATTAGTCTCTAGGGTGCTTATCACATTTGTAGTTAATTCTTCTTTAGTCGGCACAGCAAAGTTTTCTTTGGATTTCTCGACATATTTCTTAAATTGATTATGTATTTCTATTTGCCTTAATTCAATAGCATCTAATTCGTTTATTAAATTGTAACATTGCAAACAAATATTAAAATGTCGATTGTATAAGAGCTTGCCTGCAACACTTTCAACTATTGATATTAAAGGGGTCTGTGAATGTTTAGAATTTGTGTTATTTAAATTAAATTCAACAGATTTTAATAAACTGCAGCATAATGCACAATGTTTTACGTCTTCCATATTTTTAAAGAATGTCTTGTTTGTTATAACCATAGATGACTTATTGTTTCGAGTTTGAGGTTAGTTTTTTGTTTTGGTTTTGGTTTATACTTCATAGTGTCAAATATATCATATATGGGCAGATTTCTAAATTCACCGGTGGATCGTACCGGTAAGCAATAACATTATTTGATTGGCTATTTTGAAAAGCATAGCCAATCAGCTTCGTATTTTGTCCACCCAGGCCCTGCGCACTCCCACTATATTTCAAAACAGCGTGTTTAGTTTGAACTTCCGTCGATCTGTCGCTACTTGTACTTGAATCACGGCGGCTGCGCAAATCTGAGGCATGTTTTTGCGCATAAGACGCTACAAACCGCGATAAGCGGAGCCATCCGAGCGAATAAGCTGTGACGTCACGCTTAAAGCGGTATCGCGCGGTCTCACTAAGGCGCTAGAAAATGTGTAAGCGGAAAATAGTAGGGATATGACATAAGAACGTTAGAGATGGTTAGAACTAAACTGTTAAAAAAAGCTAAAAAGACATTCATTTTTGCGGAGAAATATATGATGACGTAGCGCTTCAAGGCGCTTAAAGCATTGGGATAAGACGCGAGATCGCAAAAATATGCCTTTGTCGCGCCATTATTGTTTACACATCTGTGCTTTGTGTTTTGGACATTAAACTAATAATTATTAAATCCATAGAGCAGGAGTCCATTTGCTTATTTGTAAATAATGTGAGTTTCCAATGAAACTGATTAGACACGACGCTGTTCTGTTAAATATTAAAAACTGTAATGGGTTATAAGTGTTGTATGTGTTCACGTCGCGTCGTGTTGCGACTTCGAAAAATTCCAACATGCATAGGTATTATTGATCTGCAAAGAACGTGACTCCCAAGAAATTGACTAAAAACGAAAGACTGACGGGTTGTACACTTCTGTGCAATGAAATCCCGTACACCTATTTTTCGCCTTATTAAATCATTATTTATTTGTCAGTGTCATATTTTCGCAATGCCAAAATTAACTGAACATGAAAAAATTTTAATTCTCTTTAAAATTAAAGAGAGATGGTCTATCAGAGCAGTTGCTAACCATTATCAATTGAATAAAAGTACTGTTATGAGTGTGAAGAAAAGTGGGAAGAGGAAGGTAGCATAAAGAGAAAAGACAGTTCAGGCCTATCGAGAAGTTCAAATCTCGTTCAAGATGAAGCACTCCTTGGCTATTTGAGGCAAAATCCGTTTTAAACAGCAGGACACATTTTCTAGTGTCGAGGTTAGCAGCTAGCCGAAGGATAGGAAAATCGAAAATAAAAAACTGTACAAGTGCCAAGAAGACCATATTAACAGGAGAACAAGCAAGCCCGCATTATGTTTTGTTTAAATTGTGTCTATCGCCCGTTGGAGTTTTGGACCAATGTTGTGTTTACCGATGAAAAAGTTTTTCAGTCTTGTAATGAAGGACATGTACAAAATATTAGGTTACATTATTTACATAAATACAATCGCAGCTATGTGCAGTTGCTGTGAATTTTTCAACGTCAGTTTTTACATTTGTTATAAATCGAAATCATTCCTATCGAATGGTGTAAAAAAGTAAAAAAAACAAAAATATGTGTTTTTCTTCTGGATTAACATTATTCAAATACATAACTTATGACGTTTCACAATCAATGTCAGTTTTTTGTAACCTATATGATAATGAAAAATCTAAATTCCAAAAAGACTGATTCACACCACTTAATGTTAGTAAAGGACGTGAAAATGTATATTATAGCGGGTTTATACGTGCATGGATTTAGTGGCGCCAGTAGATATTGGCACGCTAGTAAAAAAATATTACACATATAAACAGTTACTGGCGAGCAAGCTTTTACCTTGCATGCATTGATGCATGCTCGCCAGTAACTGTTTATACGCGCAATATTTTTTTACTGGTGTGCCAATATCTACTGGCGCCACTAAATCCATGCACGTATAAACCCGCTATTATTTAATTATATTACAGGTATTTTGGTACATTAGTTACTTCAACATTTTACTTATTTCAAGGCAGTTTCAACATCTTAATACTTTTGTAATAATTTTACTTACGTTAGTTACTTTTTAAATGTATTTTTAAATATTATTGTATTTATTGTAATGATTTTCCGTTAAATTAATAAATGATCAATTTCTAGTTTTGAAATGACTTATTTAATTTTAAGGCCACTGTTAGACTATAAAAGTTCTTTGACAAAGATCTTTTATAAAAGATATTTTATGAGTAATTTGATAGATCTCATAAAATCTCATCTTATAAAATATCTTTTATAAAAAATCTTTGTTAAAGAACTTTTGTAGTCTAATGATGGCCTAAGCAATTTGTTTGAAAATCATTTAAAATTCCCGGCTATGACAATCCCGCCTATATAAAAAAGGCGGGAATACAGCGCCACTCTCGACGTAAGTTTTGCTGTTCAAAAAATCCTTGAGAGTTGCCTATCTATAACATATAATATTCTTTAATCTATGTGTCCACCGGTGAATTTAGAAAAGTGCGGTATATAAATCTTTTATCTATGGTCAAATATCTCTTGGGTTTTTCACTTTTGCCCATTGGCATAAGCGATACCTTAAGGCTCTTCACTAGAGTGAGAAGATAGTAAATTAAAGTTCAGTCGATTTTGGATGGAAATAAAACAAAGACACGAGATATATTTTTACTTCCTCGCTTACCAAAAGAAAATATTGCAATTTCGGAGTACCTACGTAGATTACGAAAATTAAGGTGTTTAATTCCGTCAGTCTGGCGTCTGTCTGTTGGCGCTAGATCTACAAAAGTACTTACGGGGAAGGTATTTAGAGGTAGTTGACGCGACTGCCAACGGGATACAATTCTATTGAAAAATATACAGGGTGGACCCCATAAAAAATATAATTAAGGAAAAAAAAATGACGAAAAACAGTAATATTTGGCGTCAAGGTAGAAATATATAAAAAAATACAGTCACCCTAAAAAAATTAAAAATTGTAGCGGGGCACGATAATATTTCGCATGCAGTTAACACACCACTGTCGAAGAAGAAAAATATGAAAAAAATACAGGGTGGTCACTTAAAAAAAAAATAAAAAAAAGTGACTGAGGATGATATATTTCGCGTGCAGTTAATATACAACTGTCAAAGAAGCAATCTATGAAAAACAAAATATACAAGGTGCTCACCAAAATATATAAATAAATAAATAAATAAATAAAAATGTGACAGGGGACCATAATATTTCGTATGCAACCATCACAACTGTTAAAGAAAATTTTGAAAAAGGTATACAGGGTGATCACCCTAAAAAAACAATGAAAAAAATGTGGCGATGAACGATAATATTTGGCATGTAGTTAACACAAGTGCCAGGGGGAAAAAAACATGAAAAATATATAGGGTGGTCACTCTAAAGAATAGCAAAGCTAAAAACGTAGGTACTCTTCGCCAATTTACTGAGCTTTTTATATAACTGTTACACATTCTATAGGATACTCTTCGCAGTTTCTTTGTAAATAATGTTAGTTTTTGGATAGCCTGAATTTTGTGACACCAACTTTGTTGTGAAAAAAAATATATGAAAAAAAAATGAAAAAAGAACATCCAACCTATCTGGGATTCGAACACAGATGAATCTTTGGATTGCAAGAAACAACAACAACAACAATAATATTTTATTTAAAGTTTAAGTACAATATATGTGCCTCGCCGGATTCTAGCCCGAAGCCAGCCAGACAACCACGGCGAACATCGCCTAGGTGGGTGTGAGGCTAGGCGGGGTAGGTCCGGTTGGGCTTGGAAGTAAATTCGAGAGGGAGGCTAGAAGCTCCTGTCTGCCACAGGAAGACTTAAAAACTAGATTAAAATTTTTGACGTGTCCACATGGACCTAAAAGTAGCTTAAAAATAAACACATCACTGAGAACACTAAAATCGTAGGCGAGCGCACTTCGTAATTTTGATTGTTGATACGGGGAACACAACTAAACGAAAAAACCCGTTCGAACAAATGACGACCTTGTGGTCTGATCACCGACAAGGAAGGTAGGGTGGAAATAAAATTGTGGTTTAAAAAATTAGGATTTAGGTAAGTTTTCGGCCTAGATGAGGGGATTTAGAGAGGCAAAAAAGGGACAAAAATAACAAGAAAGAATAAAAGAATAAAATTGTACAAACATAAAGGGCAGTGGCGGCTGGTGAAATTTCAATATTTTTTTTCTCGTCTGTGGCGAATGGGACCCATACCAAATATGGGAAATAACTCCAAAACGTATTTTTTATTTTTATGAAAAGTCAAATGTATATGACAAAAAAAAAATTAAACAGGAGTCCCTAGACCCAGGGGAGGCTACCGAATTTTTAAAAAAATTTTCGCAAACTGCTTTGTCAAAATTTTTTAGAGGTATTAGAGAAGTGCTTCTCTAGATGTTATTTCCCATATTTCGTATGCGCCACAGACGAGAAAAAAAATATTCACCAGCCACCACTGATAAAGGGGGAGAAAGAGGGATTGGAAAGATGTAAAATTGAGGAAATATGTAAAATTGAGGAAAGATAAGAGTTCGTAGAAGGAAGTGTGGCTAGGGGAGCAGCTCTACGAGCGACATTTCCGGTTTTAGAAATGCGCCGATCAAATGCAATATACTCTTCGTTTTTGCGAAGAGTATAATAATGAAAAAATGTGACGGATGGCAATATTTCGTATGTAGTTAATAGTCACCCAAAGAAAAGTTATGAAAAAATGTGAGGAATAATATTTCGCATGCAGTTAACACAACTGTCTAAAAAAAATGAAACAAAAAAATATTCAGTATGGTATTAGAAGAACCTTACACACATCGTCTGATGGACGCGACACTAATTTATTTATTATGGGCGCCACGCGCGTCCTCCCTTGATTGTGTATGGTTATTTCTACTCCCAGTGGAGTAGAGTGGAGTGGAGTTCTACAAGTTTTAAAGATGTTTGATAGACGAGAAAGGTAAAAGCTGTACTTACCTTAGATTTCTAACTACCTTCTCTCCCAATGTGGCTTCTCTGGCAATACACTTTAGCTTATTTATCTAACACTGTAATGGATCTTGTGTGCTTAGAGATCTTTGATTTACTTTTATAGAAAATCCCTCTCGAGCTTTCGTGAGCCGATCGGTGTATTGAGTTACAGACTTACGGGGTCAGGAGACACCCGATACTCGACGTCAGTAGATGTCAGTGTTTTCTAGATGCCGACACCGCGCCATCTCTGGGACGATTACCGAACTAACTATGCGTAGTTTTCTGTTATTCACACATGGGATTAGAGTAAATGTATATCGGGTGTTCCATTTGAAAAAAACAAGTTTATGGCGCCATGCTCAAACGAATAACCTTGTGTACTTCAAAATATTTTTAAATTATACACTTTTGTGTGCCTTATAACCCCGTTGTTATAGGAGAGCCAGAATAAATGGATGACGCGGGGTTCAGACAACCTGTATAGTTATTCCCTACTTACACGTCTAGTTGGGTTTGCCGTATTGTAGTAGTTCCTCAGATAGCAACACGACGTCACCAGGACGTCCAGTTTTGATCCTCATATGGTCTGAACGTCTTAGACCTAATATGGACGTCCTTAAGACGTCCATAGTGGCACGTCCTTGGGAAGTCAAAGAATGTACGTCTTTAGTACGTCCATATCAGGCCCCCCGTCATTTTCATATTCTTTGGATTTGGAAAATAATACATTTTATATCCAAATGGATTATTCTTTGCGTGAAATAAGAATTTCCACGAATAAAAATGACCGAGTTCAGTTTTAAGTATAAAACCTTAATTAAATTTTAGTCCAAGATCCGGCAGTTTATTTGTGCAGGTATATGCTTAATAAAATTAGATGAAAATGAAATATTAATGATAACATAATAAATTACAGCCGGGTTGCTGACTTACTACTTTCAACTGTTCAGTCTTTAAGTACATAATAAGATAGCCGTTCACTGGCCGAGTGACTAAGGCGTTGACTTACAAATCAAAAGGTCGGCGCAGCGGTTCGATCCCCACTCACTTCGGTTTTTTTTTTTCGCTAATATAATTGTGAGAATATTTTAGTTGGTTTTTTATAAAGGTTAATTGCTTATAAAACCGATATATCCCATGAAGGTCTTTTTGAAACTTAAAGGTCTTTCTTCCGAATTTGGATGTCCCTAGGACATACGAATGTCTTAAGCAAACTTCCGTGGGACGTCTTCAGTACGTATTTGTGTTATTTGGGTTATGGGGTCATGGTGAAGAATTATAAAAGTGAAGATATAATAAATAAATCATTCTCGAACGAATCTAATACAATTATATAATTGTGGCTTAAATAGTATTTAATTATTTATCCACGTCGTCTCCTCTGGTTACGCTACTAATTTTGGAACCTAATTATCTATTTAAATTGGGAATATATATGCATATAAGTATAAATATTTTTTAAAAATGTAGGTAATCGTGAATATTTTGACATAGGTATTTTCAACAAAAAATTTCATGCATTATCATAAATTTTTGTTACAAATATAGGTGGGTATTCAATAAATACATTCTTGCAATAAAGAATCTGAATAAGATATGAATAAATGCATGTATTTAGATTTTGAATTCTAATATTTTCATATATTAATATATATGCGCATTATCGATATATTTATATTTTAAGTCAAATGTCAATTTAAAATGAAATTTGAAATTAATTTTCCTCATTCTGAAAGAAAAAAATATTTTACAATATTTTTAGAGAGGCACAATATTTGAAATTTTTATATATAGAAGACAAAGATAAGATAGAAAAAACTATTATTATTATTATTATTTTGATGCCTATCAGAAATATTATCGATTTGCTCTTACCCTCAAGGGGTGAAAACCACCCCCAAATTTCGATATTTAATACTTGAAAAAGTCTTTCTGATTTATTTTTGAAATGTAGCGTATTTGTGGCTTTAGGATCGCTGATTGTGAATCTGAAGTCAAAATTAAAAAATTCAAAATGGCGGCTGCAATATGGAGGATGGAAAATTTTTCTAAAGCAAGTGTTTTAAACGGACAAAAAAATGAGCATCTGGGTTATGCTATACATTAATGAAAAACAGCATATTTGAAAAAAAAATAATAATTACTGGATAATTACAAAGACAAAATGGCGACCTTTTGATAAAGAAAATGTGAAAACGCACATTGTTTCAGCCATAACTTCTTTATTTTTTATGATACAAAAACAAACAAAATCATCTTAAGGATTAATTAACTATATCTTTAATTTGACTATTTTTGACTAGGTATATTTTTTTGATGATTTCTTATTAAGCATAAAATTCTAAATATGGCACGGCATAATGCCATACTTTTCGATATAAGACACCCACTACCATACCAGACGTTGCCTATCTTTCGGCAACCTCCCTAGTCATAATTTTCTATACCATAATTCGTCCTTTCACCACATTTTATCTACTTTAAACCCCTTTTCTATTATATATATCCGCTCCGCCCAGCCGCACGCATCCACCACGACTCTGCATGTCGTGGTTGTGCAACTGGCTCCGGACCGGGATTCGACTAGGCGCATACTACACAATTGATAATAAATTGTTATTGTTGTTTTTGTTTTGTTGTATTGTGGCGAATATGCTGACCGACTGTCTATCGCGCTTCGGGTTCGAGCCCCAGCCCCGGTACTGATAATACCAATGGGTATGTAATTTCTTATGCGTGTTGGGTATTTTGCCTCTGTAAAAATATTTAAAAATTTTGATGAAATAAACCTCTCCGTCAAAACAGACAGAGGCTGGTTTTTATACTGCTATTACAAAATGTCTTACACCTAAAAATATATAAACTGAAACAAAATGTTAAATGATGAATACAAAAAATTAAAACGAAGGCAGTTGACGATTCGGAAAATAGTTCTTTTTATGTTATCAAAACATTAACTTTGAAGCTTGTAAGTCTGCGTTTTTCCAAATCTGGACAGCCTTGGCTTTGGATTTGAGGGTTGCCTAGTTGCCTACTATCTGTGGTGTGTTTATGTTTTTTTTTTAATTCTACAAGTTAGAATTTTTGACGGAAATGTCATAGTTTCTAAGATATTCAAAATTTAAACTAAATATTTCATCATTATTAGAAAATATTATTTAGGTATTAAGCAAATCAGAACGTAGACACTTTTTCAATATAAAATTATCTACTTTCTGTGTATTGATACCTTAATCTGGTCACGCTATTATACTACACTTTAAAACACTCATTATTGAATTACATGAAAGGATTCCTAGCATATTAAAGCAAAAATTTTTATTGAAAATACTTAAATCATTTATTGAAATTCAGTAATTCACAATCATTATTCAATCTTACATTCTATTTCAAACTCTAGAAAAGTTATACAAGTTTTTTTCGAACTTGTTAATTCTAATCAGTGGAGTGTAGAAACATTGATTTATTATTTACAAGCCTATTCTTAGTAAGCTCCTTCATAATATAGAATCTTTTCTTTGATGCATTTAAAGACTATTACTATAGTCAACCATCCTAAGTTGGCAAGTAATCGCGCAGAGAGAGAGGAAATATCATCACCGTTGGACAGAAACAAACAAGCTTCTTAAGCTAGCTAGCTAGCTTATATAATTTAGCTAACTTAAGAAGCTTAAAAATCTTGTTTGTATCTGTCCAACAGTGACAATATCTCTTCTCTCTCTCTGTGCGACTACTTGCCAACTTAGGATGGTTGACTAGTAAGCTGCCAAAAATGAGCGAAATCTAATTCATATGAGATTATTCCGAAGTTGAAATCTTTAATTACTGTACTAAGAAATCTGCCTGTGTTCATGGAAACAAACCAAATAGATCTAGTTAATACCGGACGACCCCGAGTCAATGTAAGCCTCCAAATTTTTTATTGTTTTTTTATTCAAAAATTTCGTTTTTGGCACACATAAATTAGACAAAAGTGGGCTACTTTTAGACTAACAGGAACGAAAATAACCGGTTCAACCGTAAGTGACATCAACTTTTTTTTCTTAAATAGAACGACTATATTTTTTTGGTGGTTTCTTTATTAAGCATAAAATTCTAAATACAAGTACTAAGTAGGCTATGAAAATTATTAGTAGTAGTAGACTTGTCTGTAAAGAAGAGAATAGTTAATTAAATTACGACTTTGGTACGACTATTTTTAGGTTTTTCTCAAAAGACAGAATTTCATTTTCATTTCCGTAGGGGTCCTATGGAAAACATCTTAATGGGACCGTGCTATTCGGAGCACACTAGTTGGCTCCCGCACGCAGGTAATAATCCTCTTTCGTTCGAAATGAAAATTCTTTGAAATCATCATAAATGCCCTCCATCATAAAACCTCTTCCATAAAGTGACAATTATTCATAAAATTGGCAATTAGGAATTTCCAAGTATTATAGCTAGTAGCACCTCATACCAAACTGAAACTTATATTAGTACAACTGCAACTTCGAACTAGTACGACAAATTTCGAAACCTTGTTTCTTTTTTTCGTTAACTATGGATGCGTCAGTGACCGAAATGTTTAGCGAAAAGGGGAAACCCATGCTTGTTGTGAACAACTTCAAATATATGCCCAGACACGCTGCAGTTCAAAAATTCGCAGATTATTTGTATTGGTGGAAAATTTTATATCTGAAGATGCTATATTCTCATCTACAATGTGGGCCGAAAATATAGTTCTTCTTTCCATAGAACAACCAATGCTTGTGAAAGTTTTTACGCTAAATTTAATTCGTTATTTTACAATTGCCATCCTAGTATATTCCAATTTTTAGAAGTACTTAGAAACGTTCAGATCGATACATATATTAAAATTAGGAGTTCGAATGTTCCTAAACGAGTTTACCGTAAAGCCACACATTTGAAAAAACAATATATTGAGAAGCAAATATTGTTATTAAATGAAACATTGATTACTCCACTTCAGTTTGTGAAAGTATTGTCTCGCAGATACCAACCTGTTTTATAAGTACGTATGAATAAGTTAATATATAAGAAAATATTAACCAATAAGTACTTTTATGTTATACCTATACACATTGAACAAAGAATATTATTTTTCGACCTTTACCGATTTTCCTCAAATTCTAAAAAATGCTTAATGATGCCAACTAGTACAGGAAGTTGGGAGCGAACTAGTGCACGATTAAGAGTTATATGGCGGGCGGGAGCCAACTAGTATGCACCCATGATACTAAGAAATAGAGATTAGAGATGGTACGAAAGAACCGAACCTGTTCTTTCGGAACAGGTCCGAGCTAACAGTTCCGCGGAACAGTTCTCAGATTTAGAAAATACTAGTTCCGACTCCGCTGGACTGTCATGCGTTTGAGCGGAGCACTGAGCACATGATACTAGTTCCGACTCCGCTGAATTGTCATGCGTTTGAGCGGAGCACTGAGCACATGATAACGTTGTACCTTCGGACACGGAGCCGGAGTGGAGTGAGCAGATCAGACTTGCGGACTTGGTATTGGTGGTAAGTGGTAGTATTTGTGTGGGATGTATATAATAATAATAAATTCTGTTTAATTAGTGTTAAGTATTACAAAAATGTAGCTCTAGCATTTTTTAATTAAAGGAGTTTTAGGAATAGTTTGAAGCATTAGGTGAATATTTTGACTTATTTCCATGTAACAATGAAATAAATTGAAGAAATGGTAAAACTTAGAAATGAAATAGTCACGGTTCTAAATCGCATTACAAAACAAATTAAAAGTATATTAATTTATGACACCCTCTACTCGTATTCAGAGTTCAAATACTAGTTCATATCGGTTTTGATATACAGGACGTATTTTGTATTGACCACTTTCTTTTCAAGAGCTTGGAGCTCTGGAGATTTCAAAATCAAAACTTTGAATGGAGTATGTATATAATTGACATGTCAGTTTTCAACCTTCAACAACCAATCAGCATTCTTGTTTCAAAAAAATCAGGACTCCAAGCACTTGAAAAGAAAGCGGTGTCATTATGGAGCATATGGAGCTGCGAGTGCGAAAGAACGGGCAATCACTAATGCCGGACTCGGAGCAGGTCGGAATCGGAACAGGTTTTTGGAACAGGTATACTTTTTTACCCGGAACAGTTCCGACCTGTTCCGAGAAAAATCCACTCAGTACCATCTCTAATAGAGATACGCTCTCACGCATACCTCCCCTTACTGCAGTTCCCGCTGTTACGTCACGTAAAAGTCAACTAGTTCAGCGGTCAATTTTTAGTTTAGATTTAAACTAAAATTACCATAACCGAAGTGTTTAGAAACTTATCCTTCGATAAAATAAAAAATTACGACTCTTTTGATTGTTCGAGACAAAAGATAGAGCCAAAAATGTGAGAAAATTGTAAAATAATAGATACAATTATTTTTTCGTTTAACTCGCTCAAAATAAAAAACGGGACAACGAATTAATCTCAAATTTTTACCGTGTGATGAATCCATATTTGTTAACAAAATATGTTAATATGAAGGTCAGGTTTTAATAAGTGTAGAAAATATGATTTTTTTTCTAAGGCTATATCGATAAACTGTGAAAATTTACAGGTGGGAATACAACAAACGAGAAACTTTTTTGTCTTTCGAAATAGATACCAAGTATATCAAGGGCATAAGAAGACAAAGGATGGAGCTAACTTTTTTATTTGAAACTTTTTTTCTAGAATTAACAGTTTCCAAGAAAATTGCAATTAAGGATACGGAACCCCCTCGCGAACGATGCAGCGCAGAGATTGTGATGTGAGAACTAATGTACGTTAGTGTTGTTTAATGAAATCGAATTCAGATTTTCTTGAGATGTTTCAGCAAATCAATGGAGGTTATTAAATATTTGTAATAATTACCATGAGAGAACACATTGATATATCCCACGCTATTGGATTAAGTCATACTGCGAAAACGCTATTTTGCAGATGCAAAATGTTTTTCATAATAAAAACATTAAAGAATCCGGCAATTTATCTCGAAATAATAGAATAAATATTTCTCATTCTTGACTGTTTGTTTATTTTCCTGAATAACGTTAGATAAATGCACTGTTTCATAATTAAACTAATTAAAGTAGTATATTATTTACTACTACTATTTATTGTGTTTAATTAAATGAATTAAAATTTAATATTAAATAAAAACAAAATAAATAGCTTACACGTTGAAAAATCATCAGTACAAAAGATCATACGTGCTTATTTTAGAGGTTTTTTCACAAACATTTAAATCCACAACGGCCTTATGCGAAATGAAAAGTGCTGACAAAAGCAGTCATAGATTTCTATGATATTAAAAAGTAAAATTGCCTCCAATTAGCTTTCTAGGACTTATATTACGGTTTTCGATGCATTTTTAGGTGTATTTTTAGGTAGATGGTCGCTGGCGCGGGCTCGATTTGAAGTTGACTAGAGGGTGACGTTATGCGCATAGCAGGTCGAAAGCTGGTAGTCGTACCGAGCGTATCTTATATTTCATAGTCATGGTATGCACCCTACTATTTTCCTTTATTAATCAGATATAATGATTCATAAACTTTTTTTTTTTCGCCATTAATCATTTTTTAACGATATCCTTCGTAGTCATAAAAGTATTTTTAAAAGGTAAGCGCCAACACATAATTTTAATCCAAAATTGCAGATAGCCATGAAAATGACAGACATTCGCACCAATTTAATCACTCTTGACATATTACTCACTGATTATCTGAAGTAAGTGTATTGAATTTGTTATAAACAAGTAAATTAATATAAAGTGGCTGAAAAATATTCAAGAGATGAAGTAGTCGACATGTTGATTACTTATGGAGAGACTCAACGTAATGCAACTAGAGCACAAACTATGTATGAACAGGTATTCAGAAATAAGACAACCTCCAAGAAACTATTTCGCTCGGTTGGAGCATTAATTAAGAACTGAACCTGCTATAAAAATTGAAGAAAGATGTATTGTGGATGAAGAAACGGAAATTAATGTATTAGCTTTAGCAATAGGGATTATTGTACTATGCTGTTTTACATATGTTTCAAATTCTAATTAAATAGTTTAAGTCTAACAGAAGTTATCGTGTTTACAAGAAACGGTGTACGCATACACATATATATATATACACGCACATACACACACTTACAGACACAAAGACATTTTTTATTCGATATTTGAGTTCAGTCTGCTGAAACGGATATCTGTACAACCATTTTTTTTTGTAGTTTGATTATTAATTTTTTTTTCAATTTATAATAAATTTATAATATAACAGATACGAAAAAAGTGAATAGAAACATTATTGTGGAAAATTTAGTCAGCTATAGTTTTGCATATAGCCACTTTTTGATTATGGGTAACCGTTTTCGAGATATGAGCGAAAAACCAAAAACCGGGACTTTCTTCGTACCCGACTGCACCTCCTGTGTTCGGGGACTTTTGGCATGTTTACCTCCTAAATAGTCCAAACACAGCCCACAAGTCAAACATTGTGATCTCGGCATTTCCCTCTAGAAACCATTCATTGATAGGACTACAAGACAAGTTCTATATGAATTAAATGTTTTCCAAAAGTCACCCAGCAGGGTGAAAACTATCGCCCTGTAATGAGTGGTGGTCCGATGAATGAAAGACTATCTCTTGTTGGTACTTATTTATTAATATCACAGACTTGACGCTATTCAAACAAAAATTGCAGGAACACATTTATACGTACGTACTTCTATATGGGTTGCAAACTAAGAGAGGGATCGCTTGTTCATGACACCCTTTGTACGTATTTTTTTTTACTTTAAATTGATACAAAGTTCTCTAATACATTAAATTAAATGATAATAATAAATATCATATTAGCTGCGTTCATTTGAAAGCCATTTGAAAGCCATTATATAATATAACATAACACTGTATAACATAAGCATAAGCAAATGTATTATCAAATTATATAAACTCTTACCAACACATTATTATGGTGGAATTCAAGATTTTGGTAGAGCTGCAGAATCAGTCACCATGACTTTTGATTTGAACTGCTCTCGCTCTCTACTATACATCAGATACGATGTTCTGAGAAATATAAATATCAATACATCCAATTGATGAACTTAGTCATCCAATTAAATCGATAAGACTAAAATTATCTGATGAAGATTATGCTCTGAGAAAACTATTTATAAAATGAAGCAAGTATCAATGAACTTGAATATTATATATTTTCGTAGTTTTCGCTGGTGCCGAAGACAAAATGTGTAAATAAAAAAAAATGTAAAATTGAATATTAGCACAATACGACAAATTTAAATGTAATAAAACTGCACAACTTAAGTTTCATTATGTGGCACCGCAAACTAAACCGAGATTTCAAAAAGTAAAACTAAACCTGTTATAGATAGATAAATTTTGCAGTAATCTTTACCACCTTTTTTACCTAAGTCAAGCACAGGACACAGCAGAGAAATCGGAGGTTATAGTAGCGCAATAACTCATTAAAATAATTATTTTAAGAATGTCCGAATATACCATCTTACCAAATTCTGGTTATTTCTGAGTTGAGTTCGGCAGTATGCAATATAGTATCACAATAAATTAGGCGATCTTACTGGCCAAAGAACGTCCAATTCCTGGACATAACATGATTGAGAAGCAACTGTTTTACAGCTTTCATCGATATTCTGGCGGTATGAGAAGTCCACTCATCTTGCCAAAATTATGTGTCATCATTTACAAAAAGAAAACTGGTGTGAAAAACATTTCGGTCATGTCGACCTAGCGGGCATCCGTAACTGTTATCGTTTCCACCCACAAAATAGTAAGGGCCATTAATGCCAAAATGAATGGCAATGTTTAAAGGTTTCTAATGGATTTTCGTCCAACCAATACCGAAAACTGTGTTTATTCACAAAACCGGAAAACGAAACTGTGCTTCAGCAGCCATAAGCAGATTGTGAATAAAGTCTTCATTCTCGTCCCCGTTCCAAGAAAAGAACCAAGAATTGGCGACAAAAATTTGGATGGCTAAGGTGATCGCGATCTTTCAATTCTTAGATTATCTGGATATTGTGTGGGAGGAAATCCACCGTAAACTCCTGTAGGATATGTTTAATGGAACTGCATGATGCCGCGCAGGGCGCTGTAAAAATGGTTCGATGTTGGTCCTTTCAGTGCAGAACCAGTTTCTGCATAGGCATAGTCCAGACGACATGGGATTATTAAGGTTGACATTGAACTGGCAAGAAAGTCGATTTTTTTTTATAAATGCCCGGTTCTCTGTAACTCAAAATTTAAGAACTTTAAGATGGCATAATTGTAATTTCTTCAATGAAGTATTTTAATGAATATTTCGTTTTTATAATCGCGCCCGTTTCTCTGCTGCACCTTTTACTATTTTAATCGTGAAGAAATCACTCTTCAAGATTTCTTCAGATTTTCACGTTTCAAAATTCCGTCAGTCTGTGTGTCTGTCTGTTAGCGCTATATTGACAAAAGTATTTGGGGAAAAAATATTTGGTAGATAGATAGTTAACGCTATTGCGAACGTAAAAATGACATACACTTTTAGTGAAGAGTAAAGTCTTTACTATTTAGTTCTATTGGCGAAGAATGATGGTTTCTCATCCCAGGATTAAGATTTGTGCAGTGGAGAAACGTGTGAGAACGTAGTGGCAGTGGCTTGCGTGACGAAGAGGAAATCGAGGGCGAATGGGCTTCGATTAGGGGGGTAGAGAGCCAACTTTTTTAGGGGGTTATTTTTCAAATTTGCCAACTTCATAAACTTAAGCCAACTCTGTAAATAAATAAATAATAATTCCTCTAAAAAATTGATGAGAGGGGGGCGGGAGAAAATCCAAAAAACCTTTTTTCGACCAAAATAAAAATTGATGAGTGGGGATTTTTGCACCAAAATAAAAATTGCCAACTTATATTTCGAAGTTCCAACTTCCGCCCAACTTTTACCAAGTCTGACAAAGTTTGGGGGGGGGGGGGGTAACGTACCACCATACCCCCTCCCCTTCGCTACGCCCCTGGCTTCGATGTTACCCGTTTAATTGAAAAACGACATGGGGGTTGATGCCAGGATTCCTATCCTAACTATAACATTTTTATCCACGACGTTCCTACAGCAGACGACCCACAACCTGGCCCCATAAAAATAAGGAAATGTACATAATGTGTTGAGCATGACTCGTGGATTAGGCCTTGCGAGGATACTACATAAGAAAAATGTGCCTAAAACTTCACCTTAAGGTTTGTGTAGAAATGAGTTCAATTTAAATATAATATTACTCAGAACAAAAGATCAGCAATTTAATTGTACTTACATATACATACCTCACTTCCCTACGACTTATCTCCCTTTACAGCGTTGAAAAACCAATAAAGATGAGCTGAATAAAAAATAGGTCAAATTGTTTATTAGGAAATGCTCTATAAAACAGCTAAGTAGCATTTTTATTGCAGGATTGAAAATTATCTCGCCCCAATGTTTTTCACCTCTTAGTTTTTCATATCTTTCTGCTCACAACTTTTTTATTATTGACGTTACCCCAAAAAGTTACTAACAGAAGTCTTAGAGAATAGCGTTATCTACAAAAATGCTTATTAAAAATATATTGTCCGACTCACGGTTATGAAGGTAAATCAAAAACACTATTTGCAGCCGTATTTTGAAGATGATGGCCGAATGACAGCAGTACCAGGCGCGGAAACTCAGTTTTACATTCACATTGACCTCCCCCATGAAAAAAATCTAGATAAAATGCTGGATTGACTGTAGTAAATTGCCTATGAATGGAATTTGTGTCGTTTATATTGCTATGAAACCGGATCCTTCGCCATTTTCTAAATTATTTTGTGTTGAAGTGAATTTTCTTATTTATGAATTAGTAATTTAGTAATTCTAGTAAACTGAGGGATTTTAAACCATTGTAAAAGTTTCATCGACATACGTTCAGTCGTTCAGTTATTATACGTGGGCAAATATGTAAAAGCACATCTAACTTTTCTGAAGTATTTTGAAGCCAATTTTGGACAAAAAAATTTTTTGTATCGTGTCAGTTTTTAGAGGATAGAGGCGGTAGAGAGAAACTGACGCGAAAAAAATTGTCCAAAATTGGCTTCAGCGCGTCAAAATACTTCATAAAAGTTAGATTAGAACTTAAGGACAAGCAAGACTTCTTTTTACCTTTTTTTAGGGGATAAAAGGTCAAGGGGGTGGTCGAGGGAAACTGACACGATAGAAAATATTGTTTATCCAAAATGGCTTCAGCGCGTCAAATTACTTCAGAAATGAGAACTTTAGGACAAGGTTTTTTTTTTGTAGAGCCGTGTAGTTAATCATTTCGTCAATTATTATTTTAAATAATGTTTGCAAATATTATTAAATCACTTAAATACCTCATTCTGATATACTTAATCTTTTCAAAGAAACACTTATTACTTATATATCACAAATATTTACCTGAAAAGACTGCAAAAGCCTGAGGTAAATATATAATATCATATTTAAGGCAAGTTAAGCTAAAATTAAACAATTTAACCTAATATGAAAGCTTTAAAAATATTTACTTTTCATGCAAAAAGTACTTATATTTATTTAAAGATTTAGAAGCATGCATATTATATTATCTCTAAATTACATACATTGCTTATAATCTAGGTATAAAAGAACATTAATAACTTACAAAGTATTTCTATAGTAGAGCGCATTAATACGCTTATTGTGACGTCCGTGGGGGTTTCGTTGTTACAAGCTGAATTTGATATAAAATTAATGACGATATGCTGATGTTTCAAAATCTCAAAGCCGTCAAGAAATGTCCTACTCAGAAGGTCATTATAATCAAAAAACGAGTTATTTCTTAGTGAATTAGGTGTTTTGATATTTTTACTTTTGAGTAATAGCAAATCCTTTTAACCATGATTAGAACTAGTCAAAATAAGTAGATTTTTTAACAGACCCACCTCGAGAAATCATGCCTGCTCCCCCTGCCCCCCCCCCTCAAAGGGGCTGCCTGTATCTGCCTATATATATATTTTTTTTTTCTCAAAAACGGTAGGAGCTAGAGGAATGATCTTGGCGCCATTCGATAGAGTATAAAATTTTGCATAAGACCCTCCATTTGCTTTTTGCTATTTTCTTTTTTTTAAGGTCCCACAGCAAAAAAAAGGGTGAGGGGCCTTCCAACAACGACACATGTTTGGCTATACCTCTAAAACGGCCCAATAAATCAAAATTCTACGAGATATAAAAAATAAAGACCATTATTATTTCTACCAATTGGTTATATTATTCGTATATGTTATTTCTTTATATAAAGCTGTAAGTGGCGTACAAAGACAAAGATGCACATGTGTATAATGAATTTATTTAAAATAATTTATTATTATTGTTGCAAACTGCGAAAATATTGATTGTACCTGTTCAAAATTATTACATTATTATTGTTTTTAACAACAATAATAAATTATTTTAGATAAATTCATTATGCACATGTGCATCTTTCTCTTTATACGCCACTGACGGCTTTATATAAACAAATAACATATACAAAAAATATACCAATCGATAGAAAAAATAATGGTCTTTATTTTCTATATCTTGTAGAATTTTGATTTCTTGGGCCGTTTTAGAGGTATGGCCAAACATGTGTCGTTGTTGGAAGGCTCCTCACCCTTTTTTTTTGCTGTGGGCCCTTAAAAAAAAAGAAAACAGCAAAAAGCAAATGGAGGGTCTTATGCAAAATTTTATACTCTATCGAATGGCGCCAAAATCATTCCTCTAGCTTCTACCGCTTTTGAGAAAAAAAAAAAAATATATATATAGGCAGATACATGCAACCCCTTTGAGGGGGGGCAGGGGGAGCAGACATGATTTCTCGAGGTGGGTCTGTTCGAAAATCTACTTATTTTAGCTAGTTCTATTCATGGTTAAGAGGGTTTGCTATTACTCGAAAGTAGAAATATCAAAACACCTAATTCACTAAGAAATAACTCGTTTTTTGATTATAATGACCTTTTGAGTAGGACATTTTTTGACGGCTTTGAGATTTTGAAATATCAGTATATCATCATTAATTTTATATCAAATTCAGCTTGTAACAACGAAACCCCCACAGAACTTATTTTTATGCGTATATCTGGGCACCGAGCACTCTACTATGTCAAAATTAAGGATTACAATCTCGTAATCTCGAAATCGGAAATTCCGGGATCCTGTCGTTACGACTATACGGAAAATTATGTTTTTACAAACATCATTTTCAAAACAATAATTGTTGACATACGGAAAGTCGCTTTTATTCAAAACCATCTCATCGTATTATTTTTCCGGTTTTTAGTGTTTCATTGAATTTATTTTATTTTTCGCTGTTTTTATTCGAATATCTCAATAAATATGGTGATTTATACGAATACGGAAATGGGGACAATGCATTACGTATATGGTCTCACATATGGTAATGCAACAAAAGCCAGAAGTATGTATCAGGAAAGATATCCTGATCGTGCCTTGCCAGATAGCCGATTCTTTTCGACTATTCATCGCCGTCTTTGTGAAACTGGTAGTTCCCAAAGATGTCCTTCGGAAGGTAGACCTCGAACTGTCAGAACACCCGAAATTGAGTAGCTTAGGCTAGACTTCGCCCATTTGGAAATAATTGTAATGTTCAATTTTTCTAAATAAAGTCATTTATTATTATTATTATTATTATAAATTGAGGAAGCGGTGCTGCAGGAAATCGACGAACATCCTGAGACGAGTACGAGAAAGTGGGTACCTTCAGAATGTTACACTAAATCCGCAGTTTGAGTCACAAATTATGTTCACAGACGAAGCGAATTTTTCTAGGAATGCTATTCAAAGTTTCCATATTAATCATGTGTGGGCGGACGAAAATCCCCATGCCATAACCGAAACCCATTTCCAAGAGCAATTTTCGGTTAATGTATGGGTAGGAATTATTGGTAATATGCAAGATGCCTTAATGGACAATCTTACCTGCATTTTCTCCAAGAAGAATTGCCAGTGTTGCTTGAAGATGTACCAATTGCGTTAAGGAATCAAATGTGGTACATGCACCATGGAGGTCCTGTTCTTTCAGTGTTCGCGACCATTTACATGTGGTTTCCTAAGCGTTGTATAGGTCGCGGAGGACCTCAGCAATGGCCAGCAAGATCCCCGATCTCAATAATTTGGATTTCTTTTTGTGGAGTCATCTTAAAATCTTGGTGTATGACACTCCTATTAACACTTTAGAAAATTTAAGAGAGCAAATAGTTGCCTCGTGTGAAGCAATATGGAATACACCGGAAATATTTGAACAAGTGCGCAATTCGATGCTGAGACGGACGAAGCATGCCTATTAAATGAAGTTGCCATTTCCAACAATTTTTATAAAACAAAATTTATCATTATCAATGTTAATAATAATTAGTTTCAATTTGAATTTAATTATTTTAATCAAGAACACTACGACCGACAATTAGGCACTTTGCGCTCTTAATGCCAAGGGCGGATTTAGTATAAAGTCACGGATGAGTACGATTTTTGAATAAATGAGCATTAAAATTAAGTAATAAATAAAATTTAAAATATTTTCTTTTTATCAAGCGTTTATTTTATTATTTTTTAAAGTAGTAGAAAACAACTAATTAAGAACAGCAAAAATTTTAATTTATACTTAGTAAAATACATTAATTAAATAACAAAATCCGTTAATCGTCATTTGTTATTATAGCAAAACGACATACCCGCCTTTATTGTTATATAAATGCTATTAGATAAAAGATAAAATTTCAAAATTTTCGTTTCAAATTATTTATTTCGCCAATAATTTCTTTATATCTTTGTAATTCATTCACCTCCATTACCCCCCCCCCCCCAGCGTAAATCTCCCCTTGCTTAATACCACATAGCTATCAATTAAATTGTTTTCAGCGACAGTAGGAAACAAAAGAGGACTCTTCGGGACATCTTTTGCTTTGGGGTCCTACGTTTGAGGCATCTTACACGTATTTGTAAATTCATCCCTGATCTGTTTATTCCAATTATTCCATCCCTGTCAAAAAATCCTATTTCAAACTTATAGATAATCATTGATTACCCATAAAAATGTATAATTATCTAGCATCTACTTTGTAATTATAAATATACAATTCGTCAAGTGAATTAATCTTTTTTTTTTATAAGGGGGCCCATTTTCTATATACAGGGTCCGCCACTTAAAACTCCCCAGACTCGCAACTTCCTTATTTTTTAAGCTACGACCATGTTCGCACATCAAATTGTAAATATATTTTTAAGGCCTTTAAATATGCATACAGAGTGATTTTTAAAAGAAATTTTTGAAAAAATTATTACGAAAAAAAATTAATTTCCTTGAATATTTTTTTCCTTCACCCTGTACATGAACTGTGTTAATGTTTTCTTACAAAGGTTTTAATTAGCTTCAATTTATGTCATCACGTCATATTCGATATTCTCTTTTGTTTTAGAGAAAAAAATTAAAAACTCCTCTTTTCGACTCCAAACTGAATTCTCTTAAAATAAATTTGAAAAGATTGTAAATAACAATTTTAAGCTTTATTTGTAAAAGGCATATCATAAATAATATTTAAAGTAACAAAACAGCAACAACATATTAGAGGAAACATTTTTTTTTTCTCTTTTGTGATATCACTTGATGAACCCATTGCTAATAAGTGCATGTTTTCATGTAATACACTAATAAAATTTGGTTGCTCTTCTAATTTTTATAATTATGATTCATTTTTATGAATATCCTTACTTTTAATCACTTTATTTTATTCTTTCCAAAGACTCTCAAAAAAATTCTCCAGCAATTTATCTAACATCGAATTAATAAATCCTTTAATTTACCCAACAAATCCCAACATCCCGCCCAAAAGAGTATTCCCTACCCAAACAATCTACCTCGTATTATTACGTAATCAACAATAGTATAAAATACACTCATAATATATTTCATTACTAGTTTTTTTTTTTTTTTTTTTGTAAAAACCTTATAAACATAAGATGTGTTATATTTGTTTTAAATTAATAAGTATTGTAAATATAATATAATGTACACAGGCTGGAAGACTTAGGTCGTTAGCCAATTTCTAATAAAGCTTTGTACTACTACTATTTTATTCTTTCGACTTTTTAAGTTGTTCTTACTATTTATTTCAGATTTAATAAATCAACCATATCTTTGTTATTAGTAATATTTTACATTTTCTAGAGGGCAGTGGCGGCTGGTAAAATTTCAATATTTTTTTTCTCGTCTATGGCGCATGGGACCCATACGAATTTTGGTAAATAACATCTAGAGAAGCACTTCTCTAATGACCCCTAAAAAATTTTGAAAAAGCAGTTTGCGAAAAAATTTTTGAAAATACAACAACAGATTTTGGAGTTTATGAAAATATTTTCATTACTAACTGAAATAGAATGAACTGAAATTTTGTAATTTACAATTTAACAAATTACAATATTTCAATTCGTTGTATCTCAGTTAGTAATGAAATGCATATGACAAAAAAAAATAGAAATAAACAGGAGCTCCTAGACCCAGGGGAGGCTAACGAATTTTCAAAAATTTTTTCGCAAACTGCTTTTTCAAAATTTTTTAGGGGTCATTAGAGAAGTGCTTCTCTAGATGTTATTTACCAAAATTTCGTATGGGTCCCATGCGCCATAGACGAGAAAAAAATATTGAAATTTCACCAGCCGCCGCTGCTAGAGGGAAATACCGAGATCACAATTTTTGACTTGAGAGCTATTTAGGAGGTAAACATACCAAAAGTCCCCAACATAGGAGGTGCGGGGGTGCAGGGGGCGCGAAGAAGTTCCCGGTTTTTGGTTTTTCGCTCAGATCTCGAAAACGGTTAGCCATAGTTAAAAAGTGGTTACATGCAAAATTAAAGCTGACCAAAGTTTCTATTAGTTTTTGTCGTATCTGCTATGGTTCAATAATAGATTGTATATCTTTTAACTGTATTCCAACTTTATTATAAAATCATAAATTGAAAAAAAAAAATTTAATAATTGTGGAAAAAAAATTTTTGTACAAATATCCGTTTCATAGCAGACTGAACTCAAATACCGAATAAAACATGTCTTTGTGTCTGTAAGTGTGTGTGCGAGTATATGTATGTGTGTATACCATTTCTTGTAAACAGGATAACTTCTGTTAGACTTAAAATATCTAATTACAATTTAGAACGTATGTAAAACAGTATAGTACAATAATCCCTATTGAAATTTGGTCATATCTGTAATACATGGTTATAACCAGAGACTTACAAACTCTCACTCTTACGTAAAATAGGTTTTATTTTAATTGCATAGCAAAATGCGTTTTTTTGGTTAAGCATAAAAAAATATGAAGATGTATAAGATTTATAAACCGCAATCTACCGTGTGTATGTTACCATGTTACCATGTCAAACCAATTTTTTTTTAAATTTTTATCTACTTATTTAACGTCGGCCTATGTCCGCTACCAGGGCCTATCACCGACGCCAGGAGACGAGCTACCCCCAACCTGGAAATTTTGCCGAACTTCTTTCCTTAAGAAGAGTAGGGATCTTTTACTTGCCTAACATTTAATAGACAAGGGACCGCCTGCTTTACACCCCCTCCGAAGGATGGTATATCCACTACGTAATCCTCGTCTGAAATTACATAGCTTATACACTGATATACAAGCCGCTAGAAGGTGGGACGAGATCGCTGTGTTCCCCATTTAAGTACTAACCGCGCTGCACGTTGCTTCACTTGGAGTATCGAGATACTTACACAGTGAAGACTCATCTACGCTCGCCCCAACAGACTTTATTGAAATTAGATGATATATCAATGTTATCCTAAAATTTGGAACATGGTGTTTTTAATAAGATTATTATGTTGTGAGAGTTATCGTGTTTACAAGAAACGGTATACACACACACACATACATATACACGCACACTCAAAGACATTTTTTATTCGATATTTGAGTTCAGTCTGCTATGAAACGGATATCTGTACAACAATTTTTTTTCCACGATTATTAAAAAAAAATTTCGATTTATAATAAATTTATAATAAAGTTGGAATACAGTTAAAAGATATACAATCCATTACTGAACTATAACGGATACGAGACAAAAATTAATAGGAACATTATTTTGTAGAAAAGGTCAATGTTAAAAATAGCTGATTTTTGGCCCCTATCGCGGAACGCATAAGGCCCAGAGAAAATGGTTGGTAAAGGATCAAAGTTTATAAAAATACGTCTTCGTTGTATCAAGGCTGGGAAAAATTCTATTTTACCCCTAAAAACATAAAAACAACCCCTAAAATTGCTTTGAACAATAGCTTATACTGAATGTGAAAATTATATTTATTTTATGATAACTATTATGTATCGATTCAACAGAGGTAACAAAACGGTAAAAAACTACCTACTACTACCTTATTCACCCCCTATTCAGGGGGTGGAACGCCATACACAGCACCTAATATTAAAAAATAGGTACCAAGGTGATTAAAAATGTACAAAATGATTTTTTAATACTAGTTGAGCCAGACCTTCAACTGATCTTAATCTCAGCATCCCCATTTTCAAAAACAACCCCTGGCATGAAATAATATTCGCAGCAAGTATTATTACAAAAAGCGCTTTAGTTAGCGACCCTGGAAACCACCAAACTACCCTATTCGGGAGTGCAATTCTATTCACAGTCTCGAATACTAGAAAACATGCCACGGCACTTAGTAATGTACCAAATTATTTTCTGCTAGTGACTTGACGTGAATACCCTTACTACGAAAAACTACCTCTATATCAATATGAAAACTATTTACAGCACGTAATATTACAATAGATCTGTATGGTTTTGATCAACACGTTTTTTTTTAATAAAGAACAAATAGCGAGTTATTTAGCAACCTCGAAAACAACCAAACTACCCTATTCAAGTGATAGAATCGTATTCACCGCTTCAAATACTAAAAAATAGAAAACAAGATGTCTAAAATGAATCAAAATCTACTCCAATTTAGGGATGACAGACACTTTAAATAATGTAATATTAGAAAAAAAAAAAGATTTTCATTTTATGAAATATATAGAATCATTATAAAATATATCAACACTTATACTGATTACTTAATAGTATCCCCATAGAGAAAAACTTATTTGGAGATGTTACAACAGCATCTAGTACAGAATATTTACAGAGCAAATTAAAATAAAATGAAAGGTTTCTATTGGTTCTTATGTCTGCATTTAAAAGATAGATATTAAAGATGACTAGTCACTGTAAGGGGTTTATTCTCTGTTATATTATTCCATGTAAAGGAACTTCTGGGTAAATTACAAAATTTAATTTCTTGGAGAAAAGTACATATGCAAATGGACACTTGCAAGGGAGGATCATTTGGCCACTTATTCTGTTATTGTGTTTTCCAAAATGCACCACGAGGAGGCGATTCTTTTCACATTCCGAGTTTTTCTAATCACCTTGGTACCTATTTTTTTAATATTAGGTACTGTATATGGCGTTCCACCCCCTGAATAGGGTGTGAATAGGGGTAGCTTTTACCCTTTTGTTATCCCTATTTAATCGATACTTAATAGTTATCATAAAATAAATATAATTTTCACATTCAGTACAAGCTATTAATCAAAGCAATTTTAGGAGTTGCTTTTATGCTTTAAGGAGTGAAATAGAATTTTCCCCAGCCTTTTGATACCACGAAGATGTATTTATATTAATTTTGAGCTCTTCCAACCATTTTCTCTTATGCGTTCCGAGAAGGAGGCCAAAAATCAGCTATTTTTGTCCTTTAGTCAGCTTTAATTTTGCATATAACCACTTTTTGATTATGGCTAACCGTTTTCGAGATAAAAACCGGGACTTTCTTCGCGTCCTCCTGCATCCCCCGCACCTCCTGTGTTCGGGGACTTTAGGTATGTTTACCTCCTAAATAGTCTAAACACAGCCAAGTCAAAAATTGTGATCTCGACATTTCCCTCTAGACCCCCTTATTGAACGTTCATTGACAGGGCGCACAGTTCCATATGCTTAACCTTCTGTTAATTGAATTTTAATCTGGATTATTGCGACATGGAATAATATTTCGGGATATTTTTCCACATGCATCTCCATTATTTGAAATGCAAAGAAATGGGCAGTAAGAAATGTCTTTGGTACTTTAGACTCAATCCTGTAAACCTATTTGTCAGGAGATCGTATCTGTCAGCTATTAAAACCTTCAATTTGCAAGCAACGTAATTTTTTTTATAATAAGTGAACAGTTAATTTAAGATTTGTACCCTTTACCTTATACTTAGCAATGCATATACGGGATGAAACTGATTGACAACAATCGTAACCATGGATTTTGAGGTACCTTAGCATAATATTTGTTACGCAATGGGCTCATTTAGTGATACTTTATTTACAATTTATTTCTGCATTTTCCGTAAGTATTTAACCCTTTAAGTATTTACTGAAAAAATTAGGCCGCCAGAGTTAATATTAACTGTAATATTTGATTTCCAATTCCTAACATATTTGAAACGTTCGACGGCGCAGATGACGTCACACCACTGGCTCGACTAGTTTTATGAGTTATGCGCTTGCGCTTATAGCACGTTTGTTGTGTTTGCCATATTAAACTATATGGGAGCAGGTGAGCGATTGACCGCTGGAGTTGATGACGTCACACTGCGTTTTCGTGCGCTCTGTTTTCATTATTTATTTTGAGGGAGAAGAAGTTGAAAAAAAAATCTAATATTTTGCACATTTACTAACTATAAGGTGTCGAAATATGAATTTAAAAAAATGCTAAAGAAGCCCATTTAGTTACGTTACAAAAAGCTACAAATTTTCATAAACATTTCCAAGAATAAAAAAGTTTCAAAATTAAATTCTACAATCTGAAATCAAACTTTTGCTGATTATAATGTGTATTAGGTAATATGTATCTTTAATGTTGAATGAATGGCCTAGCTTTTACCTAGAAAATTAAATGGCTTTAGTTCCAACTTTGACCCTTAATAAAATAAATATACCCTTTGATGCATTTAAATGAAATTTAGTACAGGTGCGTGTCAAAACGTTCTGATTAAGGCTATCGTCAGATTTTGAATGAAAAAATCCTAATTATAATTTGCTAACTCTTTTAAATAAACAATTGTTATAAGCAAAAATTTTTAAGAATCATAAGATATTTTTTTGAAATCAAAACCCATAAGAAAACTAGTACTTTGTTTAGTTATGATTTTTTGCTGCGGCAATAGCTTTTACAATAAAATGTCAGGAGATCGTATCTCTCAGCTATTAAAAGCTATTAAAACATTCATTTGCACGCAACGCAATTTTTTTTTATAAGTGAACCGCTAATTAAACATTTAAGAATAACGATAGGGACTCTTCCGTGTGCAACTGGTTTTGGTCGTGCAACTTGGTCGCGGCTCTCTACAAAAGATTAATATATACCCTGGCTAATTTTTTTTGAAAATTTTATTCTGTGCAACTTTGATTCTATCAAATTTTGACACATCTGTTACGGTCCTCTCAGCGTTTTCAATAAAGCGTTGTAGTGCACTTTTTTTTTTTTTTTGTTTTTTATATTTTTTGAGTTGGTCAAATCTGAAACTTTCATTATTATGTTCTGGGCACTACAAAATTTTTTCAATCACCCCTAATTATTTTGAACTTACCATAGGAAAATCGTGTCACTTCCCTGGACTATTATAGTCAAAGAGATGTACTAGAGAAAAATATATTCCCTTTTGTTCATTAAAATAGTCAATCGGTACACAATTTATAAAAAAGATAATTTTAATCTACTTATATTACATATTCTATAAAAATAAATCCTATAAAAATTCTATAAAAACTATAAAAATAAAAAAAAATAATAACAGTTACACCTCAGGGATCGCAGTCCACAATTAGGCATATTCCTATACTAAAATTATATGAGTAGTATACACATCTTTGGAAGTAACTTTTTGGCATTTAATTATTAAAAATTTAGTAGTACACTAAAAATCACAACAAACTTATGCAATAACAATACAGTTTCAAATGGAAATCAGTAATACACGAACTTTGTTTTCCATATAAATTTAATCTACTAATTGTGCCCATAACATCCATTCTCGTGAGATTCCCTCTAATGGAATGCCTTACAGTCACCTCAAAAACTCCTCCTCCAGGCAGAGTCTTCAATGTGACCATATAATCTTGAATTATATTTTGCCCTACAACACTGCTATTACTATGTGTCATAAGTCGGGCGTTCAGAATCTCATGTAAAGACAAATCTGCACATTGTGCATAGCCTTCCAATTCAAAATTCATGTACTGAACAGCATGTGAAGCAGCTTCAATAACAACTGAGGAATTCGTATCAATGTCCGAGCTTTGCTGGCATGTGCACCAATGAACCTCGATGGCAGCATCTTCGCACGTCCTATTGTTAGTAATTTCACTAAAAAAGCTATATCCTCTCGATTTACGAACTTTCCTATCTACATATTCATTAGTTAGATCGAATGGATGCAATAAATCCTTTAAGGTTTCATGTAAATCAAATGGTGTTGTAAGTCTTCGAACATTCTTCTCTAAATTTTTATAAGCTCTTTGGTATTGAGTTTTGTACCATTTTGGTAGAGATATTATCACAAAAGGCAGTCTCTCCTCCATCCTACCTTGGTAGGTTTCTTGTATAGGTCCCCATCTTATGCCATGGTCACTTATAAAAATCAAAGCCGTTTTATTTAAATGACCTTCATCTTTCAGACTTTGAAACAATCTGAAATAATTTTCATCCCCCAGCTTAGGCTTATTTAAATAATCATGAGATAAGCTAGATCCCCAGAACAACGCGAAATATGGTAGTTTGTTTCTGTCCATAGTAATACTAAATTTGTGAATATAGTCTAAGAAATCTTTATAAACATATCTAGCGCCTTCACATTGATCCACATTCATTTTATGAGAATTCCCTATTTCTTTTTCACTAATTCTGTTAAAATAGTTATAACCATAGTCGGTCGGTTGTTTTTGGAAACCCCTTCTTTGATAATTGAAGAGGCCCATCCAAGAAGAATCTTCTCCATAAGCTGTTACATATCCTTTCTCCTTATAATCGTTCCAAATAAAACGGCATTTATCAAAATGATGCCTAACAGTAGGCCAACAACTGTTTCTCAACTCGTTTTCGAACATTCCTGTTAATATTGGCATTAAATTAGGAAAAGTATTGTCAGCAACTTTGTTATAACCTAAAAGTTCCACAGCTTCTATCTGCTGAAAAAAGTGTACAGTCTTTGGCATTTGCCTATGTAAGTTTAGTCTAGATACGGCATCTAAGCCTATCATGAGTACGTTAAGAGGTCGAGGCTTATTTACAAATGAAGCAACGCTACTTTTCAACGGCACAAAAGAAAACATATCTTTGTATATGGTCTCATTATTGTAACTACACTTAACTTGTACGAACTCGTCGACGATATTAACACTTTTAGTGAACTGATTACAATTCCTGCTGAAAATAACTTTATTATCCATTTCATCCTCCTCTGGATCTTTCCTCCAAAACACTCTGTAGCAACATTTAAGTTCACTAACGTATGTAATGTTGTAAAACGCTAAAGCAGGATAAATCAAAAATATAGATGTTAAATTTGATTCGAATAAAGCTGGCATTCCTTTGTTACATTTAGGTAGGCGAGGAGGAGTTTCTATATATTTTTTAACGTGCTCGTCAAATGGATCCATGTAAGGTATTCTGCAACCAATGGTATTTATGGTAAAGCCTTTGAGAGATTTTTGTTCCAAAGAAAACTCCATCATAGGTGCTCTTGCGTCTCTTAACGAGTAATACTGAACTTGGAAGACATCCACGAAAAACAAAAATGCACCACATATCAACAGGGGTATCCATAACAAAGAAGGCACCCTTATTTTAAATTCATCGACTTCCATTCCATTCGAAAGGGTTCTGTAACCAAAAAGTTTTTTATTAAACACACTAATAATCTTCATTATGATTTTCTATTGGAACATGACAGCTTATTTATAAGGAGAAATCTCCAATCTTATCTCTCTCTAGATGATACACTGCGAAATTTTTTCTCATATGAAATTTCTTGACAACACTTGAACAAATAATTATTAAATACTTATAAAATGTCAAAACTGAGATATGATCAAAGCAATATTTAAATTTATTGAAATAGTATGAAACTTAAGCGCATACAATCATAGATTTGTTGTCTGTGACCAAGTGTATATTGAATAATAATAACTATATGTTTCAGGAGTGTTAAATATTTCGTCTGGTAATTAATATGGACATATTCCTTGACACTTCAAAAACTCTTTGACAGACATTTTCATGTCACCGAAAGTGAAAAGTATAAAAGTCTAGTATAATTGCCAGAGAACTTATACTACATAAGTTCTCTGCAATTGCTTCATTCAGCAGACAAATAACATGTAGATGTCGAAATTGATGGAATAGATTCAAAAAGGGTAGAAGTATGTAAGTATCTCAGTTAAAATGTGGCACACCAAAAAAATGATGATTACATTCTTATTCAGCTGTAAAAAACTAATATATAGCCAACAATTTATTATTAATAATATTTATGATGTATACAAAACGTATTTCTGAATCATTTTTTGTCTAATAACAAATCTCGATTATTAAATAATCTCATAAAACTAAAAACCTCTTGAAGTAAAGTATCACTTCTGATCCACTTAATTTAATGTGTCACCCACAACGTATTATTTATCGAATATCTTAAATATATTTCATTAAATTCCCACGAACACTTTGACTCGGGTGTCGATAGATACATGCAAATGCCATAAGGTACAGATATAGTCGAGGGGCATAACACATCCCGTGGGAAATTTGATGATGAAATTGTGGGACCAATGTTAATACATTCCCCATGCCCTCCATAAGCATGCCTTACCAGGTGCTTTGCTTGATTTTGTGGCAGACGGCCTATATGACGTGATATATCCCAGACATCATCGGAAGTTCTCGATTAAAACTCTTGATAGAGCCATCCTATCAATATTTTGTACTGAACCATTTTTATTTACAGGGAAATTCTCTATAAAGGAGGTCCTTAGGAATTTGTCTATATCTTTTATCATTTAGGTGTTTTGCACAAAAACATTTTTAATTTTGTTATCACTCGTATCATTTCTAATTAACACAACACAAAAGAAAAATACTTTAACACGACTCTTTTTTACCTCTCCTTAGCTGAGAAAAGTTTCTACAGAAACCAATGCAATGATTGGAATTGCAGAAGAAGTAAAAACAAAGCACCACCATTTGACACGATCTAGAGGAAAGCGACAACATGAAGATATGCAATGTATCTATAACACTATCAGAACATCGACCAACTCTATGACATATGAAGGCAGTGAACTTATCAACACAACAACAAAGTGTGTATTTCATGAAACCATACAAATGGATACACTATAAGCATTTTAGAAAAGGGTTGTGAAATGTACACTTAACCAATCATTATTCACACGTTTGCTAGTTATATCGAGAAGCCGTACTGATATTGAACTAAAAACATCATTTAGTAATTATGAATTTTCGGCTGTTCCGTTCTCCATATTTAATCTGGATGGATCAATGAAGTTGTCTACAAATAAATCTAAACTAATGAAGATCTTAGAAGTCTGCAAGAATTGATAATACTGTCGCGTGTTTCCACCCTTAGGAAACCACCCTCGCAAATTCCGTGGGTTCCAAAAATTATAACAAGAGATGTCCACTAACACACTTTATTAAATATTTACTGGATACTTCACAATACAATAATTAATTTAAATACACTTTACTGACTAAAATCACTTTGTTTATCTTTGACGTCTTAACCTCACTTTCTATACTTTCTGAACTACTCGCCGAGAATGCGGTCGGTCTTTTATACCTAAAAATGACAGATCTCGATTGTTCTGTGATGACGCCACCATTCTCCAGATAATTCCAGATGTCACTTTGGAATCTTCTGGTAGGTTCTTTTTCGAGTAGGTGCAAATACATCATTCTAGGGGTTGTAACACATTACACTGCCCCCTCCTTAAGCCTGAACGTCCCGGTCAGGCAGTTCAGCCTCTTTCACGTACTTCGCCAGTCTATCCAAGTGTACGATCTTCATCTTGGACTTTTTGTTTCGTTGAATCCGATAGACGACATCATTAATTCGGGTAATAACAGTATAAGGTCCTTCCCAAGGAGGTTGAAGTTTCGGTGACTTCCCTTTCTTTCGCTGTGGGTTATACAGCCAAACCAAATCTCCTGCCTTGAACCCTTCTGAACTACCCTTACGGTCGTATCGAGCCTTCATTCGGTCACTGGCTATGGTGATTTAGTCTCCAACCAGCTCATGAACATTTCTTAGCCGTTCACTCATTTCATCCACATAGCTGTTCACAGGAAGCTGTTCTCCGCCTGGTGTTCCGAAAATCAAATCACACGGCAGTCTGATCTCATGTCCAAATACTACACGGGCTGGTGTTTGTTTCGTAGACTCGTGGATAGCAGCTCTGTATGCCATGAGGAAGAACGGTATGTGGAGATCCCAATCGCGTTGATTCTTATGAACCACTTTAGAGAGATGTTCTTTCATGGTCTTGTTATGTCGTTCCACCATTCCATCTGATTGCGGGTGAAGGGCTGTTGTCCGTGTTTTGTGTATCCCCAATAACTTGCAGATTTGCTGAAACACCCCTGACTCAAAGTTCCTCCCTTGATCTGAGTGCAGCTCCAGGGGTACACCAAACCGACATATCAAATTATCTACCAAGACTTTGGCGACAGTGACTGCTTCTTGGTTTGGAATCGCATAGGCCTCTGGCCACTTACTAAAATAGTCCATGGCAACCAGTATATACTTGTTACCATCCTTGGTTACTGGGAATGGGCCGGCTATATCGATTGCGATCCTCTCGAAAGGAGCCCCGACGTTATATTGCTTCATTGCACCCCTACTTCTAGTCTGTGGTCCCTTACTGGCTGCACAAATTTTGCAATTGCGACACCAAGCTTCCACATCTTGACGACTATTTACCCAATAAAATCGTTCTCGTACTTTATTCAGGGTCTTATTAACGCCGAAGTGCCCACCGGATGCTCCATTATGCACTTCCTGAAGTACTTTCGGTACCCGACACCTGGGAATCACTAGACGCATAACAACTTCCCTGCCATCCGGGCTTTCCCAAGCTCTCTTTAGCAGCCCGTTCATGACTTTAAGTGAATCCCATTGAGCCCACAAAGCCTTCAATCCAACTGCCTCTTGTACGTCGTCCAGGAACTTTGGCCATCAAAAGAAGGAGGTTTTAGTCGCTGTCCTGATGATACCACCTGCTGGCTTCCTCTATCTCTCAACTGTCTTTTAAGCCGGTCTATTTCTCCCTTGACTTCTTCTTCGAACTCACTCATCTTTTCTTCAAACTGATTTACTTTTCCTTTTACTTGACCGACTTCGGTCTTGACTTCACCTACTTTATCTTCAACCTTATCTAATTTTTCTTCTACCTTGTTTATCTCTTCTTTGACTTAACTTTTGACAGAAATGATTGCGTCCTGTTGTATTTTTATTTGATCGCTCAGGATTTTCCTTAATTCCTCCTGGCGTCTTTCTTCCAAGTCTTCCATTATTTTTCTGAGTTCGTCTTTTTCCTCTTGACGTTGTCTTTCTTGCTCTTCTTTCTCCTCTTGCTGTCGTATCTTCAGGTCCTCCATCATTTCTTTCAATTCGGCTTTTTCTTCTTGGCGTCTTGTTTCTTCATCCTCTTTTTCTTTCTGACGTCTTGTTTCTTCATCTTTTTCTTTCTGACGTCTTCTTTCTTCATCCTCTTTTTCTTTCTGACGTCTTCTTTCTTCATCCTCTTTTTCTTTCTGACGTCTTCTTTCTTCATCCTCTTTTTCTTTCTGACGTCTTCTTTCTTCATCCTCTTTTTCTTTCTGACGTCTTGTTTCTTCATCCTCTTTTTCTTTCGACGTCTTATTTCCTGATCTTCCATAATTTTCTTTAATTCGTCCCTTTCTTCTTGACGCCGTTTTTCTTCCTCCTGGTGTTTTCTTTCTTGCTCTTCTTTATCTTCCTGCCGTTGCTGAGCCATCATTTTTTGGAATTGTTCGAATAAGTCCTGTATTTGTTTATCGGATGCCATACTTCTTGTTGTTACGGGCATACGATGAAATTAAAATAAAATAAATAACTGTCACGTCAATATCGGTAATGGAACTTTTCAGACAAATCTCGAAATAGCACGAAAAAGTCTTATCCAGAGTCTTTTGTCACTATCCAGTTCAGAGAATTTAATAATCTCCACTAATGTCCAAATAGAAAAGTTCTAGAAATTTTCACGCATTAAATGAGTCTTTTTCAGTGTCTCTATCACTTCTCAGTTCAAAGGATTTAATTATCAAACTAATGTCCTAATAAAATGTTCTACAATGTCTCAAAAATGCACTTAACACTATTTTCCTGTTCGAAAATAACCCTCGAACAATGTCCAGTAAATGAGTCCTCCGTGTTAGCACTAACCCTCGAGAATACTTCTCGAACACTCCAGCACAACTTCAGAGCTCCTCTTGTCATAAAATCCCACTTCTGACACCAATTTGTCGCGTGTTTCCACCCTTAGGAAACCCCCCTTGCAAATTCCGTGGGTTTCAAAAATTATAACAAGAGATGTCCACTAACACACTTTATTAAATATTTACTGGATACTTCACAATACAATAATTAATTTAAATACACTTTACTGACTAAAATCACTTTGTTTATCTTTGACGTCTTAACCTCACTTTCTATACTTTCTGAACTTTCTGAACTACTATCCGAGAATGCGGTCGGCCTTTTATACCTAAAAATGACAGATCTCGATTGTTCTGTGATGACGCCACCATTCTCCAGATAATTCCAGATGTCACTTTGGAATCTTCTGGTAGGTTCTTTTTCGAGTAGGTGCAAATACATCATTCTAGGGGTTGTAACACATTACAATACTGTACAAACTTCTTTGTCTATACCTTTGGTGGACTCAAAAATAACAGAGCATCTGAATGCAAAATTCCACTGTGTCGCTCTTCTTGATGGAATATCAAAGCTGTAATCGTTGAAAAAATCAGTGCAATGATCTAGCTTTGGAGTTTAACAATAAAATCAATGGAGTTTAACAATTAAAATATGATGAAATTCACTTGGTGTTTGACACATATCTTGAAAATTCTCTTAAATCTGCGATGTGACATAAAAGGACATCTACAGTAACACTCACTGAGTACAAAATAACCGTCTCCACAAACATTGCAAATATACAGATGAAATCCCTCCTTCTTCATACAAAAACAAAGGATAGCTAACAGCGTATCTTGCAGAAAAAGCTTTGCTGTACGTACGCAATATTGAGGGAAGCCTAATCGTAAGCTGGAGTACTGAAAGCAAATCGTCTTTCGGAAGTGACGTAAGTGAACTTCAAAGTAGTTTTGAAGAAGCTGACGTTAAAATAATACTGCACTGCCCTTTTGCCTCCCGAAAAGAAGCTACTGTGATTCATATATATTCGCCTGATACAGACGTATTTCTACTAGCATTATGGTGGTCAAAATCTTTTACATGTCTAAGCATGTTTGTCACTGTATAGGAAGTAATCGAAGAATGATTGACGTTGGCGGAATTTGCACCGCATTAGGACCAGAAAAGATAAAAGAGTTACAAGGTCTGCATACTCTGTCAGGATATGATGTCACAGGTTCACTTGCAAATAAGGGAAAATCATCGTTTTGGAAGGTTTTTAAAACCGCAGATAATGACATTTTTGGGAAACTTGAATACATTGAAGAATTCGGAGATGAAGCTGAAACTCAAGGGCGGATCTAGAAATTTCAATAATTTTTTTCTTGTCTGTGGCATATGGGACCCATACGAAATATGGGAAATAACATCTAGAGAAGCACTCCTCTAACGGCCCCTAAAAAGTTTTGAAAAAGCAGTTTGCGAAAATTTTTTTCAAAATTCGAGTGCCCCCCGAGCCAAAGGACTCCCGTTTAAAATTATTCTTTTTTGTCATATACGTTTTACTTTTCATCAAAATCCAACAATAGGTTTTGGAGTTTATGAAAATATTTTTATTACTAACTGAGATACAACGAATTGAAATTTTGTAATTTGTTAAATTGTAAATTACAAAATTTCAGTTCATGAAAAAGATACCTAGAAATTCAGTTCGACAAAATTTACAACAAAAAAGGTCTTTTGACATTTTAACCTTGAAGGAACGGGGAAGCGCTAGCACGCCTAGTAACATGAGCCTCGGCTAGAGTATAAGGTCCAAGCATAATAGTTAAAATCTCAAGGTGCAAAAGAATCATTATTACTCTACTCCCTCATCGGGGTAAATAAAATATAAAATAAATTAATAATAATGGTCCGGGTGTTAGTTGATATTACCTTGCAGTTTATTAACCCCTGACGAGGGAAGGGTGTTATAAGTTTAATGCGTAAGTTTGTATGTCTGTGAGTCTGTGTGTCTGTCTGTGGCTTCAGATATCTTCAAGGTGTGGTCCGATTTTCATTTATTTAAAAGGATATTTTGTCGAAAAGGTTTTTAGTAAGACTTTGAGGGAACTGTACATCATCAATAAATAGTCAATTATTGTCACCAGCGTATTCGCAAAAAAAAGTGGGGTGTGCTAGAGTACTGGCCATACTTATCCCTTGTATTTTGAGTCTCTGAACGCGAATCTGTCCTTCATTTTGCCCCATCACGTCAGGACACCAAAAAAAGTCTGTTGGATCGTAATAATTCTCATTTAAATCAGACTCCAAAAGTGACGCATGTTTAAAATTTCAACCTAATAACATTGTGGCACTTCAGTATTGACCACATAACTTAAAGAAACTGTAAAACCCCATAACCCCTTAACCCCATAACCCCTCAACCCCATAACCCTGGGAATCCAATAAAAAGAGTGGGGAACTTTGATTGGGGAGTTAATAAGATTGTGACCTCGGTTCCTTGTACTTTTGTATCATACATTCACTTTCCATGATCCCATAACCCCTTACTCTGAAGATCCAACAGAATAAATGGGGATTCTAAGTAGGGGAACTCATGCCATTGTGACATTAGAATCTTGGAATCAAGCACGCTATGGCACCAAAGCTCTTCAACGGCAAACCCTCTAACCTCATAAAAGGATTTAATGAAAAAAATGTGAGGCTGTCGATTGGGGAATCAATTAGATTGTGCCCTCGGAACCTTGTTACCAAGTAAGCCTATAGCGCTCCAGCAGCAAACCTTTCTACAACATAACCCGGTAACCCCGTAAATCCATAACTACATAACTCTGGGGATATAATAGAAGAATAGACTACTTACTTTTTAGAGATATTTCTTGAAGATTTATTGAAGCGGTTCTATTAAAAAAAAAAAATCAACCTTTTTAGTAGCTTCTTTTATTTGTTTAACTTTTTTTTCGATTTTGGCCTTGGATATACTCCTTTAGCCAAGAGACTCTACCAAACCAACATATTATGTGTAAAAATGTGAATTCAATCCCAAAAATACTCTTTCCCATTAATTTCCACCTAATAAACGAAACAAGGATTGAAACATGGGACACTCTTTTCACATCAAGAGGTCCGTCTTGATGACTATTATATATATACATACATGACAAAGACCACGGATAAAAGGTTTAATTAACAGAGGTTTAAAGTGGATTACAAAGGAAGCGATTTCTCTAAACGAGTAACAGAACAAGTTTTATTATTTTTATTTTATTTTATTTATTTATTATACCTGAATGTCACATTTTTTAAGAAATTCTATGATAACAAAATATATTTCCTTAGATTTAAAACTAAAAATATAGTTGATTTTCAAGGGCATAGCAAGATTTTTCTCTAATAGTTTTTGAATAAACCTATTAGTTTCCTGTTCATGTCTAGGGAAGCCCAGGAAAATATGATTTATATCTCCTGGACTTCCACATTCACATCATTTTCCTTGACACCAATCTTGTAAAGGTGCGAAGGGAATCTTCCGTGATTAAAAAGCAAACGAGTAATTGTAGTGTAAGTATTCCTTTTTATTTCTTCATTGTCGTACCACCTTTGTGATGTTATATGTGGGTTTAATAGGAAATAATTTGTTGGGTGCTCGGTATATATATCTCTATATGTATTCCATTCCAGGTTGATGTTTTTCCTCAGGGACCCTATTATATCGCTATGAGGTATCAGATAGCATTTATCATCATAGTCCATAATCGCTGCTTTGCTAGTGTGTCAACTTTCTCGTTATTAAATAATCCACAATGAGCTTTGATCCACGTAAAAGTTATTGTGTAACCAAGAAGCAAGAGCCTTACATACAATTTTATAATATCCGTAAACAAAGGAGATGTTTTTACATTTATATGATTAAGACCATTAAGTACGTTAAGTGAATCAGATATGATAATAAATTTACGTCGGTCTGTTTTGAGGTCGCAGTATTCTAAAGCTTTAAAGAATGGCTATAGCTGACAAAATAGAAGCTTGGTTTGAACGACTATATTTGACTGAGACTTCGAGTTCAGGAATGTAAATAGCACAGCCTGTACCATTCTCACTTTTAGACCCATCGGTATAAATATGCATCTCCTCTGGATATTGTTCAATGTAGCTTTTAAATATAACTCTATTAACTACTTGGTTACCGATAAATGAAGGTTTGATTACCAAAGGGGCCATACAAAAGTGATTAAAGTGGTTTAAAGTGTACATAAGAGGAATTATACTTTTGAGAGTACCATCATCATAAGAAACAGTATTACTAAAAGACTCCGCTAAAGGGGGAGACTTTTTTTATTCCAGTATTTATTAGTGAGATTCTGAATGCATAACTTGTATGCTTTAATAAAATATCATTATCCCTTCCTCTCAATTTCAAAACAAATTTATTACTGAAATTTAGCGGAGGTTCCTTAGCCTCAACCCTTACAGCCTCTAATGGACTAGATTTCATTAAACCTAGGGAAACCCGAAGTGTTTCGTTTTAAAATATGCCCAAACGGTGCAGTAAATTGTTGCTGGCTGCTCAATAAAATATTGCACCATATACTAATCTATTTTTTTTAACTTCTACATAGTGAAGGAGACTATTGTGAAATTTTCTTTATGTTGGGTGCCATGTGGACGTTACTACAAAAATAACATCCTGTTTGTGGATTAATTGATATTACCGGCGACTGCGCCAAATCTTCGAATATTCTCGTAATATGAAATCGGTTAAAAAAAATTGTTTTTAATTAAAAAAAAAATCCTGACGTGATGGGGCAAAATAAGTTTCAGCGACCCCAAAAACCTATACTACACTGAGTCCGGCCCAGCGCAACTCGCAAAAATATTTTGTGATCCTGTGTAATCAGTCCAAATTTTAAGAAACATCAATTTGCTTATTTATGAGCGACCGAGAGGGAAAAACTGACATATCTCTGCCCCAAATGCAACCAGATCATTGCTGTTTTCACAAAAAGGTTAGATATTTCGTCTATTTCCTGAATTCGTTTGTCGTATTTGGTTTGATGAAAAACCCAATTATCTGAATTTGTTTATAGTCCGGTGATATTAGGAAAATGTCTCGGAAAATTTTGGGACAAGTCAAAAATTAGTCTACCCCTTACAGAATTTCCTCAGGAATCCGAAAAAAATAGTGTTGACCACTCAAAATGGCGACTTTAATGGTTATTTAACTTTCTGTGAGCAAAATGAATTTTGCAACTTACTTGTTTGCTTATATCTTCGCTTCTAAAGGTCGTAGAAAAACGTTCGACCCGTCAATTTCTTCGTCGTAGGTTCCCCTCTAAGATAGGTATATGCAAAGAACTAATTTTTTATTGTTAATAACATTCTATGACAAGAAACTGAAAAAAATGAATTTCTCGATCGTCGAACTTTGAAGTACTGTAGAAACAAATATAAAATCTGCATGTTAACGATATTATGAGAAATAGTACATATTTTTACCCTTAATGAAATGCATTTTGTCCCGTTGCAAAATATGAATTATTTTTTTTGCAATTAATTTATAAAAAAAAAATCAAACTGTTATACTAAAAGATCATATTAATATTTTACAGTTCTGTTTCGGTAAAAACATTGTATTTGACGTACCTTTACATAATGAAAAAGAATATTACAAAAACATTTTAATTTGCGACTTTTTTACGCAAAAAATCAATTTTGCAACTTAAACAAATGTAAATATCTCAGTGGATTTTGCATAAAATTTATTGCAACTAACGGCATTTTAATTGTCATAAAAAAATACGAATTAAAAAAAAATTTTGCTCCGCTGCTTTGGAGCCGAGATATGAACAATTCACGTTTATTGCGATTACGGCGAAATTTGAAAATATTTTTACTTGAAAATTTAACTAAATAAACCTCAGAGTGTGTATTATCACTTATAAAAAGTGCCATGTCTATATATCTAGATGGGCCATGGAAAGAAAATCGAGAAAATTGCATCCTTGGCGCTCGCGCTTACGCTAGACGCCAGATCCCCTCCCCCTTTACTGCTATTGGCGTACTTGGACAGTTTTACCGCGGCGGCAGCTTTATTTCTCTTTTTCTCGGCTTCAGGAGTGGCTACATGGACGTTTTTTTTTTTAATTCAACTTATTTATTTCTCAGCTTTCCGATTATTCGATTATTTTTCAATCATTCAATTATGTTATTTCATAAAATAAATATGTAAAGATTACATACAATTTTTTGATAAGATATTGATGAGTGAATAGTTTTTACTCTTATTAGGGATAAAAAAATATACATTTTGTATTTAAAAATTAATTTATTGAATATACAAAATTATTTTTCTGTCCTTGTTTTTTTTTTAGGTTGATTTCCTGTGTCGGACTCGCTGTTCGTTTCGTCTCGCATTTCTGCGTACAGACAATCATTGTCATCATCGTCATTATTTACATCAACATTTTCAATAATTTCCTCATTTTCTTGCATTTCATTTAATTTAAACTGACAGACATCAGTATTGGTTTAATTTGTTTTAAACAGCGAAATAAACATCTAATTCATAACATAACAATAATGCGTGATTGTTTAAATTATAGGATGTTTGTAAAATTGTAAAAAAAAACGCTGCCCAAGGAATCACTACTTCCACATCCAGATTTTCTATCCAAGTCTCTCACAACGAAAAAAAAACCAATAAAGCGATATGTCACATCGGTAGTGGGGATGAGAATGGTGGTAGTGGGGGTAGATGAAGTAAAAACAAAATTGAGGCCTTTGCTTCTTGTATACATACTAAATCACAATTTTATTTTTATCACCCCTTTTAATAATGAGGTGGGGGTGGTAATGGGGGTGGCTAATGCCAACAAATTTTTTGGCACCTTAGCTTCTCTTATTTATACTAAATACTAATTTTATGGGCTCTTACTTGCTTAATTTACCCATTTACCCCCATTTCCCCCAACCCTTCAACGGAATAAGTTCAAAATATAATCCTCCAGATCTTGTTAAAATACATGCATGTAGCAAATTTCAAGTCAATATATTATAAGGTTCCAGAGTAATCGTGCGCACAAAAAAGTTACAGACGAACCGACCGACAGACCGACAGACTCTTTTGCTCAAACTTAAAATCTCGACATTTCATGACATTCTAAGCCTATTTGAACAATAACAATTTTTATTATTTTATTTTATTTTTTTTGCGTTACTATACTTCCACTGGATGAGGAAATAATTATAAGATGTTTGATTATAAACTACTGAAATTATTTTATCTATAATAATAAAATAATAAAGCTTCTGTATTACAAATTCTTTTTGCGGAGCAACGTAATTGAATAACTGAAAAATAATCGAAGAATCGGAAAGCTGAGAAAAAAATAAGTTGCATTAAAAAACGTCCATCTAGCCACTCCTTAAGGCGAGAAAAAGAGAAATAAAGCTGCCGCCGAGGTAAAACTGTCCAAGTACGCCACTAGCAGTAAAGGGGGAGAGGAATCTGGCATCTAGCATGAGCGCGAGCACCAAGGATGCAATTTTTTCAATTTTTTTTCCATGGCCCATCTAGATATATAGACATGGCACTTTTTGTAAGTGATAACACACACTCTGAGGTATATTCAGTTAAATTTTCAAGTAAAAATATTTTCAAATTTCGCCGCCATCGCAAAAAACGTGAATTCTTCATATCTCAGCTCCAAAGCAGCGGAGCAAATTTTTTTTTTCGTATTCGTGTTTTTTATGACAATTAAAATGCCGTTAGTTGCAATAAATTTTATGCAAAATCCACTGAGATATTTACATTTGTTTAAATTGCAAAATTGATTATTTTTTGCGTAAAAAAGTCGCAAATTAAATTTTTTTTGCAATATTCTTTTTGATAATGTAAATGTACGTCAAATACAATGTTTTTACCGAAACAAAATTGTAAAATATTAATACGATCTTTTAGTATAACAGTTTGAATTTCTTTTTTATAAATTAATTGCAAAAAAAATAATTAATATTTTGCAACGGGACAAAGTGCAATTTATTAAGGGTAAAAATATGTACTATTTCTCATAATATCGTTAACATACAGATTTTATATTTGTTTCTACATTACTTCAAAGTTCGACGATCGAGAAATTCAATTTTTTCAGTTTCTTGTCATAAAATGTTATTAAACAATAAAAAATTCGTTCTTTGTATATACCTACCTTATAGGGGAACACACGACGAAGAAATTGACGGGTCGAACGTTTTTCTACTATCTTTAGAAGCGAAGATATGAACAAACAAGTAAGCTGCAAAATTCATTTTATTTACAAAAAGTTAAGTAACCATTAAAGCCGCCATTTTAAGTGGTCAACACTATTTTTTTCGGATTCCTGATTTTTGGCTTGTCCCAAAACTTTCCGAGAAATCGTTATTTTTGAATCTAAAATCACCGGACTATTGTAATTGTAATTTTGAAAATAAACAGAGAGACGAAAGTGTTCGAATTACCGAGGGATTAGCGTCATATGTACTGTGGCAAGACTATTTGGGCGCGCTCTTAAGAAGAGAAAAGAACACGAATTTAGTGGTTGCGAAGCACAAAATGGGTTTAGAGCAGGACGCTCGTGTATAGCCGTATATTTAATATTAAAAATGTCATAGATAAGAGAATAGAAATGGGAAGAACAATCCATATGGCGTTTGTAGATCTCCACAAGGCTAGGGTGACCAGATTTTTGTGCTGGACACTTCTGCTGGGAAAAAAATTGATGAGCGGGGGGAGCAGAAATCCGAAAAATCATTTCTTGATGACCGAGAGGAAAAATTTTTTCGATCACAGATAGTACTCCAAAATGCTGGACTGTCCAGCGAAATTCCGGACGTATGGTCACCCTACACAAGGCATACTACGCCGTGCCATTAAACAAGTTATGGTCTTATATGGAAGAAAGCAAAATCTATAGAGCCTATATTCACGCGGTGAAGAAACTATATTGCGAATGTACCAGCGCAGTGGAAATCAATAACGAAATTTAGGAAGATTTTAAAGTATCAAAACGATTGAGACAAAAATGCACATTAGCTCTGCTATTATTTAAGATCTATTTGGAAGAGCACTGAGACACTGGAAACGAAAATGTGCTAGTATGGGTATAACCATCGGTGACGAAGTGCTATATAAGGTGATCTACTATGACATGCGGAAAATTTATCAGTAGGTTGTCCCCACCGAAAGGAGTTAAAAAAATGAAAAATTAAAAAGAGATGACCAAAAAAATTACCTTATTTTTTTGTAGAAATGCGCCGAGAATGACTTTATCCAATCTGACGTAACGCAGTACAACCATATCACTTTATCAGACTTGGGATTGACACTATTGACAGTAAAGCTGGAGAGGCTAGAAGTGACTTTTTGGTTTTAATCAAATCACACTACAAAAATAGCGAAATAAATCGAAAAGACATTGACCCTGTGCTAGTGAACTCTACATAATAAGTAGATATAAGTGATATTTACTTAAACCCGTCAATAATACAAAAACACCAACTTCGGCGGTGCTTTATAATTGCCGGTGTTCGACCGAAAGCAAAAAATACGGCACTTTGACCGCACCCGCCAGCGTCACTTTTTATGCCAATTAATTAGGAAATGTAAACATCTCCAATATGTCCCTTCACAAGTAAGTTCGTCGCTCTATTACTGATTAGACCACAACAGTAGTGTATCTTCGTAAGTTTTAACCATTTTTAATATACTAAATTACCTCGGAGCACTCTAAAATTTTACAGGGGTTTTCCCACATTGAAGACTAGTACCTAGGTACACCATTTTATTTTCCATATATCATGGTAAATCACGTTGTTTGCTGACGATTAAGCAGTGATCGCTGCAGACAGAGAGGATTGAGTATGAGAAGTGGGGCCTTATCATAAACACGGAAAAAACAGAATATGCGATAGCAGGAAAAGAAAATGATAAAAGCGACCTGAATCTGGACAACTCTCGGAGAGGATATTTCAAGTAAAATAGGGCAGGGAAGAAGAGCAATCTACTAATTAAACTCACTGTTGTGGAGCAAAAATATAAACAAAAAAAACTAAAACCGCCTTGTTCAAAACTATTGTATTTCCACATACGGCTCCGAATACATTTCGATTTATTCAACGAAAACTGTTTTCACTTCGCAGTTTTCAACTTAACTTAACTTAAAAATCAATTTATATGAAAAATTGCATAGAACTTTTTCCTTCATAAACTGACTTTCAGGTTTTTTTTGGATGCCATCCCACTTAAAATTATTGTATTACTGATGGAGTAGTATTTTTATGTTGACCATATCTCACGTCAGATACATTTTTATTTTTGTAAAATTATAATCTAAAAATTTAAAAAGGCAGCATCTTTATTTTATAAGTAAATATGCCCATTAACATAATGAACTGAACTTGAAATAAAAAAAAATAATTAGGAAAATTTCATTATAGGACTTTTAAATAAAAAGATCTGTTATGACTTCAGCAAATCTAATAACCTTAATTTCCAAACATTAATATATGCGATTTCATTGACACTATATTTTAATACGCTGAAAACTTAAAACTAGTAGCATCAAATATCTTTTATTTTAATTATTTTATTCGATAACAGGTATTTCTTTCATATACAGGATGTCTCCTAAGTACGCGGATAAGAAAGAGCAAAATATGATGACTTTTACCTAGCTGCACCTGTTAAAATTTCTAAAAAAAAAAAAATTTTTTTTGGAAACTGGCATACAAGGCTCCAATTTGGTTCATAGGTAATATAACTGGAAATCTCTTGCTCATACTTTTCATTTATTTCGTAAATTTTTGGTTATACATTATAACATTATTTTTATTATTATTATTTTTTTTTTTTCGGACAGGACTTCCGTGGCGTCCGACACCTCACGGTAGCCGCGCCGGCAAATTCCTTACAGCCACTCTCCACGACCTGCGGAGTTAGTGACTGTAAATACCTAAATCGTGTGCCCTATTACTATTTAAATACGTACAAATTAATTAATACTAGATTCAAATCCACTGAAGTGATGTAAGATGTTATAGTCCGTTGATATTAGGAAAATGTCTCGGAAAGTTTTGGGACAAGCCAAAAATTAGTCTACCCCTTTCAGAATTTCCTCAGGAATCCCAAAAAAATAGTGTTGACACTCAAAATGGCGGCTTTAATTGTTATTCAACTTTTTGTAAACATAATGAATTTTACAACTTACTTGTTTGCTTATATCTTCGCTTCTAAAGGTCATAGAAAAATGTTCGACCCGTCAATTTCTTTGCCATGGGTTCCCCTATAAGGTAGGTATATGGAATGAACTAATTTTTGATTGTTAATAACATTTTATGGCAAAAAACTGAAAAAATTGAATTTTTCGATCCTCGAACTTTGAAGTACTGTAGAAACAAATATAAAATCTGCATGTTAACGATATCATGAGAAATAGTACATATTTTTACCCTTAATGAAATGCACTTTGATCCGTTGCAAAATATTATTTATTTTTTTTGCAATTAATTTATAAAAAAAAAATTCAAACTGTTATACTAAAAGATCAAAAAGAATATTGCAAAAAAAATTTAATTTGCGCCTTTTTTACGCAAAAATTCAATTTTGCAACTTAAACAAATGTAAATATCTCAGTGGATTTTGCATAAAATTTATTGCAACTAACGGCATTTTAATTGTTATAAAAAATCACGAATTTAAAAAGAATAAAAATTTTTCACCGATGCTTTGGAGCCGAGATATGAAGAATACGCGTTTTTTGCAATTAAGGCGAAATTTGAAAATATTTTTACTTGAAAATTTAACTGAATATACCTCAGAGTGTGTGTTATCACTTACAAAAAGTTTCATATCTATATGTCTAGATGGGCCATGGAAAAAAATCGAGAAAATTGCATCCTTGGCGCTCGCGCTCACCCTAGACGCCAGATCCCCCTCCCCCTTCACTGCTAGTGGCATACTTGGACAGTTTTACCGAGGGGGCAGCTTATGGACGTTTTTTTTTAATTCAACTTATATTTTTCTCAGCAATAAATATGTAAAGATTACATACAATTTATTTGATAAGACATTGATGAGTGACTAATTTTTACTCTTATTGTGGATAAAAAAGGTATACATTTTGCATTTAAAAATTAATTTATTGAATGTACAAACTAAAGCTTATTTTTCTGTCTTCGTTTTTTTTTAGGGTGATTTCCTGTGTCGGACTCGTTGTCCGTTTCGTCTCGCATTTCTGCGTACAGACAATCATTGTCATCATCGTCATTATTTATATCAACGTTTCCAATAACTTCCTCATTTTCTTGCATTTCATTTAATTTAAACTGACAGACATCAATATTGGTTTAATTTGTTTTAAACAGCGAAATAAACATCTAATTCATAACATAACAATAATGCGTGATTGCTTAAATTATAGAATGTTTGTAAAATTGTAAAAAAACGCTGCCCAAGGAATCACTACTTCCACATCCAGATTTTCTATCCAAGTCTCTCACAACGAAAAAAAAAACCAATAAAACGATATGTCACATCGGTAGTGGGGGTAGGAACGGTGGTAGTGGGGGTGGATGAATTAAAAAACAAATTGAGGCCATTGCTTCTTGTATACACACTAAATCACAATTTTATTTTTATCACCCCCTTCAATAATGGGAGGGGGGGTGGTAACGGGGGTGGCTAATACCAAAACATTTTTTGGGACCTTAGCTTCTCTTATTTATACTAAATACCAATTTTATGGACTCTTATTTGCTTAATTTACCTATTTACACCAATTTCCCCCAACCCTTCAACGGAATAAGATTAAAATATAATCTTCCAGATCTCGTTAAAATACATACATGTAGCAAATTTCAAGTCAATATATTAAACGGTTCCAGAGTAATCGTGCGCACAAAAAAGTTACAGACGGACCGACCGACAGAGTGACAGACTTTTTTGCTCAAACTTAAAATCTCGACATTTCATAACATTCTAAGCCTATTTAAAAAATAAAAATTTTTACAATTTTGTTTTTGCGTTACTATACTTCCACTGGATGTGGAAATAATTATAAGATGTTTGAGTATAAACTACTGAAATTACTTCATCTATAATAATAAAATAATAAAGCCGCTGTATCATAAATTCTTTTTGCGGAGCAACGTAATTGAATAATTGAAAAATAATCGAATAATCGGAAAGCTGAGAAAAAAATAAGTTGAATTAAAAAAAAAACGTCCATCTAGCCACTCTTGAAGCCGAGAAAAAGAGAAATAAAGCTGCCGCCGGGGTAAAACTGTCCAAGTACGCCATTAGCAGTGAAGGGGGAGGGGAATCTGGCGTCTAGCGTGAACGCGAGCATCAAGGATGCAATTTTCTCGATTTTTTTTCCATGGACCATCCAGATATATAGACATGGCACTTTTTGTAAGTGATAACACACACTCTGAGGTATATTCAGTTAAATTTTCAAGTAAGAATATTTTCAAATTTCGCCGTAACCACAAAAAACGTAAAATCTTCATATCTCGGCTTCAAAGCATCGGAGCAAAATTATTTTTTTCCTTAAATTCATGTTTTTTTATGAAAATTAAAATGTCGTTAGTTGCAATAAATTTTATTCAAAACCCACTGAGATATTTACATTTCTTTAAGTTGCAAAATTGATTTTTTGCGTAAAAAAGTCGTAAATTAAAATTTTTTTGAAATATTCTTTTTGATTATGTAAATGTACGTCAAATACAATGTTTCTACCGAAACAGAACTGTAAAATATTAATATGATCTTTTAGTATAACAGTTTGAATTTTATTTTTTATAAATTAATTGCAAAAAAAATAATTAATATTTTGCAACGGGACAAAGTGCATTTCATTAAGGGTAAAAATATGTACTACTTCTCATAATATCGTTAACATGCAGATTTTATATTTGTTTCTACAGTACTTCAAAGTTCGAGGATCGAGAAATTCAATTTTTTTAGTTTCTTGTCATAAAATGTTATTAACAATCAAAAATTCGTTCTTTGCATATACCTTCCTTATAGGGGAACCCGTAACGAAGAAATTGACGGATCGAACGTTTTTCTACGACCTTTAGAAGCGAAGATATAAGCAAACAAGTAAGTTGCAAAATTCATTTTGTTTACAAATAGTTGAATAACAATTAAAGCCGCCATTTTGAGTGGTCAACACTATTTTTTTCGGATTCCTGAGGAAATTCTGTAGGGGTAGGCTAATTTTTGGCTTGTCCCAAAACTTTCCGAGAAATCGTTATTTTTGAATCTAAAATTACCGGACTATTACTTGGGGAAGGTCAACTCTAAAATTTCAAAAAACTTTTCATCCATAAACATATTTGCAAATGAAATTTTTTCAGGTTTTGAAGAATTTAATTTCGGAAGTATTATTTTTATGAATTTGTATGAATTTTTATTAAAAACGTAAAATATATAGGATGTTTGTAAAAAAAAAAATTAACCACAGACTCAGTGCGTCAAATAAAGTTGATTCAACCTAATTTACCTCTATGAAGAGACGACGGCCTTCTAAAGTTAAATATAAAAACTTTTTTTTATATGTACCAATAACTTTATGTTTCTTTCAGTCCCGGTACACAGACATATATGTCAAAGGGTAATAGTTTAAAGTAAAATATTTTAAAAAGTAACAATATTATTATAATTTAAATATTATTTAATTAACACCAAGTTTAAATTTATTGAAGTGATGTAAGATGTCATTGGGGGAGGGTCAACTCTAAAATTTCAAAAAACTTTTCATTCATATATTTATCCGCAAATGAAACTTTTTCAGGTTTTGAAGAATTTAATTTCGAAACTGTTATTATTTTTATGAATTTGTATGAAAATTGATATTTTTGGTAAAAACGCAAAATATACAGGATGTTTAAAAAATATATATGTTGACCACCGACTCAATGCGTCAAATAAAGTTGATATCATCTAATTTACCTCTATAAGTTCCGTCATGATCAGAAATAGCGATTTTCACGATCTTATACTTATGACTCTCTCTAGTTTTGAATATAAATTCAGGAACTTTTCCAATATATGTTAACGAATGTATAAGGAATGCATACTCACTATTTATCCGTCTATTCATTAAGAAAAATGTTAAAAATGTGTAATCGGAAAGATAAAAAAGCATTATTTTACTCGTTAGAAATGCTAAGAATTTTTACAGAGATTCCATAGGTAATATGCATTTGACCGTGCACTTGCCCGCGCAGAGTGACAAGGTTATTTCACTATTTTTTTCCAGGAATACCGTGGCTTCAGGGATAAATTTTATTATATTTTTTGTTCAGAAACACGTGGTATATCCACCTGTATTTTTTTTATTTTTTCCTACCCCGACTTAATTTGAAAATTTTGAAAAATGGATGGAAGAAATGTTTTCACTTTATTTTTATGTTCTGCATCCGAGCGGAATGTAGACTTTTCAGGATATTATTCGATACATTTTCACGAACTCATTGGAAAAAAAAATATTAATTTTGCTAGTTTTTGGACATTTCATATAAAAACCGCTGCCCAGGGAATCACTACTTCCACATCTACTTCCACAACGAAAAAATTTCGTATGTGGAAATAATTGTTTATGGAACTTTAATAATATAATATTTGAAATCCTCTACCCCAAAAACCCATAAAACGATATCCCACATCGGTAGTGGGGTGGGGGTGGTAGTGGGGGTGGATGAAGTAAAAGAATATTTTGAGGTTTCTGGTTCTTGTACACACACTAAATCACATTTTTTTTCATACCCTTTAATAATAGGGTGGGGGTGGTAATGGGGGTGGCTAATGTCAAAATTTTTTTTGAGACCTTAGCTTCTCTTGTATATACTAAATACCAATGTTATGGACTCTTACCTGCTTGATCTACCTATTTACCCCAAATTTACCCCAATTTACCCCCCAACCCTTCGACGGAACAAGATGAAAATGTAATCTAGTTCTAGATCTCGTTAAAGTACATATGTGTACCAAATTTCAAATCAATATCTCGAAGGGTTCCAGAGTAAACGTGCGCACAAAAAAAAAGTTACAGACAGACAGACAGAAAATTTTTTTCGCTCAAACTTAAAATCTCGACGTTTCATGGCATTCTAAGCCTATTCGAACAATAAAAATTTTTAAAAAAATTTTTGTCGTTACTATACTTCCACTGGGTGTGAAAGTAATTGTCTCTGCCGCCTGGGCTATTATGGATAGGATTTTGCAGAGTGAGAGGGAAATAATATGTGTTTATTTTCAGTTTATTATAAATATTTTAAAAATTATATCTTTAAAATAGTTTCAGTTACTTCCCATTGTTCTAAGGAATATAACCATATACAGTTTTTATCATAAATATTGTATATAGTTAAATGTCATGCTCTAATAATGAAATTAGGAGCTATTTGCGTTAACAAACTACAATATACAAGTACAACAGAAATTTACAATAAAAAATATATACAGTATGTCTCACTTTTCGTGACTTCCATATCACAGCTTCCTTATTAACAATTCGATTTTTTTAAAATTTGTATGGAAAGTACTTACATCAGGAGATAGTGTCACGGTAAAATATTTAAAAATCCACCAGTGGTGTTCGTTGTTATAAAGAAAAATGGACCTAATTTTTAAAAAAAAGATATTAGGCATTTTTTTACAAAAATACTAACGCAATATTATTGAATTCCCGTAAGGTTTTGTTGATTGTCGCTTGGCAACGGATCTTTTCCGGTCTGTTTTCTGATAGTTTCTTAGCAACGGACTAAAATACTTGAACTGTGCATTTTTCGATCTGAAATCGCTCCGAAAATGTAGACATTGCCGATCCATTTCAGAAAAAGTAACATTCCCGTGCGATTTTGTTGATCGTTGCTTGGCAACGGATCTTTTCCAGTCTGTTTTCTGATAGTTTCTTAGCAACGGACTAACATACTGGAACTGTGCATTTTTCGATCTGAAATCGCGCCGAAAATGTAGACATTGCCGATCAATTTCAGAAAAAGTGTTTTTTCTATGCGGCGTATTTTTGATCACGGCTTTCGCCTCAATCAAATAGCCCAGGCCTAATAGGGAAAAAACAACTTTTCCTAACTTGTTCTACAATAGTATATTGTGTCACAAGGGCAGAAAATGAGCATTAGTAGCCCGCGGATGTTAGCTGCCCTAGCGAGCGAAGTGTAGCGAGGGCTGCTGATAGCTAAGGCCTGCTAATGCATTTTTGCCTAGCATATGTGAAAACGAATCATATTAACCCTAAAAATATGACTGAAAGTAATGTTTGTCATCCCTTGGGTCGCTAAACTCATAACAACACGATTTTTCACAATCTAGACGCCTTTGACTGTCATTTGCATACTTTGACTTTTCACATAAGTTTTTATTAAACGTCAGTTAAAACCAAAGTTTGGAGTCAAAACTGACAAGAGATTTTTGTTATATATTTTCTTATTATTATTTTTTTTGTTTGTTTAATGCTAGGCTAAAAACAGTTGTATGTCACACATGCAGAAAACGCATTAGCAATCCTTTCGGGCAGCTAATATCCGCGGGTTATTAGTGCTCATTTTCTGCAATTGTGACATATACTATTTCTGCATTGTTTTTCGCCTAGCATTAAACAAAGCAAAAATATAACAAAACATACGTGTACCAAATTTCAAGACAATATCTTAAGAGTAATCGTGCGCACAAAAAAGTTACAGACCGACAGACCGATAGACCGAGACAGACAGACATACAGACAGAAATTTTTTTTCGCTAAAACTGAAAATCTCGACGTTTCATGACATTCTAAGCCTATTTGAACAATAAAATGTTACTATACTTCCACCTTCCACTGGATGTGGAAGTAAAAGTCCTCGTATGTTAATTATTGGAGGTTGAGATATGATTTTTGCGTATAAAGTTTGAAAATGCAAGAAAATAAGAAAGAAACAAATGAAAATATTTCGTTAAAACCAATAAAAAATAAGGACCTTTAAAAAGAGTTTAAAGAAATATATTTCTCTATGACTTGATGGTAAAACAGCAAAGTTTTAAACAATTTGTGGTTTTTTTAAGCAGTTTGAACTAATATTTTGACTGGTTTCTATGGTCGTTAACATCCATGAAGAGCAAATTTGTCCAAAATTTGTATCTAATTGATGCATTATTATTAAAGCTATATCGAGTTGTTTAAAAAAGTTATATATTGTTTTTTTTTTTTTTAAGAAAAGTACCTACGTAATTATTAAAGATCTTGTATGTCTAGATCTGTTCGAACAATTGCCAACAATCTCCATTTTTTTATTTTTGCAATACGACCAACACGACCGGAGATATTTGCAAAAATCGAGAAAAACAATATTTTACGATTTCATTTGTTGAAATGAATACGTTCCCGTCCTCGCCTGAAGTCCAAAACTTACAGTCAAACTTTTTTGTACTGTTTTTCAGATTACAGCAAAAAAATCACCTCCCCAAACACTTATTTAAGAAATATATTTTTACTCCAATATTTTTAGTATCATTTTTGGAGCAAAGACTTCAAAACCCTGCTTAAGTCAGTCATTTGCGTTTTTCTCAAAAACTAGCGATTTTTATAAAAATTCCAAACAATAAATTGATAGATGAATTAAAAAGTTCTAAGAAATTTTAGAGGTAATTCACTCCAAATAAAAGTTTATATTTTGACTACATCTACACCTAGTTGCTCTATGTCCACTTACCTACGAGACACCCTGTACAATAAATTCCAAACACAATTTTACTAATTTAATTAATTTAACTAATTTAAAAATTGAATTACCAGTACTTTTGTTGCTATCTTGTTATCCAGCTGCACCTCCTTAAAACTGTAGTTATGATAAACCTTAAAAAACTGTTTAGAATCATGTTTAGGTGTGTTTTGACCACCGACTTGGCAGAGAATGCATAAATTTTGCCAACTGACGGCGGATGGTTCAATATAAAGCAAAGGCGCCGCCGTCGAGAAGGCAGGCGCCGATTTCAAATTAGTACGTAGAGATGCAAGAAACACGATTCAAAATCGATGCAGATTGACATTGAATGAGTGCCAAAAAGGAGGAAGCCGAAGGAAACGTAATGAGTTAACAAAACAATAAGTTTCAGTGTAGACATCAGAATTCTTTTTCATGATATCTATAAAAAATCGTATTAGCTTCTCCACTATACAGGATGCCCAAAAATATTGTTCCCAAAATATTGCTGAGCAATGGTTTTCACAACTAGTGATTTTGTCCTTGAGAAATATAAAATTTGATAATCCGGAAACAGTTAAATCCCTGGACGTAATCATTGACCATGTTATTTGAAATTATCGAATTAATTTTATCACAAGTACTTGAATAGAATAGAATAGAATAGAATAGAATAGAATAGAATAATTTATTAATGTTGAATACACAGAAGTGTTTACACAAGTCAAAAATAGTATATAAAAAAGGAAAATTAGCAGATAAGAAAAAATCTTATAAAACATATTTGTATAAATGTATATGAAGAGAGAAGAAAAAAATAATAAAAACACTAAGTTAGACACATTATGTAAAAAGCTTAAATGCTAATAAAAACATCATCATACAACAAACAATATACAACTAGTTAAAAATTATAATATACATTCAATAATTGATAATTACACATGAATTAACAAGATAACATAGAGATAATCATCAGAGACCACATATTGGCATACCGGTTTATTTAATTAAATTTGTGATAAATCGCTCAATAGAAATTCTTCAAAACTGTAGAAAGCATTTGCAATAAGATACTTTTTTAATCTGGATTTAAACTTAGTTTCACTCAAAAGTCTTACTGCTGAAGGCAGTGCATTATAAAATTGTATTCCATAATATCCAGTGCCATCCCTAGTTTTTTTTAGGCGTAAAAAGTTTTGGTGGATATCATTTTTATTCCTAATATTGTATGAATGAATTTCGTTTCGAGACATGTATTTGTTTAGGTTATTTTTTATGTACAAGAGACATTGTAATATACAAGTACAGGGCACAGTCAGTATATTCAATTTTTTAAATTGTTCTTTGCAATCGTCTCTATAGCTAAGTCCAGATATAATTCGTACAGCTTTTCTTTGTACGGAAAACACGCTACTAGATGTAGGAGCATGACCCCATACTAGTATTCCATATGATATCACTGAATGAATCACACCGTGGTATGCGGCTACCAATGCATTTTGAGTAATTTTGCCAGCTACAGATCTGAGTAGGTATATATTTTTAGAAATTTTTTTACAAACATGTGATGTATGTTCATCCCATGATAGTTTTGGGTCCAGGTGTAGACCAAGAAATTTAGTGGATATTGGGTTGTGTATTTCCTCCATGTTTCGTAGACTAAATACCATTGATTCCGTTTTTGAGGTATTTAAATTCAGGCGGTTAGCCAGGAACCAACTTTGTACGATTGACTGTATGTCTTTGACATTATTTAGTAATTCCTCTAGATTAGTGTTTACGTCTGTTAGATTAGTATCATCAGCAAATAGAATGGTCTCTATTTGGTTTACCGAGTTTGGAAGGTCATTAATGTATATAAGGAACAGAATTGGTCCTAGGATGGACCCTTGGGGGACACCATGTTTTACTGGAAGTAGTTTAGAATTAGTTCCATTATAACTAACATACTGTTGACGTCCAAACAGGTATGATTTTATTAACAAAATGCTGTCTGTAGTGAAGCCATAGTAGTTCAGCTTATTCAGAAGGATGTCATGACACACACAGTCGAAAGCCTTAGTGAGGTCTAGGAAATGAGATGATATATATTTACCATCCTCGAAACCAGCATTAATAAGCGAAGTTAATTTATCAATGGCTAATGTGGTTGATAACTTATTTCTGAAACCATACTGGCTGCTGTTAAAAAGAGTATTACTTTCAAAGTAATCGACTAACTGGACTTTTAAGATAGTTTCGTATATTTTAGCAAAATGAGGGATAACAGAAATCGGTCTGTGATTAGAAGGATCATGGATATCGTCTTTTTTATATATTGGTACAACCTTGGAGATTTTTAAGCAATTTGGAAATATATTGTTTGATATACACATATTGATTAGTTTTGTCAATGGAAGTATTATTGTATAGATTATAGATTTTATAATATTGGTATTAATATCATATACATCCTTACAAGTCTTATTTTTTAACGAAGTTGTTGCCTCGAGTACTTCTTGTGGTATTACATTAGAAAAAGTAAACTCATGTTCTGTGACATTTTCTATAAAATCAGTATATGCTTTGCTTACTGTAGGCATAGCTTTTAAAATGTCCTCTGGAATATTAACAAAATAATTATTAAATTCGTCGCAAGATATTTTCTCTGTAATATTCTTTTGTGTATTTTTATTGCTATTTACAATTTTCCACATTGCTTGTTGAGGATTTTGATGGTTGTTTATAAAGTTTTCATAGGATGCGGTTTTAGCGGCATTTATCTCCCTTCTATATACAGATCTGTAATTGTTATATATGAGCTTGTTAGCTTTGGTGGGATTGATTTTGTGGTAATCATGGAGGAAATTCAAATGATCTCGCATCCGGCGGAGTTCGTCATTGAACCAATTTAATTTAAATATATTTAAGTTATTAGCCATACGTGATTTTAGAGGGAAACTTATTTCTATTGCATCTGTAATGACACTGATGAATGTTTCAAATTTTTGGTCTATTGTAGTATTATTATTATCTAAGAAATCCCAATTTCGGTTTGCCAAATAGTTATTTGCAGCTATGAGGCCCTGTTCAGTTATGGTTCTATAAGTAATTCTCTTTGAAGATTTGACAAATTTAATATTTGTTTCTAATTGTATGCCTAAGTGATCAGACAGTCTTGTTTCTATGGAGGCTGTCTGATAGTTATTTATACCTATATTTGTAAAGATGTTATCCAGGCAGTGCGTGTTTCTAGAAAATCCAAAATATGTTTGAGAGATACCGAAAGAGTTAAAAGTATTAATTAGCAATTTAGTCTGTCGATCATTAACGTTATGGAAGTGAACATTAAAGTCACCCGAAATAATAATTATTTTGTCACTTTCTGATAACAAAGTGAGTGCTTTATGCAGTATTTCTAGAAATAAGTCAAAATCTCCGTTTGGGGATCTGTATAACGTCATTAGTCTAGTATTCTGATATTCAATGGCTGCAAGCTCACAATGAACATCAACAGATAATTTTTTAATATGCTCCAAGGCTGTACAAGTATAGCCCCTTAATGCATAGATAGCCACACCACCATGGGATAATGTGGTTCTGGAATACTCAGATATAAGATTATAATTATTTATACTTACATAGTTAATTTCATCATCTGTACACCAGTGTTCATTAATTAACAAGAAATTGTAATAATGGTCTCTAAGAAATACGTCTAATTCACTTGTTTTATTTCTAATGCATTGTATATTTAGATGCAGTATTTTAAAACTATAAGGACTCTTATTTGATAGTTCTCTTGACGTATTTGTGATGTAGTTAGTAGAATCTCTGCCTGTGCTGGTATGATCTACGGTTGTTGTATGCCGATCTAGGGGTGTAGTTAATATTGCGTTTTGCTTCATACTGAAAAAACCGTTTGATTTCAATTTCTTCGGGCCAATTTGAAGGATTCATAAGGCCATCGAGGAGATCTGCTCTTGCTTCCACTTTAAAGCTAGCATAGTCGCCAGATTTTACCGTTAGCTTTTCGATCTTAAAGGTTTCTGTGTCACCAAATGTTGATTCCAGGTATTCCTTTAGATCTTCTTCAGTAACCTGAGCACTCAATTTTCTGACTTGGATATTAGTTTTTGGATAGAGTTTAGCTGCTGCTAATTTAGTATTTGCAATTTTTCTAGTACCCATAACTGAGGAAAAATTTTTATTATCATTCCTTTGTTTGCCAGATGAATTTGGTTTCACGTAGTTTGCATTTCCTGGATTTTGTATTTCATTTCCAGTGGTAGAAGCAATATTGTTGGCTGTTTCTTTGGATTTTATTGAGGATTTTAAGTTAGTTTTTTTATCAGAGTCATTGTTAGCTATAGGGACATTGCATGGAATTGATGAGTTTCCCTTCATTAAATTTTTAAGGGTCGATATTTCTTTGTCCATAAGTATAAACTTGGCTTGAAATTTATTCGTAAGAGTACTTAGCAATTTATCGAATAAAGTATTTTCCTCAGATTTACTGTGTGGTGGAACAGCTAATTTGGAATTATCTTTAGTGAGAAATTTAACCAAATCAATATTGCTGTCCTTTAAATTAGTAATTGCATTAGACAGTGAATCAAATTTGGCGTTTAGGGATTCGTTGAAGAGAGAAGAAAAGTTACTAATTGCTGACGATATTTCTTCTTTTACTATGTCTGATAAAGCCTGCTTAATATCTTGATTTGGAGTTGATACATTTGCCCTACAGTCTGAGCACCAAAATATTATAACCTTGGAAGATTTCATCGTGACAGCTCTATATTCTGTAGCAGATAAATTTGCACAAGTTTGGCACAGTTTGTTGCCACAATTGTCACAAGTGACTAGTGATTCTTCTTTGAAATCAGACCTTTTACATTTACAGCAGTTCATGATTTATAGTCCGGTCCTGTTCAAGTTTTTATGTATCAAGAGATTAGATTAGTTTTTTATCAGCACTAAACCTTTTCTTGTAGCTTGATAAGTTTTTTTAATGTTTATTAGTTTTGTTGTCACTTCGTTCAAACTTGTTTAATTAAACAATTAACCACTTATATTGCAATAAATATATGCTGTAAAATATTTAACTTGTTATGGAATAATGTAGTTAACTAATGATGTCGAAATCTGATTTTTAAAGTTATTTTTTACACTTAGAAAAGTCTATTACAGAGGAGCACAGCAATACACAGCAATACACAACAATAGCTTACTAATATATATGTGTCGCTAGCTTCCGTATATACTAGGTATATTGGGTGAGACTAATGGAACGTGAACCAATTGATCAGCTCAGAGATCAACGTATTGAAGTATTGAACGACTATCATAATACCACTTTTATAGATTTTTTTTTAAGAATTAGATTGCGTTATAAAATAAATGTGCCATGACTGAAAACCTAATTAAGTTCAGGACCTCTTGATCCTGAAGAAGAAAACAATGGTAATGAACACATTGTTTTCTTCTTTTTTCTCACTTCAGGGGCATTTGGTTCTGAAGAAGAAAATAATATTTGAAACGTCCTCCTAGGATAATATACCGATCAAATGCCTTAATAATACTTTTTGTGGATACGAAGCTTAAATCATATTAAATTAGTTTTGAACTTAAATGGTTTAATCAATTTGGATTGTTAAAAGTAACAGCTTTAATATAGAAATAAACATTTCAACGACTCAGTTTATTTATTTATACTTACACGTTTCGAAATAATTCTATATAACAATGAATTTTAAATGAAATGCAAATAGGAATTAATGGAGTCAATTTACAAAAATATCGTTATAAATATACTATATATTTATATATTTTAGGTTTTTCTTAAACTAATATGTATGTATGTTCTTATTACACGAGAGTTAAATACACTGGTTTGAATAAATAATGCAACAGTACGATTATAAAAATGTATACCAAAGTTGTCTCAATGTATGATATTATAAACTAATTATAGTGGAGTCAAATTAAGCATCAAAACAAGTGAATAAGGAATTTTCTGGCTGCAGCAATTTTATTAGTTTAATTTGTTGTAGGTATAATATAAGTTCTCTAAGAAGTTTTGGATTAAATCGGTCCATTGCTTCTTGTAAAATTACACATAAGTATTTGCACTTCAAAAAAGAATGAGTAAAAAATCATAAATTCCGACATTTTTGATCTGTCACATAGAATATCTATAAAAAAAACCGCTGCCTAAGAAATCACTACTTCTTCCAGATTTTGTATCCAAGTCTCTAACAACCAAAAAAATGTTGATACTATATTTGCACTCCACTAAGTGGAACTTTAATAATATAATATTTGAAATCGTCAACCCCCAAAAACCCATAAAAATATGTAGTGGGGATGAGGCTAATTGAGGGTCAACCGCGCCCAAAATTCTGTACACCAGATTTCCTCTTTGACGAAGATTTCTTCGGATTTCCTTAAGATTTCCTTCTGGGTGTACACCAGATTTCCTTCGCTGTTTGCCCCTCGGGGGTGATAGTAAGGGTGGACAAAATTTTGAGGCCTTTGGTTCTTGTACACAAATTGTGATTTACAATTTTATTTTCCGCCCATTTAATAATGGGGTGGGGGTGGTAATGGGGGTGGCTAATGTCAAAAATTGTTTTGAGATCTTAGTTTCTCTTCTATATAGTAAATATCAATTTTATGGACTCTTCCCTGATTTACCTATTTACCCCCATTTATCTTAATTTACCCCCCAACCCTTCAACGGAATGACATCAAAATATAATCTAGTTCAGATCTCGTTAAAATACATACGTGTACCAAATTCCAAGTCAATATCTTATTTTTTCCGTTTCTATACTTCCACTGGATGTGGAAGTAATATCACAGAAGACAGGAACTAGTTCCTGTCTTCTGTGGTAATATCCAAAAGTGATAAAGTTGAAAAATATTCGTAGGTACTTTAGCACTACAAACACAATAATGGAACCAAAGTATGGGCATTTTTAAAGACTACTTTTTCGGTGGGCGAATTTTTAAGATATTTAATTTTTTCTTTTGTTAAGTGCTTTCCAAAATTGCTTAAGTAATATCTAAGCATCATAAAACTACTGCTAAAAGTAAAATGTGACAACTAAACTGAAATGTCTTCTTCATTTGTTAATAATTGTTCTGGATCTTTTAATAAATTATGTTCATTTTACAATACATCTAAACTATTATAATTGTAGATGCATTAGAAGCAAATTAGTAATCTCATTTTCATTAAAAATTATTAATATTATATTATATGTGCTATACAAGAAAAAACAGAATATATGATTATACATACTTTTTTACGTTTATTCCTATATATCCTCGTAGACGTTTACTGTTCATTTCAAAAACCATTTTTTAAATCTATTTGCGAACTTAGTAGTTGTACCGTGAAAGCTCATATAAATTTCCATATGTATACTGGTGTTATGTACACTAATGCAGAAAAAAATAATGAATTCATACTATTATCTTATCTTTTAGTTTTCACTATCACGAAAATACTATACCGGCTCGCGTTTCATCACCCAGGTTGGTATAATCAGAGATACAAGAACATTGAAACATTAAACTTATAAAATGCATCACACATAGAAGGCAACCCCCAAATCCAAAATCAAAGCTGTCCGGATGGGGGTTACATTATTGAAAAGACATAGACATACAACTATTTCCGCCGACATTGTGATCTGCCAGAGCTGGCAATCGAACCAATTATCGCTGTCTCATTTTAAAACCTAGTAAGGGACAAAAGTCAAAAGTTCATGAAAGGCAAAAAACACGTCTTATAAAACTATCGAATTCTTGTTGATGAAAGTTAGTGTAACATGTGGAACATTTTGTAAGCTACATTAGATCTATTCTTTTGCACTAAAAGTGTAGCACTGAGCTGCATTGGTGCAAGATTGTCTCTCTTTCACTTATGATATCCGCATTGATGTCATCTCTGTCACTCAAAATTGGTGTCGTACTTCTTGTGCAAAAAAAAGCTTTAAAAACTACTAAGGGACAAGTATTATATCACTTGTATGTTGTATGTCCCTGGAAACTGAACATTTTCTGATTTCATAAATGAAAAGAACTTCACACAATACGAATAAGTCGGCTAAAGCATATTAGGCAATCCAACAACCTGTCAAATTATTTTGTTGTGGGCAAATACGGGGTTTATTTTAATTAACTCGCGGAAACGTAGCCAAGGCAACCGAAAAACAAACTCTTTAACAAACGTTTAACGAATGAAAACAAACGTTTGCCGGATGTTTGCCCACAACGCCATGTAAAAGTCACGTGGTTTGGATTGCCTAATTGTGTGATAAATATGCTGGTTGCACTGCCTATCGTGTACTGGGTTCTAGTCTAATCTAATTTCGTCAATCTGCCTGTCTGTCGAGCTGGTGTGTCTGTCTGTTGGCGCTATATTTACAAAACTATTTGACGGAAGAAAAATAATATTTGGTAATTTTTCGATATATTATATCTACTGCAGTGAAATTGTTATTATCTTATTATTATTGGTTGATAATACAAACACTTCAGGATATTCCATTCATTTTGAAATATTAGTTAACCGGCATGGCAGCGCCGGTGTAATATTATTACCAGTATTTTCGAATTGTCAGTCCCAGACATGCGAACACTTATTTCACATAAATTTTTGGTCACTGAAACCGAATTTAATATCAGAATTGGCTTATTGGCTCTTTTTTTCTTTTGTGTGCCGGTGTAATATTACCAGTATTTTCGAATTTATGGTGAATGCGCCAGTCATTCAAATTAAGACTTAGTTTTCGATTTATTTGAAATAATAGCTTGTCGAGTACGTTTTTAGCAAGGCTTTTTCTGGGTAGAAATTGTTGGAGCTGTCACTAAGGTGTTTTTGAAGAAAGAAAGAGCCAATCAGCTGATTCTGACAATAAATTCGGTTTCAGCGGCAAATAATAAAATTGAGAACAATATTTTTTTATAAAAAAAATGTAGAAATTCGTACATATGTCTTACAAAAATACGAAAAGTATTGTAAAATATAACAAGCTAAAAACGTACTCTTCGCCAATTTACTGAGCTTTTTATATAATTGTTACATATTCTATAGGATACTCTTCGCAGTTTTCTTGTAAATAATGTTAGTTTTTGGACTTCCAAAATTTTGTGATACCATCTTTGTTGTGAAAACAATTATATGAAAAAAAAAATAAAGAAAAAAAATATCCAACCTGTGTGGGATTCGAACACACGATCTTTGGATTGCAAGGCAAAAGTTTATGGAGATAACATTTCGTAAGATTTCTATTTAAGTAAAAGCGACAAAAATTATGAGAATATTTTTTTTTTATATTAAATCATTAATAACTTTTTTATTTACTGATCGATTTTCTTCAAAAACAATAGTGTTCTTCCTCTACCTAACACTAACTTACTTTCCAAATGTCAATACAATCGGACTTTTCTTTCTTAAGTTATCGTGCTTACAAGAAACGTGACGGACGGACGGACAGACGGACATTTTGAAAGTTGTTCAGAATTCGTTCACTGACACAATGATATAAATTTTTTTTCTCTACGAGCGATATTTACGATTTTAGAAATGTGCCGATCAAATACAATATACTCTTCATTTTTGCGAAGAGTATAATAACCGAGAAACTTTTTATTATTTAAGATATAGACCAGGAGCCCCTCCAACCATTAATTGTGTGTCATAAGTTTACGCCCAAAATGCGTGAATTGTTGTTAATTTGGGGTAGTAGAGCACAAAAATGTCCATGCCAGCCCTTCTTTTAGTACAGGGATGTGGGGCAGGCCCCCAAATGTGTAAGAAATATGACCTGTAAAAGTATAACAGGTTTAGGAATGGGATTTACAAAAATCGATAAATAATAAAAAATAATCTGGGTGATGCGACTCGCCAGCTCTGACCCACTACAGGGGTTAAACATTGTAAAAAAAAAACAACCACAAAAAAGACATACGCATGAGGATTAATTTACCCCCGAAAATCATAAATCTCGACTCCATTCGTTTTGGGTGGTACAAGGAGGTGCTACGCTCACGCTCGTCCAATTTTGAAAAAAAATAGTAAGGTAAAAAGCATGATAAATATATGAATGGTAATCAGGAACTTGATAAGTATGAACCTACTGAGTGTGAAAGTATATTCGCCATCTCTGAAAAGTGGTACGACAGTCTTGCCATTCACGATCATTGGTGGCGTACAGGAGCTTCCTACCGCATTTACTGATTACCCGTGTAATTCGATGAATATCATAAATTTACGACTGGCAATCAGAAACTTGTTAAGTATGAATCTCCTGAGTGCGAAGATATATTCCATCTTTGAAAACTGGTGCAAATGTCTTGCCTTTCACGACAATTGATGGCGTATTAGAGCTTCCTACCGCATATATTGGATACCCGTGTAATTCGTTGAATATCATAAATTTACGACTGGCAAACAAAAATTTGGTAAGTATGAATCTACCGAGTGCAAAGATACATTCGCAATCTTTGAGAAGTGGTGGGAAAGTCTTGCCATTCACGATAACTGATGGCGTATCGGAGCTTGCTATTTTTTTATATTTTTGATCTTTTTGCAATATAGTACAGTCACCTGGTGTAAAAGAGTACCCAAACTTTGGACTAATCTAAAGCGGCTTGGAATATATTCTTTTTCAGTCTCAAATAGGGAAAATTAGAGGGAAAAAAACTGACGTTTTGAAACTTGGCAAAGATGTTCCTAAATGCCTACTGTTAAACATACTAAAAATCCCCAACTATCTCTTGCACTCGAGCCACCATCTTGGAAAAATAGTACTCCGAATAAGTTGTTTACGATATCAAAATTATGCTTACGATAAAAAATAAAGCTTACAAAATTCTCTACAAAAAAAGGTATATTGTATAAAATTATTATTTTTCTGTACCTATTATTTTATTATACACTTCGCAGAATAGTATATTGGATGCTTGATCGACACCTTTCTAAAATCGTAAATATAACTCGTAGAGAAAATAAAATTCATATTATTGTGTTAGTCATAGGAATCCGGATAATTTTTAAATGTCCGTCGCATGTCCGTCTGTTTGTCAGTCTGTCCGTTCATCCAGAGGGACACTCTGTCAGTCACGTTTTCACGGGCACGATAACTTAAGAGTAAAAAGTCCGGTTTTATTGAAATTTGGATAATATAAGTGTTAACTAGAGGAAGAATTCTAGTGATTTTGAAAAATATCGATTAAAAAATATAAAAGTTATGGAATATTTAATATTTATATTTTAAAAGATGCAAGTGAAGAAGTTTATATAGTCGAGTAAACTCTAAGCTGGCGCGACCAGAGGTCGCTTCATCATATAAACTAAGAGAATAAGACATACGCAACTAGTTCATCTTTATGTCACTGCGATAACTTTATGCGCATCGCATCAAATCGTACGTCGCGTCGTGTTACCAACTCATACATACGCCACGTTTACCAGACTATACCTGTGTTGGTTTAACGCAGTGGCATTTATGATATTAATAAATGCTTTTATTATAACACATAACACATAATGTCATCAATACTTTCAAAATCGGCAATCCTAAATAAAATAAAAAATGTTAGGTAATTATAGTCCAATCGATGGGTGATTTTGCTCTGCAAGGTGGAAGGCTAGCTACGCCTCTGTATATTATTGGCTACAAAATTTTAAATTTCTTACAAAATCCTTACTCACATTAATCCTTATACAACTGCTTAGAAACATTCAGAATACTTAAAAAATGTAAGTAATTACTAGCAAATCGAAAACACTGCCCACTAAGTGTGTGCGTATTAAAGCAGGACCGTACGCGCGAGGCGAGGCTACTATGCTGCTCAGTGGCGGCTCGTGATATTGTCTGCAGAGGAGGCTTGATATTTTGAAAGACAATTAGAAAAATTTCTACAAGTAAAAGATATTAATTTGGAAGATTGGAAGATATGCTGCTTCTTCCAAAGGGAGGCTCAGCCTCCCCTGCCTCCCCTGACGAGCCGCCACTGATGCTGCTCTTTCTAAAGAAGGAGGAAAGGGACGTCCATTCCACCATGACAAAAGAAACAAAGAAACACGATGGACGGTCTATACCTGCTCTAGGAAACATCTACTACAAAAAACAGAATGAAACTTGAAATTTACTCCAGCATATCTGGCTGCTGGTTTCCGGGTCTTCTTCCGCGTAGACTTGGTTGAGTGCTTGACGTTTCGACCATCTTGTCGTGGTCTTCTTCTGAAGAAGACCACGACAAGATGGTCGAAACGTCAAGCACTCAACCAAGTCTACGCGGAAGAAGACCCGGAAACCAGCAGCCAGATCACCAGCTCCGCGAAAGCCTTAGCACTAAGATTACTCCAGCATAGCCATAACAAAATGTATATACAGTGTGTCCCACTTAAGAACTTGATATCGCCGTAAAATTTTTATTTATGAACCGATTTTTATGTTTTTTTTAATATGTAGATCTCGCAAAAAGGCATGAGAAATATGTTCTATTAATTCCGGAACTCAGAGCCACGGCCAACTACGACCATTGTTTAAATACGAAATATTGAGAAGTACTATTAGGGATTTTCTTTTTTTAATATTAGAACGGATTCTAATGCAGGACCACCTATTGTACCAATTTTTGTCGTGATAGTAATACAGGATGGCCCAAAACATGAAAAAAATAACATAAAAAAAATAACTTAAAAAAAACGAAATTTAATGTAAAAAAGCACATTATTTTTGTATTATTTAAATTATTTATTATTTAAATTTATTTTGAAATTTTATAAACAATTACTTACCATGTAAAAAAATTTCAGATTTTTAGATTGTAAGAACCTGAGCGGTTTGTGTTATTAAAATGTAACACAATTAATTAATTAATTAGCTAATTAATTAATAATAATCAATTAACTAATCGCACAATTTCCACTTTTTCTTGTAAAAAATAATGAGGCATTATTATAATAATACGTAATAACTAAGTTGTTTTAGTCGTTTATCAATGAACTTAGATGCTAGTTAAATAGTGTCAGCGACAGCCATTTTTCAACTAACATTTTTTGTTTTCCACGCCTGCTAAGTTTTAATAACACAAACCGCTCAGGTTCTTACAAATCTAAAAATCTAAAAAAAATTTACAGGTTTATGATAATTGTTTATAAAATTTCAAATTAAATGAAAATTTAAATAATAATAATTTTATCAATAAATAATTTAAATAATACAAAAGTAATGTGTTTTTTTAATTAAAATATCGTTATTTTAAAAACTTATTTTTAATGTCTTGGGCCACCCTGTATTACTATCACAATAATTGGTACAATAGGTATATAGGTGGTCCTGAATAAGAATCCGTTCCAATATTTTGAGAAAAAAAATATCCCTAATAGTACTTTTCAATATTTCGCACTTAAACAATAGTCGCAGTTGGTCGTGGTTTTGAGTTCCGAAATTAACGGAATATGTTTCTAATGTCTTTTTGCGAGATCTACATATTAAAAAAAAAACATAAAAATCAGTTCATAAATAAAAATTTTGCGGGGGTTAATAGTCCTTAAGTGGGAAGTGAGACACACTGTATTACAACAAAAATGACTGAAGTTTAAAATAGTTTCCCTATATAATCTCATTGTGATGTGGAAAAACGTTAAAAATAATAAAATGTAATTTGTTTATAGATAAATTACAAACAAAAATGAAGTTTGACGACTTTTTGAAAAAAAATTAAAACTTCATTTTCCCACCGCTGTATCTCCCCAAACAGCACGTCCAATTGTAATTACGTCTCTACAAGATATATACATGAGAAACAAAATATGTTAAGGTAGATCTAATTGTTAAACTAGTACTGACGTACACATATGAGATACACTTATGTTTATATTGACAGATTTATGTGATACAACGTTTAATAATTGTATACTGTATGCACTCAAGATTCTAAACATTTTTATATAACGTAAAGAAGGATCATTAGAAAGTTGCAATTTGACGTCCGTAGAAGATGCCTACAAGGTTTAAGTCATATGTATGTGTGATGCTTTATATAATACTTGTGCCTACTGCATACACCACATAAAAGTGCGATATATATACATGATACAAATAACTATATATACACTTTTTAGTTGTGTCTTGTCGTGTCTACATTCGACTATTCGAGCATGGAACAGTGTGCGCGCGCAAAGCGTCAGCGTGAGCATACCAGCCATGTGTATCTCATGTGTCCTCTTTCTCTATAAGAGTGGTCATAGCCACACATACAGCAGGCATTTTTGTTTTTTAACAATATCCAAAACAATTTATATTCGAAAGAGTTTGTAAAGATTCGGCAGTTTTAAAGATATCGAGTTCTTTTAATAATAAAATTAAATTAAAATGCATTAAAAAGCAAAATCTAGTCGTTGGGTGTTCTACTATAAAGTCTTTAAGCAGGTATTCAAACAGAAGTCAGTGGTTGAGTGAGTTAAACATTAGGCGGCGAGGCAAGAGGTACGCGGTTCGATCCGTGCTCACTCTGTCTTTTTTTTTTTTTTTTTTGTTAAAATAGTTGCGAAAAAACTTTCAGTTGTTTTTTTCAAGGTAATAATTGCTTATAAAACCGATGTACGAATATACTTCTTTTCAATTTTAGATCTGTTTTAGACCATTAAATATTCTATTTATGTTGTAAATGATATATTATACCTGACCGTTTTTTCTCCAACACGTTTCCCAGGTTTGTATAAGTACTTCAACTTAAAACTTTAATTCTTAACTCAGGTGACACTGGTGACAGTTTAATTAAATTAAATAAGGTCTTAATAATTATAAATAAATAAAAATACTAGTAACTCGAAAAATTCAGGTTTGGGAACACGTAAAAAATAGAAAAAAAAAGAGAACTTGAAAGATTTTCATATATTTTAAATAAGGCTAGAAATTCAATTTCACACATAATAAAGACTTCATACACATCATAAATACTGCTTTTAGCATCCGAAATAACAATCACCACGATAGCTCAGTTGGTAGAAGCGTCAGTACTATAATACGGACAACAGAAACGTGTAGGTTCGATCCCTACCCACCGCAATTGGCAAAGGTAAGTAAAAATGAATTTAATAACTTAATAAACATTATAATTTACAGGCAACCCTTGTGAGAAGAAATTGGAGTGATGGTAAACAATATTAGATAGTTAATGTAAATAAAATATACGGATGGCTAACAAATAAATTCATAGGACAAAACGTATATGCATTAATTACTTTATTTTTATCAAGTAGACTTACTAACTAGTATGTAGTTTTATATGTTCCCATTGCTAAAAACCTGTGGGGGGATTACCAAATATAACCTGAAAAAATTAACGTCTAGCATAAGACGTCATTCGTCTGACACATTAGGAAGTCAATCACTGTGCATCCGATAACACACTGTGGATCAAATTATTTGTGTGTATGTAAATGGTATACTGTGGCTACATTGTGAGGCGGACGTTTAACCTTTGTGCATACGTGTTTGCCTACAATGTGTAAACGTAGCACATTTACATCGTGGAATTGTGTAACCTTGTGTCGGCATCTAGATACATCGTCACAATGCGAACACTTCGTAATCGTTATTTGGTGTGCTGTATGGGTCGTCACATACCTATTTACAATAAAAATGTATACACAAAGAATGTAGGAACTTAGCAACTTAGTTCTAAACTGCGGTTTCGGCAGTTTAATATTTGATAAAGGGTAGATTGATAAAATACTAAGATGGAAAAAAGATTTATATTGCCGAATATCAAGGTCCGAAGTCCCTATCCCTTTTGCTTAACTCTTTATTCCCGCAAACACATTATATGCCCCCTCTCTCCATTTCTATTGGTTGGATTGCAATATATTTTTGTTTAAATTAAAGATAAAGAAAATCCTCACTTTACCTGTAAAATAATTTTGGTCTGAACCCTTTCCTTCGTACTCAAAAAGGCATTTGAAAAAAAATGCAAAAGATTTTTTTCCCTCCCACAAGTTTGTTATAAATAAATAAAAAAAGTTGGTTTCATTTCCAAATCACATTCGCTGCGATACGAATCAATCTGATCTGATAGTTATTACAATAACGAACAAATTGATTGATAAAGTGAACTAGCATCATTTGTTAATACAACGTAACGTTTATAGATTAATAAACTCATTTATCAACTAATGTACAGATGTACTTCTGTACGGTGATTCAATAAAACCTTTAATCGGCTTAGTGTTAATAAACAAATTCATCATATTAATGTACTTTCCCATACAGCACACCAAATAACGATTACGAAGTGTTCGCATTGTGACGATGTATCTAGATGCAGACACAAGGTTACACAATTCCACGATGTAAATGTGCTACGTTTACACATTGTAGGCAAACACGTATGCACAAAGGTTAAACGTCCGCCTCACAATGTAGCCACAGTATACCATTTACATACACACAAATAATTTGATCCACAGTGTGTTATCGGATGCACAGTGATTGACTTCCTAATGTGTCAGACGAATGACGTCTTATGCTAGACGTTAATTTTTTCAGGTTATATTTGGTAATCCCCCCACAGGTTTTTAGCAATGGGAACATATAAAACTACATACTAGTTAGTAAGTCTACTTGATAAAAATAAAGTAATTAATGCATATACGTTTTGTCCTATGAATTTATTTGTTAGCCATCCGTATATTTTATTTACATTAACTATCTAATATTGTTTACCATCACTCCAATTTCTTCTCACAAGGGTTTTGCCTGTAAATTATAATGTTTATTAAGTTATTAAATTCATTTTTACTTACCTTTGCCAATTGCGGTGGGTAGGGATCGAACCTACACGTTTCTGTTGTCCGTATTATAGTACTGACGCTTCTACCAACTGAGCTATCGTGGTGATTGTTATTTCGGATGCTAAAAGCAGTATTTATGATGTGTATGAAGTCTTTATTATGTGTGAAATTGAATTTCTAGCCTTATTTAAAATATATGAAAATCTTTCAAGTTCTCTTTTTTTTTCTATTTTTTACGTGTTCCCAAACCTGAATTTTTCGAGTTACTAGTATTTTTATTTATTTATAATTATTAAGACCTTATTTAATTTAATTAAACTGTCACCAGTGTCACCTGAGTTAAGAATTAAAGTTTTAAGTTGAAGTACTTATACAAACCTGGGAAACGTGTTGGAGAAAAAACGGTCAGGTATAATATATCATTTACAACATAAATAGAATATTTAATGGTCTAAAACAGATCTAAAATTGAAAAGAAGTATATTCGTACATCGGTTTTATAAGCAATTATTACCTTGAAAAAAACAACTGAAAGTTTTTTCGCAACTATTTTAACAAAAAAAAAAAAAAAAAAGACAGAGTGAGCACGGATCGAACCGCGTACCTCTTGCCTCGCCGCCTAATGTTTAACTCACTCAACCACTGACTTCTGTTTGAATACCTGCTTAAAGACTTTATAGTAGAACACCCAACGACTAGATTTTGCTTTTTAATGCATTTTAATTTAATTTTATTATTAAAAGAACTCGATATCTTTAAAACTGCCGAATCTTTACAAACTCTTTCGAATATAAATTGTTTTGGATATTGTTAAAAAACAAAAATGCCTGCTGTATGTGTGGCTATGACCACTCTTATAGAGAAAGAGGACACATGAGATACACATGGCTGGTATGCTCACGCTGACGCTTTGCGCGCGCACACTGTTCCATGCTCGAATAGTCGAATGTAGACACGACAAGACACAACTAAAAAGTGTATATATAGTTATTTGTATCATGTATATATATCGCACTTTTATGTGGTGTATGCAGTAGGCACAAGTATTATATAAAGCATCACACATACATATGACTTAAACCTTGTAGGCATCTTCTACGGACGTCAAATTGCAACATTCTAATGATCCTTCTTTACGTTATATAAAAATGTTTAGAATCTTGAGTGCATACAGTATACAATTATTAAACGTTGTATCACATAAATCTGTCAATATAAACATAAGTGTATCTCATATGTGTACGTCAGTACTAGTTTAACAATTAGATCTACCTTAACATATTTTGTTTCTCATGTATATATCTTGTAGAGACGTAATTACAATTGGACGTGCTGTTTGGGTTTTAATCATATTAGTGTACATATTTGGTTCAGTGAACGTACAGAATATATATTCTACATAATTTTGCACAACAGCGTAAATAAATGGCCACCACCAGGGCCGTAGATAAGGTGGGGGTAGGAGGGGGTGGCACCCCCACCAATTTTTTTGCCAGTTGGATTGAGGGTTGGGAATTTTCAGTTGGACTTAAAATTATCGTTGTCATTGTCCAAAGTTCTATATTTAATATTTATGAAAGAAAGTCTATTCTGTGTTCGACAATAATTAGTCGGAAATAATCGGAAATACAAGCTATACTCGCACCACACAATGTCACATTCATCCATTCCTGGAATTCTTTAAAAATAAAAAATTAAAGGACTAATAACAACCAACTGCAATTCTCAGAAGTCCCTTAGCGGCAAGCCGACAAGTAGACCGCTTGAGTATTATCACAAATCACCTACACCTATAGATGCCCAATCAACTACAACAACAACTTTGACTCTTTGACGTAATGACGTTTGACATGGGTGCTCCATTAGGTTTGTTCGTTTTTCTCTGGCAGTACTAAAAGATTTCAGCCTTTAAAAGAAATATTATTATTAGTATTTAATATAGTCGAAAATTCACTACAACTTAGAAATTCGTCAAAAACACGATGAACTGTCCGTGTGGAAAGCATCACAACTGTGCACAGATCTTTAGAAGTTATCGTGGAAATGCTCGATGAAATTGCTCATAGTCCTGTTAACGAATTCGATAATAACACAAAAACGCAAGCATTTGGTTTGTTCAAAAGAATTTTAAAATTTGATTTTATAGTGAGTCTGAACTTTACGCAAAGAATAACGTATGAAATGCAAATTACAACTAAACTGTTAGAGTCGATCGAACTAAACGTAATTGACGTGATAAGCATTATGAAAAGTACAGTAATTTCTTTGGAAAATATCCGCAATAAGGATGAAGAAATGAATAATTTTATTCATGCAGCCAAAGTTTTCGCAGAAAAATTAAATATTAACCCCGATGAAGATTTTAGGAAACACCATAGACGTCGTCTGGCTCCTAAACGATTAGATAATAAATGCGGAAAATCAAGCCCATTTAACTATGCACCAATTCTATACAGGAGAATTTAAAGAGGTGTTAAATTACTCAATACATTTTTTAAATTCTCATATTAATGTTTGCGAAGAAACTTTAAAACCTCTTTTTGAACTTTTTAAAATTCCATTGGCTAAAGATATAAACATTCAAAATTTAAAGCGTGTTGTGGATATGTATCCTTATGATTGTAATAAGCCTGATGTATTTGCCCTAGAAAGTGAACTAGAGGTGCTTCTTAGTAAGTGCGGAGAAGCAACGTCCATGAAAGAAATAGTTGAAAAGTCAGATGAGTTTAAGAAAATATTGAAACTTGCATTTCGTCTATGTCAGTTTGTGGTAACTGCTGGTTTCTCCACAGCCACAAATGAACGAAAATTTAGTTTACTAAAATTTATGAAAAGTGACACAAGATCTACAATGGACGATTCGAGAATGGATTCACTTATGCTATTGTATTCCGAGAAAGACTTAACTGACAGTATTAATTTATTAAGACTAGTTCAGTTGTGGGCATCAATGAAACGCAGAGCAATACGTGTGTTACCAAGTCCAAATTAAGGTCATTCTGTAGGATATCGCCTTCTAGAATTTCTCCAATTTTTTTGCATAAATGTGTTCACAGACGTTATAGTAATCGTTTCTGATAGTTGAAATGTTGTGCTTGTTTTGAAAAATTACCCCCTACAATAGAGGTAGTTCCAGTGAAAGAAAAATGTTCCTTGCCCTTCTTGCAAGCAAGATACAAAACCACGTTAAATACTACTTCCGGCATTTCGCATTTTTTTTTTCAAAACTACCCCAATTTTAGAGGGTAATTTTCCAAAACAAGCACAACATTTCAACTATCAGAAACGATTACTATAACGTCTGTGAACATATCAATGCAAAAAATTTGGAGAAATTCCAGAAGGCGATATCCTACAGAATTACCCAAATTAACTCTATGGAAAAATAGTGTTATGGACGCTGCTTGATATTCAACGAAGAAAACATGAATAAAAACTTCAATTAAATAACGTGTAAATTGCTTACCAGGAAATGTTACACTATAGTTCTTGCTATAGCGGCATATGCACATGGACGTAATTATGTAAATAAAAAGTCTACATCTAATTTATTTAGTTAGGTAACATATTAGAATTGCATTTATTTTATTACCTGTGGAACGTTATCCCTGCCATTTTCTTTTTGCTGGGACTTTTACAGCTGTATGTTGAAAAGGGTACCATCATGTATGTACACGATATATAAATGGTACTAAATCACTGTTGAATCTTGTATTTCGGAAAAATTCACTTTGGTGTTCACCGGTTTATTTACCACTTAAGTACATCAATATTTTGATCACGATTTGGCTAAGTGCTGCGTCGCTATTTTCACCCATGATGTAAAGTGATAAAGTATGTGTTCACGCGCAGCTTTCCAAATTAGCCAATAACGTTCTCCTTTCCAATAGCGTCCATATTGACGTTTCAGCGAATGAGATACATACATTAAAAAGCGGAGAATTTGAAATGTAATAAAATCTTATATTAGACCCATGATGTATCTCCTTACATCATGCTTAGACCAATATCATTCGTTTTGTATGAAGCATAGAAGTAAAGGAGTAAGCACGCTGTACTTTAACTCTATATCTATAAAGTAGAGGAACGAAGATGACGCTGTTCCATAAGTTTGAAAATAACTAATATTAGGATTCCTAGTCCTGTTCCAATTTTTGCAATTTTTTATCAAACAAACTGCGTTATTTTTTATTCATCTTATTGCACTTCGTCAACATAAACAAACGACAGACATAGGTATATTCAATATAGTGGCGCTTGAGAAGGTGCAGCAGAGGACCCGAAATGCAGGGCCATCGCAAGGGGGGGGGGGGAGTCAGTAGGTATACCGTGGTACCGGGGCCCGGCCACTTTAGGGGGGGCGGTTAGACTAGTAAGCGCAATTAACTGTGAGATCTTGACAATTTTTTTTTTCAAATTTCTCCCCCCTGCTCATCAATTGTTAAGCGCGGGGGCCCGCCACAGATTTTGACAAAAAATATAGTGTAAATATAAAGTTATAGCTTTTTTTATTCTCTGCAATATTGGTAATACCCAGTTTTAGGGTGAAACTAACCAAGAATTATAATTGTAAACAATATATAGAAGAACTAACAGCGAAAGGAGAAAATCGAGAAAAATATCTATTTTGTGTTGTGTCAGTGGCGGATCTACGGGGGTTCCGCGAGCTTTAGGGGGCCCGCCAGAGATTTTGGCAATTTTTTTTTCAAATTTCTCCTCCCCGCTCATCAATTATTAAGCACGGGGGCCCGTTGGCTTTGGAAAGGCCCGTAGCGAGGACCGCCAGAGATTTTGGCAAAATTTTGTTTTTCAAATTTCTCCCTTCCGCTCATCAATTATTAAGCACGGGGGCCCGTTGGCTTTTTGAAATTGTTAAAAAAATTATGCTGCCGCAGCGATTCAACGGGACATGACATTGACAGGACCAAAAAAGTCCTGCTGTCTGGAGTTGGCCCGCTGGTGCGCCTGCAAGAGTCGATTTTGTGAAAACAGCCTAAATATAAAGCAAAAAATAAGAAATTAATTTTAAGGAAATTTCTCCCTGGCTCCCGTACTATTTACGAGCGTGATTAATATAAATGCAAGCAGGTAAACAACTAATTTAATGCATGTGCCGCCATCTACAGCACAATAGATATATTAGAGGATATGAAGATATTATAGTATAGCCCATTCTTCAGAATTCTCCATGACATCCAGGGCCAGGGGCGGCTTAAGGGCCGGGCAACTCGGACGACTGCGCGGGGCGCCGCGTCGGCTCGGAGGGGCGCCAAAGTAAGGTAAAAAATTATTCAATTTTTCTTTATTAGTTTTCGTTGGAAAATAATATCAGTATCTATATCAGAGTTAAAATGGTAATAATGCAGAACAGTCGAATAACATGAAAACCGCCTAAATAATTCAAAAATGTAACACAAACACTTTCATTTAGTTATATGAGATACCTCACTACTCATACCTCAAGCTTCCCCTCAATTCATATTTACTTTTAGATTTTTGTGGCAATAACACCTCATAAATTTTATTTGTAATTAGCCGAATATCTGGTGGAGTACCATTTATCAATTCTTCACTGGAATCACTCATTTTTAATTATTTTTTAGCTCAATAACTACAAAAATACACACTGACTTTTTTTTTTCTACGACTGCTTTCGAAAACCACAAATAACGCACAGTAGCCATAACTCGAAACTGTCATTTTTCACACGATGTGTGCAAAAATCCAAAAAACACAGTCCTGTCAAAAACAGAACTGACACCTTTTATTTGTATTTTTTGAAGTAGGCTAGCCTATTTAGTTTCATGGCAACCGACTTACTTAATGACTAAACATCAGTTTTGGAGTCTTCAAACCACACCACTTTTAAAGAAGTTTATTAAAAATAGTTGATTCGGCAGCCGTAGAAAAAGTATTGTAAACAACACATTTGAAAACATCTTTTCACACTCATTCGATATGGAACTCGCCTTCGGCTCGTTCCACCAAACTGTCTCACTCATGTGAAAAGATTCGTTTCCGAAACATGTTTGAAATTCTATATTAAACGAATAGTTTCATATCCATCCTTGATAGTATACGAAATTCATCCGTTCAGCTAACTGGAATTGTCTACTTATCCATTTATTTAAAAAAGGAGGAGGTTATTCTTAATTCGACTCATATGTATATTTTTTATTAAGAAAAAAATGTTGAATTTTCGATAAGCCATATTAGATATTTTTTACTGAAAAACTAATGCAAATTATCTATCGATCAGCATATGTATCAATATCCAAAATTTAACGACATCTTGTGTTATGGTTTGTGAGTTATTACGGCTCCATTAAAATTATATTTTCCAAATATTAAATAATTAATAAATTGGAAACAAAATGTTTTAAGAAAAAAAAGTCGTTCCCCATTTTCTATGTAAAAAATTACTTTTCCTACCACACACTGTCATCGATGATACTTTCAAATTTGGGAATCCTTAATGCCCTGCTGGTTCAAAATTTTTGGTAATTTTTCAATGAAAATTCTTGGCCTACAAAGTTTGAAAGTATCGACAACACTAGGTAGTGTAATCCCACAACACGGTTTGTACTTGTACATAGTAAGTACAAACTGTTGGGGATGGGTCTAAAGCATATTGATCGACAATATTGCATTAGCTTTTGACTTTTGACACTTATTTTCTTTGTAAATATGCACGACAATGCCTGAAATAAGTTTTGTTTTACTCAAAGAAGATATACCGATCCAAATTTGGTTGAAATTGATGACTAATAACTAAGCCACGAAGGTGTTACCATGAAAAGAGGGACACTGTATTTATAGAAGGTAATGAACTGATAGCCAGTCATGTATAACAATTATTTAAATTTTTTTTAAAAGATGTGTTATCAGGATTGCTGTTCCATCGCTTTTTTCATTTCTTTTCAGTGTTCACACACAGAGGGGCCAGATTTGCTACTCTAGTTTTCTGGATCTCTCTTTACTTCTCTAGCCTCTGAGATATGGACTGATAAGGAGGAAGACGCACTGCGTCCTACCGCAACATCAATGACTCGATTCTCCAAGAAATACTAGCCAAGAGCGCGCCCTCCAAAACAGTAGAGGCTGACGTCACCAAGGAACTGATGGAAAATAATTTTGCCTTCCTAGGAGGCAACCGTAACAAATGCCGGTAATATTGTCAGGCATGCCACACGACAAAGTGAGGCTAACTAGAATAATGCAAGGGTCACAAAAGGGTTGCAAAGACGTGAATAAGAATAGGGCCGGCTTTAGGCAGAAATTATGTGTAAGCAATAAGCTCTGACATATACGCCCCCTCCCCACACCCCCGAATCCTCACTAATAGGAATTTTTACATATGGCTGTTAATCCAATCATAACAAAGATTTATATAAGTTTACAGATTATTATCTTTCATTCCGAGGTTTACCCTTCTTTTTACCTTATGTGACTGGATTATGTGCAATATTATCGAGAATCACATTCAAAATTTATTTGTTATACGATACAAGAAAAAAATATTAACATTTTATAACGACTCCGAGGGAAATATTGAAACAAAACAAGTTATAAATTTATTTTTTGGATTACATTTTCTGCACTACATCATTTTCAATTGAAAGTATTGCTAATTTTATTAAATTTTTCTGTGATAGAGTCGTCCTTAAATAACTTTTATTTAGCTTTAGTTTAGAAAATTATCTTTTGGCAGAAGTTACTCTTACTGGAATTGTCAATAGAATTCTTAATGAAATATATGCACATTTGGATATCAATAATGTTCCAGTTTACTAAGAGCCAGAAAATTTTAACATTTCTAACAAAGTGTAATTCCAATTTCCAATGGCGAGATATCCTTTAAAAATCTTGATATCATATGAATCACCATTTTTAGAGCTGTTTATAGATCTCGGCAAGTACATCTAATTATTCTCCTCTTTACCAATAGTGAAACTCTAGCTTTTTAGTTCCAATTTTAACCCCAAATCTACATAATTTCTTTGAATTTTTATCTGTTTAACAGATAACAATTTTTAGACATATTTTTCATTTAAAATTCTGATACCCATCTATGAGAGTCCTTCAGGTATTTTTAATAAATGTTTATTTTGTAACTATCCATAGCATCTATGTACAGAAGCTATGTTAATATTACTGTAGTAAAAAATTATTGGCAAGTCTCTCGCACGTTTTTGCTGATAAACAGTAATGGGCAATAATCATACTATTATTGTATTTTAGTTATTACTAATATGGTACACAGTGGCGGCCCATCATTAATATTGAATAGGGGAGGAAAATAAACAATTTTTACAACACAGTTACTTTGCTTTCAATCAATGAATAACAAAAAAGTTAAGATGTGGCCAGTATACGAGCCCTAATAACTATATGTTAGGACAACCATAATTTTTACAGTATGGAAGTTAAATAGAAATATGCCTTATTTTATTTTATTTTTATTTTGATAAAATATTTGTGAACATGTTTATTATTGTTTTATTATATTCTGAAAAGAAAATTGCTGATTTGTCTTTTATTATGTTTCACTTAGAAATAGTGTGTTCAAAACAGCTGACAACTAAAGGTTGGGACAAATCATATATTGTTTCTGCAGCAAGTAGGCGTTGAAAAAAAATAAAACAAGAACAACGTCTTGACAACTCATAATTATTGTGACATTAATTTTATCAATAGTTTGGTTTGTTTTGTGCATATTCTCGGAGTTATTCGTATTTGGAAAAATGGGACGCGGGAAACCTATTGATAGAAAGGTACGGGAAATTATTATTAAAAAATATGGTACGGGTAAGGACCAAACAGTGCGTGAAATCGCAAGCGATTTGGGTATAGCTAAATCTACTGTATTTAATATAATTAAAAAATTTGGCGAATCTGGAAATATTGACATTCGTGGGAAAAGCACCGGAAGACCAAGAAAAGTGAGTGAAAGAAATGCCAGACAGCTAGTAAAAGTTTGTAAAAAGGGCAGAAGGAATACACTTCGGGAAGTTACTGCACTGTGGAATAATGAAACAGGAATAAATGTTTCTCGAGAATGTTGCAGAAAATATATTCACAAAAGTGGTTTGAGTTTTTATAAGTTATGGTTTATATTTCATTATTTTTGTGTACATATTTACTTATTCTCTGTGGTTTGTAGGCCAAGGAAAAACCGTTATTGACGGAAGTCCAAAAGAAAAAACGCCTTATTTGGGCAAAGTCTAAGCTCTTGTGGACTAATAAAGATTGGGACAAAGTGATATTCAGCGATGAATCAAAATTTGATGTGTGTGTAGGAGACTGTCGCAAACGAATCATCCAAAATAAAAAAGAAGCTTTTAACAGTGACTGTCTTAAAAGAACTGTAAAGTTTCCAAAGGGGATTATGATATGGGGATGTATGTCAGCAAAGGGCATGGGAACTTTGACTTTTGTGAACGGTACAATAAATGCCTGTAAATATCAAGATATTCTAGAATTCATTACTGCCTAGCGTCGCTAAGCTATATCCAAATGGAAATTACGTTTTTCAACAAGATGGTGCATCATGCCACACAGTAAAGACAACAAGACAATGGTTTGGAACAAATCGTATTAATGTCTTGTCTCATCCGGCTGCTAGTCCGGATCTGAACATTATCGAAACTATGTGGCATAAGATGAAACAATATCTCCGGAATCATCTGCAACGAACCATTCCTGAATTAAAAGTAAAATTGCAAGAAATATGGGATAACTTTCCAACAAACACGTGCCAGTCATTGGTTAGCTCCATGCCTGCCAGAGTACAAGCTGTGGTTAAGGCTAAAGGCGATGTGACACCATATTAGGAGAAAAAAAATTGTTTGTCCCAACTTATAGTTCAGTTTTTGTGGAAATAATAATAAAAAAATTTATATGAAAAACTAGTCTTTTTTTAATTAGAAAAATTCTGAAAAATGATGTACTACATAATGGCTCATAAGCATACCAAATTTTGAAAAGATCTCATAGAGTACTCTTTATGTTTAACTAATTAATTCACAAAATATTGGCTTGTCCCAACATATAGTTGTTAGAGCTCGTATACATGATGAAATATTCCAAAAAAAACTATTATGAGGACGAAACTTATTGAAAGTTTCTATATCACACTATTTCCCCTTTCATATTAGATTAGATTGGAATAGAAAATACTTTATTTCTGTTATTACTGTTTTTCTTATATAAACTGAATTTAGGTTCAATTGGCTAAATTTTTAATATGTTGCAGATTTTGTGATCAAAGTTCTCATGGCCTCAACTCAATCCTACATCTAGTTTCAGAGATATAGCTCAAGAAATGCACAAGAGGTCAATTTAAAACATTTTTGAAATCATGATTTTTTTTCATACATTTTATTTTGTGACACTTTGATAGCCTTTTATAATATTTTGCACTAACAATATTTGTTGTTTTAATAAAAATAGAGTAGAAAAGTTTGAAAAGTTTTGACGAAGTTGCCAGAAATTCTACCTAAAAATAATAAATGAAAAGACTATTGGAAATGGCCTTCTTTGACCTCCATCTTTAGTTTAAGGTATTAAATCCGAGATTAAATCATAAAAATTCTATATATCTGCTGTAATTTATATGCATATAACTACATAGGTTCAACTTTGCGAATCTCTTTATTTATTTGCATATTCTCTGTAGCAGTTCAATTAAGCATCTTTAGTTATGTTAATAATTTAGTATTTGTTTAATTTTCCTGTTCTTATCTTCTATTTGGGTAGGTTTAAAATTTTTTTTTTTATTTTTTTTCTCGTTCGAAAACTTTTTTTGTATTCATTATAAATTGAATTGAATGTTATGTTTGCAATAACATGCATATTCATAGAGTAGTGGTGAGGATTCTTGTAGAAAATAATACTACCAAACAAGATATCGCGATTACAAGATGTGTTGAAAGGTGGTAGACCTGCAGTAGCTATTGGTGAAGAGACATGTATAGGCAATAATTGCAACTTGTCTATTGCAAGGGAGTTGCATCTATAGACGTTTCTTTAAATGGAGGTTTGGCAGAAGCCACAAACAACAATTTAATTAAATTTAGATATTTTGTTGAAAAGTCTTGGTCACTTTACCGAGTAATGTACGGCATACTTTTAAAAACTGATTATGTAATGAACAAAAAAGAAAAGTCGTGAATTCTCAGAAAACGCACAATCTGTTTTGGCAAAATTTAACTCAAACAACTTGATCGTTTACAAAAAAATGTAAAATGAAAATGTTTAAATATGAATTTTTGAGGGCTTACATCTCAGTAACCAGATAAGTGATCTCACTTAAAATTGATACCTAGGGGTTTTAAATGGCGCTCTTTATGAAAATTAAACCGAAATTTGAAAAAAAAATCACTAATACTTTTTTTTTGAAAAATAGACTTTTCAAACTCTTAAAATCGCACGCTACTGACATGTATCACATATTATTAAGTTCAAGGAATCATCTTATCGATCTTTTCTTTCCACCAAAGTTTTAAGTTAATCAAGCATCAATTAACGGGTATACAGGGGTGTTAAGTGGGTCACATTGTATAAGAAAAACAGTAGGGTCCTTTGCCAGACCTTTGATATTTTGGTTGAAACATGATATGCACTCAATATTTCGTAATTTGTGTGATATAATAAATAAAATTAATTAGCAGAAACTGTAAATAAACACAAACGTACCGTATTTAGAAGTTTACAACACAGAAGTATTTCACTTAGGTGCTCATAGAATGCTTCCAAGTATAAACTGTAGGTATTTTACACTTTGTATTTACACCGTCTTTTAAAAAATAAATTGCCCATAAATAATACACATAAAAACACATAAAGATTGTACAAGTTATTAAGCAGGAAATTTGATAATGTACTCCCACCATGTCATTATCAAACCCATGAAATCAACAAATAAATGTTAAAACAGGATCACTTAATTAGGCACTGAAATAAAATACATCTAAATTCATAAAATATATTACAAAAATCGTCTTGACATTAGACAAACATCACGTAATAATATACAACAAAATGTTCTGTGAACGGGCAAAATAAATCAGTACAAGAAATAGTTTCATAATTTATTTATTAAACTAATTTTAGGCAATAGGGATTAGTTATCAATTACAAACCAGTAAAACTGGATAAGACATGCTGAAAGTGTCGAGTAAAATATAACCCACGTATACATGGTGTTTCAAAAACGCATGGCACAAATTTAGGAACATATTTCTTAAGTTAAAATAAGAAAAAATTCCTATGATGCATTGGAGCCACTGCAAAAAACACCTTTCTTTGTGTATTTATTAGTATTCTTTCAGAAATACTAACATATACAAATATAATAATAATAATGTTAAATTATATGAAACAATTCAATATAATGTTTAACAACTCATATTAATTAATTATCATTTTTTTGGTCAGAGATAGTACCAATCAATAATTAAATAAATCTGTCAATGTAATAATTCATATATTTAACAAACAATAATAAAAGTTCATCTTTGTTCCTGATATTGAATAAGTGCCTATTTATTGTCTTTCCACGCGGATATCTCAATAGGTTATGGGCCCAGATATACGCGGAATTGAGTAAAAAGACAATAAAAAAATTCTTTATTGTTTTGCCCAGTGCTCATCCTCTCAAACCAACTAAACAGACAGAAAGATGGCTTCGAAATCAGAGGCAACAATAGACGACCTGAAGTCATTTGCTAAGAATGAAGCCCAATCAAAGTAAGAGCTGGACATTGTCAATTGTTCACTGATGACATTAAAATGGACTCTGGCTTAGAAAATGTGCTACAGTGGCCCTCCAATGAGGTAAACATGTGAGAAGTAAGAATATTGTACTGAGTCATGGGGGGAAACATATACAGGGTGAACCACGGTGGGAGGAGTATTAAAAGTATATGGAAAACGGTTCAACCGATTGCTTTGAAATTTTGGTTACCAAGATAATCGAGTATGATCTCTCTAACCAAATTATTTAGGAAAATGCGGTGTTGCCACTTATACGTAAAATTGGCAACATCTTCGTTATTTTAAATGGAATACCCTGTTTATTTTCGCATTTTTTGAATTGTCGTCTCTTTCTGAGTAACTTTTCGAGATAATAATTCTTTTCTGGATTTATTGACAAAAATTTGACTTTCAGTAAATCGTCTTTTCTCCTACCTACACAGCAATTAAAAGATAATTTTTTAGTTGTTGCTAGGCAAGGCCTGGGGGCATCTCCTCTATTAATCAAATGTTTTGAATATCATACAGGGTGAGTTAGAGAACGCTAGCGCAAATAAATTTGACGTTTGTGATATTATTTGCACTTAATTTGAATAGCTGTAGCACAAATATGGCAGAAAATAATTATACAAACACAGTTTTAATGGATTTGTTTATTATCCATGGAAAGTGCAATAAGATTATCAGCAGAACTTGTACAAGATTTAATGAGAAATATCCGAATTTGCTGCAGATAAACAACAGAAAAGTTTCTACGAATTCAGAGAAATTTTATAAATTTTGGTTCGTCATTAACAAAACAATAACAGTGTCAGTATTAGGAAAAAATAATACCTAAGCAGCAATAACAGTAACAAAGTCTAAGTAACAATAACAAATAATACCAATAACAGTTATAAAAATCTTAAAACTACTGAGAGCTAAGAATCTGGCAATCGAAACCACTGACGAGAACGCCAAGAAGAAAATTAAAACCAGCATCAAAAAGACGACAAAAAGGCTTCTACGAAGTGGTTGAATGGCTCGGGCTTGAAGAAGGATGCAGAAACTTTAATAATAGTAGCACAGGGCCAAGCCCTAAACACCAGATTCTACCAAAGGATGATCTTGAAACAGCCTGTTGACACCAAGTGTACAAAAGAACATATTAGTTAAGTGGTGACGGGATGCACTACGCTGGCACTATCGGAATACACTCACTGACATAATGGAATTGTCAGATATTTCCACTGGGTCTTGTGCCAACACTTTGATATATCGGTACCGCAAAAATATTATGAATATACCCCTGAGAAGGTTGTCAGTACCAACGACGTCACACTTATGTAGGACTTGATGATTATAACTGACAGAGAAATTCTCGCCGGTCGACCAGACATCATCATATATAATAAAAACCAGAAATCCTCTTTGTTGATCGATATACTAGTCAACCATCCCGAATGACACCAACGTAATGCTTAAGGTAACAGAGAAATTGAACAAGTACAGACTTCCAAATAGAAATTAGCAGAATGTGGAATGCAAACACCACAGCCATGCCAGTGATTGTAGGATACCTTGGAACTGTTAAGAAGTACCATGACCGGGGTCTACAACAACTGTCCAACCAAGCGCCCAAGAAGTACAGAATATCGTACTTATTGGGGACCATACATATGTTGAGAATAGTTTTCGATTAGGAGTCTCCCTGATTCCTTGTTGTGGTCTGGATTACAAGCTGTTGGAGCAGACTTCACCAACCGTCGCCTAAAGGGCCCATAACTTAGCGCTGAATTCCAAATGCGTGCAAGGAATCGGCGAACAGTTTCCAGCTAAAGCTAAGTCTATAATAATAAAAACGCCACAGGTAATACAACCCGACAACCCCCTTTATCCCTGAAAGTCTGAATGACTTTGTGACCTGCACATGTCGAGACAAGTATACTAAGAATAATTTTTTGTCCTAAAGAATTTTAGTGCCATGACCGGGAATCGAACCAGGGACTTCAGGGTGAGACTATCTATCGACCACCCAGTCTAATTATCATTGCCGATTTTCTATAAATTTACATAAGTAAATCTGTACAGGTAAGTATTGTAATTTTATTTTTTCTCACAATTTTTCGGGTTTATTTAATGATACCCAATCCAAAAATGTATTTTCAGAATGTTTGTTCCACATTAACTAAAAAATGACTTAACCCTCATCTCTCCACCCCTCCGGAAAGACATGGAAAAATGTGGCATTTCAAATCATTAAACCATTACCTTTAACAAATTATGCCATAAATGTCATATGCAATGATTGGAATTTGCACATAGGTAGGTATATAAAATTTTACATCAAGAAATTAAATGTATGTTTGCTCTTTCTTACAAAATAAATCGAAATTAAATGTAATACGAACCTACCTTATGAGGTTTTCATTTATTTTGGCATAATAGAATACATGTATACAGATGTACAACTAAAAATGTATGCATATTTTAATAAATCCTTGTAACGACGCACCTGAAATTAAACCCAAAGTTCCGATCACTGGTCATATGTCATGGTACTTTTAAAAACAGCTTCTTGCCAAAATAGAAAAAACTCATTTTCTGACAATGGAAATGAAAATGATCTCTTCCATCATAGGAACTTCTCTCTTATTTTGACAAGGAATATTCTTCAGCTTCTATTATGCCGTGCATTTTTGAAACACTGTACATTAGGAACTTCATTTTCAAGGTCTTTGGGCTTGCCTTCAATGACCGTTTTTGTTCTTTATTTGTTAATATAAGATGTAGGTCAACGTTATTAAGTCACATCTAATAGAATTTTACTGATGACTTCAAATAAATTTTAAATTCAGAATATTATTATGTATATTTTTCGAATAATACATTTAGGAAATCCATCAAAATTAAAAAAAAAAATTCATTCAAAACCAAAATGAAATTATAACAGCTGTTTAAACAAAATTATTACATACACCAATTTGTCTTAAATAAAAATATACATTCTTTGGTATAAAAATTCGGAATCTTCCACGATTTAAAAAATTTTAAAATTGGGAATGGAATGGATATTATAATTGCAATTGAACAGGATGCACAAAAACTATCAATAAGTAACGCTAATAAATATTACTGAATTCCTTAAAAATTTGAAATAGAAGAAGAACACAAGACGAGAGACAATTTTATAATAATTTTATCTGTATGTTATTATAAGATATGATAATAGCATTAAAATATCACTTGCCAAAAGCGATGACAGTTTAATCTAAGATAGAGATAAATATAATGCCAAAATTACGAATGATGAACATAATTCTAAATTAAATAAAGATCCAAGATAAAAATGCTGAAATTTTCCACTGTATATTTAGTTTTTAAATAACTTTGAAAAATCAAGAAAACCGATAGTGAAAAAGGAAACCAAAATAAATTTAATATTTAGTGATTCCAGTCAGAATTCCACTAGTGCATACTCACTATATTCACTATGTACCTATAATTGCGCCATTCTTATAGCTAAATATATGATTCTATGTGAGGGGACCCTTAGTAGATTTTGCATATATTGTGAAGTTAACTAGGTATTTGTAATGTTTGTAAATTGACCACTTTCCGAACACATAGGCCCTGTTATAGGGCAAGTGGGAAACCCGGTAGTAAATAATCCGTTGTAGTCAAGGGTTAGCGATCCAATTGGTATTGCTAGTTGAATTTTAGTTTAGAGTATAGCCATTCGCCCTTACCGCACACCACAGTATTTTTCCTACAACCAGTGGTCACTTAAGTTTAGCTTGCACTCGTAGAGTATTTAACACCAGGTATCGCAAGTCCAAGTTATCACTGCTTGCTTTTCCTGTTTTGCTTGTACACTTTGTTTTGCTTTTGTAAATAATTTTAGAGAGTGAATAATTTTTATTGTTGCTTTTAACTGTTTGTTTAATTTACGCACTGCCTGCCTGGAATTAACTGTCTTCACTGTTTAGTTACACTGGTAGCGTGTTTCAGCACTTCTAATTCTGAAACTGGCACCCGAGTTATAAACTTTCCATTAGACAGGGGCATCATACGTGACAGCTCACCGAAAAAGCGTGTCACATAGTTTCCTTTAATTCGAATTTCCTTTTTCACAGTTAGATTTCTTCATTTTTTTTTTGATTAATTATTTTATTCTTAACTTTTTAGTGATTTATGATAGTAAATTTAATTCTTTACATTCATTTAAAGACTAATATTCATTTTACCTTGTTATTGTTGTTTTCATTTTATTGTTATATTGTGAACCCAGTGACGGATTAAAGTATTTGCCGCTTTACGCAAACCTGGCAGTGCCTCAATACAAATACTCAAATACAAATATGTATGTACCTATATAGTTCTCGGTGATATTATGTTATTATTTTACATAAAAAACTTCGACGTCTTTGAATGGTGCTACAAATTGTACCGCTACTCAAAGACGCTGACGTTTTTTATGTATATAATATAACCCAGGACTGAGGAGAACGATACACTTCTTAAAACTTATTATTTATTATTGTCAAATCCTAAAAATAATGTTAGGGAAAAATTTTTATCTCAGTTCATATGTTACAAGTTACAAAGTTATAAGTGCAAGATGTGCAGTCGAGCGAATTTTTGTTATTCCGATTTTGCCTGCCGCCCCTAAAAATCTGCCCCTTTACGCATACGTGCGTAATTAGCGTATAGGGTAATCCAGCATTGGTGGAACCCTATATTTGCAATACTCGTTTCAAACCCATTAATTTGATACTCTACTTGATGGCCCTCGACAACATTAGATCTTTTGACTTCGACAAAATGGCATCAACTTTGTTTTTTTCAGGTATTATATACCCATCAGCGACATTTTCAGAATTAAAAGGAATTGCTGAAGATTTGATTCACGAAAATCAGTTCATCCGCTTAGGCTCTAGCAGGAAACAAAAGAGCAAACAATACATACATAGGTACATTTCCACATACATAAACCGGCGGCTTTGCGGAGAGCAGTTGGGTAAAAAATATAAATCAACTTAAAATGATTTCAGCACATCAACAAAATTTTATAATTATTGTCTTTTTTAATTTATTTATATTTTCCAAATAATTTTTGTATAATTAAACTTTTTATAAAAGTTAAAATGAAACATATATTTTTGTACAACTGCCTCTTTTATCATTAAATATAAAGTGCAGGAGTTTTATCCCTCACCATTTTAAATAAAATATGAAAAAAATATTTCTTGTACTGAAAAACTAGAAATAAATAATATAGGATTTAAATAAATATACACTATCAAATACACTTATAGTCCTTTTGTGGCAATCATATGTACAATTCTTTACTAACTGTTTTCTTCTTAAATTTAATATCCTCGAAGCCCATTGTAAATTTTGTTATTTGAGCTTTGGTTTAGGATTTTCTTTATAGCTGAAACAAAACAAATATATACAGTTCAAGAAACAAAAAAGCAGAGATGGGTCGATGAAACTTTCCATATTTGATAAAAGTCCGTAAAAGTCATGTAAATAATATAATTGTATGCACTTATTCGGTATCACAATGAAGCTTGCATCATCACGAATCAGATTTCACCATAAAATAGGCTCTCAATATACCAATGGAAAGAAAAACTTCCTGGAAACTTTCGGAGTTTTCAAAACGGAAAGTTTCCAGGAAGTTGGAAGTTTTCCTTCTAACTTTTTTGCTTTATTGATGTTGTGATTAAGATCTTTTAGGCTTCAAGTATATTTGGTCTTATAAGGTAAGTTTTAAGGCATTTAGTAAAACCTCATTATAAAAGTCTCCATAAAGCTAAATGGTTTTATTATCGTCTTAAATTCCATTAAGATTTAAAAAGGCTTCAAATGATTCTTTAATGTTTAACAAGTATGCAGTAAATATATTTCAAGTTATTTTTAAAACCAGACATTTTCAATGGCTATTAGTACTTATTAAAGGCCATTACAAAACTAGTATCTTAAAACATCCTTGACAAACGTTTTGATGAAACCATTATAAAGAAAACAGGCACCTATAAATCTAAAAGGTAAATCTTAATTCCATAAAACACTTTCTAACAGACGTGGGTACTAACTAGTAGGATTCGTATCATAAGCCTTTTCATCATAGAAGCGCGCATGTGCTGCCGCTATGTTTGTTTGCGGGAACTATGAAATGTTCGGACACTTGATTGTCAAAATGGCTGGACCGGTATCATTTTTTCACATTAATTTAGACGAAAGTGTGATTGACGGTGCAAAATTAATACACAACATTGTGGAAGAACAAACTTGCGCTCTATTAAGGCGCTGGCTCAAGTATCCTGGTCGTAAAATGACTGGAAGCAAGAATAAAGAATTGGTTGCAAGGTTAGAATTCAACTATCAACTTATCAATTTATATACAAGTGCATTAAAAGAAAACAAATGTGTTTAATCTACAATATGCTTAATAACATTCTTCGTGCAGTAATTGATAATGCAGTAAAAATATTTTCTGTGTTTTTACGAAAATGTAGGGTCAAAAATGCAATTGAAAATGAGGTTTTTTGTCGATCCTTCTGTGGATAAAGCTGGCTCCTTTTTTTCAATTTTTTTCAAATAGGTAAACTATACGATATGGCACTACGTATTCTCAAAAAATTGGTAACAGATTCATCATTATTTGTTTAAAAAAAGTCGAGTTCCACCATGTTTGTCGGACAGTTTTCGCATGTCAATATTGGATTTGACATAAACATTACGTTTTTTAACCAAATAATGATAAAGCTGTTACCAATTTTCTGAAAATAGGTAGTGCCACATCATATAGTTTACCTATTTGAAAAAATTTGAAAAAAAGGAACCAGCTTTATCCACAGAAGAATCGACAAAAAAACATTTTTGATCCCTACATTTTCGTAAAAAAACAAAATATTTTTACTGCATTATCAATTACTGCACGAAGAATGTTATTAAGCATATTGTAGACTAAACACATTTGTTTTCTTTTAATGCACTTGTATATAAATTGATAAGTTGATAGTTGAATTCTAACCTTGCAACCAGTTCTTTATTCTTGCTTCCAGTCATTTTACGGCCAGGATACTTGAGCCAGCGCCTTAATTGAGCGCAAGTGTGTTCTTCCACAATGTTTTGTACTAATTTTGCACCGTCAATTACACTTTCGTCTAAATTAATGTGAAAAAATGATACCGGTCCAGCCATTTTGACAATCAAACATTTCATAGTTCCCTCAAACAAACATAGCAGAAGCACATGCATGCTTCTATGATGAAAAGGCATATTGGTACAAATCCTTGCGGTGATTTTGCAGTGATTCGAATGGTACAAATCCCACAAAAGCAAAAGATTCGTCTATTGCGTATCGATGTTGTAACCGTTTGTACAATCGAGACAGTTCGAATTCTTGAAAGAATCTTTCAGTACGAATTTTTTCTTGATACGGATTCGTTTGTTACGAAGCAATAAAAAGAGTCGAAGCGCCTATCTCTACTTTCTAAAAATTCAATTCATAACAACAAATGTGTTAGAAGCATTTCACGACTTGTAATTATATATTTTCTGGAAATGTAGACGAAAATATAAAAGAGCAGCCATATATTAAAAGAACTGTTAAGTTTCAAAATAAAAAACATCTATTCATATTACTAGAAGAAGAACACAAAATCTTAATCTTTTTTAAATGGCATTTGGGATTAATATGTGAAATGGAAAAGTTAAAAACGTTGTTTCTGTTAATATAACTGCGTGATATTATTTTACAATTAAACACTTCTAGGTTCTTAAAACACCAAACAAAAATATCCAAAGAAAATGATATGTTATAAAAATGTGTTAGTTTTTATTTTTTTATTGTTTTGCTATTACTTAACAATGTTGTTTTAATTAACCAAGTACCTCTATTTTATTTCAATATTTCATTTCTCTTGACCTACACAATTTTTCAGAAATTCAAATTACCTGCCATAAGACACGCCCAATTTAGTTTTAAATTTGACAACTTTTGGGTACAAGGTTAGTAGACTGTTTGGGCTCTACAGATGGAGCAGGACATTTTTCCGAAATTCATGAATCTTTTTCAAATTTTTTAAAAATTGACCGCGGAAGAAAATTTTTTAGAAAAAATATTTTGAAAATTTTATTATCTACAATATTGATAATAGCCTATTACTACATAGGAGCAATGAGGATAGAGATAATTGCGGTGAAGCACAAATTTTCCCCATTTTGACGGCTGCAAATTGTAAAATATTAATAATAGAGAAAAATAGTTTAAATAAAAGCTGTTGGTTTTTTCATTTTCTACAATATTCGTAATACTTAATTTTAAGGTAGAACTAACAGGAAAGGAGATAATTGTGAAAACTGTCATCTTTCCAAGAAGGCAGTCATATTTTTGTGGAAAACATAATTAATGATTGGGGCAAGCACCTCTATAGTATAAAAAAAGAAAATCTCTTGTAGGAATTATCCATGGGTCAAATGACAGAATGACTGTACTATTTTTGAAATAATAGGACCTCGCTTGTGACACCACCGACGGTTTCGAACAGAATGCTGCGGCTTGATTACTTAGGCCACGCTCCAGCTCGGAATGCAAATTTTATGAAACAGATTTTTCCGTTTCAAGTGTATTGTTTAGTTGAACAACTGCATCTAAACTTTTTTTTTTTGAAATTCTCGAGAAAATTCTAATGGATAAACAACTATAAAGTAATTTTATCTATTATTAACTAAGAAAGCAACTCGTATACCTTCTTTGTCCTCATCAGTGAATTCCTGTTTGGGAAATTCGACATCAAAAGTTATATAAAGAGTTCCTTGTAAATTGTTGTTGTCATAATTAGGCATACCCTCGCCCTTCTTACGGATACGAGCTCCAGGCCAAGTTATTTTGTCTCTAGTCACTGAAACCATGTGACCATCAAGATGGGGTATCTCTGTGGTGAACCCTGTTAATGCATCCTAAGAAACAGAAAATTATAATTAATATACAGTGTGTTTCACTTCTCGTGAAGACACCCCTGTATCTTTTTTATGTGGCCGAATTCATTTCAAAGTTTCATCAGCCATACAACTCCATAAGACGACTTTATTCAACACATAAATGCCGCCTAGATCTAAAACGCCGGCCTACTGCGATAAAAAGAAAATCGCAATTTTCTAGAAATCATAATAGGCCTAGAGATAGACAAAAATTTTGTTAATGAAAGTTGTTCGGAATCACTTGATATGCCTCCTTGTAAATATTTTCGTGAAGACAACCCCCGTGTCTTTTTATTTGTGGCCGAATTCATTTCAAATTTTTATCAGCTACACAACTCCATAAGGCGATTTTATCTAACACCTAAAGCGAACTTTTTCCAACAAATGAAAGTTGTGAACAAAAATCGGCATTCAATAAAGCGCTAAAAGGGCCACTTTTTATTATGACACAACTTAAATGTAATATCGTTTTCTTTTTTTCAGTGGTTTTATAATGCTTGGAAATCTGTATGTATGTATGTATGTATGTATGTATGTATGTATGTATTATGTATGTTTGTATCAAATTTACCCACTTCCCTTTATCCAAATCGAGCTGAAATTTTGCATACACGTGTAGTTAAATAATAAATAATTTCAATAATAATTGTGCATGACTTTCATTTGCCATAAAAAGTTCTCCTTATATGTTAAACAGAATCGTCTCATGGAGTTCTATGGCTGATAAGAATTTGAAATGAATTCGGCCACAAATAAAAAAGATACAGAGAAGTGAAACAATTTTTTTTTTTAAAATATTCCGATTTTCACAAAATTTGACAGGTGGCAGGGGGGTATATCTAGTGATTCTGAACAACATTCAGTAACAAAATTTTTGTCTATCTCCAAGCCTACTATGATTTCTCGAAAATTGCGATTTTCTTTTTATCACTTGGATTTAGGCGGCATTTATGTATTGAATAAAGTCGTCTTATGGAGTTGTATGGCGTATGGTTGATAAAAATTTCAAATGAATTGGACCCTCGATTGGACTACAAATAAAAAAGATACGAGAAGTGAAACACACTGTAGAATAGAATAGAATAGAATAGTATATTTCTCATGTTGGATATACATAGTATATATATGAACATCACAAAAAAATATATATTTAGAGTGATTAAAAACAGTAAAATTACCATTAATAATAAATATAACACATTTTGTATATCAAAAAACACAGAACTCGTGGTCACAAAATAAAATCATCACAGATTTTCTTTAGGTATTTTTCAGTAATACTACTGTGGCTGATAATTTAGATATTCCTCAACTGAGTAGAAACTGTTAACAGCAAGAAATTTTTTCAGACAAGAGTTAAATTTATTTGGGGAATCAATGGCTTTGATTTCTAGTGGTAACTTATTGTACATTTTAATACCTGCATGATATTGAGATTTTTTATATAAAGTTGTATTATGATTTTTAATTTTAAATAGATGACCTTGCCTGGTATTGTATAAATGATTGTCTGAATTCGTTTCGAACATGTTTAAATTTTTTTTGACAGATTTAATGATTTTTTAAATATATATGCTATGAATAGTTGCAGTGTATATACAATACAAAAATTATCATTATTTTTGAATACACATATTGCCTTCACATAGGTCAAGAGTTGACGTAAGTGGGAAAGTAAGTATAGTACATCTAAAGTTGGTTGGAAAACTATGAAAACTATGAAAAAAGGTGGCAAATAAATTTAAATCGGTTCATAATCACATACATACCATGGGTCCAGACCAAAAATTTTTTTTTAGTTTTGGAATAACTTGAACATTATCTTTATAGCTTTATATAATTAGTTCACAAGTACAATATAAACTATTTATTTATTATGAATAATATTATACCTTAGCCAGGAAAGGAGAATTAGATTAGATTAGAAACGAGAAGTTGGCTGATTGGCCTTGACCATCATGACCCCCGTGAATCTATACCGCGAAACGCGGTCAAAGACTAAATAATATAATATATAAAGATGTGACACTCGAAAAGAGAAGCTCATTTCTTGAGAGAGAGAGAGGGGGGGGGGGAAGGGAGGGAGAGGGAGAGGGAGAGGGAGAGGGAGAGGGAGAGGGAGAGGGGGGGGGAGGGGGGAGGGGGAGGGGGAGGGGGAGGGGGAGAGAGAGAGAGAGAGAAGATGCCGAATTAAAAGGAATTAAATCTCCCGTAGTTTCTTTACGCATGCGTCAGCAGGTTAGCTTTCCCGAATCTGTGTCAGATGTTCCCGAGACGGCTTCTATGTAGATGTATTATATTGTAAAAACGGAATGAGACATTCCCAACCAATATAAAAACCATGAAATGATGAAATATTATTAACGTTTCGTCGCCTTGTGTCATCTTATTCATGTTTCCTTGTACAATATGTAAAGTATTATTTGTATATATTTGTTACATGCATGAAAATTTGTACTCGATTACACATCACTTAGAGCCAACACTGGTTTTGATGACCTTCACCGCAGCGGTTAGGGTCTACATTGCCGAGTTTGGTTCGAGTTGCCAAACTAAGATTCCAAATTAAATACCCGAGGTCAAATTTCACAACTGAGATTTATGAATGGAATTGCTAGTAGTATCGCGTCTTTATACTTATATTATATTATTTAGTCCTTGCCGCGGTCCTGTTCTAATTTTACTAAGAGCTCCATATCCAGATTGATCTTTAGTATCAGACTCCACACCTTTCTGCATATTACATCCTCTGCCAGACTCATATGTCTTTTGAGCCTATCGTTCTTTAATGAACTCCTTGGCCTGTCTCTGTCACGGGAAACTTTTCCACCATTCCAGAGATTTATTCTGTACCCATCTATTAAATAATGCTCGTATGCATGGCTTAGCGACACTGCATAAGGTTTGGGTCCTACAAGGACGTGCCTTCTTGTGCCAGTTCATCAGCCTTTTCATTTTCCCTGCCCCCTGTATCCTGTACCCACGTCTCGGTCATTTTGTTCTGACTTCCTAGATTCACAAAGGCATTTATGCAATGCCATACTAGTCTTGAATCGACCTACATGGAATCGATTGTATTTAGTACTGCTTGGCTATTGGAGAAAATGGCAATCCACTGGTTAACAGTTTCTTGCCCATTATTTTGTTTGCACACTACTGAAATGGGGCCACTTCAGCCTGGAATACTGTGACGGTGTTCTCAGATTTTTGTTTTCGATCTTACCCTGTAAATCCCAGATCTGACTGTTTCTGTCTTGGAACTCTGCATATACCAGATATTGGAGGGCCGTTATTCCAGTCCTTTCTCTCTGGTATTTTGATTTGAAAATTTTTGTTAAGGTATACTTTGGAACTATATTATCCGTGGGTATTTCTATAAAATGGGATCTGTCTTCAGCTCTGAGTCTATCCTCTGCTTCGTTATGGATGTTCTGCCTAGCATTAGCCTGTGCACTGAATGACCTTCCCCTTGGATAAATATGTGTAATGGTGGCAGGTCTAAAAGAACTTCCAATGGAGCTGTGGGAGGATAGTGGAACTGAACTGTTAATATAGTGTAAAGCGGCACGTTATTAGGAGACATTGATTTGGTAAACAATTGTAAAAATTATTTTGAATTATACCCCTCTTCAAATGTTAATAGCATTGATTACATAGAGTGAAATTACTTAGAGATGATAACATATGTCACGGATTCGCGCATCAAGTATAACAGTTGGCATAATATCAGTGCCGTGCCATCCATTTTCTATTTAAATATTAATGGTAGTAGGCAGTGCGACGCCCACGCAGCTGTAAAAATAGGAGCGTTGCCAAGGTAACGAGCACGCGGTAACGATATTGGGCTCTGCGCATTCTATGACGATGTTATCTTCTCTAAGTAATTTCACTCTACATTTATTACTATCCTCCTTTCCAAATTAAGGTATAGTTAAATGATTCATTAAAAGTCATTTTCGTCTGTGTACTTTCCCTTCAGAAAAGTTACTTTAGTGGCAAAAATGGTTCTGGCAATACTTTTATCAATTTCATGTTTTTTTTATCCTATTGTTTGATACACAAATGTGATGTGATTTTTCCAGATACTATACTTATATTTTTGTGGCTAGTGCTTTTGTAGAAACACAAAAAATATTTTGGCATAAATGTAGCCAATATTATAAGAGTTCAATTTTCTTTATAGATTAAGTATTATTTCATAAATTAATTAAAAGGAAATTAAAAAAAACAAATAAATTTAAAAAAAATTGAAACCATGACGATAGATGCACGTCTTTAAGTAAGGTCTTGACCAGTAAATATTTTCGTTATGCTAAAAATTAAGGCTTACAAAGATGCTGTAAATGCTGGAACTTGTAAATTTTACAAAAACATAAAAACTGACAAAATATGAGTTACTCTAACGAAGAGGAAACCTTGTAGTTTCATGAAACACTCATTCTTGACAAAATATATTACGATAACACAACTTATATGTACGCAAATATAGCTAGGTGTATTGAAAATCGTCATTTTAAGAATGAAAGTCAATTAAGCAATAAGATTCAAGGTTACTTTACTATCTAAGAAATTAAATAATTCATTATACTTTTATTATCTTATAATTTATTGCCTATCATAGATTATTTATTTCATTATTTCCAAATCTAATACAGCTGGTTAATGAAAAAAAAAACGATTGTAGTGGGCTAGCCTTTGCCCAAAATCAGAAAAAAAATATTCGTAATTTTCATTTTTATTCCATATTCATAATTTTATTAAATAACTCCAATTCTAATACATATCTCCAATTCTAGCATTCCTTTTTAATAGAAGTGGGTTTGTATAAGTAGCAATAAATAACATTTTGCTGATTGCATCAAAACATTTTGATTTAATATTTCTTGTTTCATAATATGCAAATATTTATATCAATAGGTAAATTATTTTGTTATATATAAATAAATAAAAGTGGTTTAGTGTGGATGAATTAAATGACTGAATAAGTATACATCAATTTTACTTCCACACTTACATAGTGGAGTGGAAGTATGAAACGTCGACAGTTGTTTGAACAAAAAAAAATTGTCTGTCAGTCTGCGTATCTGTAACTTTTTGTGAGTACAATTACTCCGGAAGGGTTTATGATAATGACTTAAAATTTTCTACACCTACGCATTATAACGAGATCTGGAACTAGTTTACATTTTGATCTCATTCCACTGAAGGGTTTGGGGGGGGGGGGGTAATGGGGTATATAGGTAAAGCAAAGAAAGTAAAATTAAAAACTGAATTAAGTTAATCAAAAAATTAAAGTTGCAATTTAGTGTTTGTACAAGCCAAGGTTTCAAAATTTTTTTGACATCAGCCACCCCCACCCTATTATTAAAGGAGGTACAAAAATAAAATTGTAATTTAGTGCATGTACAAGAACCAAAAGGCTTCAAAAATTTTTTTTATGACTTAAAAAACTGCACATTTTTTCATTTTTTATAGGTACATAAAGCATATTTTTATGGTAATAGGGAAAAAAAGTAAAAAGGGTGAAAAAAAGTAACATTATTTCACTCTTAATGTATAGCGTTGAAAACAACTGCAGTTACCACACGAACTTCGCTTTAGAATTGTAATAAAGTGCCTTTTTTTCACTCATTGTCACACCGAGAAGTAGAGTGAAATTACTTTGAGAAGATAACATACGTCATATCAGTGCCTTATCATCCATTTTTTATTTAAATATTAATGGTAACAGGCAGTGCGACGCCCATGAAGCTGTAAAAATATGATCGTTACCTAGGTAACGAGTACGCGGTAACGATATCGGTCTCTGCAAATTCTATGACGATGTTATCTTCTCTAAGTAATCGCACTCTACCACTGTATGCACTTGTTGCATAAATTACTATTTGGCATCGGCCATTTCCACTAACACTTCCTTTAATAAAGGTGGAGGTGGTAGTGGGGAACTTGGATAGGAATTCTGGCTGTGGAAGTAGTGATTCCTTAGGCAGAGCTTTTTTGTAATAATAAGACTCTATCCTGTGAGGCTAGAAAATTCTAGCACCAGCTTACTATTGAAATTTTAACATAAACCTCACACCACAATATAAGTATACTCGCACACTTTCATCCAAATGTATACCGCAGTCATTTAATTCTTCTGTAACTGTACCTACTAACCTGTAAACTAATTGTGATATTAGTGTACAAATCATCGCCCTTTCTTTCAAAAACAGGATGTGGTTGTGTTTTAATCTTTAATATGAGATCTCCTGGATCGCCATCTAAGTGGGGTTCACCTTCAGCTGTAAATTTAGTTTCTTGTCCATCTACCATACCTGGTTCGATTTCCATTTCTAATATTCTCTCTTCATTTACTAATTTAACGTTAGGGCACTCATCACAAACAGTTTGTTGCATCATCTGAAACCGACCGGGTCCCAAATTTCTTGTAATCATTTCTTGTCTACAGTTACATTTGCGTGTGCCCTTAGCCGCTTTCATTACTGGCTTGTTCCTGGTAATTTCAATAAAAGTACCTGTATATAGATCTTCTAATGTTACAAATATATCCATTGTTAAGTCTGCACCTTTTGGAGTCTCATGTTTTTGTTCTCCACCACCGAAATTAAATCCAAAGTCTCCGAAAAAACTAGCAAATGGATCCATACTTCCATCCATCATGCCATCTTTTTGCAGACAATCTTCTCCACATCTGTCATACTTCTTTCGTTTTTCATCATCTGATAATACTTCATAAGCTGCCCCTAAATCTTGAAATTTTTGAGAGGCATTAGGATCATCTTGGTTTTTATCAGGATGCAGCTCTTTCGCCAACCTTCTGTATGCTTTTTTAATTTCGTGTAGACTAGCAGATTTAGAAACTCCTAAAATTTTGTAAAAGTCTCTTCCAGCGAGAACTAAGGTTATGGAGATCAAGTTAAGTAAAATAAACGTATACACAAAGTTTAAATTCATTTTGAATCTAATTTACTTTTACTCACTAAACATATCACAGTTTAATTAATAATTAATTAATAAATTTGTGTAAGAGTTAATTCACGACCCTTACACAGTAATAAAACAAAACTAATTGAATTGAACAACACACAACTCGTCGTACGCTAATCAGACAACTCTAAAACATGTGGAAAAATCTGATTGGCTCATGGATCCACATAGGACCACTCAGAAACCACTTGTCTCACAGAATTATCAAAACTCTCATTATAAATATCTTCTATCATCTTGAAAATTAACAGACCAATTTTGCAAGATTTCTAAAAAACAATAATAAAAGAAAATAAAAAGAAATATATATTGATCTTTTGAATTTTAATAGGAACTTTTATTGTATAAACATACTTATGGACATACTGACTTAATAAGAATATTTGAATGTCAGTGTGGCCACTGCTAAACCGCTAAACATGCCATTTTATTTTAGCGACGACTTTCATACTTTCATATACAACTAACAGCTTGTTTTGCTTTACTTAGAGAAATTTTGTTCATGAAATCTAGAAATCGTCTTCATTATTTTGTTCTTGGGAAGTAACGCAAAGTGAAATTACGCATACGTTGCTACTTTTATAACAGGAGCGGAAATCATGAAGACTTCTTCCTAATAGTGACATCTATAGGATAATTAGATTACCACAAAACAGGTTTCTTGAATATGGATGATAATTACGTAACGAGTTGCTACATCTTTAAATTTTATCTTGAACGATATACTGAATAACAGGTTGCCTAATGCGCTGGGGCTAACGTTGTATTTTATCTGAGTATTAGATGCAAGCAAAAGTATATAAATAATTAATTTTATAGGTACCGCCGGCACTATTAGATGATCGTGAAATGTTGCGAATATATGAAAGGAATAATTAATTTTTATTTTTAACGCAGTAGGTAAATTACAAAATCTATTTTTACAGTTTTTTAAGAAATGGATTCTGCACTTTATTTTTGTAACAGTTTGATATCTCAAACCATTTGGAGAAGAAAAAAGTGATTTTTATGATATATCATATGTAATTTCAGGCTAGGTATATATTTTATTTTTTGTCCACTATCAAACCCTGATGAAGTACATAATACCCTCTGTATAATTACTAATCACACCATGTATATTTTCAAATGTTCTTTAATATGAGAAGACTACTAGGTATATGCCGCAATAAGGGCAGATCAAGAAATTTCAATAATTTCTTTGTCGTCTGTGGCGCGTGTGTGGGACCCATACGAAATATGGGAAATAACATCTAGAGAAGCAACAATAGGTTTTGGAGTTTATGAAAATATTTTCATTACTAACTGAGATACAACGAACTGAAATTTGGTAATTTGTTAAATTGTAAATTACAAAATTTCAGTTCATTGTATTTCAGTTAATAATGAAAATATTTTCATAAACTCCAAAACCTATTGTTGCATTTTTATGAAAAGTAAAATGTATATGACAAAAAAGAATAATTTTAAACGGGAGTTCCTAGACCAGGGGGGGGGGCACTCGAATTTTGAATTTTTTTTTCGCAAACTGCTTTTTCAAAACTTTTTAGGGGTCATTAGAGGAGTGCTTCTCTAGATGTTATTTCCTATATTTCGTATGGGTCCCATGCGCCACAGACGAGAAAAAAATTATTGAAATTTCTAGATCCGCCCTTGGTATGTGGCATGGTAGGAACCACAGTGGCTACTGAAATATTTAATCATTTGACCCCGGATAGAAAAGTTTCGGTAGTTTGAAGGAAATTATATTACCTACGATTTGGTGGTAGATAATTTAAAGATTTTTCAACTTTATGAGAAGTAATTTTCACTAATATAAGCACAGATAATATCTCTAAGCACTTTTTGTGCTCAGGAGCACTTGACCTAAAGAGCAGTATTTTTCAAAATCGGTGCTTTATGCACTTTAGACCTTGCAAGCACTCCAAAAAGCTCCCAAGCACTTAAAGATCTTGCGAGCAAGGCATCATTTTTACATGGATTTTATATACTTGGTGACATGGATATAAAAATGCTATTAAACATTGAACTCACATCCAATTTAGAAAAAAAAAATTAGAAAGATTATTTTGAAAAAGTTCCCAGCAAAAGCTCATAATTGGCACATAAATGGGCACCCGCACCATCGCCAGCATTATCATAATTGGTACTTTTATGGGAGGCCATAAACGGGCTCGAAGTTAAATGTCACAACGGCCAGCTGCGGCCATCCTTCAATTTGCCAACATATAGAATAATGAGCCATCAAAGGACTGATGATGCCACCATTTGGCTGTTTATAACTACATTGCAGTTTCTTAAATGATAATGCATTATGCTGCCAGCTTTTGTCATTTGATATGAAAATATTATCAACCGTATATTTCTGACTAATCTCACACATTTTTCAATATATTAGATTATAGGAACACTTCTACAGCAGCCATATATTTTGCATAACCTACTAGGATCTGGTATGCATTTTTTTTATGTGAAATTTACATAGGAGAACCTAATAAGTTAGTAAAATATATACCTACCTTATAAAAGTGTTATAATAATCCAATATTGAAAAATATATTGCCGTCATTATTGATATATTCTGAACTGAGAAGTTTGGAAATTAGGTATCAATAAATAAAATAAAATAAGTTGTAAGCTAACAATAAAATATTTTTATCTAATCCCGTTATGAAAAGTCAAATTTTAAATGCATTTTTGACGTTACGAAACGTCACATTTTTCATAACTGTCATTTTCATTACATAACTAGTTATGTAAAAAAAATTTTACGTAACTGATTATTGAACCTATTTGTTGACACCAATTTTCTAATTTCTTTTATACTTCTTCATACCTGTTTTTTGACTTACCAGGTGTTATTGAATTTACTGCTAAAGCTGATTTTTTTTAAGTATATCAGATGGAATATCCATATCTGAATCAATCAATTTCAACTTAATTTGCTTAAAAAAATTCAGCAGATTGACAAGTAAAGTATGTTTATATAAACATCAATCCGTACTAACGCTAAGGTAAAGCGATAAACAGAGAATTTATTTGTACGGCTGCAAGCGGTAGCTATGATGGGAATCGTAAAATAGTATTCAAAATAAATTGTCATTTCATTTCTAATTTAGAGCGGGATTAGATAAAATTTTGTACTTAACATGTTATGAAAACAGTAATTTTACTTGACTCATGTAATTTGCAAAACTCGCTCGGTTCGTTCGCTCGTTTTAGCAAATATTACATTCGTCATGTAAAATTACTCTTTTCATAACTGGTTACGTAAATAACTAATTATAAATAAGAAAGTTAAGACAATAAAATTTTTATGAAAACAAAACCAAAATAAAATTCTTAAGAAAACAAAATTCTTTCCTTGATGTATTAGGCTTGATGTAATGCAAGAAATACATTTCGTTTCCGTTTTTCTATAAATATAAATTAAATGAAGTCATAATAGAATAATAGATACTCCATTATTTAAATTTTTAAAAAGTGCTTATAGTAGAGTCAAATTAGGACTAAAAAATTCACAATGGGAATTGTCTGGTCAGGGAATTTTTTTTGTTTTAACGTGTTCAGGGCATCAACCTAAGTTCACAATTCAGTTTTGCAGTTTCTGCGAGATTGGCGTATTTTGTTTATTTAAACAATTTAATGCTTTAGACCGTGTTTTCCATCGGTTTCCTTTGATTATCTCGAAATCTATAAGTCCTATGGAAAACAACAAAAAGAAAGAAAACGTTCTGTATAAGCTGTATAAAAAAATACATAAACTATAATTCATTCCAATTGTTATTATTATTTTAAAAAAATTGAATATTGCAGAATTATGCGTTTGTAAACAAATCACTGTTCTTTCAAAAATAATGGATAATATTCAATGAAATTTTGAGGAAATATAGCTCTTATAAAGTAGTCGCCACTTAAAATTTCAAATCAAAATGATTATTAAAACGGCTCAATATAATTGTTGCTAAAACTTTGCACCCTTGTGAAATCCTGCCATCAAAACCAAGAAATGTGTACGATGGCTTAAATTGTAGCTTTTTATAAGTACTTTAAGATCATGGAGAGAGAATTTTTTTTTTCAAAATTTAAATCCTTTTTATCGCAGTTGTTTATGATTTTCGAAATTGTAATTATAAACAAATTCTTCAAATAACTCTTTGGTTATTTTATGAAATCAAAAACGGTAAAGGACATGTTGAAACAGACCAGACAATTCACATTAAAATCCTGAGGAAAACTTCCTGGAAACTCTCCGTTTTGAAAACTCCGAAAGTTTCCAGGAAGTTTTCTTTCTAACTTTCCATTGGGTATATTGATAGCCTATTTTATGGCGAAATCTGATTCGTGATGATGCAAGCTTCATTTTGATACCAAATAAGTGCATACAATTATATTATTTACATGACTTTTACAGACCTTTATTAAATATGGAAAGTTTCCTGGACCCATCTCTGATTTTAACTAACCATTATAATTATTAACAATGAATATTCATTTGATTTAAAGTAGAATCTCTATAAGGACCACTTGACTTAACAGTGATGTGGATAAGAATTACAAATTTGACCCTAATATAAAATAAGAATTTATTGCTTCTATATTATGTAATTCAATAATCATTTCTAACAATGTAAATGGTTTTGTTCACAGAACATTTGTGTAATATTTATATTATGAAGGTATTTACTTAGTTACATCAGCACCCCAAGATACTAATCTTACTATTTAATAATATCTATTTATTTTTAATCATATTTTACTTAAAAATTTTCCTATTCTAAAAATATTTACAAAAACGAAATTCATTTAGATAAAAAGTCATCAGTTGCAAATTTCATCATACTGTATCATATTATTAATTAAATACACTGGCAGATTAGGATAAACTGAATTCGGATACATTGTTTATATTTTATTTCGCTATTGCTATAAATAATTTATTAGGTAGCGTTAAATTTGAAACTCATTTTCTTTTTTAAAACTATCTAGATTATGTGTTCCTCATAATAAACAATTATCTTGCAGACACAAAATATGTCTATATAAAAATTACCTTCCTTCATGATTCTGCTGCTACAATAAAAGATCATTTTATAATAAGGACATTTTATTTTAAAAAAATTTCATTCATACATCACATTTATTAAAATATACTGGTTAAAAAAAATTCAGATGGTAAATCTTAAGTAAAAAGTTTATTTAAACAGTCCTGATCCATCCTAAATAGATGCCATTTTTCAGTAACAGTTAAATTAACTGCTCCTAATGTTTTATAAAAATCACCAGCAGGGTTCCATGAGAGAACATGGAAGTCCATTCTTCTAATTTTAGCATCATACGCTATTTTTGCGACTGCCATAAATAGTTGTTTACCAATCCCATTACGTCTGTAGGCAGGTTGAACATAAAGATCCTCTAATAAAATTGATTTGCCTTCCCAGGTTGAGTATGAATTGTAATATAAAGCGTAACCCACGATATGTCCATCAGATATTTCCGCAACTATACACGTAAATGCTGGATTTTCAGTGTCGAATCCATCTCTTTGTAAAATCTTGTCATCTATGCATACTTGATGTTCGAGTTTTTCATATTCGGCTAGGGCCTAAAATAAAATGTTTCATACATGCTGAGCTTTACTTAAATCTTTGAGTATGATCGAAAATAATGAAAAAAAGGAACGAAATCATATAGAGTAGTGTTATTATGAGAAGATGCTCGTAAAAAATATGTGCAGAAACGAGTTTGTACACATCATCATTTTAAGCCAATAAGAATGAATTATGTCATATTCAATGTTGAGACCAGCGGCACCGGTAGTTTGCAGTAGAGTTGTGTTCGCCGGCGGTGATTAATTTAAGTAATATAAACCTATTTGAAATATCTTCACATACTTTCGCCGCCAGGGAGCTGTGTGTAATCTATGTAAATACCAGAATTGACAGCTTTAATTTACTGCATTACACAGCTCCTCGATCGTGGAAATTTTACTGCAATTACACCAGATGACGCTATGCCTCTGGTAAAAATATTCGCACATGTTGGCTCTTCCATGAGCATCTTCTCATAATAATACCAGTTACACATCTATGTATGTAGCGATATCCAGAACTAGATCAAGGCCTAGACCACCGGGCTTAAAATAAATTTTTTTTGGTGGTGGTTCTAAGCAAAATAAGACATTCCATATTAAATCAACTAAGCAAAAAAGAATTTAACACTCAGATTTTAATTAGTATTCGTACACAAGGTAAACCTCTCCAAGGTATTGAAAAGCCAGAATATAAAAAATTTTCAATGAGCAGTTTCTAATATATAGGACTCAGGGCCAGATTAAGGATTGATGTGTCCCTAGACTAATCATATATTTGTGCCCCCTTATTTATAGGCAAATGCGCCGCAGGTGAAAAATTTCAATTTTTCAAGGTCCAACAGCCTCAAATTAAAAGTTAGAAATTTAATTTGAAATTATATTGTCTTCGAAAAGTAGGTTTCGTGGGCGCAAGACATAATAATATAAAATACCAATAAAAAGTGTTTCATTATAAAAAAAATTGCAATATATTTACTCTGCTGCGTGTTGACGCCCCTAGTTAGCCTATTGGATAATCCGACCCTGATAGGACTCTAAAGAATAAAAAATTAACACATTTTATTACAGCAGAGGTATTTTTAATAATTATTATCTCAGGAAGCCGAAAAAGAAATCTTTTGTGTAAGCACTCGTTTTGTAGCTTATGGACTTTTGTAGTTTATTTCTATTGAAAAAAACCGACATAATTTCTTTGTTTCAAGGTCAGTCTCGAGGTTATAAATATTCAAATGGGATTATCTCAAAAAGTTTTTTTTAACTCACAAAATTAAGCAGTAATAAGTGAACTTTCTTGTACCTCAGCGCCAATTTTAAAATAAGTGGTCCAAAGGCAAATAAGTAAATAAATAATTCAAGTGAAAAAATATGTGCTAAATAAAATATCGCCTAACTGACCTAAGCATGTTGCTTAGGCCTGGCGCATGACTAGTCTCGGCCTGTCGTATGTCACGGACAGTATATATTTATTAGCCTTTGAATACTGTAAATTAAATTAATTTCTATTAATTAAATCAATAAAATGGTGAACAGTCCCGCAGTTCTTAAACTTAAGAGTAATCCATTTAATAAATGCTGACGACAAATCTATGGCGCTAACATTTTTAAGAAATATATGTGGATCCATGTGGAAATCAAAGACTTAAAATGCAAAAGGGTATGAAAATCTGCGAAAAATATGAAATGTAATGTTTTAAAGAAAAGGAAACATTTGTGGTCCTAGAAGATTTTCCAAGTAAAAAGCCAATGACAAGAATAAGCAAAGATGAAGATTTTGTTGATCATAATTTTTCAGCATACTTTTAAACTAATTGCTGATTTCAACTGAGGAGTCCTCAATAATAAAAAATAAGATTCAGACGCCTTTATACAAGCAGTATAAAGTGGTTAAAAGTAAAACCAATATTGAAGAAAACATTTATGGTCTTACTATCCCCATGCAAGAAAAGCATAGCGAAAAGAATGAACCAGATATAATTACTCAGCTTAAACAAACATTTTAATCATCCCGTAGTGAAAAGTGAAGTAAAAACGAACAAATAATTATCATTAAACAAATTATTGTATTAGGTACCACTGTTTAATAAATGTTTATTTTTTATATTTAACATATTTCAATAAACAGCATGATTTACCATAATATGCGGAAAATAAAATAGTCTTCAATGTGGGAAAGCCCCTGTAAAATTTTAGAGTGATCCGGGTAATTTAGTATATTAAAAATGGTTAGAACTTATGAAGATATGCTACTGTGGTCAGTAGTAGGGCGATGAACTTACTTGTGAAAGAACATATGAAAGATGTTTACATTTCCTTAATTGGCATAAATAGCTAAGCTGGCGCGTGCGGTCAAAGTGCCGCGTTTTTTGCTTTTGGTTGAACAATCAGGACACCGGCAGGTACAAAGCACTGCCGGAGGTTGATGTTCTTGTGTTATTGACAGGTTTAAGTAAATATCTCTTATATCTACTTGTTGTAGAGTTCACTAGCAAAGGGTCAATGTCTTTTCAACTTATTTTACTATTTTTGTAGTGTGATTTGATTAAAACAAAAAGTCACTTCTACCCTCTCCAGCTTTGCTGTCAATAATGTCAATCCCAAGATAAAGTCATATGGTTGTACCGCGTTACGTCAGATTGGTTAAAGTCATTGACGGCGCATTTCTACAAAAAAATTAGGTAATTTTTTTGGTCATATATTTTTTTTTAATTTTTCATTTTTTTAACTCCTTTCGGTGGGGATGTTGTAGAATCCTCCAGAATCGAAAACAGCATCAAAATTCGACTTAGGCAAAAATTTTTAATTATCAAATATGCTTTATTGTCTAAAAAATACAAAAGATTTTTATTGACAAAGCCAGTCCTTAATCTATGTGTGAAAACAAAACATCCTAGTATAAAATACGAACATAAACACAAAAACTGTTATTTTTGTATAAAACAGGAACTTACTCTAAAGAAACAAACAATAAAATCAAATATATAAAGTCAATCAAATGTGTCCTGAAATAATTCATCGACTGAATAGTAAGCTTTACTAAGTAACAATTTCTTTAATTCTTTTCTAAATTTAATTTCGTTGATAATTCGCCTCAAATTTCTAGGAAGATGATTGAATATTTTTTTGCTGTTATATAAGATAGAATTCTTTGTCTGAGCTGATGATGGAATGGGGAGAAGGATGTTATGAGTACAACGTGTGTAGTGAACTGGGTTAGCGTTTATCTCATGTCTAAATTTTTTATGCATGAGGCATGCAGTCTCAAAAATAAAAATACATGCAAGTGTCATAATTCCATGTTTCAAAAACAGAGGTTTACACCGGTCCCTTACATTAGCCTTACTCATATATTTTATAGCCCTTTTTTGCAGAACAAAGATTTTATTAAATAAATATTGTGAATAACAACCCCAGAAACAAATGCCATAACGCAAATGAGAATCTATAAGTGCGAAATATGCATTTCTGACTGAGTCCAATTTTAATTCATTTGATACTACTCTAATTGCATAACAATTCGCAACAATTTTTTACTTAATATTAGGGACATTTTCAAGAGTCTGAGGAGCTACAGAGCCACAGACCAGTCCATAAGGACCGTTATAAGTTCTATAAGGCATTAGAAATAACCAGGTAAAAATTCGAAGAAACATCAAATTTTCACTTAGGAAAATATGTTTTGGTTCAGGATATGAGAGCGAAAGTATATAGTGGCAAGGATTTAAGAATAATATACTTTTTCAAAGGTGCAACAAAGTTGGACTGAAGAAAATAATATTTTTTAAAAGTACGCCAAAAATAGACTTGAGAATAATTTTTATCAAAAGTCCGCCAAAATTGGACTTGAAGATCAATTTTTCAAAAGTACGCCGAAGCTAGTTTAAAAAGTACTCCAAAAATGCACTTTGAAAAATATTAAAATATTTTCCATTTTTATTCCTCCACCAAAGACATTGACCATTGAGGTACGGTCACTGAATGTCCTGTTCTAAAGTATGAGCATAAAATTGTAATGATGCAATGCATCTAAAAGGCGAAACCAACGATTTTGACAAAGACGGCGTAGCGCTGATAAGCAGAAATTTGATAAAAATCAATGAACATGCACAAGGCCGGTTTCTCGCATAGAAAGAGTTTGGATTCACTCAGCGGATCGCAATTTGGTCGAGCGCGTTGAGTAGTCCATACAAAGCGATGGTAGGAAAGCCAATAGCAGGGCTTTCCAAATAATAAAGTTATAGAGGAAAACGCCTTGTGCATAAAAAACCAAAAATTCAATTTTGCCTAAAAGTCACTCGTAGGTGGATCGTTGTAATTTTGCTAATATTAAACAACTGCATAGGGGCAAGTAAGTTGTGGACTGATCGAACGCCAAACGTATGCAGTCATAACTCCTCATGAATGTGTTTGAGTACGTGAACAGCCACGATACAAGAACCTTAAAGCTAAGTAGTCTCTAGCGAAACTAAATTTATTTAGTAAAACTTTTTTAAGTTATAATCAGTCAGCCGTAATTATGAAATTACAAAGAGTCTAAGACTTCTCTAAAAAGCTCGCATTTTGATTCTGAGAAGGTATGCATGAATCTTTTCTACCTAATCGATCGTTAGCGTAAGCGCTCTCGCTTGTATGGTCTGAAAGCCGTTTGTCTTAATTGGGGAAGGCGCGATTCTTACAATAAGAATTTTGCCTTTTTTGTATAACCATATCTGTTGCTAGTCTATAATCTCTGGAACTTTCGTATCGAAAACCAGATGTGTCGAGTTAACTCACATTAAAACTTGACCTTCTGGTTGCCTTACGGAGGGTTTGATAGGGATTTTTTTGTTCATTTTTCTCAGAAATCCCCAGGTGTAGAGTCTGTTATTAGCAGATAAAAACGTGACCCCCATGTCAAAAATCAATCCCTTCGGAGAAAAATTCTTCGATAGGGAATTTTTTTATGCGAAAATTTAACTTTTCAAAAGGTAACCAAAACCTAAATCAAGGAATTGACAGCCAGAGAGAGCGCCGTTAATGATCTGATCCATTGACCCATTACTCGGCTATCGAAGTACATCTTATCTCGAACCCTGTCTGGGAGTAGAAGAACGGGGCAGCACGCAGCTGGCGCCCCTGAGAAATAAATTGGTGTCACGTCATTTTGACGCCCGGTAGTGCGTTCTTTTACAGGGACAACGTACTGATAAATTTTCCACATGTTATGGTAGATCATCCTGTTTATTATCCATAGAGTGTTTAACTATTTAAGTAGGATTATTACCCGCAGCTCTGTTGTCATGTGTGGTTAACGTGGTTGTGGCAGAGAAACGCAGGGGAAGGGAGGGAGAGAGGATACACAACTCTATTTTCAAAACTAATAATAATAATAAAGCTTTTGATATATTGTAGAACGCAAAATGAAATATTAAAAACTACGATTGGTGCTGTAAAAGTACACATGGTATGGTACTAAAACATTATTTGTTGTACGATGTTCCCGTTATTGCCTCACTTTGAAATTTTATGTAAGAGTAGATATAACCATAAAGAACAAACACAGTTTTTTTTCAAAATTTTTAAATAAGTAAATACTTTTGGGAATTACTTTTTACATTTGCGACCTTGATTATGACCTTTAAATTTGATGTCACAAAGGACCTGTATCCGAACCTATATAAAAAGTGGTTCCATCAAATGTCATAAAACTGGAGTATGTTGTTCTTCAAACCATGCTAATTAAAAGTCTCAATGGGCCCCCTAAAGTCAAGGGTTTCCAAAATATTTAAGTATAAAGTTTGAAAAGTGCAGCTGGCAGGGGCGGTACATTTCCACCAAGTAAACAGAGTATGTAATAAAATTCAGATGATTGTATGGCCAATTTGAAGCATAAAAGTTCTAATGAAGGTATGCCCTAAAATGATGTACCTGAAGTTTTGAACGTTCACTTGAACGAATTTCATATGAAAAGGAACAGTTAATAAAACCTACAAATCGACTTAGGCGTACCATTTTCCTGGTAATATTTGCTGGTAACGATCCTTTCGTTGTCATCAAATATTACCAGAAAAATTGTATGCCTAAATCAATTAATTTTTCCTTTTCATGTCATTTGAAATTCGTTCAAGTGAATGTTCGAAACTCCAGGTACATCTAAAATGTTTTATAAGAAAGCTACAGCTTCATAAAGATGGCGTCCAAAAGGCGATTTTCAGATAATATTTCACCTTAATAGCACAACATTATCCAGTGGATATCCGAAGGACATCCTCGACGGACATACAGTGCATCCGATGGGCGTTCGTTTTTGGTTCAAAATACATCCGACGGACAACCGAGGGACGTCCAAATGTCACAACTTTGGACAATATTTGTACATCCCGATTATTAAAAACAAAAAGCCGGAATGAGCAGGAATCGAACCGCCGACCTCATGATTTGTCACTCGGCCACTAACCTAGCTTACTAGTACTTACTCAAAGACTGTACGGTTGGAAGTAGGTCATAGACTAATATAGCTATTTATTTCAAAATGTAGACAGTATTTGAATGTTTAATAAATGTTTAGTATCAAATAATATCATTAATAATTTACAAAAAAGGTTAAAATTAAATTATTAATGATAAATTACAAATTACAATAAAAAGTAAATTACAAATTTTACAGAAATAATGGTCAAATATAAACAACGCCTGTAAAATTGAAAAACTAGTTTTGTTAACGTTTTTTTTTTAGAGATTATTTAGGTATTTTCAACATATATATATTTTCTAAATGCTAGGAATCATATCATGTAATTCAATACTTCGTCAGTATTAGCTAGAAGAGTAGTTGTTTTGATTGGTTCTCCAATAATGAGTGTTTTAAAGTATTTACCTAACGAGTATATTTGCATGCCCAGATGAGGGCAACAATATACAGAAAGTAGGTAATTTCGTAATAAATAAAAAAGTGTGTAAGTTGTGATTTGCTTAATACCTAAATAATATGCTCTAATCATGATAAAAGCAAATAAATAAAAAATAATTAGTTCTAAAAATAAATCAAGAATAGGCTTGTAAATAATGATGAAGGTTTCTATACTCTACTGATGAGAACTAACGAGTTCGAAAAAACTTGTACTCTTTTTCTAGAGTTGAAATAGAATGTAAGGTTCAATAATTCTTAACAGAATTTCAATAAATGATTTAAATATTTTCAATATATTTTTTTGCCTTAAAATGCTAGGAATCCTATCATGTAATTCAATACTTCGTCAGTATTAGCTAGAAGAGTAGTTGTTTTGATTGGTTCTCCAATACTGAGCGTTTTAAAGTGTTTTCCTAAGTAGTATACTAGCGTGATCAGATTAAGGTACCAATATACAGAAAGTAGATAGTTTCATATTAAATAAAAAAGTGTGAATGGGCTGAATTTAAATAAATAATTTAAGTATTTTCAACAGTTGTTTTGATTGGTTCTCCAATAATGAGTGTTTTAAAGTATTTATCTAACTAGTATATTTGCGTGCCCAGATTAGGGCAACAATATACAGAAAGTAGGTAATTTCGTAATAAATAAAAAAGTGTGTAAGTTGTGATTTGCTTAATACCTAAATAATATTCTCTAATCATGATAAAAGCAAATAAATAAAAAATAATTAGTTTTTTTTTGTTTTTATATTAAATAGACGCTGCTGTTCCTATAGGGACTTAAAATGTGTGTACTTGCCGAACATAAGGACGTCCGTTGCAGCACATATGTTGGACGTTCAGGGTGGTATTAGCTGGTATGTATACATATCTCGGAAACGTGTTGGAGAAAAAGCAGTATGGAGATATTATCATTTATAATATAAAATTTAAATCAACGGACACTAAATGGACGTCCATCTCCTATCCCTATATGGAAATAAAATGTACATACTTCCTGTACAGAAAATGGACATTCACAGGATGTCCATTCCGTAAAATTTCAAAGGAAATCCGATGATAGACGTCCGGCGGACATCATGTGCTATTAGGGCAGCAACTAGATCTAACTTTTATCTAAAAATAATAATTCACTTCAATGTATTTTGATAGTCTCAAACAATTATGTCATTGTTATGAAAAGCCTACTTTCTTTATTTTTATACAGCTTATTTATACAGCTGTAGCTTCCTTACGAAGCATTTTAGGGAATTAGAACTTTTATACTCCAAATTGGCCTCCTGAATTTTCTGACGTACCTTGTATACTTGGTGAAAACGTACTGCCCCTGCCAGCTGCATTTTTCAAACTGTATACTTAAATATCTTGGAAATCCTTGACTTTAGGAGGTTGGGCCCATTGAGATTTTTAATCAGCATGGTTTGAAGTACAACATAATCCAGTTTTATGACATTTAACTGAAACCACTTTTTACGGGGTCCTTTGAAATCAAATAGAAAAACTTTGCTCAAACATTACAAATCGACATTTGCCTCGCCTATGTATCTCTCACCGCTCCGGAGAATTATAATTTAAAAAATCAATTTTCTCAAAAAAATTGACTTTTTTTTTAACACCTTATTTATATTTACGTCCTGACGGAGTTTAGCAGCAGGCTATTTCACCACTCAACCAGGACACGTACACATAGACGAAGATTTTATTGAAGAACCAATATTCAAAAAATTTATAATTTTTCATGATATTGTCAGCTACAACGCTTTCACCAAAAATTAACAAAATCCGAGAGGTCTAATTTCAAAATGGTATTTTTACTGGTTGATTTGGCAAGAATAACCCAAGTTATATGAGACATAAAAAGTTTTAAGGTAACAATGATTATATGATTATATTATTACATCGGAATAAAGGCAAGCACAGAAATAGTAAAGAACACTGTAATTACTTTAGAAAGATATTTTATATTACATAGTAGCCAATCAAACCTCATTTTTAAATACCATTGCACCAGTCAAATAACATTATTAATGGTAAAACAGCTAGATATCAACATGCAGTTCATTACTGTAAAGCACTACAAACTTTTTATCTCTGTAATAGATGTTGTATTCATTACCATATGACATGTTTTATTTCGTGAAATATTATCCACAAATATCACTCGTACTTATACATTTTATCTAGAAATTTTTTTCTTATGCTGTTGCCCAAAGTAATACAACTCATACATAAATTGAAGAATTTATTATCAAAGATTAAATCTGGGGGATTTAACCACACTTGGGATTTAGTAAAATAATAGTCAATTTACACTATTTATTATGAAACCACTCTCGAAAAAAATTTACGGATAAAATTCTAAGCACTAATGATTATCACATAATACGACAAATCACCTGTGCAATTTCCTAGAAATGCATTTGTCATATTCAAACAATACTAAGTAAATCAAATATTTATCTTTTAAATTTTTTAATACATAACAATAAAATGATACCCATCCCAGATAAATGATAGTTACATTCTTTTTGCAAAGTATATTGACCTCTGCTGTGCAATTAAAATGATAAATGTTTATACTTCTTTATTGTGTGTTACATCATTATTTGTGGCTATTTTTACATCAAACAATTATTAACACTAATTTTAAAATTTCCTCTAATCACGTTATACATGTGGACATACATGCTCTAAGTGAACTAATACTATTTAAAAAAATAAAACAAATTTCTGCATTTTGTATGACACCAATGAAGAAAAAAAATCTAATTCGGTAAAAAATTGTTGTCATACCTGTCCTAGTCAACCTTTATTTATTAATACTGACAGATTAGATAATGCAATAAGTTTTTTTTGGCATTTCTCGTTCTAGGGTAGGCACATACACATAGAATAGTAACTTTCAAAGTATATAATGACAATGTCAGTTAGTAATATTGCTACTCTATAAATTTTGTGGATAAGAAATAATAGGCATATTTAAACAGAATTTATTACCTTTATCAATTTATAGACTTGTACCATATCCTCCCTTGTTGCTTTTCTGATTGTAATATTGAATTCATGGCACACCAACATTTTCTTAACTTATTTCACTAATATAAACTAACTGCACTTAAGGCAACAACCTAATTATCAGACTACTTTAATAAAACTGAAATGAATAAGATTGAATAGCCTTTTGTTAGTGATAAGATAATCATTTATATCACCGTAAAGAAAGAAAATGTAATCAGTTACAGATTTACTCTTTGTTTATATTGGCATTTAACACAATAAATATGTGCTATATTTATCATTAAGCATATTAAAAATAAAAATTGACTTGAATTAATATTTATTAGAGTTCATTTAAGAAACAATAAAGGCCTATTGCTAACATTGGAACCAATAATTTATGAACTCAAGACATATTTATAACAGACCTTATAATGCTAAGGATTTATTAGAAATTAAGATACCTAGATATAAGTACCTACCTATATATATACTTATAATTTTATCTAAGAACTCGATTTCGGGTCAAAGGTTATAGATAATTAATACTTTTTTCATAAGATGAAAGTACATTTTTTTTCTAGCCTAGTAGTTCCTACTAGTACTCTGATATTAACATACACTAAATATTCTCCCTTCGTTCTAAAATTACAAAGTCAAATTTTAAAACTACAAGTGAAGGTTATGTTTTGCTAAAGTGACAGCTGGTGACAGCCATAGTAGCCCGTGACAGTTGCCAAATATAAGTCATAAAAAGTACTCACGGTTTCGCGCACGTCACTGCAGAGAAGTGAACTTGGTGAACTGATATTGAACCGTCCCTGTACTGCAGTCTCCGCAACTCAAATATTCTGACGATGTTGAGAAGTGTTGTTTTAGCTGAAAATGTCGTTTCAAAAAATGGCCATAAGGTAAGTAACAATTTACTGTAGAATCGAATTCAATGAGCGAACAACAAAAGGATAATTCCAATTGCGACCTTGAACTGATCTAGTTTTATTATTAGATAACTGACAACTGGGAAATTCAAATAGCTATTATGTAAATTATTAATCTAAAATATCTAAGTACGTACCTACCCAATAATTTTTAATTTCAGATTTTGGGTGCTGTTTCTAACTCCCGTTGGCAACCACAACATCAGCAAACTAGAAATCTGAATGTACACGAGCATATCAGTTATACATTATTAAAGGAAGCTGGAATTACAGTACCAAATTTTGGTGTGGCAAAAACTAAAGAAGAAGCAAAACAGATTGCCCAAAAGTTAAACACAAAAGATTTGGTTCTTAAAGCACAAGTCTTAGCTGGAGGCCGTGGTGTGGGACACTTTAAAAATGGACTTAAAGGCGGTGTTCGCATGGTCTACTCGTAAGCATTCATAAACTTAATATGAAGCATATAATAAATAATTTTACTAATTACAGTCCAGAAGAAGCAGAAGAAATTGCTGGAAAAATGTTGGGGCAGTACCTCGTAACTAAACAGACTGGAGCAAAAGGAAGAATATGTAATGCAGTAATGGTAACAGAACGCAAATTCCCTAGAAAAGAATTTTACTTTGCGGTTATGATGGAGAGAGCCTTTAAGGTAAGAAAAATAGATATGAGGCTTAGGCTTTCATGAATGATTACAAGAGATGTGTACAAATGTCAGCAACCCAGATTATACATTGGTCAGTATTAAAATAGACAGATTCCTTATTCCTAAATCTATACTTATCTACTTATTAGCCGAGTCAATGAAGGATTTTACTTCGGAACTCATAAGAACAGAGCCGATTTTGATGAAACGTTTTTAAAATGCTTGTAATATATTATTTGAGATCAAAGTCATTTCGGTTGGCGGACTCAAGTATTTTATTTTTCTCATTTTTTGGCCTTACAAACTGGTCTGGTAAACTTTAGGTATCTCGGATTTTGCAAATTTTCTAAAAAGTTTAGAATAGATATGGTAAATCGAGGGGTGGTCCACTCGTAAATCTGGTGTACACTCTTGGGTTCAATCCGTTAAATCTCGATTCAATCTTTTTTTTCATTCTATTAAATCTGTTAAATCTTATTTCAATCTCTTCAATCCCAGCCAATCTCTTCAATCATATTCTAATCTTTTCAATCTCATTGCAATCTCTTCAATCTCAGTTCAATCTTAAGAATGCGTGTGCGTCTCCTCTTCTCTTGAGGGGAAACAGATACTTATTTGAGGAGAAAGAGGCACTTGGCAGTGTTAAATGTCCCTAGATACCCAAGTTGACATGAATCTTATCCTCATTTAGATTTGCAGTCTTCAGAAATTGAAAAAACCTTTGTGATCTTTGAGAAACAATTGTAATGAGGAACACAGTATTTAAAACTAAGTATTTATTGAGAAAAAAATGTTCTTTTATTTCTGCCTTCAACACAGTTTATTGAAAAATGTTATTTGAGTAAACAGCAGAGAACTCTCATATAATCAAAATCTAATACGATATCCGGTTGATCAATCGCGACTGCCACCTCGCGCCTTAACCAACGCGGCTATCGGCTATACCCAAATAACATTTTTCAATAAGTATTTATTATTGCAAAAACTATAAGAAAAATGTGTATAACGTACACAAATTTATTTTAACCTTGACAAGGTCAACTCAACATGTAAACATCTGTAAAATTCGATGCTAGGCTAGGGTTTTATGACTAATGCATCACCAACGGAAATTATTTAAACAAGATTTTGAAAAGAAGGAGATCCGCGGGAATGCGCCGCGCATTCTTAACTCGTACTTGTGACAGTCGGTAATTAATGAGCTCGGGAACTCGCCGGTACGTGTATTAAAGGCAACGTACGCTCGCGTTTCCCACTTATTCTCGCGTTTAAAAGGTTTATTTTAGGTTTGTTTTGGTTTTAAGAAATAACAGTTCTCGGATGTCAGGAGCATGCGCAGTTAGTAAAACGTGTTCTGTTTTAGTAACTGCGCAAGCTGTTTTACTAACTGCGCATGTTCCTAACATCCGAGGACTGTTATTTCTCAAAACCAAAACAAACCTTTTGGTTTTGAGAAATAACAGTCCTCAGATGTTAGGAACATGCGCAGTTAGTAAAACAGCTTGCGCAATGACTAAAACAGAACACTTTTACTAACTGCGCATGCTCCTGACATCCGAGGACTGTTATTTCTTAAAACCAAAACAAACCTAAAATGTGGTCAGGCGGAGGATAGCTCTTAATATAGGTTTATATAAAGATCTTTACTGCATGTGGCAAGTTCCCGCACATAATACACTGGTGGAATTAGAAGGTTTTCCACGAGGTTTTCCATTAATCCGGTAAAATTAAGAAAATGTTTCGGAAAGTTTTCCAACTGAACAAAAATTGGCCTATCCCTTACAGAATTTTCCAAGAAATCGGAAAAAATAGTCTTGACTACTAAAAATGGCGGCTTTAATTATTTAACTTTAAAAAAAAAAATGTATTTTGCAATTTAGTTTTTTGCGAGTTTTTTGCTTACATCTTCGCTTCTAAAGGTCGCAGAAAAACGTTCGATCCGTCAATATCTTTGTTATGAGATCCCCTATAAGGTGCGTATAAGCAAAGAATGAAATTTTAATTGGCAAAAAATTTAAAAAATCAGTTTTCTGACCTTCGAACTTTAAAGTACTGTAGAGACAAATTGAAAACGTCTACGGCCATGATATGAGAAATAGTACAACTTCTTACCCTTAATAAAATGCACTTTGTTCCATTGCAAAATATTCATTAATTTTTTTTATATTAAAAGACCAAATTAATATTTAAAATTTTGCTTTGATAAAAACTCTATTTGATGTACATTTACATAATCAAAAACAATGTTGCAAAAAAATTCAAATTCACTTTCATCTTCCTGTTCATCCTATTTCAGCCGGACAAATTGATTCATTTTCGTGGAAAAAACGTTAATATTTAAATTTTTTCTGAAAAAATGGGATTTTCCATGACACGTATTCCAGTCTGGAATATGGAATTGCTCAATTGTCAGCGACCCAAAAAACCCCCTAGAGCACACTTCCACAGCACAATATTCATATTTAAATTTCCGCCTGAAAAAGTGGAATTTTCTACAAAAAATGGCACGAATTCCAAACTGGAATATGGAATTCGTCAATTTGGACCTCAGATCCTTGATCAGCGACCCAAAAAAACCTCCTAGAGCCCATTTCCGAGGCGAAATATTAATTTTATAATTGTTTTTTACGACAGCTACTTTTTGGGGCACTTCAAACCCCCCCCCCCCTAAATTTCTCATTTTTGGAGATGAATGTTCCTGGGGATCTAGGGAACACGTGAAAAAATAGAATAGCGTGAAAAAAACCGCGTGATAAAATACCAAAGGTTTAACTCTAGAAATAAATAGTGTATAGTTCGTTAAATGCGTAGCCGCTCGTCTGCCATTCCCAGTTGGTCACCCAAATTAGCAATAATGAAATTAATTTTGGAAAAAGTAGTATTCAATCTTGTTATTTATACCAGACTAAATTTGTGATTAAAATGTGCGGAAATATCATTGTTCCAAGTAACCAACTAGGCAGACGCGCTAGATGGTAGCTCTTTTGAGGCAGACGCCATTGAAAATGCCGAAAATTCAGTCACATTCACATGATCGCATACCAGTATAAATTTTGATTCAAAATGTAGATAAAATTAAGCTCATTAGTCAGTCATTAAGCTATATGAAACGAATATTTGAGCAGACGGTCCCATTTCGCCGGCAGACGCTGTCAAAGATTGTCTTTTCACCTTTCTTTTTTGCGCCTAAGCAGCGTTGTGATAGGGGGTGATTGTTGTAAACAAATAGTAACACTAATATTTCTATCTAGAAAAATCGTACTTATATTGTTTCACTCAAAACTCAAATCTTGATATTTTTCTTGAAATATATTAAATAAAAACGCTTATTGTTCAAAATAATAGATATAATAAACAATGTGCCAATGTAAATACATACAAACGAATATAGTAAAGTATAAACACTCAGAAGAAGACATTATTTTGATAGAAAAAACTAAATATTTAAATTTTTTTTAAAACTTAAAGAACCTGTAAATATAAAATAACAATATTACAAGTTATGCTTGTCAATCTAATATATCTTCTTCATCACTTGAATTTTGATATATTGCTTCTTCGTCATCATCTGAGTTAGGTACAATTTTTTGTTCAATATTGGACTTCTGACAGTGTATCAACTATTTTGAGGAACAATATTATACTTATAAATTGTAACGACACCTGTTATAAGTTCTATAATGAAAATGGGCGTGCCATAAACGAGGTGGATGAAACGCTTTTTTGTACACTTGAGTAAGCAGATAGTAGGATAATTTTTCATGTTCATAAATTGCCTGAAAATTACAACGTTCTAAAAAAAGCTAGCGATATAGATATTTTTATTATTGCATTGTGTAATAGGCATCATTTTTCAGAAAAGCTTTCAATATGGTTTGAACTAGTATTGGCATCTAAAAACTATTCGATACGTCCATTTAAATATGGTGTACAGTTATCTGGGAAAGGATCTTGCAAATGCATTGCCAGCATTTCACGTGTTAACCGGAAGTGATTATACTGCTGCATTTGCAAGAAAAGGAAAAATAAAACCATTTTCATGGTTGGAAAAGAGTACATATTCAATGAAAATATTTAGTACTTTGGACTCAACAGAAATTCTTTCAGAAGAACAAAAAAATGTGTAGAACAATTTGTTTGTAAAATATATGGCAAACCCAATGCTGCAAATATAAATGAAGCACGATTCGACAATTTTGTAGAAAATTTTAAACCAAAAACTGGGAGATCGAATCCTTTGGACAAAATAAAAAAATTTGATGGTAGTTTACTACCACCGTGTCAAGATTCACTTTATTGCAAAGTTAAGCGTGTAAATCAGGTATGCGCTGTATAGAAAAATGCAACAGAATTTGAACCATCATTTTACAAACCCGAACATAATGGCTGGAGTTTGAACAACAACATATTACAGTTGCAGTGGTTCGAAGGTCCTCAAATACCTCTAACATTGGATGATATTGTTGTTGATCGGCCAAGCTCACCTAACTCAGATGATGACGAAGAAGCAATATATCAAAATTCAAGTGATGAAGAAGATATATTAGATTGACAAGCATAACTTGTAATATTGTTATTTTATATTTACAGGTTCTTTACGTTTTAAAAAAAATTTAAATATTTAGTTTTTTCTATCAAAATAATGTCTTCTTCTGAGTGTTTATACTTTACTATATTCGTTTGTATGTATTTACATTGGCACATTGTTTATTATATCTATTATTTTGAAAAATAAGCGTTTTTATTTAATATATTTCAAAGATTTGAGTTTTGAGTGAAACAATATAAGTACGATTTTTCTAGATAGAAATATTAGTGTTACTATTTGTTTACAACAATCACCCCCTATCACAACGCCGCTTAGGCGCAAAAAAGAAAGGTGAAAAGGCAATGTTTGACAGCGTCTGCCGGCGAAATGGGACCGTCTGCTCAAATTTTCGTTTCATATATTTAATAAGCATAATTTTATCTACATTTTCAACCGAAATTTATACTGGTATGCGATCACGTGGTTGTGACTGATTTTTTGGCATTTTCAATGGCGTCTGCCTCAAAAGAGCTACCATCTAGCGCGTCTGCCTAGTTGGTTACTTGGAACAATGATATTTCCGCACATTTTAATCACGAATTTAGTCTGGTATAAATAATGAGATTGTATACTACTTTTTCCAAAATTAATTTAATTATTGCTAATTTGGGTGACCAACTGCGAATGGCAGACGAGCGGCTACGCATTTAACGAACTATACACTATTTATTTCTAGAGTTAAACCTTTGGTATCTTATCACGCGGTTTTTTTCACGCGAGCTCTTGGTCTAAAAGGAATTTTTCAAATCGGTGCTGTTCCACCATTTTTCCACATTTTACACTTTTTTTATATAACATTCTTATTCACATTATTATTTGCTAAAAATATTACTAATGCAAATTATTTTGTTAAAGATCTGATAAGCATGCAAATAGAATTTAAAACAATAATTGAAAAATGGGAAAAACTAAAAGCAATATTCTGTATCTGTAGTATTGGTAAAAAAATACCTAAATATTGTCGTAGCGATTGTATTGGCTTCGCTACGGATATTGAGTCCAAAGCCAATCAGCCCTCCACCATGTAACTCATTAACCTTCTAGGTATATTTCATAATATTCCTAGAAGGTTCTACTAAAATCAAGAAATCTGAATTCCTAACGTAATAGGAACTAATAGGAGCCACATCTCTTGTAACTGTTGAAAATTGTATAACGGGTGTCACTTAATAATGAATAATTCTAGGGTCCTGTCATTATTGCTTCAGCCCAAGGTGGTGTAAGTATTGAAGATGTCGCAGCAGCAGACCCTAAAGCTATTATTTATGAACCTGTCGATATCAAAAAGGGGTTATCCAAAGCGCAAGCTGAAAAAGTTGCTCTTAGTGTTGGTTTGAAAGCACAAAAAGACAAAACTGCCGATATGTTGTTGAAACTGTATTCTTTATTCATTAAAAAGGACGCTCTTCTTATTGAAATTAATCCATATGCTGAGGATGCAGGAGAAACATGTAAGTAATCGTAAAAATCGTCAAATATTTTCTATACCCAGGCATAAAGTGCACTTTTTGAATCTAATTCCCTGATTTAAAATGTGTGTTTATGGCCTGTAGTTGCTAAAGTTGGCCAGTGGCCTTTACCTGCACTAGCCTGTCTGTTTATAGAGCATGGAATTGATGAATCAGGCCTGTAGCTAGAAAGTGCTTTAAGGGCGGATAAACAATTTTTCGGGGGGGGGGGGTCGTAAAAAATCTTTTTTAAAAAAATTTTGATGAGCGAGGGGAGAAATCCAAAAAATTTTTTTTTTAGTCCGAAAAATTTTTTGATGAGTGGGAAAGAGAAATCCAAAAAAATTTAATTTTTTTAAACCAATCTTTCAAAATATTGGGAAGGCAGTTGAAATTACCCCCCCTTGCGGTCGCTGTAGGTTTTGGCGGGCGGGGAGAAGAAATCCAAAAAAAAATTTTTAGTCCGAAAAATTTTTTGATGAGTGGGAGAGAGAAATCCAAAAAAATTTAATTTTTTTAACCCAATCTTTCAAAATATTGGGAAGGCAGTTGAAATTACCCCCCCTTGCGGTCGCTGTAGGTTTTGGCGGGCGGGGAGAAGAAATCCAAAAAAAAATTTTTAGTCCGAAAAATTTTTTGATGAGTGGGAGAGAGAAATCCAAAAAAATTTAATTTTTTTAACCCAATCTTTCAAAATATTGGGAAGGCAGTTGAAATTACCCCCCCTTGCGGTCGCTGTAGGTCGGGCGAAAATTATTCCAGGACGGGCCCCCACGTAGCTACAGGCCTGTGATGAATTTTATGCAACAGAAGCGTAGAAAGAATGTCTAAAATATTAGTTTAAACTAACAATTATGTATAATTACAAGTTTAAACCTACAATAATACAAAATTGCTACTTTAAACCAGGGACCTGGATCGGACCGCTATTTTTCGAGAATTGGACGGGATACCCATAAAAGTTAAATATAAAGTAACAATGTGTAGAAGACATATACCTCGGAACATTTTCAGTAATTGATAAGAAATAATAGTTAGTGTTTCACAGTGCTTCCCCTCTAACGCAGTAAGTCATACTATATACAGTGCAGTGAAATCGTGTACCTGAGGCATTTTTGCCTCAGAAGAAATCAGTACTAGGATAAGTTTTACTATCTTATTTAAATTAGTAACAAAGTACCGATTTGCAATTAACAAGTGTACATAGTGTAGCATGTAAAATTGTTTGCATTGTGATGTTGAAGGACAGGAATTGTCAAATTTTTCAGAATTATAAGCCCTGCTTTCAAGGGGCTGTCCTCTGCTGGCGTGGTATCAATTACGGCTAGACGAATAAATTATGTAAGGCTTCTCTTAACACTTGAGTGAAATAACTAATGGCACTATTTGAAACATAAAATAAAATATAAAGTGTTATATTCATTCGAGATACAAAATGATGTAAATATTTTTATTTGAAATAGTAAACAAAAATAGCTCTGTAGATGAAAAACCTTTTTGGTTTCATTTCAAACAAATAATTTTTAATGATTATTCCAAATAACATGCTTTTTTCAAGTGTAGTATACTAAATTTTAATTTACATTTAAAATTTTCAAATTGAAGAAAAAAAAAGGAATATTTATAAACAAACCCAGCTCAGGTAATAACTTAAAAATAAGTCAATAAACAATTCTTTCTAGCAATTTTACATATGAGCCTAACCAGGGGCGTATCATCAGGGCAACAGTACACCCCACCCCGCCTTGTCAAATTAAATCAATTTAAAAATATAATAAAAAGTTGGATAAAATTGGTGCCCATTAGCTTGGTTTCAGTGCCACTAAAAATTAAAGAAAACCTCATCCATGCAAAAAAAATATACTGACTGTTTATACTTCTGGTACGGCTCTGGTAAGGCTAAGGAAGTTTATTAAAAAGTTTAGGACCGTAATAGTAACAAGCAAAAAGTAATCAAGAAATAAGTCTCCAGAAAACACAAAAATAATGTATCCACTACAGAACATAAGAATGAAGACACATCAGCTACTGGTACAAAAAATTCATCAGTTAGAAGGAGACCTGTTTTTGACCAGACCTTTTTGTGGGCCATTGGTTGGGCTGGATGCGGGGTGTGAAAGGTGTAATTTTGAGTTATCAAGTGAGTGATGGGTGTGCGATTGGCGCTTTGTGAGCAGTGATTGGTTTCGTACATAATCCGGAACTAGGTACAGTGGTTGTGATGTGGTACAATGGAACAAGTCAAGAAGGGAAGGGAATGGAAGGGAAGAGAAGTATCACAGATAAGTGTTGTTGATCTTTGACTTTCTGCTGGTATCTGTTTTAATAGGAGTGTGTTTTGTGGTGTTGCATGTTTTTTGCGTTGTGGGTGTTATAATATATTGTTGAAAATCTGACTCAAACAGCTTTCTTAGAGGAAGTCTGAGAAGTGTTTATATATCCAAGCCATTGAAAGTGTCGAGCGCTGTCACCATGAACTTGTGGTGGGCAGTAGGTTGTTGGAGTGCGGCCGTGATATTCCTGTGTAGACCCGCAAAGCTTATAAACCTGTGGTGGCCCTGTGGGCCACCACAGAATATATGGAGTTAAAAACGCGGCAACAAAAAAAGCCAACAGAAGAAGTTTGAGAAGAGCTGAAAGAGACATCATCCAACTGTTCAGAACAACAACAGGACAAAAACAGCGACATGAAACATCAACCCTACTAGAAGGGAAGACAATCAGAAAAAAAGATAGAAATATACGCAATGAAGTACTGGGGACACGTCCAAAGAAGGGAACCAACACATCTACTGAAGAAAGCACTAACACTGAACAGCAGCAAATTAAAAATATGGAGACCATGTTACACGTGGAAAACAATGAGAGGATCATGAACAAACTGAGAAAGGAGAGCGATATAAACTCTACCAGAATCAGAAACGGAGGAATCAGAAGGCTCAGAAGAAGATTTGTAGAAGCAGAAAAACAAAAATAGGAGCACAAACAGCAGCGACACAATGCGGCAGCATATATCACAAGAAGACCCAGAAAAGGCAGAAGTCCAGAACTAAAAATACAAAAAAAGGGAACTCTCACAAATACCTACACCTCTCATCCCACATTCCTTTACCATGCGCCATGTGGCACTCGCTGCTGGCAACAAGCATAACCCTGGTCCAACCCAGCGTGGACGTAGCATGCCCAGCTGTATAATCCTTGGGAGTGGCAGAAATGCCCTCCGGACGCTGGTAAATCAGTCAATCATTCAATCAACTGGACGGGAACCCTTATTTTTTAGTGGACTGTAACTGAACCTTTATTATTTCATTTTACACTTTACCAGAACCGGAACTCCTAAAAATAATTTCGTTTTTTTAGGGTTCTTCCGGTTCCATTTCAAAGCATATTTGTTTGTAACCGTACTCTGCCCAACCTACTACCACTTCCGTCCTGCCAATTGAAGTGTTCACTTTTCCTTGATCCTTTCTTGCATCGCGACAGTTGCGTCAATATTTATCACTGTTCTGTGTTCTCCAGTTAGGTGATAATCTGTTTCAGTTCCAAATTTATAAATTGCGCCAAGATCACAAAATCGGACATACAAGTAACATATAAATGTGCGATTGTGAGTATTGTGACTGAGAAATACCGACTTCTAATCTAATTCTAACCTAGCTATACTACGTGAAAAAGAGTAGACAGTGGAGAAATGCAAGTCGGGGCTCTTAAAATTAGAGCGGCACATATTTTAACTGCGCATGGTCATCGGGCAGGCGTGCCCCTAAACTCTTGTTAGCCCCAAATACTGTCTACTTTTTGGGTACTAAACTTTCCGGTTTCCACTGTGAACGCCGTATCTGTTATTATTATTTTCTGATTAGTAACTGTTCCAAAACTGGAACTGTTATTTCAATTTTACTCCGAACCCGGTTACTGCTTTAAACTTGCAATTAGGTAATTGTCAGTTTTAACTTCCACTTATATATAATTGTAAGTTTAAACTGACAGTTATAAAAATATTTTATACATGTCCTTTCTATGCTTTCGTACAATGCAATATTTCATTATCAAAAAAAATCAAGAAATTATAACATTTTTGTATTAAGAGTGCTACCTATGGACAGAGCACATTCAATCTGAAGGGTTATTACATTCAAATTAAAATAAATTAAATGTTCAAACTTTTACAAACACGTTATGATTTATCTATTGATTTCTGTCTCTATTTTATTTATGTAAATGATAAATCTTTATTTTCTGCGCCTGCAATGAAAATTGTATTGTGTTTCGCATAGACGAAGACTATTTTGTGGTCTTTAGAATTGATGAGATGCACACAAAGATTCCTTGCTCCAACTATATTTATTTTTACACAGTAAATTGATGATAGTAATTACTAACTGCCATGTGAATTTTGAAAGCTTTGCAATTAAGAATAAAAAATAGAATAGTCCCACTATTCTCTAATTTTCATTTATATCAGTCATTATCTTTTTTATTAAACAAGGCCGCTTATAAGACCAGGAATAACCTTCAATGAGCTGAATGAACTTTGCCTTGTTTATTGATTCTTAACTATTTTTTAAAATATTAATTGAACCAATGAAGACATTAATTGTTATTAATATTAATGACTTATGAAAATATACAATGTCAACTTGTTTTTTTTTTTTGTTAATCTCTGTTTAAAATTATATTATCCATATAACTTAATCTGTTTGTTAATCCCAATAGATTTTTGTGTTATTTGCAATAAATAGTTCGAGATTTTTTCAAGTGCAGGTGGTTCTTTAATTCATAAAAAAAACTTGACATCTAACATTAAGTATTACTTCAAATTGGACAATGTTAAAAATAACTGATTTTTGGCCTCCATCGGGGAACGCATAAGACCCAGAGAAAATGGTTGGAAAAAGCTCAAAATTAATTAAAATACGTCTTCGTGGTATCAAAAGGCTGGGGAAAATTCTATTTCACCCCCAAAAACATAAAAACAACCCCTAAAATTGCTTTGAATAATAGCTCATAGTGAATGTGAAAATTATATTTATTTTATGATAACTATTAGGTATCAATTCAGCAGAGGTAACAAAAGGGTAAAAACTACCCCTAGTCACACGCTACTCAGGGGGTGGAACGCCATACACAGCACCTAATATTAAAAAAATAGGTACCAAAGTGATTAAAAATGTACAAAATGATTTTTTAATACTAGTTGAGCCAGACCTTCAACTGATCCTGACCTCAGCATCCCCATTTTCAAAAACAACCCTCATAGGGCAAGGGCGGATCCAGAAAGGTTACTGGGGGAAGGGGGGCACTGCAGCCGTACGATCAATAATTATATCGACATTTTTAATATTCAATAACAAATAATGTTAGATCCTATTCTTCTCGGGGCCCTCAGGGAGGGGGGGCAATTGCCCCTGGATCCGCCCTTGTTATAAGGGTATGAAATAACATTTGCAGTGAGTATTATTACAAAAAGCGCTTTAGTTAACGACCCTGGAAACCACCAAACTACCCTATGCGGGGGTGCAATTCTATTCACAGTTCACAGTCTTGAATACTAAAAAAAAATGCTATGGCACACCAAATTATTTTCTACTAATAAAAGGGACAGACGTCCGCTTTGTCTTTACGTGAGTATCGATTACGAAAAACTACCTCTATATGAATATTAAAAATATTTACAGCACGTAATATTACAATAGATCTGTATGGTTTTAGTTAACGCGTTTTTTTAATAAAGAACAAATACCGAGTTACTTAGCATCCTCGAAAACAACCAAACTACCCTATTCAGGTGGTAGAATCGTATTCACCGCTTTAAATACTAAAAAATAAAAAACAAGGTGACTAAAATCTACTTCAGTTTAGGCACTTTAAATAATGTAATATTACAAAAAAAAAGATTTTCATTTTATGAGATATACCGGGTGTAAACGAATAGTGGGCCACCCCTGTAACTTCCTTGTTTTTAAAGATATCGGGATGAAATTTTGTATGGTGAAATTAGGAAAGATTTTCAACTTTTTCAGATCTATCCGCCATATTTATGACATCCGGTTTCACCGGAAATGGCCCCAATAGTCTTTTCTAAATGGACCACTCTGTATGTTTTTACATTTTTGAAATAAAGATCACATTTTGGATACATTTATAATTTTGAACAATTTATACAGTGTTGCACGAAAAATAATTCGAATTTTAGTTGTCAATCTAGATGGCTGCGAATATGTTAAAATTATTTTTGTTCCAATGTCATTCATATAAAAAACACGAAAACGTCAATATGTCCAATAATACACCATACAGGGTGCTGTAATAGTATATTACGTAATGAGTGATGTAAGAAGCATATTACGCACGAATGGAAAAGTTACGCACGATGCCGCGTAGCGGCGAGTGCGTATTTCCATGAGTGCGTAATTGCCTTACAACTCGAATTATGTACTATACTTTACCTACGATCGTATTTATTTAGTTATTTAGTAAAATCTGGATTTAGTTTACTAGTCAACAATATTATTCAACAAATATTATGTCAGTTTTGACAGCGTTTGAAAATTACGTAGGCGCATTTGTTTTTTTAAATCCCGCGTCAGCGATATAAGCCACCTATAATTGCGTGACCTGTGCGTTTTGTTTACCGTGCGATTTGTTTACAGTGCGTTTTGTTTACAATACGTAAAATTCAACTTACATAGATGGCAGGTAGTGTGTTTTTCACTATTTACAGTAGTGATCGTAGGTAAACTCATTAAAATCACATTTTTCAAAATGACTCATTTGTTTTAAACATTATGATATGGGCCACCCGGATATTCAGAATGCTCTATTTAGTAGGGGTTAAACGGTACCCAAAGTTCCGTAATGTGTAATCGTTACCAGCAGGAATGACAAGTTTTCTTAAGAAATTTATGATTTATATCTAACTTCAATTAAATTTTGATCAATCCTGTATATTTGTATTACTATTTTATGATATGCAACAAGAATGAGCCAGAGGCCCATTCTGTCTCCTGCGGAGGGTGGAATATCATAAAATATTAACAAAAATATACAGGGTTGATCAAAATTTAATTGAAGTTAGATATAAATCATAAATTTCTTAAGAAAAATTGTCATTTCTGCCGGTAACGATTACACATTACGGAACATTTGGTACCGTTTAACCCCTACTAAATAGAGCTTTCTGATATCCGGGTGGCCCATATCATAATATTTAAAACAAATGAGTCATTTTGAAAAATGTGATTTTAATGAGTTTACAGCATCCTGTATGATGTATTATTGGACATATTGACGTTTTCGTATTTTTTATATGAATTACATTGGAACAAAAATAATTTTAACATATTCGCGGCTGTTTAGATTGACAACTAAAATTCGAATTATTTTTCGTGCAACACTGTATAAATTGTTGAAAATAGTATAAATGTATCCAAAATGTGATCTTTATTTCAAAAATGTAAAAACATACAGGGTGGTCCATTGAGAAAAGACTATTGGGGCCATTTCCGGTGAGACCGGAAGTGATAAATATGGCGAATAGGTCTCAAAAAGTTGAAAATCTTACCTAATTTCGCCATACAAAATTTCATCCCGATATCTTTCAAAACAAGGAAGTTTCAGGGGTGGCCCACTATTCGTTTACACCCGGTATAGAATCATAATAAAATATTATATCAACACTTACAACTGATTACTTAATATAGTATCCCTATAAAGAAAACCTGCCGTTATTTAGAGATAATAGAACAGCATCTAGTACAGAATATTTACAGAACAAATTAAAATAAAATGAAAGGTTTCTAAACTGGGGCACATCAAACCATATACAAACTATCTACTCTATTCAAAAAAGAGCGATTAGAGCTTTGGCGGGTTTGAGTCAGCATGAAAGTTGTTTATAAAACTTAACATATTAACGTTGCCATCAGAAATTATTTTCTGTAATTTAGTAAACATAAGGGAACATTTAGGTGAATATGCAAGGAATGGTATAAATCATGACTACAACACTTGAAATCATAACGATATACAAACACCACATCAGAGATTAGAGTTGACAAAAAGAAATAACTTTGGTATTCCTTTGTTCAATTATCTACAAAATAGTTTAAAATCTTTACCAAATAGACAATTTGTAAAGTTAAAAAAGCATCTCTTAGCCAGGGACCGAAACCGAAATCCGCACCATACTTACAACTTTTAAGTTAAAAAACTATGGTTGAAATCAAAGATTCAAATCTTTAAACCATGATGTAGAAATACCAAATTGTATGGTGAAAACCATATCTAAGTCGATTCGCCCATTATAAAGATTATATAAGGTAAAAGTCAAGTAAAAAGCTAAAAACCTAAATCGAAACCGATAACCGCACCGTAATTACTAATTTTTTCTAACAGAAGCTGAATTGCCGCGGATTGTAAACTGAAACCATAACCGAGAACCGAATTGTTGCTGCCTTGACAACCGAAACCATAAATAAAAACCAAATTTTCGTTGCTATGAAAACTGAAAATGATATACGTTATTTAACCCTAACCGAAATTAATTTCGGTTTCGGTCCCTGCTCTTAGCCAATGCCTACTACAATATATCAGATATTAAATATGTGTAATTTTAGGTTAATGTTTGTTTTTTCCTGATGTTTGACTTGTTCTGTATTGTTAACCATACTAGGACCATTTCCTAGTGTTCCATACATTTTTTGTGTTTTGTTTGCTATTTACATTCTCTGTTTCCATGACGTGTCAAAACACTAGGGTGTATTTTTTTATGACCAATAAAATTATTATTATTATTATTATTAATTTATCACATTATAATCATTCGTAAAATTTTATAGTCCAGTATAACACATACATACATACATTTAGATGTAAAACAAACACGAATATTTACTACTAATAATTTCTTCTGTATTAACAATACATACTTACACCACATAATTTACTACATAACCATAATGATAAAATAAAATAAATATCACAATTGCTTTTAAACATACTTAGTTGGACTTGGAGCATTAGTATTTTTGTTTCTTTTTATTTTACTGTATTGATTAAGAACAAAAATTAATGAATGTAAAGTAGGGCACAAAACAAAACCATACAATGCATTTAAATATGTCTCTTGATTTTCACTTAGTTCTAATTTATGTAGTGCGTCATTATTTTGATAAATTAATGTTCACATTTAATTTCAGATTTCTCCCTCGATGCCAAATTCCGATTCGATGACAATGCTCAATTCCGACAAAAAGAACTCTTTGCTCTTCGTGACTGGACACAAGAAGACGAAAAAGAAGTACAGGCTGCGAAATTCGACTTGAACTACATTGCTCTTGATGGCAATATCGGTTGTATGGTAAATGGTGCTGGCCTTGCTATGGCCACCATGGACATCATTTCTCTTCATGGTGGCTCACCTGCCAATTTCCTTGATGTTGGTGGTGGTGCTACCGCAACTGCTGTCAAAGAAGCATTCAAAATTATCACTTCTGATCCCAAAGTACATGCTATTCTTGTAAATATTTTCGGAGGTATTATGAGGTGCGATGTGATTGCAGAGGGTATTATCGCGGCCGCTAGCGAACTTAGTTTGAAAATGCCAATTGTATGCAGGTTACAAGGTACAAATGTTGATGATGCAAAGGTGCTGATCGCGTCTTCTGGCATGAAAATTCTTCCTGTGGATAATTTAGACGAAGCTGCACGTTTGGCTGTAAAATTGTCCAATATTGTTAGTTTAGCACGAGATGCTAAACTTAATATTAATTTCGAAATGCCACTTTGAATAAATTTAATTATATAATTTTATCACCAACTATATTTATCAACGTGTGATTTCACATTAATTCCAGATTTTAATTTATACTGAGACTATTTATTGGGGATCTGCCCACAGAACTATATCATGTAAAATTAAGTTTGGCTTCAACGAATCTTTTATGCAATATATTATTTTATTGTTGTTATATGTGTATTATATCCTACAGTAAATTATAAGTAATATTTATTAATATATAACTATTAAAATAATTGTGTAATGTTTTCTTTACTAAAATCGAATTTATTTAAAATATTTTGACATCAGATTATGGAGTCTAGTCGTACAAACCTTAAAGCTTAGACGTGGCTTATGAGGCTTCTGTGGATTTGTGTATAAATTCGGCTAAAACTTTGTTAAATTGGACAACGCCATGTTGAATTAAAACGTAAACAATTCTGCATAAATTGGTATATATTAACATAACATCAGTTATGTTATATAGTTAATATTTAATTAATACCAATGAAATATCAGATAGTATTACTTAAAAGATTCCATTTCATAAACAAGTGGTCAACACATATTGACAAAGAGACAAGTACCTCAGAGGGATAGTAGCATTTAGCAATTTAAACTGTGAAATATCTTGAACTAATTTTATCTGTAAGGCAGCAAATTACAGTGTAGTGTAGTATCATATCTGCTGGCAAAAACAAAGACAATCGATGCAAATACCCAAAAAGGAAAACAAACAACACAGAGAAGGTAAATTGTAACTATCTTATTTGTATTAATAACAAATACAGATTTTGGCAATTTTCATTCTAATCATTTTTAATGATTTTTAGTTTACTGTACCAGTTGCTATAGAAGGAGAATCCAACAAATTTCTTAGACAAATGAACTTTAACCTCTGTTTATATTAACCGTACATTAAGTCCCTAAAAGAGGGTCTCACTAGGTTAGGTTAGGTTGATATGTGAGTGGGCTACTATACAGACCCTCCACTGCGACCATATGATGGTCTATTGTGGCTCACTCCTAATTATATTTCACCCAATAGGTTCAGCTTTTTAATAAAGCCGACGACCTTATTGGGTGAGAGATTGTCCAGGTCTTCTGGCAGCAGTTGCCCTTTGCCAAAAAATGAGAACCTGGTTCTTTCTGCTGCAGAACAGGTACATAGAACGTGCGCTGCTGTTTCATCCTCGACCAAACACAGTCGGTATTTAGCGTTGTCCGCTATTCCAAGTCTGTGTAGGTGGTGATTTAATCTGCAGTGCCCGGTATATAGGCCAACTAGAGTTCTTAGGTGTAACCTAATTAAATTTAGTAGTTTTTTAGTTCCTGATTTCAAAGGATAAGTAATAAACTCCTTTGAATGAACTAATCCTGGTAGTTCTTACCAGTACTGGAGGATTTTTCTCTCAGCCCAGGCCAAGATGGTTGTTTTCGCAGTGCTTGCGTCTCTCACTAAGATAAATTATAGTTGGGTAATAAATTTTCAAAATGGGGCAATAAAATACTTTCTTATTTCAACCTTTAAGTAAATATTGAATTAAAATCAAACCAGAATTAATCATTTGTATATCGCGCCGAAACTAAATTTCTTCCAGCACATCATTGGAAATATACATGATGCAAATTTCTTTCAGGAAAATAGTATCTTCTCAGAAAATAAAAACCATGGATCTATTACAAAACACAGCAACGCAGACACATCAACTACTGGTGCAGAAAAGGTATAAAGATGGGAATTTTCCATATGGAGCAGTAACAATAACAACCTAGCCACACACCTCCATGAAAAACCTATGAAAATAAGTAGGGGACTATATACAAAACGATGAAAAAATTGAAATACCTAGGAACAGGAGTTAAAAACACAGCACCGAAAGTAGGCAACAGAAGAAACCTGAAGAGAGGTGAAAAGGACATCATCCTACTACTTGCAAAAACACTAAATCATCAATATTACTACTAGGGAAAACAATTGCAAAAAGATAGAAACATTCATAATGATACACTGAGAACATGTCCAAAGCCAACACACCTACTGAAGAAACACTAATACTGAACAGCAACAAACTAAAAGAAGGGAGACCATGCTGCATATGGAAAACAATAATTGAGAGGATCACGAATAAACTAGGAAACGACCAAGCATACTGGTAAAGAAAAAAAATATAAAGAAATCTCAATGATAAATTTTCCACCAGATTCAGAAATGGAGAAAACAGAAGAATTTTAAAAGCAAAAACACAAAAGGAGGAGCATAAAAACTCTGTATCAAAACACAACGCAACGCATTTCACAAACACCAACACTTTCTGTCCTACGCTCCTGTACCATGAGTTGTGTGGATTTCGGTCACTGATTTCGGTGCTTACAACAAGCATGACCCAAATTCAACACACCACCCACACCGCACTCGATAGCCTTAGGACAACCAGTGGCCATACTTAGAGGATAAGCAAGACATCCTATGGACGTCCTAAACTGGGTTACTCCAGATTTCGGACCTCCTGTGGATATCCTATTGAAACTAATTGGGATTACCCATGGATGTCTTCAATGGATAGCTCATGGTTGTCCATACGAAGGAAAAGGGACCAATTTAGGTTAAAATCTGGACAACTTACAGTCATCTACAGAGGCGGATTAAAGGGGGGGTTTTAGGGGCTTAAGCCCAGGGCCCCGGATGCTCAAGGGGCCCCCGAACGCTGAAAACGGACAAAAACCAAATACGATATGACTATGACTATGCTCTGTATTGTATTATTATTATAGTTTAGTTCAGTATTTAGCCAAAACAAGATGAAACGTGTCTTGGTGGTGCGTATTCTGACCTGATCTTAAAAAAAAAGTTATCTTCTGAGATGGGAAGGGCCCCAAAGCATTAACAGCTCAGGACCCCGCAGCCGGTTAGTCTGCCCCTGGTCATCTACAATGGGATACGCCCATGGTTGTTCATACGACAAGAAACGAATCAATTTAGGTTAAAATCTGGACAACCTACAGACATCCACATATAGTTGCAACCTGTTATCCATCGGTATCTCCTCTTCCTAAAATATTGTGATTGCTGCAGTCAACAATTTGAAATTCTGGGTATACTCACCCTCCTTTGGGTAATAAATAGGTTGACCTGGATGGCCCTTGGGATAGTCTTTTGTTATCCCTATATAGGTTTTATATTGGTCCAGTCAATGAAGCACTAAAATGACCAAAATCTCTAACTTGAATGCAGCCCCGGGGCCCGGGCCTGGCATCATCACTGTTAAATACATTTTTGTATTGATTGTATTTCAAATGAAATATTATATGTGTCGAAAATTAATATTTTTGATGTGTCCCAGACGAGGAGGGCCCGCCAATTTAATTTTACCACGGGCCTGCTCGAGTGCTAATGAATGAATTTTGATGAAACCTTGTGCAATGTGTTTGTAATTAGTCCAATTAAATAAGTCGGCAAATCAAAATTTTGAGGTAAATACTCGATTTTTTTTTTACACCATTCTGTTCATCATTTAATATATTGATCATTTGCTTTTGAAATTTTTTTTTACCCTTAATTTTCAAGAAGGTATGAATTTATTTACTTGCTTAGTTTTTTTCCAAACGTAAGACACTGCTCTTGTGACGTCATGATAACTGAAAAGAAATAAAGAATGCATACGACAAAGATAAAATTGTTTCGTAGCTGCTGCGTTGCCTACAAGACGCGCCTGCGTCACATCTATAGGGCATCTGCACGTGACGTCACAGCTAACCTCAAAAATATGTGTTTCTTAAGATTTAAGAGTATTACGCAGCTATTATTAAAATTTCTGCCTGGTTCCCGTATTTTCAACTAAAATCTAGTTCAGTGTAATGTTTATGAAGTTCTAAACACTTTGTCCTAATAAAATAGGCCTCTTTTTGTAGGTTAGAAATCTAACCTGTAATTAGCAGTCTATTTCTATTAATCAAGAATACTGAAAAATTATTTACGTGAGTTTTTAAATATTTGCTTGGAGCCAGTACCGGCTCCAATCTAAAAATGCGTACACAAACATTAAAAATGAGAATAAACTTGAAAAACTTAAAATTTAAGGTTATGTTAGGTACATGATGGAGATGCAGACTAGTTTACAAGTTCAAGGCCGTGTTAATGCTTGATAAAGCTCGTAAACATATTAGTGAGAGCTCATTGAATTCGGAATGACGTTTAGAAAAAGTGTAAAAGTTACACACCCGCACATAAACAGTTGCAAAAGTTATAAACAAATGAAAATTGCACTTCTCCGTTTTTTTTTGTTTTGTTTTCTGGGCGTATTTTTGTAAAAAAAAAATTGACTTCTGAAGGTGCCGTTTCAATTGGAAATTTAATTCTCAACAACTTTTCTATTGACGTGTTTATAAGAAAAATGCATAGTTTTCGAGCGAAACTCAAAACAACAATAGGCTCATTTTATGAAAAATCGGTGAAACATTTTCTTTCCAACGGGATATTGTTCCTTTAAGTGTCTAAATAATACCATAATTTTTTAAAATCTTTAAATTAATATTTAATAACATAAAAAATATTTTTAATTATTACGGCCGGTTTCAGAGCATCGTAACGGCTTAGTGTTTGCCACGCAGAGCTCCATTTTCAACATTAAATTGAAATTATTAATAATAGACATAGAGTTTATTAATAATAGACATGGAGTTTCGGACTTTTTTATTTGAAATTCATTCCTCTTTAAAAATCTTCCTTTAAATTTTCTTAAATAATAGTTTTCGAGTTATTTGCAAAAAATGAAACTCGTTCTTTTTTCAATCTTCATTTGTTTATAACTTTTTTAACATTTTTCTAGGTGTCATTCCGAATCCAATGAGCACTCACTCATATTTTCACAAGCTTTATTAAGCATTAACCCGGCTTTGAACTTGTGTCTATATATCTCAATGCAGCGGTGGTGTATGTTTTGGTGAACAAATACTCCTAAAAATTTTAACAAATTTGTTTTTAATAATTCCTATTTTAGCTTTTCATAAGATTAATTTAATATAGAATGGATCATACATTTTGTTTTAAGAATGAATTATTTTCTTCTAATTGTTATTATCCATCCATCCAAAATGGTTCAGTTATTTATTATTTAATTTACCCAATTTTATTTTTTAAACTGTTTATTTTTATTTAGATTAGGAATAGAATAATATCAATGATCTATTTTAATGGAAATGTATCGATCATTTTTTTTTAAATGTCATTTTTTTCATTCAAAATTGAAATTAATGATCCAAAAAAAATTTGTTGATTAATATATTTCTGTGTACACAATTTTTAATATATGTATACAATTATAATTGTAACAACACTGTAATAGTCTTATGGAAATAAATACATTATTATTATTATTATTATAATTATTTTTATAATAATTTCTTATGGTCTTAAAAAATAATAAATTAAAATAATTGAAATTTTTTAATTTAAAAAATAAGTAATGTAAATATTTGTAATTGTCAATTTTTTTGAAATTAAAAAGAAAAATTATTTCAATTGTTAATGTGGAAAAAAAATTATTTTCACCATTGCAAATATTCATTTTTGCAAATAATTTTTACTTCTACATTACGGATTAGTTTATTAATTTAATCGAAAATGCATAAAAAAAACATTTTTGCAACCTTGGTTAAAATACGCGAATTTCGACTAATTTAAAACGATGTTTCAAACAATTATTTCCAATACTCCAATAATACGTCTGCAAAATTTTCTCGCAAAAAAAATTTTATTGTGTACTTTATTTTCAATTTATATCAACAATGTCAAACAAATAATTCTAAATTTAGTAGAAATTAGCAAGTATTGACAGTAATAATAATTTCTTTCATTACAATTCAAAGATTAATTTTAAAAATATTTAGTCTAATACCTGTAACCAAAATGTACATAAAACGAAGCGTGTATTAAGTATGTAGATTTCGCAAAACACTCTTATTATACTTGACCACAATTAAAAATTTTGTTAACAATTTGTAGGAGCATTTATTCACCAAAACATTCACAACCGCTGCATTGAGATATCGGGCATCTGCATCATGTAACCAACATAACCTTAAATTTTATATTTTTCAAGTTTATTCTCATTTTTAATATTTGTATACGCATTTTTAGCTTGGAGCCGGTACTGGCTCTAAACAAATATTTAAAAATTCGCGTAAATAATTTTTCAATACTGTTGATTAATAGAAATAGACTGCTAATTATAAGTTAGATTTCCAACCTACAAAAAGAGTCCTATTTTATTAGGACAAAGTATTTAGAACTTCATAAACATTACACTGAACTAGATTTTAGTTGAAAATACGGGAACCAGGCAGAAATTTTAATAATAGTTGCGTAATACTCTTAAATCTTAAGAAACACATATTTTTGAGGTTAGTTGTGACGTCACGCACGGATGCCCTTACTGCCGTCATAAGGTGAAAAGCCGCATCTAGATATTTGTCATAAATATGATTCTAATAATATATGAGCACCCAAGAGTTCTGCAGTTAAAAATATTATTAAAGAATTATAAAATACAAAAACATAAGTGGATAAAAAGCAGCTACATGATTTTCTTAATTAATATTTACTAGTTGGGAAAAAAACAAACGCCTTTGTTACTTTCCTCGCCAACCGACAATTTACAGATGGGCTATTCTCCTTATGACTTATGACGGCAGTACACATGTGACGTATACGCCTCTTGTAGGCAACGCAGCAGCTACGAAACCATTTTATCTTTGTCGTACGCATTCTTTATTTCTTTTCAGTTATCGTGACGTCACAAGAGCAGTGTCTTACGTTTGGAAAAAAATTAAACAGGTAAATAAATTCATACCTGCTCGAAAATGATGGCTAAAAAAAAATTTCAAAAGCAAATGTTCAATATATTAAATGATGAACAGAATGGTGTAAAAAAAAATTCGTTTCACCGTTCAAAGTGGGTTTAATTGAAAATAAAAAAATTAAAATTTTTATAACTTTTTTATTAACAATTTAAAAAAAAATCCATTTCTCTGAAACGAATGTTTATATTTTTCTGAGTAAATAGAAAAAAAAATTTTTGAATTCATTAACTTTTCAGCACGCTATGATTTTTTAAATTTGTACTTATCATCCCTTAATTTCTAACCAGCCTAACTCCGTTAATTTTAGTAATACCAAAAAAAGTCTAGAGATCATTTCTATATAAAATTTCATGCTTTACAATTTTTGTTTGAAACTTTTTTTACTAGCTTTTACACATTTTGAGTAATTTTGAAAAAACACTTTATTTTATTTTTTTTCACCCCTTCCCGGGGGTTCAGAAAAAAATTTCTTTGATTAATCGTGTTCTAATACATCAAAGTAACTTATATCAAAAATTCAAGTATTTACCTCAAAATTTTGATTTGTCGACTTATTTAATTGGACTATAATAACGTTAATAAAAAAACTTACGAAAAAAGATTGAGTAGGAAATGAGTTACGGAACTCTTTTATTACGGGTTCTGTAACTTATAGAATTAGGTCAAAAATGAAAAAAGAAACAAAATATTTTAAAATTATTATTTTGGCCCAAAATAACAAAATTTAATCTTGTAAATTTTTTCGAAAAACATATAGCCACTTGAAAATTCCTAAAAATGGGGGAGGGGAAATGTAAAAGTTGAAAAAAAAATCTGAAAAAAATCGGGTGAATGTATCATCGAAATACAAGGCTTTTTTTATTTGCAACTTTTCTGTAGAGTGCGTTTTTATTCCAATCTTTTTTTAACTTTTTTATTAACGTCATTACAAACACATTGCACAAGGTTTCATCAAAATCCATTCATTAGCACTCAACTCGACTGGACTATATAACACATCTACAAACCTAAAGGCTATCCGTATAGGTTATCTAGTGGATATCCCTATTCTGGCTGCCTTGGAGGTATGTTTTCTGGGAGTGGCAGCAATGCCTAATGTATGCAGGTAAATCAAATCAATATTTTGTCATCAGATTATGAACACAATTAATATAAAAATATATAAGCAGCTTAAAAAAAAAATTACATATTCTGGATGAAGTATGAATTAAAACAACAGATGATACAACTCCTATATCACAAGGAGACTTTGTAGAAGAGGGGACACACATTTAGAGACAAAGGACACACACTCTATATCCGAGAATACCGGGGTTAATATTACCGCCCCCACTCAATTGTTAAAGGGGGTGGTAGTGGGGGTGGCTTATGCTAAAAAAAATTCAAATCCTTTCTTTAGTTCTTGTACCGTTTAGTAATGGAGTAAGGATGGTAATGGGGATGACAGTTTGGGTGGTTGATGCCAAAAAAATTTTGAGACCTTGGCTACTGGTACATACACTAAATTATTTTATTACTCTTATTGCTTGCTTTACCGATATACTCCCAACTTTTTGACGGAATAAAATAAAATATAATCTAATTTCAGATCTCGTTATACATAGGTGTATCAAATTTGAGGTCAATATCTTAAACCGTTCCAGAGTAATCGTATGCATAAAAAAATTTTGATGTTTCATAACATTCTAACGATGTGAAAGTAAAACTGTCAAGGTACGCAAAAAGTTACTGGATATTAAAAAATTCATGAGAAAAGTACCCTCATCTTTAATTTCATAGCCAAAAGCTAGAAAAAAAAGTTATTGACCGATTTTCGAGTTACGGCGGAACAAATATTCAGACAGACAGACAAAAACTCTGAAACTACTTGTGGCTTTGGTCTCGAAAATATTGGAAATTTAAGAAAATTACAAAATACCTATTACCTTTACAGTTTATGTAGATTTAATACACAGTACATGACAAGGTCCTCAGATAAACAAAGAAATATGGATAAATAATCCCATTTGAAGTATACAGAAGTTGTGTGTAAGGAGAATCACCTTCTGAGGGGCAGAGTGTAGAGGAATGTTTATGTTTATAGAGCCATCCTAATTAGAGGCGTAGACAGATAAGGGGGTTAAAATTTTTTAAATAATCGACTAATGTTCTCGACTATTACTTAATACTATCTGACAATATGTCTTCTTTAATGATAGTACTGCGACTCTATTTAGACAAAAAGGTTACTGTTTAGTTAGAATTTTTACGAAATGTGTTATTGAATAGAAATGGAGAGCATTGAACTGTCAATTCTAAAATTTAAGTGGTTTTTAAACAATAAGTTACTCTACATTTTCTAAGTCAAAAAAATGAACTCTTGGTTAGGATATAAAATTAACTTTTGATGCAGGTATATCATGGGTTATCGGTCTTTATAATAAAATTACTCTTTTCTTACATTTCGGTTTATTCAACCATCGTCAGAGAACTGCAATTAAGTGAAGACAAATATTTTTTTTAATATTTTTTATGCACATAGATTTAAATTACATGTGTATAAAAAATAGCATTTAAAAAAATATTTGTCTTCACTTAATTGTAGTTCTCTGACGATGGTTGAATAAACCGAAACGTAAGAAGACTAATTTTATTATAAAGACCGATAACCCAGGATATACCTGCATTCAACGGTCAATAAAATAAAATCATCTATATATGTTAGGATATAAATGAAACCAACTAATATTTTTTTCATATTACAGCATAACATATTCATCTATAAAAGTTCACATAGGTACTTATCACTCTATTATGGTCATGGTCATACGCTACCCGCATCATATACATAAAACAAAAATAACATATTACTTTTAACCCTCAATATTGTAAATAAATATACTATACATAATGCACTACATTTTACTTCCAGTTTTTAATTATATTATTGATGAATGTAGTTACAATAAAGATAATACAAATTGCTTATCAAATCTCTTTTCGATACAAATTACTTCAAACTGATATATGGCTATAAAAAAATATAATAAATTGCAGTTAATTTTCTAGCTTGGTAAATTTAATTTATATCGGTATCTCGGATATGTACTGGACAGGTATCGATTCTGAATTAATTCCAGTAAAAGCAAAAATAAAGCAGAGAGTACCCTCGATTTGACTTTATTGGAATGAATAAAACAAAATTTTAGGCTTTATCTTCTCCTTATTGATTAGAAAATAAAACGGGCTTAGTACTCACTCTCCTTATACTATTTACCTTACTTTTATGTTCATCCTATATTCTTAACACGTTAAGCTCCATGTGTATCCTCAAGGATGCATAGCAAGTTTGATAGCTCCCAACAAACACCGAAGATTGGCCCATCAGCGGGCCATCACTGGGCCAGAAGTTTAATTTCTGGCCCTGTGATGGCTCGCTGAAGGGCCAACCTTCGGTGTTTGTAGGGCTGGGTCGCGTGTATCCTTCAATATACTCACGCAGGGCTTTACTGACCCTTAGCATCAAGGATGCTAAATATATATATAACAGCACGGTTTATAAATATACGTGGCCCGGTGGGATAGATTAGTAATTAGTTGAAAAGTAATTAAAAAAAAAAAAAACAAAAACATGATGCTGGTTATTCATTATTCAACAGATCATAAAGTGTTTCAGGCAAAATTACCTTGAGGCCAAGGAAAATTTTTTTGGGGTATATATGGCGCTTAACATGTTAAATTAATTTAATGAGCGTCTCTGAACCCGGAAACTGAAACCATATATTTCAACAGCAGTGAACATATTTCAATTGAAATACATTTTTGGTCAGGTTACAATTTTTAACTGATAGCAAATAGATTCAACAGAGTATTGTTCAGTAAAGCAATTATATAGCGCACACTGTTTGCATATAAGTGGTCAATTGGAAAGATGCCCCAGATGTACTTCCTGTAAAAAAAAAGAACGAGAAGCAATGTGTAATTCCTTAGAGGCAAACAATGAAGAAGATTAAATAAAACTCAAATTCCTCTTTTGTCAGTATTAAGAAGCAAATTATATGACATCCTTGATATGATAACGGAAGTGAAACGACTCTCTTGGTAAAAATACTAGGAAACGAACATTTTTTAAACATCTCCTTCCTGTCGGGGTTACATAAAATTCATCAAGCTTGAAATAGTCAAAGCATACATAATTGTAAATGCTTCAGATTTTGGTCAGTTACCTATAGGGCATCGAGTCACTTTTTTCTAAGCGTAATATTTTCTGGGAACCTACGGAATAACAACATAACGTAGCACATGTATTAGGCAACCTCCACAATTTCAAAGTCAAGACTGTCCAGAAGGGGGTTACACATTTGAAAAAACGCAGATATACCTACATCCATTACCTATCAATGTCAATTTTGAAGCTGGGGATCGAACCCAGTGCATTATTATTTTGATAAGTATAGGGTATACCAAATACAGTAAGTATATTATTATGTAATAATGTAAATATTCTGTAAAGTTTTAAATATTTGTACAAAAATCTAAATAGAAGATATAACTGATATTTATTTGTATATACTTATCTAACATTTAAATTTAGAGAAATAAAGGAGGGGTATCAATAAGCTAAGAAAATTGACCCCAATATATGACAAAAAATTTAACTATATTTTTTTATATTTCTCATTATTTTAGTAAAATACAGGCACTAACTTAACGCTACAATAAATTAAAAGTAAAAATGACTACGTTTTCTTCACGAGAAAAATCGACAAACTGAGGTCAAAATGGCTTTCTTTGGAAAATTGTATCCTTTTTTTACTATATCGATTGTTTTTAGACATGAGCGCATTTTTTTAGCATGGTGATTTTTTACATGTTCTTTAGACGTCAACAAACATAAAAATACAAAAATTAAACTGCTAAAAAAATACGCTCATATCTAAAAAAACTCGATATAGTAAAAAAAGGGTACAATTTTCCAAAATAAGGCATTTCGACATCAGTTTGTCGATTTTTCTCGTGAAGAAAATGTAGTCATTTTTTACTTTTAATTTTAATTTATTGTAGCGTTAAGTTAGTGTCCTGTATTTTACTAAAATAATGAGAAATAGAAAAGAAAATATAGTTAAATTTTTTGTCATATTGGAGTCAATTTTCTCAGCTTAAATCTATCTATGGATCTGATGTACACACAAATGTCTTTTTAAGTTTTTTAGTTGAGTATAAAGGAGAGAGAGACAAGGAAAAAATTATTTATTGCTAAATCAGCCATACAATAAGACAATAACCCCAACCTACGACTATGTACAAATCTACACTTGCAGATAAAACACACGAGATTACACCTTTTTATATGTTTTTGGGTAAATTAAACAATCCTTAGTCATTTCTGAACAGTATAAAACGTGATAAAACTGCAAAATCAACACAAAATTGTTTATAACTGAATAAAAACAGCATTGGAACCAACAAATCAATATGGCGGCACAAGAAAATGTAAACAATGTTCAACGCCCTTCGGAAAAGAGCCAATGAATGCCTCGATAGACATGTAAACAATAAGCAAGTTGTTTACCTTATGCGGTGACGGAGAGTATTATTTATCCATATTTCTTTATTTATCTGAGACAAGGTCTGAATCACTTCAAAACGGTTGACATTTCTATTAAGCTACCAATAAAACCAGTCTAATTTTTAAATAAGTTTTTATTTACACTTATGACAACATTCATAATAATTATTTTATGTAGAAATAAGTATGGCACAGATTTAAATAAATAAAAAACAATAAATACATTTTCTTAAATAATCAAATACTCTTAAGTATAATCATTCCATCAGATCAAATATTTTTTATTATTTAATTCATTAGTTAGCAGTTAATTATTTGTTTATAATCTGTTTTTTTATGCTAGTAACAGACAATAATTTGGATGTCTAAAGTGACCAGATTTTCAAATAAAACTGAAGGTTGTTAAATGCTGAAACAAAAATAATCAAATTACACTAATTACACATATCTACCGAATTTTTGACTTATAAATTAACGTGGGAGAGTGATACTGATATTTTATATTTAAATCATTTGATGGGAAAAAAATACATTATTTATATTTTGTTACATTTACCATTTTACTAATATTATTTTTCATGTGTTTAAAAAAATGCTTTTATTGCTTAAATGTAAAGTCGATCCTATAGAATTGTTATTTTACTATATTCATTTCTTTAAAGTTTGGGTGTGTGTGTGTTTCTGTTTTTATTGCATGCTATAAATAAAGTTTAATAGTATTATACATATTTATTTATTTATAAACAAGTTTAAAATGCAATTAAAAACTGGTAAAAAAACAAAATTTCCGAATTTATCCATAAAATTCTAGAAATATTCATTTTCCACAAATATTTGAACATTCTTATATTTGAAATTTCCAAAATTTTGCATCTCTAGTACCTAATATCATGGCAAAAATGCAAATGCAACTTTAATTTACTTAAATAAACTTTCATGACGTATCCAACGGTATTCCAAATCAGTACGGGGGCCAAGATAGACGCATAGGGAAATTCTATTTACTAATGTATCCCATATTTTGTACTTTGTTCGATAATTATCCATCTTAAATATTAATATTATTTTGAGAGTATATAAATTTTGCAAGGTTATCTGTGACTGATACCCAACCGGTTCTATACAGGGTGTTCGCTAATTGGTGGTAGTCCTTTTAAAGAATAGTTGTACTCATAAAATGGAGTAACTTTTCTATTTATTTAACATTTTTGTCTACTATGCCAAATAACGGAAATAAAAAATTAGTACATTTTTAAGATATATTGAAAACTGATACAAGCCGGCAACTTTGCACGTTACATTGTCATGGATCGCTCGCCGCCAGCGCTCGATGTGGGTCTATCACTGTTTATTACCGTGCCAGGCGGCTTCTTATTAAGCGATTACACTAATTTATTTAGATTATCACTAGAGCAGTGTAGATTTTCGATAAACTAGCTCTAAGATAAAGATGGAGGGATTTACTGTGCGTGAATATCACATGTTAATTCTTTATGGTGAAGCCAGAACAAATAGCTCTCGTGCAGAGAAATTGTACCGCCAACGGTTTCCTAACTGCCGCAGACCAGATGCGTGAACCTTTGTTAGGCTATCGCAAAGAGTATTAGGCACTGGATATTTACTTCCTCGAAGACGTAATGCCGGTAGACCATGCACTCACAGAGTTTTGGACCTAGAAGAGGATGTTTTACGATAGAATTGTGAAGTAAAATCCAGGCGTTAATTCGCGTGCCATTGCTAGACAGTTATTTTACAGAATGGGTAAGTGTATTATCTAATCACCTATTTATTGTGCATTTCTCTTAAGTAAAAAGTCGAATGTTTAATCAATGTTATGTTTTAAATAAATATAAAATATTCATTTAAATAGTACAACAGTGGTGGCTTTGGCTTTTGCTATGTTGCCACATAAATTATTTTCTAATTTCAGCCCTCGTTTTCAAATGCCTTTTTAAGAAAAATGCCATATAGAAAAGTTATTCCATTAAATAACTACTATTCACCATTATAAGGACTACCAACAATTAAATAATATCGAATGACACTCAGCGCAGTGTCTTGGATCACCTCACTCCAATGAGATGGCCCTATCGTGACCATATGGCACATATGTATACAGAATATCCGTATATGCCTAGCTATTGGCTTTCCCATGCTGTATATACATATACAGTGTGTCCCAGGATAGATGTAACAAGAGGTGTAATGGACCAAAAATTTTGGAATTTTGGAATGGTATTTGGGGATTGAGTCCTGCTTGTTGTAAAACTAAATTATACCAAAAATGACTTGATTTGGTTTTCTACAGGGTGTCTAAATAACTTTTCTTAGTGGAATTTTTTCATATTTTGAAAAATAAAGGTACTTTATTAGTGGTGATTTTTACAACTTTGCTTATAAAACACCCTGTAGAACACCAAATCAAGTCATTTTTGGTATACTTTAGTTTTACAACAAGCAGGACTCAATCCCCAAATACCATTCCAAAATTTTTGGTCCATTACACCTCTAGTTACATCTATCCTGGGACACACTGTATATCCTGTACAAAATAACTACAAAATGCATACAAAAACTATTGCTGATGTACCATTTAGAAACCTTTTGTAATTAAAGTGAAATATCTGGTCACTTTCATTGATTCCAAATTTTGATAAATATACAATACATTTGACCTTGCTTCATTGCTTTATTACACAGATTTAATTTATTAGGGCAGGATAGTATTTAATGACTATCATTTTTAGTTATTTTGAATTCAGCTTAAAATTCCTGTAAACATGAAGGCAGTTTATTGTAAGAGATTAGTAATCAACAGAGTGCGTATTTCGGATGACATTTCAGAGACAGACTCTGAATTACATGCACGATACTATTTAATACTTCTTTAAAGTTAGTCAGAAATGTCGGCCACTAACAAAAGTATTATTGCTGCACCGCACACCCTGAAAAATATTTAAAAACAATATTTTTATTTTATAAAACAAGTGAAAATCCAGGCGAATATTTCGTGAGATGTTTACGTTTCTCTGCAGATAAAAAAGATACCCCCATCCTTGAGATAGGTAAAAAATAGTTAATCATATCATAATATTATTATATGACGGCATTACACAGTGCAATGTAAAGTAATTATGCATAAATATTGCAAATTCTAAATATTATTTTTTGCTATCTTCAACCTAGACGGTATGCAGATTATAAAGATATAAACTGGATTGTAATATTATATAGATCTTTAGTAGTTAGTAGTTTTAATATCGTTCAATGATATGGAGCCCAAAGTATAAAAATTATGTAATTAGGCTTGAAAATGTTACATTAATTTTACGTAAACCAAATATTAACTCATCGGCTGTAAGGTACTGACAGCAAAGGAACGAAAGTTGGTGCTATCAATACTGTATAGGCTCAACCTGCCACTCCAGTTGGGGTTCCAACTTGCATTCCTTCTGTCTATACTTTACGGCCGATGTTATATACAGAACTTAATTACATGAAAACATAAAAATAATATCTTCTCTACAAAAACAAAGATTTATAAATGAAATATATTTTTCATTCAGAGTAATAAATAATAGATGTACACCGTAACTGAACTGAGAGAACTTTCTCCTTTACATATATCCCCTAGCACTACAAGAAAACTCTACTAAATTACTTGCTACAACTCCTGCAGATACATGTTCCAGGGGGCAGCCACAATAGTCCAGATGGTCGCGGTGGAGGGTCTGTTACTAGCCCACTCATCAACCTAACCTATCATGTTCCAGGTATGACCCATCTCTGCATAGGTCCCTAGCCTGTGTCAGTTGACAGTTCAGTATGTGTCGATTACCCAGCAATATAGTCGTGAAGTACAGAGACCAGGAACAAGCACATTAATGGGAACACCGTGGAAAACCGTTCCGTAAAATGTGATGACACCATTGGCGCTAAAAATGCAAGGTGCAGAGGCACAGCTCCCCCTGTCATCTTTTCCACCATTAAAATGTTCCTTGTGAGATCCTTGGCACCTTGCGTCTGCTTTCTTTCTTCCTGTTTTACAGACAAAATGAAAGCATGTCATGCTTGCTCCTTATCTCTATTCTTCATGGATATACTATTGCGACAATTTAGTAAAATAATGGCGCGGCCATTGCTGTCAGTACAAACGGTACAACCACGTGGATTTGCGAGTACCCTGAGTTAACATTTAATGGTACAGAGCTCAAGTATTAAAAGTGCATTATCATTCTGTCATGGTCACGAAAGTCTGTAATTACTCTAACTCACATCAACAGGAGAACAGAAATTTACAAGTGATATATTCATAGAGACGCTGTTCTTGTGCCGAACATTCAGAACAATATTTAATTACCTATTGTTATTCACGTTATTAATCAGTAATGTAACAGTTTAATGTAATGTTTACAATTGAAAAAGTAATTAACTACAAAAAGAGATATGATTTTTTATAATTTTGTACTACCCTCCCATGACGATTCTGACTTTTACATTAATGTCATCCAAAATACGCCCTATGGTAATCAAACATGTTTTCTGACGCTTATGAAAATGGAAGGTGTATTATACCTTCCATTTTTTTCATAAATTTTATTGTAATAAAACAATGAAGCAGATTTAAAATAAACTGATAGACATCGTTACAATTAGTGTACACAAGACACAAATAACCTGATATTTGTGAAAGTTTAAAACTAATTTTTATTGTTTTCAATTATTTTGTTTGCTAACTCACAAAAAAAAATACTATTATTACTATTAATACTATCGAAGTAAAATATATAGAGAATTATCTGTATTCCATAGAAATAATATTTTCTATGTTAGGTTCATACTGGGTTTATTCAGAATACCAGCCAAAGTGCGATGAATCATCAGGAAACAAATACTGTAACTACCCAATGAACATTTTTCATCACCTTAAGTAACTGCCAGTGTTTATTAGGGTTTGATTAAGGTTGTCAGTTTATATTGGAGCTACTTATATTTCTGCTTACACAATTATTAAAATTTTGTGAATAAAATTTTTAGTCGGGGGTTTTCAAGGTCGCGGATTACAAATTTGTTGTGACAATTGGAAAATTCAAAATAGCTGACACTAAATGGCACGAATTTCAAATTAAGAAATGCGATTTTTCACAATATTTTCGATTTTAATTATTATTAAAAATCTAAAATATTTGTTACATTAGTAGTGCTCTAATTTTTTAGAGGTAAAAATGCAAATTATACAGTCCAGAGAGAATTGCGGCAAAATTTTAGCAATTTTAAATGTCTGAGTCTCGTTAATATTAGGAAAAATTCTAGAAATATTAATTAAAACCAGATTAGAAAAATTCTTTGAAAAAAATTTCCTCCTCAATAGCAGTCAATATGGTTTCCGTAGAAACCGCTCTACAACACAGGCGGTGTATAGTGTCGTGCGGGACGTTGTCGGGGGCCTTGATGAGGGTAGACACACAGCGGTAACTCTGCGTGACCTCAGCAAGGCTTTTGACTGTATCTCGCATGATACTCTGCTGGAGAAGATGTCCTATTACGGGGTACGGGGAACGCCCCTATTACTCTTTGAATCCTACCTTAAAAATAGGAAACAATGTGTAAACTTTAACAACAATATGTCTGATTTAGAATTTATTAAATATGGTGTGCCCCAGGGCTCTGTCCTGGGTCCACTACTATTTATAATCTACATTAACGATCTTTATTATCACCTGCTCCCTGAGAAATGCGTCTTCTTCGCTGACGATACAACTTTAATATGTTCTGAAAAAAACAAGGATGACTTATTGCAAAGTGCAAAAAATATTGAACTTATAGCTGAATCCTGGTTCTCCTCCAATAATTTGAAATTAAATAAAGAAAAGACGCAAAGGATCACTTTCTCCAGCAGTACTCCGCATGCGGTGGGGAGTGTGAAACTACTTGGGATAACTATGGATAGCTCTCTGAATTGGACATGTCATGTTGACCTTCTCTATAAAAAACTATCAAGTCATATATTTCTCTTAAGACAACTGAAAAATATCCTAAGTAATACCATGTTATTAAATGCTTATTACTCTATATATCACTCATATTTGAGTTATGGGGTAATCTTATGGGGTAACTCATCTGCTGCTATACGTGTATTCAGGCTACAAAAAAAAGGAGTTCGCATAATTGCAAATGTGGGTTTCAGAGACCATTGTAAACCTTTATTCAAAAAGTATGACATTATGCCAGTGCCTACTCTTTATATATATTACTCCCTGTTAGAAATCCATAAAAATGTATCAACTTTTACCAAAAACTCTGATATACATAAACACCAAACTAGATCCTCCAACTTACATAGAGGTCCTAAACATAGGCTACATAGATCGGAGAATAATTCCTTGAATCTAAAATGATATAATAAGCTATCTCTCAAACTAAAAATACTCAACAACGAACAATTCAAATGTCACGTAAAAGCTTTAATGATAAAACATTGTTATTATTCTATCCAGGAATATATGGACACCCCTACCATTGAAATGTAAAATGTATAAATTTTCCTGTGCTATGTACATTAATACTAATTAATGTCTAACAAATTTTTTTTTTTTTTTTTTTTTACCTCACACAATATAGCGAATTACCATTTCGTTCTCCTTGTTCTTGCAATATGCCTACCCCCATAAGCTCACTTATTGTGATATACATGTCTAAATGTAAATGGAAATGTTTTTAATATGTCTATCCTTTGTCTTGTTTTCTTTTTATTGACTTTCTACAAACACATATGCTGTAAAGTAGTAAATAAAGATATTCTATTCTATTGGGTATCCATAAGCAAAACAAAAAAAGTCTTGTTAGAAGAAAAAGAGATGTTACATAATATGTTATTACTTAATAGTTTACCATCAACACCAAAAGAGAAACATATAGAAGCAGTGTTTATAAAGGTTGTAGAAACATTCTTGTTAATTGATCATAAGGCCTATAAGAGATCTAAAACAGTGGTAATGGTAACCTTTATAGAGTCCATTATTTAAGCTATCTGAGGGGTAACTCAAACGTTGTCATTAACAATTTATATTACCAAAGATTTTATATTTTGGTGACGATAATATTAACAATTTATATTACCAAAGATTTTATAATTTGGTGATGATAATATTTTGAGAAGTTTTATAAAACAAAAACTGTTCATTGGGAAGACTGTTTATTTATTTGCCTTCATATATCTGACTGCTTTATACGCCATGGCGGTTGCGATTCTTTCTGTTCTTCTGCTTCTTGATATGCATGATTATTTTGAAAATATCAAAAACATTTTCAGGTTATTTGTAAATTCACATGTAGGACACCATAAAATAGCACAAAATAACTAGTTTTGTTATGATAACAAGTGAAAAAAATTGTGATATTCATATTATCACATTTGCCTCTTATGAATAAATAAAACATATAAAGTATTCTTATAATACACAAGGTATTGTGAATTGTACGTCATATAATTCAAAGGCATTTTGTCTGATATCACAATTCATCCATAAAATGATGAATATTATGAAGATGATCTCCGAAATCTGTGGCTTCACTACCCACGAAAATGTCATGATGATCAAGAATTTCTTCAAAGCTCAACGTATCGTCATGGTTGTCATCACTGTGTGCAAACAAATGATCCACCTCTTCTTCGGCAATTTCCCTATAGGAATAATTGAAATTTGTATTCCGCATTCAAAAAAACTAGTGCCAGAATAAAATGCAATATTATAAGTTATATTTTGGTTGTAAAAAATTTCACTCAAGGTGACTAAATAGGTGGTCCAATGGGCCACTCCCAGAGGATGTATGCCACACTGCATGTACAGAAGCAAGATGTGTAGGTAATGGTAGGTACCCTGTGCTAGCACAATCTATTACTGCGTCTAAACACGCAAATAGAAGTCAGGTCTGCATATCAGGAACTGGCTAATTCTGCGAGAATGGAGACAGACTTAAATGCAGGAACCGACCGAATCAGTACGTAAATATGTTTATAATAGGTACTAAATTTCGTTTTGACACACCCACAAAGTAACTGGGAAGGGCAAATTACCTATGAGGCAGAAGAGTAGGGATGCTGTTATGCGCTTATGTTTTTATATATTCACTGTTTTCTGTTTTATATGTTTTTATAATAAATACTTTATTCTAAAACAATTTTTTTTAAAAATCTGTAAAATGTGCCATTTTACAATATTTACATGTAACATTTGAATACAATTAAAACCCAATGCGGAAAACGTACACATCCGCTACTCTGATTCATGTTACTTACGGTAAACGTAAAAATCCGCAATGTTTTGTGGCAGCCACACTGTGCAAGCACCACTGTAAAACGGGAGCCGCAGTGAAAGGGGTAAATTGAATACCATCCACACATTTATGAAGACCTGTTTAACACTATCGAAGTGACCCAGTCAGACCACCTATTTAGTCACTGTAGTCTAGCCGTAAAACCCAAGAAAATTGATCTAAATCGAAAAATGGCAAAAGTCAACTTATTGTTCTCAAAATAGGTTTTATGACAAAACAAAGCAAATTTTTGGCATTTATACAAAAATTTAACACAAAAAATATTTTTTTGTCTTAGAAGAGTGTGGCACTAAAGACGAAAATTTTGTGAAGGACTTGATTTTTTTTTTAACGTCGCATGAAGGCGTTCGACGTTCTAAGCGCAAATTTCGGAGCTGCACCGAAATATGACTTAGTTATGTCGCTTCATGACATAACCACATAATTAGAAAGTATGCTCAACATGGACTTGGAAAATTTTAAAATATTAAAAGTTTATAAAATATTAAGTACCAAAAGGAGGAAAGTGCAAAAAGGACGTAACTTCCAAAACGAACTTTTAGGCGAAAAAGGCTAAAATTGCCAAGGGTGGTTTTTGTCACAATTAAAAATTATTTCCATCCGGAGACTTGACCATGGGACAGGAGCACTGAAGGGCCATTAGAAAAATATAACTTCATGCCGGCGAACTTTGAATTTCTAACAAAATAATGGAGGTGATCTTTGTTCTTTAACAAAATAATCTATATAATGCCGAATACATTATGTTTTATCAAAATAGTCCAAGAAATAATTTGGGATGTGTCTCCAGTCGAACGGAAATGTTGGTTTCTGACATCCTTGAAAATACAGAAACACAAGTGATTTAACATTGGAGGAGGCTTCATCTAGCCTGTATAATGCAAGAAATATGAGATTTATTTATCAGTGACATAGATCTCCTTCCTAGAAAACAATCAGAATCTCATTAGGTAACTGAAGATATTCCTAATTGATTTCGAACAGTTCCAATTCTATCACCAAAAAAACAAACTGTGAATCTGTAAGTAGCATTTCAGAAATAGATCACCTGCTAAGACTTTAAGAAATATAATACCACAAAGATGTACTTATCCACAATATAAAACAATTTTTTGCAATACTTACTCATTACTTGGTACTACCCAGGATAATATCTCGTTACCAGTGAGTTTCCCATCATGGTTTTTATCCAAAGCCTCATCAAACTTCACTTTTTCATCTGTTATAGCATCTTTATCGAGTTCTTCGCCTCTGTCTCCAATATATTCTTGAAAATTTATAGATCCATCTCCATCTTTATCTTTCTCCCTTAAAGTCTGTTCTAAAATTATTGGAAGCATTTTTGGATGTTCTTCTGGGTGAGAAAATGAAACCCACTCCTGGCTGTCAAGGGAGCCATCCCCATTAGTATCTGCAGCTGTCCACATGGCTTTGTCGTCTTCAATAAGCTGTAACCAAGAACATCTATATAGCAGATCTGCAATTTAAAGTCATAAACACAACTTTCATAAACAATTGCATGTAATACGATCTTTTACAAGTTTCGAGTTTGTCAATTAATTCGAAATTGCGAAATTGGAGAAAAGGCACATTTCTGACAAAGCTGGGAAAAACATGAAAAAAATATTTTTTTTATTTCTCGCTCAGTATATTGTGTCTCTCGCTCAGTATATTGTGTGCTATTAGAGATTGTTCTTAAATTTTATAAATATGTTCCTCTGGTATTCTTCATTTTTACTGTGTGAAGCAAAACTACTTTACCAGCTTGTTTTTTTTTTTTATAAAAAAATGTATAAGCCAGTACATATTGCACAAAAATACGAAAAAATAATGAAGAGTGTCCGCTGTATACATACAAATATTTTGCATGATAATATATTGACTCAAAAGAAGAGAAAAAGTCTTCTAAAATTTTTGCTTTACTTCCACCGGTTTTGCTTAAATTAATTATTTTCTAAAAAACCGATATTTTCAGGCCGGTAGTATTCGGGTATAATATAGAGCGTGATCTACCATTATATGCAGAAAATATAATGGTGTACTAGTCTTCAATGTGGGAAAGCCCCTGCAAAATTTTAGAGTGTTCTGAGGTAATTTAGTATATTAAATTATTAATAAATTTGCGAAGATACACTACTGTTATTGACTGGGTCAGGAATAGGTCGACGAACTTACTTGTGGAAAAACGTATTGGATTTGTTTACATTTCCTTAATTGGCATAAAAAGTGAAGGTCAAGCGCAGTCAAAGCACAGATCAAAGTGCCGCGTTTTTTGCTTTCGGTAATGTGTAATGAACGAGGTGATGAATTAGGTGTTTATTGAAATTAAATTAACCGTTATTAATTTAATTACTAGTGCTTAAAGAAATTGTCCATAAAAATTTTAAAAAAATGGTAATTTCTTAATCTCATCGTTAAAATACATTTTTTGCAGAAAGTAAATTACTGAGATCAGAGCTATTTTTTCAATAAAGACACAAAGAGCTTCAAAAAACCAGTCTGGATCCTACTTTGTCTAATAAATCCTATGGAATAATTGTAGTTTGTGAAAAACTGCTAAGATGGCAATGAGTAAATTATTATTAAATGTCAGTTTTCATTTCAAAACTGATTAAACAAGGTAAAAGTAAAACTGTTTTATTATTTTTAAATGGCAGTCTTGCATTGCTGTGAAGTTTGTGGTATTGATACAAGTGAGCGTGATAACCTCGTCTAGGTAGTGGGAGTGGATGAAGTGAAAAAAAATTTGAGGCCTTTGGTTCTTGTACACATACTAAATCGCAATTTTTTTCACCCCCTTTTATAATGGGGTGGGGGTCGGTAGTAATGGGGGGTGGATGATGCCAAAATTTTTTTTGAGACATTAGCTTCTCTTGTATATACCAAATACCAATTTTATGGACTCTTACCTGCTTGATTTATCCATTTACCCCCCAACCCTTCAACGGAATAAGATGAAAATATCTAGTTCCAGATCCCATACATGTACCAAATTTCAAGTCAATATTCCAGAGTAATCGTGCGCACAAAAAAAGTTACAGACTTTTTTTTTGCTCAAACTTAAAATCTCGACGTTTCATGACACAGGCTTGTAGCTAGGGGGGAGCCCAGGATGGGCTATGTCCGTCCTGGAATAATTTTCGCCCGACCTACGGCGATTGCAAGGACAAAAAATTGTTTTTTGAATTTTTCCCCCCCTCGCTCATCAAAAAATTTTTGGCTCAGCCCCCCTTGAAAAATTATTTGCCCGACCTGAAAACACTTTCTAGCTACGGGCCTGTCATGACATTCTAAGCCTATTTGAACAATAAACATTTTTAAAAATTTTTGATCGTTTCTATACCTACTTCCACTGGTTGTGGAAGTAAAATCTGTGATTTTTAGGTTAGGTTAACCCAAAGCCAATTTGTCGCAGCACTACTCTAAAGTACAATGTCTTAAGAGTATTTTCCGTTTTTTTTTTTTATTTAATTTGATTGAAATCTCTAGTCGGCAGATTTTTGTCCAAAAAAGGGCATATTTTTCCCACTGTGCGTCAGACAGACCACTTTGTTTTTGTTTTGGGGGTGTTTTTTTGGGGTTGGGGGTGAAAAACGAGCCAGTCTGACAATTCTGACATTGGATTCGGTTTCAGTAGGTCCAAATACATAAGAATACACTGGTCTGGTCCGTCAGACAAACCATTTTTTTGGAGGGTGTGTTTTTTGGTGTTAAGGGTAAAAAACGAGCCAATCTGTCAATTCTAATTTCGAATTCGGATTCAGCAGGTCAAAATACATAAGGATACACTGGTACAGTCCGCCGGACAGACCGCTTTGTTTTTGTTTTGGGGGTGTTTTTTGGGATTGGGGGTGAAAAATGAGCCAATCTGACAATTCTGACTTCGGATTCGGTTTCAGCAGGTCCAAATACATAAGAATATACTGGTGTGGTTCGCCGGACAGACCATTTTTTTGGGGGGAGTTTTTTGGGGTTGGGGGGTGAAAAACGAGCCAATCTGACAATTCTGACTTTGGATTCAGTTTCAGCGGGTCCAAATACATACGTGTAATTATTTCAACAAAAAAATTAATTACATCCAAGTGGTTGATAATATAGGAATGGATGGAGTCTAGAAAGAGTATTCAAAAAATGTACTGATATCTACAGGGTGATTCTTTTAAGGCGGCCATTAGAATATTTCCCACTTGCAGATAAGATAGACATTTGAGATTTGGTACCCTACCATAATCGACCATTGTGAGTCCGAAAATAATAATTTCAAAATGGCGGCACTTCCGGAAATACCGGAAGTCGATACTAACTTGCTTATTTTAAATGGAATACCCTATATATTTTCGACTTTTCGAAATGACCATAAAATTCTGAGTCAAAACATGTAGCATACCCTATACCTAAACCGAGCAGTTTTGGAGATATTTGATATTTTATAAAAAATTTGACAGGTGCAGCGGTTTGCAAGAACCGTTATAACTTTCTTCGTGTAGGAGATCCTTATTTGCTCTTTGGTACCTAGAAAGAACACAAACACACTACAAAAAAATAGATTCCAAAATAGTATACCAAGTGTTTTATTTTTCACGTTACATTTTGTCAAATTAAAACTTCAAAAACTTTTTTATTTCAAATGGAACACCCTGTATTTTTTTACATCAAATTATGTTAAATTAAATTCCCTTTTTTCTAGTATGAGCATTGTAGGGGTTAAAGTTACAACTTTTCGAAATATTGGCGATTTTCTTAAATGTCCAAAAATTTTTAATAAAAATTGCCATCAACTTACCTATGATTAGAAACAATCATTAATGTCAGTCATTCTATTATGTTAAAAAACGCCAGCACGTTTAAATTACACCCATGAAGACTTCTAGGTTTGTTTATCATTTATGGAGAATGTGATAAAGTAATACCAAGAACATGTAACACATTTGCTACTCGATACCCACAAGAACAGAAACCATCCACCATACACTGTAAAACGCATATTGGATAATTTTAGAATATTTGGCTGTCAAATGGCACGTGCCAAATTTTATTATGGCAATCGATGTAGAATTAAATTTGAGGTGGACTTATATCAGCATGTCCTATATCTAACACATGTATTTTTTGAATTATTTGCAATTTTTGTTGAAAATTATAATTTATCCAAGAAAACGTAGAAGCCTATAAAACAATTGACACAATAAAGTGGGTGTCGATTAGCAAATGTGTTACATGTTCTTGGTATTATTACTTCATCACATTCTCCATAAATAATAAACAGATCTAAGAGTCTTCGTGGATGTAATTTAAACGTGCTGACTTTTTTTAACAAAAGAGAATGAATGACATTAATGATTCTTTCTAATCATGGGTAAGTTGATGGAAATTTTTACTAAAAATTCTTGGACATTTAAGAAAATCGCCAATAATTCGAAAAGTTGTAACTTTAACCCCTACAATGCTTATACTAGAAAAAGGGGAATTTAATTTAACATAATTTGATGTAAAAAAATACAGGGTGTTCCATTTGAAATAAAAAAGTTTTTGAGGTTTGAATAGGACAAAATGTAACGTGAAAAATAAAACGCTCGGTATACTATTTTGGAATCTGTTCTTTTTGTAAAGAGTAGCTCATCTTGTGTTCTTTCTACGTACCAAATAGCAAATAAGGATCTCCTACACGAAGAAAGTTATAACGGTTCTTGCAAACCACTGCACCTGTCAAATTTTTTATAAAATGTCAAATATCTCCGAAACTGCTCGGTTTAGGTACAGGGTGTGCTACATGTTTTGACTCAGAATTTTACGGTTATTTCGAAAAGTCGAAAATATATAGGGTGTTCCATTTAAAATAAGCAAGTTGGTATCGACTTCGGGTATTTCCGGAAGTGCCGCCATTTTGAAATTATTATTTTCGGACTCGCAATGGTCGACTAGGGTAGGGTACCAAATCTCAAATGGCTATCTCATCTGCAAGTGGGAAATATTCTAATGGCCGCCTTAAAAGAATCACCCTGTATAGCATTCCATTTCAAAAAAAAGGCACTTGATCCTGTAATTTCGTCTTGGTTCGCCCTGTATATTCGAAAATAATTTCCGGTTATAGGCTTTTTCATCTCGTTTACTTGTATTTTTTTTTTTAATTTCTCATAGAACTCAAGATACCGAAGTCCGACGCACTATTGCCCCACCCTAAATAAATTAACTTTTGCGGCACAAAAAAGTGCATGTTGCCTTTCCTCATTTCGTAAAAGCAAAAATTATACTGACTTTTAACTTTGAATGGTACATAGTACGTAGATACCTCCATGCAATATCATAACAAACAAATTAATATGTTACACATATTAACATCCTTACATGCAAATTATCATCTCCAAAATTGAGACTATCTTCAGAATTTTGATCTATTCCATATGCATCTGATAAATATTCATCCCATGTCACTATGCCATCGTCATCATCATCAGCATCTTCCAATCTTTCAGTTGCTTCTTCTTCTGATAACATTCTAAGATAAAAATTTAATGTAATAAACTACCAAGCAAATGGGCTCATTTGGTGATATTTAATTTACAATTTATTTTTGCATTTTCCGTAAGTATATAGTGAAAAAATTAGTCCGTTAGAATTAATATTAACAATAATATAAGATTTTCAATTCGTAACATATTTGAAACTGCATGGCGGAGATGACATAACGGCACTCGCACGACTGGTTTTATGTGCATGCGGTTATAGCATGTGCTTGCTATATGAAACTATATGGGGCCAGGTGAGCGGTCGACCGCTGCAGGTCTTTACGTCACACTGCGTTTTCGCGCATTCTATTTTCATTATTTATTTTGAGGGAGAAGGCGTTGAAAAAAAAATCTAATATTTTGCACATTTACTAACTACAAGGTGTACTTTTGAAATATGAATTAAAAAAACATGCTAAATGAGCCCATTGGACAATCACTATATCCAGTGGATGGTCGTGCAAATTTTTTTGTGCATAAAGTAACATGAGCAGCGGCGGCTTGTGACATGACAAGCTGATGAGGCAGGGCTCTAAATACTCAGATAGGTATAGGTACCTAGTTAGCAGGGTTCGAAAATATCGTGATATTTATTATAAATATCAAAATATCCGATATTTACGATATATATCGGATATATATCAATAATTGATATATATCGGATATTTTAATATTTATAATAAAATTATAAAAAAATATATTAAAAAAAAACTTTTATTTAAATGTACCAAGTAGTAAAAAATAAACATGTTTAAATTCATACATCCAGAAAATAAAATCTTTGCGGGCGGTCAATTGAGCAAAGTAACTTTGCAATAGTGTTATATGACCACCAGCAAATCTTTTATTTTGTAGATGTATGATTTTGAAAATGGTTTTTTTTTGCTTTTTAGTACATTTTTGAAACAAAAGCTTTTTTAATTTTTTTTTTGCATAATTTTATTTTTGTACTATTTAGTCATCAGACCAGCAATGTTCAATGATACTATAATATACTATTGTCTCTTCAAAACTACTTGTATACTATACTATACGTAAAATTTCAGCTTATTTCGATAACAAGAACTTGTTCAAAATTGACATTTTCCACAATTTTTAGTCTTAATTTTGCAAGAATTTTTCCATACAGGATGTTTGTCTCTTGGCATGTTGCTTATTAGTTAATATATTGTTATATCTATATTTAAACGATTAAAACAGGTATTTCTCAGCTCATTGTAGAACAGACACTTTATGCCAGCATATAAAATAATGTAGGTTAGGTATTGGCTTGCGAGCGGGAAGTCCCTTCTTTGCTAATAGCAGCAGCAGGAGTTGACATAATCAAAGCAGTGTTGTCATATTCTCACAATTTTAAGCGTTTTTGCAGAAATTTGATATATATCAAAAAAGTGATATTTATTTCACTATAAATATCATGATATATATCGTGATATATATCATGATATATATCACTGGATATATATCTTCGAACCCTGCTAGTTAGGTTTGTTATACCCCAGTCAAATTAGAACAAATTTCAACATTTAACGGAAAAAACTGATATAGCTTTGAAACTTAGTAAAGATGTTCATTAAGGTTTACCATTAAACATATTAAAATTCCTGTTTCGCTCGAGCCGCCATCTTGGAATGCGCTCCGATTCAGTTTTTTGCTTATATCTCTCTAACCATTAACGATATCGAAATTATATTTATATAAGAAATAAAGCTTATAACATTCTCTACAAAAAATGTTATACGCATTTTATTCGTATCTATTATCATACTCTTTAGAAATACGAAAGCAGAGTTTGTTGAATTTCATCGACACATTTCGAAAACTGTATATATCGCTTGTAGAGAAAAAATATAACATATCATTGTGTTGTCATAGAATTTGCAACAACTTTCAAAATGTCCATCATGGGTCTGTCTTTCTGTCAGCCCGTTAGTCTGTCCGTCGCCTCTCCATCCGTCATGTTTCTTTTAGGCTAAATAACTGAATAGAGAAAAGCCCGGTTTTATTGAAATTTGTACAATAAGTTAGCGTCAGCTAGAGAAGGAACCCGTGTTTTTGAAAAAAATGGATCTGTAAATATAAAGATTATGTAACATTTTATGAAAAAAATACACGTGAAGTGTTGTAATCTTTGATAAGATTGTATTTGCAATTTTAAATACCATCTTGATTGTCGAAACCTTGGTTATTATACTACACAGTGTTTTTGTGTTTATAGAGGTGATACATAATCTTTATATTTACTGACCGATTTTTTTCAAAATAAACAGGGTTCTTCCTCTAGCTTACACTTTACACTAACTTACTGTCCAAATTTCAATAAAACCGGACCCTTCTCTTTTATGTTATTCTACTCACAAAAACATGCCGTACAGAGAGACAGGCAGACAAACGGACAGACTGACAAACAGACGGACACAGGACGGGCATTTTAAAGTTATTCCGAATTCTAGAGCTAACATAATAATATGCATTTTATTTTCTCTACGAGTGATTTTTACGGTTTTAGAAATGCGTCTCGAAATGTGTCGATCAAACGCAATTTTTCTTATTTCCAAAGATTATAATAGAAACGGAAAAAATGCATATTCTGTATATGTATATTCTATAGAGAATTTCATATGCTTTATTTTTCATAGAAAACATAATTTCGATATTTCCAATGGTTATCTAGTTATAATCAAAAAACTTTATTGGGGCGCCATTTTTCCAAAATGGCGACGCGAGTGCAAGAGATAAAGTCATTTTTTTCCCTCCAATTTTCCTTATTTGACTGGAGTATAAGGAATTCTGTACTTCAATTGAATAGTAGTCAACAAAATAATTATTTAACTCTACACTTCCGGTAAGCCAATCGTATTTTTCATATCAAGTTTTACTGAAAACCCAATTTGATTTTTCACCTACAGCTACACTAATTAGCGATTTACTTAACTCTGGAACTGGATGCTTCAATTCTTTAACTACGTATAATTTATCCTCGTACATGAGACTCGAAAAGACACGTTTATTTATTAAAATGTTGTCAAATCGGGTGTGTTTCTAATATTTGTTATATGTACGTCTACCTCGACCGTGATTTCCATTCCATTCCAATTTACCAATTTCCATTTCCAATAATTATACCCTGTCACTTGTCATTTTGTCATCACTATCACTAATCGATAATATACACAAAAAACTATTTTAAGACGAAACAATAAACGAACTTGACTTTGAAGAAATTTGTGGTTATGTTATAATGAAAATGCGTGCAGAAAAAGCACAAGGCATATGCATAGTGGATTATAATGTTATGTTATACATTACATATTGCATTACCGACGTATGTCGATGACTGTTGCTCCTTAGATATTAAATGCATGTACGAGGCGTGCCTCAGATCGGTCTTTTTCAGATCATTATTAATTCATGTGTGCATTGCAGAAAGCCTACCTACACAAGCAGTTGTAGATATTGGAATGGCTTGATTTTAGGAATTTTGAGAGGCACATTTTAATAGGTATGCCTCTGTCTGCGGTAGGTACCTAGTAGACGCGAAGCTGGCACGGCGAGTTGCACAGACTACGGAGCACTGTTCTAAATGGAAATACCTAACGAAAATTTATTAATTCCAAGTCAAAGTTATATACATTGTATAAACTGTTGAAGAAACAATACAGTTTATAAAATTACAACTTAGGTACAGATTTACTGCAAATTTACTGGTGAGGCACTACCTAACCTGTCTCATAGGACAAGCCGCCACTGAACATGAAAAAGTTCATCTAAAAATCTACAGGTGGTTTTTAACAGAATGGGAACGTTTATACATTGATTTTTTTAGCCAGCAGGCCAGCATAGGAATTAGAAATTTACAAACTCACTTGAAAGACCTTATTATCCAAGCTTTTAATTCTTTTCTATCTATTTGCCGATCACCATTTAAGTCCATTTTCTGCAAAAGTATTCCAAGTCGTCTTTTTGCTTCATCTGTTGGCAAATGATCATATTCTTCTGCCTGTTTGTGGCTACCTAATATAGCTTCATGATCGAATTCACTAAAATGTTCTCCGCTATCAGAAAAATGGCCATGATCTCTCGGACTATATGCTCCATCTAATTCACGTTCTTTATTTATTTCATTTGTATGACTGTGGACAACACCTGCATATATTCTACTGTATAAAATAAATAACAAAATAAATACTGTAAACATGTCAGTAAGTTGTAAACTTCCTTGGAAAATGTACAGCTTTAAAAAGGTATATAGTTGTAGTACTTGCTAGTCTTGTCTGATATGAATTTTGTCTTAATCTCCATTAGTAGCTAAAACTCACGCACACTGTGTTTATAAACAACAAACGTCCACCGCATAATTCAACTGACAAGCATAAGGTTCACACTTCAGAGAATTATCTATATTACTTATTTATGTTTATACAAGAAGTTGTCCAATTAAATCTTGACACTTGAACACTTGACAGGTAACTTGACAGTTTGACACAACGAAGTCTAAAGCATAGATTAAAGAATGTCTAAAGTATAGAGGGGTTTGTTTGGTCATACAATAAACGCTCGAGGGACGCAGTGGGGGTGAATTTGTTGGCCCTAGTTGCAGTGGAGTACTACTTTGGGGGTTAGGGCGTTTTTTCACTGGCCGACACGATACCGATACTGAAGAATAGCATATAATAACACGGCGCCGACAAAATGCGAAAAAACGATATCGTATCGGCAAGTGAAAAAAATTCCATATAATTTTATACGTTTGTGCTGCCCCGATATCGTTGTATCGGTGTCGTTGACGACGAATCGATATCGTATCGGCCAGTGAAAAAACGCCCTTAGGGCGCTTTTTCACTGGCCGACACGATACCGACAATTATGAATTCAACGACCTGTCAAAATATGATGTTGTGGGCAAACAATTGGCAAACACGGGTTTATTTTTACTAAATTCCGGAAACGTAGCCAAGCCAACAGAAAAAACACAAACGTTTAACGAATGAAAATGAATGTTTGCCCTCGACGCCTACAGACGCTATGTTGGATGTCACGTGGTTTGGATTGCCTAATGTCGTACCGATACTATAAAGAATAGCATAATAACATAATAACACGGCGCCGATAAAACGGTATCATATCAGCAAGTGAAAAAGTGTTCCATATAATTTTATAAGTTTGTGCTGCCCCGATATCGTTGTATCGGTGTCGTTGACGACGTATCGGTATAGTATCGGCCAGTGAAAAAGCGCCCTTACAATTAATGAATGAATATTGTTTTTTATTGCTGTTCTATTATTGGTTGAGCTCAAATATATTAGTGAAATTATTGTACAAGTAGTAATAAATTAAATTATATTTAAAAACGTAGTAAATGCTGTTCTACACATTTTTAAAATATTCTCAAATTCCATAACGTTAACTTAAAGTGACGCCCATGGTGGACTAGTTGCTTGCCAAGGTCGAATATGTCCTGGCCATGTGCCATGCCTATTTTTCCAGTCTCTGTCGCTGAGTTCTAGTCAGGGTGCCTGGTTCTAGTGTGGGGAAATTCTTCAGACCTATTTGGCAACACTGTCTGTCAGTCAGTGCTGTTACCAGTGTTGCCAGCGTCAGCCCGTTCGTGCATTTCTAGCTCCCTTTTGCAACTTTTAGCACGTTAGCACCATGCTGTGAAATCTAGCCCGTTTTAGCGATAGCCGCAGTATTTCCCTCCCCGCTTCACGGTGTATTAATACACACCCTGCCCCGCTTATCAAAAAAAATTTGCCGTAATTTTTTACCTAGATTATCAAAAAAATCCGCCCCTGGCGCTGTCCCCCCGCTCTTCAAAAAAATGTTGGGTTCCTTCTCCCGGAGCCCGTTTTAGACTGGGTCAGGGTGTATTATATTGGACTGGGTCTATCCAGTTTTGTACTTTTAATAATGCTTGATTTTTAAATTTTAGCCAGTTTTTCTTCAATCTAACACTAATTTATACTACGATTTAGCCCGAAAAATAATGCAATGTTGGCTAGAGTTGGGCGATTCGACTCTTTTTAAGGATTCGTACCAAATGAATCCGTATCACGGAAAGATTCGTATCGAGAGATTCGTACGATTCGTACCACTTCGTATCACTGATTCCATGATACTAAACAGTATCATGTACTGATTCGTACCATTCGTACTATTCGTACCCACACTTCCACTCCACAGTGTTCAGCATAGATTATAGATTATATGTGGTGTTAGTTAGGGCCAGAGTATTATAATGTTATACTAACCGTACAGTTTAAAGTTTTAGGACTTCGAGCACCTTCTATTACATTAATAATTTCGTCGTCGTCATTAGACATATAAAAACAGCGAATTTTTTCAATTATGAGATTATGAGTATTTTAAAATCTGAAATCTCCAGTTTAAAAGCCCGGTCCCCATCCACCGTTTGAAGTTATTTAACTTTATACAGCTGGCCCAGTATCGCATCGCAATATCGGTACCGAAATTCCATATTCGTACCACTGAACTCTACTATATAAATGGAAGGCCAATATAGGTATATGCGCGTGAACAAAATGCGGCAATTACGGCACAGATTAAGTGGTAACGAATTCAAAAACTATAAGCCATGCGTCGACGCAGTAGAGAAATTAATGTCTGTGCTTGAACCAAACGGCTGTCTACGGGAGTTAAGCTCCGACGCCAGGCTGTGTTTTATTTCTTTTCCATAGATTCTGTAGCGTAAGTCTTGGATTAGATGCAACTTCCAGAGTCGGTGTCACCATTTTATTCTTTGTTTATTCTGTTGTTTGTGTAAAGTTGTTATAAATTGACTATTTTGTGTAATATTTTGTGACTGTTATAAACAAAGTTAATTAAGACAATATGGTGCAATCCTGTATGGTACTGTGTTGCAAGAATCGGGGCAAAGTCCCGGGTTTTAAACAGTTGCAGTAACAATAAGACCGGCTCTGACGTATTTTGTAGTGCGATTGCGCTCCTCCTTGTGGTTGCCATACTTGCGCGAGGTTCAATTTGGCGTAAAAATTGGTATGGATATTGACCTTCCATTTATATAGTAGAGTTCAGTGATTCGTACCAATCGTATCGGTGATACGAAATGTATCAATCGTATCGGCGATACGAAATGTACGAATCTTTTAGTTTTGTGGGATTCGTACCATTCGTACCACTGCAAGGATTCGTACCAATGATACGAATCATACGAGTACTACCCACCTCTAATGTTGGCAACACTGGCTGTCACAGAATAAAAAAAATCCTGTAGCAGTGTCCCGTGCCAATTTTTCAATATTTCATTCATTTTAGGAATATTTACCTATGGACATTTAAATTTATTTATTAAATTTGATTAAAAATCAAAGTGAAAATAATAATGTGGGCGGACACATTACTAATAGTTTTTATATCAGTATGTACAGCTTTATTAGGTGAAGGGCTTACATGGTTAATGGTTTATAGGACAGAAAAATATCAAAAATTAAAAGCTGAAGTGGAAAAACAGAGTAAAAAACGTAAGATAATGCTTACTAATTTATACAGAACGTTAATAGCAATTTTTTTAAGTGGAAAAGAGAAAAGAAACCCATGGCGATTCTCTTGATAAACAACATAAAAAGAAAATAGAGCGGGAAGAAGAGCGATTAAAGAATAACAACAGAGATTTATCTTTTGTTAAAATGAAGTCAATGTTTGCAATAGGTTTTGCTTTCACGGCTTTACTGAGTATGTTCAATAGCATGTAAGTTAGTCTGTGTCTTTCTATTACCTTGGATAATAGGTAATTTTACTTCAGATTTGATGGACGAGTTGTAGCCAGATTGCCCTTTCAGCCATTGGCTTGGATACAGGGACTGAGCCACCGTAACTTGCCTGGAGAAGATTACTATGACTGTTCTTTCATCTTTTTGTACATCTTATGTACAATGTCAATAAGACAAAATATTCAAAAACTACTTGGTTTTGCACCTTCTCGAGCCGCTTCTAAACAAGGAAATAGTTTATTTGGGCCTACCCCAGGGCAGTTTAAATAAATTATTTTAATGTTAAATTTAAGAAATTGTGTACATATTTAAAAATTTTGTCTGAGAACGCTGCCATCTCATTAGTTTTTGGGTGTTTTGTGTAAAATGTCAATAAGGGAGGTAAATGTGCAAAATTACTTGAGATTGCATATTTCAGAATGGTTTTTAAAAATAATATATATCTTTGGCTATGCTGAAGTGGAAGGCCAATGATAATTTATTAATAAATATTTGTTATTTATATTAGAACTTTCTTTTTTGTATCTGTTCAGCATTTCTAATTACCTATAGGTGAGGCTGGGCACCAGTACGAGCACTTTCACTTCAAAAACCTACCTGGAGGAATGAGTATGCCATTATATGATAGGATAAGATCCCAGAGCCCCCAGACCTACGTCATTTTAGCAAAGCTAATATTTTGACAGTAAATAGTGTAATATGTAGTTAGGAACGTATGCGTACTTGCAAGCTTGAAAGCGCGGCCTTTTTACAGGTAACAGGTGCAAAAGATACATAAAAACCTTACTAACCTACGTTAAAGTATTATAACTAGTTTTTATATTTGTTTTACAGAATACTGTTAAAAACCAGCATTCATTATTGCCAGTCACTTTCCGTGGGCCCTAACTTCCGCCAGACGCTAGCAAACTCGAAAAAAAATTAGGGAACCTACGTTATAGTAGCAAGCCTAAATGTTATATATATATTATTTGGGGTACTATTTTAAGACCTTTTGTAAGCAGCCAAACCAATCTGAAGGGCCGAACATCCCCCAGACACGACAAAAGTTCGGCAACTAAGAACTAAGTCAATTGGCTCTTTTGAAAAAGGTTTATTAGTTCTTTGAATGCCAAAGCAACCTTTTTGAAATTCCTCAAATAAATCAGGATGAGTTTCGGCGACGTTTAGCAAATTAGCATGGTATTTAACTGTCCATCGAGCATAATTTTGCTGATTGCATATGAAGAATAAATTAGTGGTTTTTGGCAATACAAATTTAAATAGTTCAAAATCCCCTGTGCGGACACTACTGGACAAAGTTAAATAATAATGTACAAGATTGATATAGATTAAATGAAACTGCGGTGTTTTAATGAACTCGCCGTTAAGAGTTTGCTGCTTGTAAATACTATAGTTCTTCACAAATTCATTAAGTTCTTCATTTTCTATTTCAAATGATGATATTGGACAGGTTTGCATTCGTGTACCTTCCTCTATCATTAGATTGGTGATTACTGTATTTTTAATTTCTAAAAATGACTTGAAATGTAACAATTTCAATCCCAATTCCCATTGCCATCAAAGGATGAAGTCTCTTATACCTGTTGAAGTGTTTTCCTTCAAGAAATCCATTTAATGAGTCCATTGCTAGCAAACTACCTTGCACCATAACACTAGATAAGCCACAGTCATTTATTACTTTGCCTACAACTTTAAAAGAAGCCATCATAATGTGGAATGGCCTTAAATGTATAAATGAATTGTAAAAATTAGGATTTTCAGTAGCTTAAATTTGTAAAGTTACTTTCGCAATCAATCGTGAGATCATAAGTAACTTGGATGGAAGGTTGTTTTAAGTCTTGACAAATTTACTTACTTTGCTTCATAGTCTCCAGAACTATTGATGTATTTGTAGGTGATGAATTATTATTGCCACTTATTAAACTATTGAAACCAACCCATATCGGAACATTTGGTAATTGTAAAGCATGACTAATCATCCAAATAGTATCTATTACAGTATATAATTTTAAATTGTCGTCAGACTGTAACAAACTGGAATTCTCAAAATTCAAAATTCAAAAATTCTTTATTCTCGAAGACAAACATTTGTATGAGAAACGTCACAATTTTAGACTTAAGTGCTAAAACAAAACAAACAAACAAACAAACAAAAATAGAGGTGCTATATACATATACATATATATATGTCACAAATACATTACATGAAATAAAATGCTGGTGAGGTGTTCAATCATTTAAAATACTCTGCAGTATTGTATAGGCATTTATCAAGCAAAAATGTCTAAGTTTTTTTTTAAATATATTTTCCTTTTCTATAGATTTTATAGTATTTGGAAGCCAGTTAAATATTTTAGCACCTATACGGCTAGGAGCTTTAAAGGTGATATTTACTCTAGAGAATGGTATATGTAAATCATTTTTTTGGCGAGTATTTACCTGATGATAAGTACTATTAGTCAAAAACTTATTTTTATTGTTGAAGACAAATAAACAAATTTCGAAAATATATAAACCATATAATGTTAGTATTTTATAGTTTTTAAAAATATCTTTGCACGTGTGAGTGCTCGATACGCCAGCAATACACCGCAATATTCGTTTTTGAGCCACAAATACGTCATGTGAGAGGGTTGAGTCCCCCCAAAAGCAGATACCATATCTCAGGCGACTTTCTACCTGAGCGTAATATAATGTAATTAGTTGGTGTTCTGTGAAAACAGATTTTAAATTTGTAAATAAAAAATAAATGGAAGATAATTTTGACGATAGAAACTTACATTGTGTCTTCCAATTTAGGCATGGTTCAATGTGCAGCCCTAGAAATTTAAGGTTATTGTTTTCTTTCGCTTGAATATAAAATGTGTCTGTATTATTGACAGATAAACTGATGTTAGATGTCTTATTTTGGTATGAATGAAACCTGCCACTACCTACCACTCCCTAGCATATTTCTAATGAATTTATTACTCTATGCAAAGTCCGAATTAAGTAATCTGATAATCCTTAACTATAATCATAACTACAACACCAGAAACTCAACTACCCTAGTAATTCCTACCCATCTAACATTATATGAAAAGAGCCCCAAGTACATGGCTATAAAGTCGTTTAATAAATTGTCAAACCTTTACAAAGGACTTAGTGATAAGGAATTTAATAATATCAAATCCAGACTGAGGGAAAAATCTTATTATTCCTTGAATGAATATTTTACTGATAACTTTCAACTTAATTTATTATTTAACCCTTTCACTGCGGACGGCCCAAATGCCGTGGCTGGTGCTGTGCGCAATTATTTTGCTGCTAGCGAGTATAGTCGTCTGGAGCAGTATGGTTCGAAGGAGTATTTTTTTTAATTTCTTTTTTTTCAGTTAAAAAAAAATTGTCACAATAAAGCATGTAATTGTGAAAAAAATCATAAATCATAATGTATACAAACTAAAAGAATTATTTTAATATGGTACTATGGTAAAAAAAAAAAAAACTGCAGCGCGATTGCAATCGGCCGGTTCCCACCCATAAACCTGAACACTGTAAGAAAAATTTAATTTTGCACCGTGGGTTAACTCGTCTGGAGCAGTTAACCCGTTGGCGAGTATACTCGTCTTGAGTAGTGAAAGGGTTAATATTTAAATAGTTACATTTTAATGTTTTTAGACTTATCCTATATCATGTAAAATGATCTATTGGACAAATAAAGACTATTATATTATTATTATTATTATGGGAATTAGATAAATTGTTTGTTTCGGATTATTATTCCCACTTATTAAACTATTGAAACCAACCCATATCGGAACATTTGGTAATTGTTAAGCATGGCTAATCATCCAAATAGTATCTATTACAGCATATAATTTTAAATTGTCAGACTGTAAATTTTCAACTTCATGGGTCGACAACTGCACATCATCTGTCATCCTTGGTTTCTTCGTCACTGGGAGAGGGTAAATTTGATATTTCCGATACATCTGGAATATCCAAATCAAAATTTTGGCAGATAATGCCAACAGTATCATGCAACCTATCTTTCTTGTTTCCATAAACCTATCGAAATTGTCGTAGGCAACATCAGTACAGAGATTTGAAGATTTTTTAATTGCTTCAGGACATAAACATGTTTTTTGTATTGAAGTATATGTCGCTTCTGTTTCCAGCTCTTCAATTCCTGGATAACTAATGCAATGTCTATATTATTATTATTACTTTTATCGTGTCTGGGGGGATGTTAGGCCCTTCGGTTTGGTCTGGCTGCTTATAAACGGTCTTAAAATATTACCCCAAATAACATATAAAATTTAGGCTTGCTACTATAAGGTAGGTTCCCTAATTTTTTTTTCGAGCTTGATACCATCTGGTGGAAGTTAGGTCCCATGGAAAGTGTCTGGCAATAATGAATGTTGGTTTATCACAGTATTCTGTAAAACATGTATAAAAACCAGCTCTCATACTTTCACATAGGTTAGTAAGGTTTTTACGTACCTGTTACCTGTAAAAGGGCCCCGCTTTCAAGTTAGTAAGTATGCATACGTTCTTAACTACATATTACACTATTTAATGTTTTCTAGGCACATACAAAATAATCGATAATTTTTTAAAATATATTGCGCTGAGAATTTTTTCAAATTAAATATATAACTAAATTATTTTATATTTCTATATTTCACTATTTTTGAAGATTCGTCAACAACTCAATTGCATATATAGCAAGCGAAAACTTTTTTATCTTTCGCAATAGTTACCAACTGTATGCATTTTTTTGTAAATTCTGTTAATTTTCGGTATTTTTAATTGTGTGATGCCAAAGTAGTTGGTGAAGCATTCATTAGTAAGAAGAAATAAAAAAGAACCAACCTATTTGTATCTTCAACTCGTGACCTTTTGATTTCGAGTCAACACATACAACAACCATAGTTACACCATCACTACTCTACTCATCAACTACACATCCGTAAAATATAATTTATCACTGAAAATCATATCAACAATTGATATTAATATTGTATTGTTATAAAATGTCTATTAGTAAAATATAAAACGATAGGAAATAACATTTCACAGAATCTCTATGTTCTATATTCATTCCTATAACTAACATTAACTTATTGTCAAAATTTCGTGCTTACAAGAAGCATATGATGTACAAACAGACGGACATTTTGAAAGTTGTTAAAAAATTCATTCACTTACACAATGATATGCAAATTTTTCTCTATGAGCGACATTTACGGTTATAGAAATGTGCCGATCAAATGCAATATACTTCCGTAAAAAAATGTAAATTTTTACATTATGAAATGTATATTTGTAAAATATATAAATATTTAGATATTAAAATGAAATATCATTTCACCAGATTTCTATTCAATTACAAAAACATAAAAATCAAAAAAATTTTTTTTCAAATTTAAATCATTAATAACATTTTTATTTACCGATCGATTTTGTTAAAAAACAGGGTTCTTCCTCTAGCTAACACTAATTTACTGTCCAAATTTCAGTACAATCGGATTTTTCTTTCTTGAGTTAACATGCTTACAAGAAACGTGACGGACGGACGGACATTTTGAAAGTTGTTGAGAATTCGTTCACTAACACAATATGAAAATTTTTTCTCTACGAGAGATATTTACGATTTTAGAAATGCGCCAATCAAATACAATATACTCTTCGTTTTTGCAAAGAGTATAATAAGTTGTCACACCAGAGCATCAATAATATTTAGTATTTATCTTTTGACAATGATGGACTACACCGACCACCAGAACGGAAACCAAGTACAGCGAAATATTGCTAAAAGCATTCTAATGATCTTTAGTGTGACTTCGGTGGACCTCCACTGACTACCACGGCCTGAATTGTAAAAATGTCTGGTGAACAACGTTAGTCCACCATGGCAAGTAAAGTATGGAAAAATTATTTGCTCTCAAATGATGGACACTGTTGACCCACCACGGCACTTTACGTGTTAAGCTTGGTGTACCAGTTGACGAAGAAAAAAAAATTGTTATTTATATCAAATTATTGTGATTTTGTAAGAATTAATGATAGGGAAGCATCACCTTATTCACTTACAGCACATTGAAATCATTCATATACCTATTGTCTACGTAGATACTAATTTTGATGCCCGTAGATTTAAAACATTCAAGAATACTTTGGTTCTGTGATGTGAAAAATTTTGAAGTGTAGGTACCAGTCAAGAATCGACATCGAGCAGTTGGCTTTTTAAAAAATGAACAAAGTCAATTCTTAACAAGTTTATTCAATTTTACTCCAAATTAAAAATTACACTCATCGATGTTTAGGATGAAAAAAACTCAACGCTTACTCTCAGTACTTGTATTTATAGACAATAAGAGATAGTGCTAATGTATAGCGACAGCTAGGGATTTATGCCATCATAACTTACCGACTTTCCCGTTATAATAATTATACATCACTAAACAATAGTCAAAAAATTCACACATAACTCTGCGAAATTGGAGTTTGCTTCCATCCAAATATTAGTCTTTTAATTCTGAGCCTACGTTTAAAATTCAAAATAAAATACATTAACTGGTTGTGGTATAGATTATATTGGGAAGGGGTTCATGTTAATGGTATGCAAGAAAAACCATTTAGACTACATTTTAAAAAACGGTGCAATGTATTCTTATGCATGCAAAGTTACAACAAAAACAGTAGTAAATTCGTACCACCATGCTTGAAAGTGTTAACCATTAAAATATCAAAATTTTAAAAACAATTTAAAAATTTCATAAAATTTGTTTATACGATTAAAATGTCATTTTAATTTTGACATATTTATAATTTAGTTACGCATGTTTCAAATAAATGTAATAATGGATTGAAAAATAAAATAAGTACCTTGTTATGAAATATTTATTAACCCAACATAAAAATTAAGCTTTAAGTGCAAACTTCCTTGGTGGGAATGCAGAGCGTTTACGAATCTCCTTGGGAGTCTTGATACGCTGTTCGTGTTTTGACAGAGCACGACGTATAGAACGGGTCTTCTTGGGCCTTAAGTCTAAAGGCTTATATTTCTTATTTTTATACAGTTTACGCAAGTTTTCTTTTTGCTTTTGGTGCATAACAATGTATACACGAGCAATAGCTTTACGTACTACACGGCTAAAATGAATGAGAAATTAGTTAAAAAAGTTGTTATCGTTAAATCACCAACTTACATTTTTGAGAGTTTTGAAGGTGCTCCTCCAGTCACTTTTGCAACCCTAAGGCTTGTCAGCTCTGTTTTGAGCTCCTCGAGCTGCTTCGTCAGCTCCTTTTTGTCTTTGCTTCTCAATTCGGAACACTTTACCTTACCCTAAAACAAGAAGAAAACAATTTAGTACACATAACCTATAATGCATAATAACAAATTAATATAGTTTAACTCTAAAAAGTTGAGAAAATATTAACGAAGAATCATCGATGTAAAATAGTTTTATTATAAATTCATCTAATATTTCATCGATGGCTTCATATTACTAAAATATTCCCAAAATATTACAACTTACCATGTTTCTTATCGTTTAGTTACGGCCGGAAAGAAATTAAATTACTTAGTGATATGATGTTGGTAATGGTGAAATTGATAATTCCCCATATTTGTCATATTTTTTAGAGTTTTAGGTTGGCGACGTTGGCGTCACTTTAGAACAATCATTCAACGGCACAGGCACAGCAAAGATAGACCAAAAATATGGGAGTGGTTTTTATAAACAATTCGAATTGCTGACACCCTACAAACACTAAAGGTCGGCCTTCCAGCGGGCCAGAAGTTTGATTTCGGGCCTAATGATGGGCCGACCTTGGTGTTTGTTGGGCAAGTTGTCTTCAAGCGTTCTCTGATCTGTTAACTACTGTCAGTTTAAAAATTGTTAAAATAACATACATAAAAAAACGTTTTAGATGTTGGCGTAAAGCGGCAAATACTTTAATCCGTCATTGCTACAGTAATTTGACTGTTAGAATTGAGCTCAACTAATAATAGAACATAAATAAAGAACTTTATTTACTCATTAACTGTATCCGTCAAAACTTTGCTGCAACTAGGGAAAACAAATTTAACCCTCACGTAATAATTTCTTGACCCAACAAACAGTAAATAAATGAATTGGAATTGATCCTCTATTCTTCGAATCTCGTTGTTTACTTCGAGCGTATAGAAGAAAATTGAGGTCGCCAAACAGTTGTTTGTTTGTTTCATTTGCGGATTGTTTACTTTCGTGTTCTATTGTGTTTTGTGGGTGTTTACTACACCTCTCGCGTCCCTTGCCAATATGTGTTAATACCAAACATTTGCGTTGTTGTAAAATAGAAGAGACTCTCTATTTTCCCTTATATGTTCGAAGGTTGTTTACTGTAAAGTTTTCTTTTCTTGAATTTGGTAACACTGCTTAATGACTTCATATCTAACCTCAAAGTGGGTGTGTTGTTTTTATCAGTTTCTATTTTCTCCCAAAAATGGCTAAAAATACGTCCAGTTCAGCTTTTAGAAAAATAGACGTTGATCAGTACAGTGAAGATAATTTTAAAGAAGATGAGACAGATTCCGGTGGCCTAGTTGGTCCTGATGAGAATGAAGTGAATTCTTTACTTCAAAAATATCCTTTTTCAATTTATTGTATTACTTATATTTTGTTTTATATTATTAGCAGTATTTTATTATTTAATGTATTTCCTTGACTGACAAACACAGGTAAATTAACAGATGCTTTAAAAGTGGTCTTAGTAAATGCTCCAGTAGGAATAAAAAACCAACAAATAAAGGTGAGTCACTTGTATCCTACTTCTGTTGCCTAAAAAGTGAGAACGACAGCCAATTTATGAACTTGGACGTTGCCATTCAAAATTGAAGCATACAGAACACTGATGTTATTTATTTTGTATTATGTTGAAGTTGCTGTTTCCCACTGGAACACGTTCGCTGCTGATATGATTTTGTTAAGTATCGCCAGATACTGAATAGGTTTTTGACAATAGAATATGCATAGGATCAGATCGCCATATGGCAACACCAGCATTGCGTAATATACTACTGCGTCGTCATATGGCGACATCAGCAGTGAACGTGTTAAAGTTGGCATACGTTCCAGGTGCCTAACTTTTATATTTTTAAAGGGTCTCTAATGAAAGTGAAGTGTTTTGTTAAGTGATTGATTACAAAAGTTCATTTATTATTCAAGTCGATTCAGCTGTCCTAAATATTTTGTGAAAAACAAAGTTTATATATAAATATCAGTGGCGGCTGGTGAAATTTCAATATTTTTTTTCTCGTCTGTGGCGCATACGAAATTTGGAAAATAACATCTAGAGAAGCACTTCCCTAATGACCCCTAAAAAATTTTGAAAGGGCAGTTTGCGAAAAAATTTTTGAAAATTCGTTAGCCTCCCCTTGTTAAATTGTAAATTACAAAATTTCAATTCATTGTATTTCAGTTAGTAATGAAAATATTTTCACAAACTCCAAAATCTATTGTATTTTTATGAAAAGTCAAATGCATATGACAAAAAAAATAAAAATAAACAGGAGTCCCTAGACCCAGGGGAGGCTAACGAATTTTCAAATTTTTTTTCGCAAACTGCTTTTTCAAAATTTTTTAGGGGTCATTAAAGAAGTGCTTCTCTAGATGTTATTTCCCAAATTTCGTATGGGTCCTATGTGCCACAGACGAGAAAAAAAATATTGAAATTTCACCAGCCGCCACTGATAAATATATCTGTGAACGACAACATAACTGTAAAGCTAGTTTTAATGTCGTTACTATTAAAATGTGGTTTTTGCGTTTTTGATTTTCCGAAAATTTTTCTAGGCATATAGGTAATTTAATACTGTAAGGCGTTCGTACAATTAGATTTGTATGCTTTCATGGATTCATTATTACGCCGTTCATATGGTTACAGGGGAGAAATCCCGGGCGCAACCCCTTCCCTAGACCCGTAGGGGCAAGGTCATTGCAAAATGTACGGCATCGATTCTAAAATATTATTCAACACCTACAATAATTTTTAACAATTGTGTCGTCTAAAAATTATGGTAACTATAAATATAAATAAACAATTACCTGCGTTTGGGGTTGAATCTCATTTTTTGGCAATAAGATCAAAACTTCCTGTACGGCAACTGATTTTTTAACATGATGTAAGATGTAACTAAATATTATCGTTGTGCTTTATAGTCGGTTATAATTAATGGAACCAAATGAAAATATGAATTAAAAAAAAAACAAATAAAATTTTGAAAACTTAAAAGATTTTCAAAATGAGCTGTGTATTAATAAAAGGAGTAATATTTCTAAAATTATTGCTATTTTGAATTCTTTAAAGATGGAAATATAAAGAAAAATAGATGCCGTACATTTTTACTGTTAGGATTTTCCACAGCTGATGAGATTTTCCATAACATTTTCACTGGTCAGTAGGGTCATTAATTACTGTACGGCATTTACAAAATGTTATCGACTATGTCAAATAGTAATTGAAAATTGTGATGCCGTTCATATTAGCCTATTCAATGTGGCAGCCATTTTGACTTATTTTTAGCTTGGATTGGACAATTATATATTAATTACTGAATGTGACGGAGAGTTTATCTTTCATAAACAGAGCTCGGGAATTTTATCTCGGTGATGTGAACGTCAGGGTTGGCTCTGCCAGTGCGGAGATTTTTATGCAAGCATGAAAAAATATATCTTACCTTGTACTTTTTATAGAGAATTCCGCGATATCGAATTCCTCACTCGAAGAGGAGGTATTGGGGGATGTAACCTTGAACCAGGGGCAGACTAGCCCACTGGGACCAATCCCGGTGGCCCGCACCAATAGTGCGCCACTGGTTCCGGCTGCTTGGCAAGATGACCGGCGCTTGCTGGTGGCTACATTCCGAAATGGTGATAAGATCCAGCGCCATTAAACTGTTGTCAGTCCGCCCCTGCATTGAACTAACATTATCTGGTTTCGACCACGGTATGTTACATCCCAACTGTAGGGTTGGGGGTTGTGCTAGGGGTTTCTCACCCCTGTAACCAGCAAATATGTACGGCATTGCTAAATAACAGATCCATTAAAACGTAAAAATTGAATTGTATAGACACCGTACAGTATTAAATCACCTTTATGAAGTATAAAATAAAATAAAAAAAAGTGACGGCATAGTGTCTAAAGTTATGGTTTCGTATACCAGCATCGTACTGAATATAATTCATGCTGGGTCACTTGACCTCTTAAAAATTACGATGGGCTTGTAGTCTATTTCCTGTGGAGTGTAACCACTAGAAATAATTGCCCTTATATTCAGAGATGGCAATGGGTTTTTCTCCCTCATTGGAAATTTTCCCAAAAATGGATTTTTTTTTCTGATGGGTAAAATGAAAAAAAAAAAACTTTTTTTTCCCCCATTATTGAATTTGCCACTAATTCTAAGCTAACTTTTAGACTAAAAGTTGGATTAACCTAACCAACGAGGTTTAAAGTATAGAGGAGCAATCCCAATTCAGTATACATACGGTTTGTTTTGTCATACAACAATAGCTCAAGGGACGCAGTGGGGGTGAATTTGTTGGCCCTAGTTGCAGTGAAGTACTGCTTCGAGGGATACAATTAATGAATGAATATTATTTTTTATTGCTGTTCTATCAGTAGTTGAGCTCAAATCTATTAGTCAAATTACTGTATAATTACTAATAAATTAAATTATATTTCAAAACGGAGTAAATGCTGTTCTATACATTTTTAAAATATTGACAAATTCCATAACATTAAGTTAAAGTGTCGCCCATGGTGGAATAGTTGCTTACCAAGATTGAACATGTTGGGGCCATGTGCCACACCTACTTTTCCAGTCTCGCTGAACCTAACTTTTGGACTAAAAGTTAGGTTAAAATTGGCAGCAAATTCAAAAATGGGAGAAGTTTTTTTTTTTTCGTTTTAACCTTTCTAGGAAAAAACCCATTTTTGGGAAAATTACCGATGAGGAAAAAACCTATTGTCATCTCTAAATTATACTATTATTATACATTTTTAATTTTAACCACAAGTAGGTACTACGTTTATTTTAAAATTTATTGAACATGATACAGATTCACACAGTGACTAAAAAGATTTACTGTTTTAATTATTAAATAAATATTACTACTAACTCAATCAAGAAAAATAGCATTGAAGCCCCTATGTTATGGATACAATTAAATACTAATACCTAACATATTTGGTATCAAAATGAAAGTCTTTGGTGACCAATTCGTTTTGATAAAAAAAATATTTTTTCCCAGAAAAAAAACAAAAAAAAAAAAATAATAAAAACTGGGTTTTTATCCATCTCTGCTTATATTTAATGATAACTATAATTTATATCTTATTTCAAGGAAAATGCCCTAAACCTTACATTGAGGGTCCTTCTTTCAATAAAGCCATCGCAGATAGAAGAAGCAGTGAACTCTCTGGATACTAATTTAATAGACACTTTAATGAAATATGTTTACAAAGGATTTGAATACCCTTCTGAAGGAAGTAGTGGACACTTACTTTTGTGGCATGAAAAAATATATAATGTAGGCGGAGTTGGTTGTATTGTACGAGTTTTAGCAGATACTAGGCGAGTTTGAATTTTGAAGATATAAAATAATACACTTGTCAATGAATTATTATGATTGTAGATTTGCTGTAAAGCTTATAGTTAATTCGATTTTATAATCTATCTACAGGGTATCTTAATATTAAATGTACATACGACATCTGTGGATAGAGGACACTTTGGTTGTTCAAATCACCCATCATTAATGTATCGATCGTTCTTCTTTACTGAGGTTCAGGACCAGGACGTTTTGTTGATTTTGGCCAAATATGTCTTTAATCATGACTTTTGAACCACTTTGTATAATAGGCTAATACTTGGTACATGTTTTTCACTTATTTTACTTGGCAAAATTCCATATAACGCAAAATAGTCTAGGTCCATCTTTATAAATAACTGACAATTTCTCAAAATCAACATTCTCTGCATAGCAAAACGTTGTAGATCTGTTTCGATATTTGAAAAGAGCAGAAAGAATTAAAATAGTACACTTTTTTGTCTGCTGTAACACTTGAGAGGTCGGGGTAAGGGGGAAATTTCTTTTCCTTACCCTTCCTACGACATCCTTATAATAAACAAAAATAAAACAATAAAAATAGCTTCCCTAACATGGGGTTGATAGATTCACTGCCACCACCCTCTTTTAACAGGCAACAAAATTTCAAGGTAATGCCCTTCGTTCGCAGTACGAGGACATTTAAGAATCTATAAAACAATTAAAAAAACACACGAACATTAGCTCATCCCTTCCTACGACACTCACTATATTTTAATATCCGTTATTCGTGGCGCACTGGGATTTTCTATTCTCAAATTAATTATAAAAAGTTTCAAATGTGAAGGTTAATATTTTGACATATACAATTACATTTATCACATGGCCTCGGGCACTTAGATTGTTATGCCAGCAATCTCCATTATTAATATATTTAAATTACACTTTGTTAAAATTATGACATATTCACTAACTTAAAAGTGCGGGCTCGCGAATCAACCATTACAATTGGAGGTGTAACAAGAAGTCGGCGTTTTTTCCTCCGGAGTTTTTGCTGCTCGCTTCTTTGCAGTAACAGCATCTTTTCTATCAGACAGTCATATGACATATATATGTATATATCTACAAGGTGTTACACTGTGCATCTTATTCAACAAGTTTGCCATACGTCCAATTTCAAAAGAATTCAAGACAGAATTTGAACATTAATTTAGTGTTACATTAACAAAAGTATTCAATGCATCGAATTAACAATTCTTAAACTTCTGTAGTTGTTTAGTGTCATAAAAGATTTTAAAAAAGCACAGGTGCAGACAAAAGAAAATGTTACTTAATTTTATTAGTCAACTTTTAGACATAAGATAACAATAAAAAATTAGACTAAAAAAATAAATACAGAACTTCAATAACTGTACAAAGTGGCCTCCATTTTGAATACATTTTCTTGCTCTAGTAGTAGAGTAAAATTATTTAGAGAAGATAACATACGTCATAATGCGCACAGATCGATATCGCTAGCTCTTGCCGGTTGAGTAGGCAACGAACCTGTTTTTGCAATTGCAGCATACATAACAAACAAAGTTAAGGATTAATGGCATAAAACTGCCATCATGTACTGTGTGCATCACAAATGTACACAACGTGATAGAGTGAGTTTTATTTCATTTTAAAATGTGAATACGTAACCTATTTTTATTGGAAATCTACTACATTTATAAAACGTACTGACAATGGGCTCATTTAATGAATTTCACTTAGTAGTTGTTACTTTTTGTGGATAAAGTATTACTTAAAATTAGACGATATTGAAAATTTCAGATGAATCCGATATGTGGTTTTCGAAATATACGACTTTTAAAGAGCACGGAGCGACCAACATTGTCTAGGCCATTGTGGATTCTGTTTAATAAATCAGTGTCCTCTGGAATATTTCCAGAAGTTTGGAAAAAATCTTATGTGGTTCCCATATATAAAAAAGCAGGTGATAAAAACTCAGTTCTGAATTATAGACCAATAACGAAAATTTCCCAGATTCCAAAAATTTTAGAGTCCTTAGTTAATGATTAATTAAAAATCCAATTGAAAAACGTTATCAGTACAAACCAACATGGTTTTTCTGAAGGACGTTCGATCAGTACTAATTTATTGCTATATGAAAACTATCAGGGTTCGAAAATATCGTGATATTTATTATAAATATCAAGATATCCGATATTTACGATATATATCGGATATATATCAATAATTGATATATATCGGATATTTTAATATTTATAATAAAATTATAAAAAAAATGTTAAAAAAAAACTTTTATTTAAAAAATATACCAAATAGTAAGAAATAAATATGTTTAAAATCATACATCCAGAAAATAAAATCTCTGCGGGCGGTCAATTGAGCAAAGTAACTATGCAATAGTGTTATATGACCGCCAGCAAAGCTTTTATTTTCCAAATGTATGATTTTGAAAATTGGTTTTCTTGCTTTTTAGTACATTTTTGAAATAAATGCTTTTTTAAATTTTTTTTTATATAATTTTATTTTTGTACTATTTAGTCATTAGACCAGCAATGTTCAATGATACCATAGTATATCATTGTCTCTTCAAAACTACATGTACTTATACGTAAAATTTCAGCTTATTTCGATAACAAGAACTTGTTCAAAATTGACATTTTCCACAATTTTTAGTCTTAGTTTTGCAAGAAAATTAATAGTTAATATACTGTTATATCTATGTTTAAACGATTAAAATAGTCACTTCTCAGCTCATTGTAGAACAGACTCTTTATGCCAGCATATAAAATAATGTAGGTTAAGTATTGGTTTGCAGGCGGGAGGTCCCTTCTTTGCTAATAGCAGCAGCAGTAGTTGACATAATCAAAGCAGTGTTGTCATATTCTCACAATTTTAAGCGTTTTTGCAGAAATTTGATATATATCAAAAAAGTGATATTTATTTCACTATAAATATCATGATATATATCGTGATATATATCTTGATATATATCACTGGATATATATCTTCGAACCCTGAAAACTATATTCTCAACGCCCTAGAAAAAGGAAACTGTGTAGATGCAATCTATACAGACTTCTCCAAGGCATTTGACAAGGTAGATCATTTGCTCCTAATAAATGTGCTTTCTCATTATATCAGTGGTAAGTTATTATTATGGCTTCAATCGTATCTTAATAATCGAACACAAACAGTAAAAATCAAAAGTTTTTTTTCCACTATAATAAAAGTAACCTCTGGAGTGCCGCAAGGGGCACATTTAGCTCCATTGTTGTTTAACCTCTTTATCAACGATGTTGAGAACTGTTTTGTGCATAGTATGGTATTACTGTATGCCGATGACTTAAAGATCGTATAAAGGATAGTGTATCATCCCTGGAACTTCAGGAAGACTCGGTTTGATGTCTGGTGTTCTCAGAAAAATATGGTGTTGAATACTGATAAATGCAAATGTATACAATTTGGTAAAGGAAACTGTAATTCTCCCAATTCATACTTTATTAGAAATGCACCAATTGAAAATGTTAACTTAATAAACTTGGGAATATATTTTGACTCTAAACTTAATTTCCATCACCATATAGATTACATATGCAACAAGGCGCTGAAGACTCTTGGTTTTATCAAGAGAAGTACAAAAGACTTCACTAATATATGTGCATTTAAAGCCCTATATATTAGTTATGTTAGATCATGCGTAGAAAATTGTAGCAGTGTATGGGCACCTTATTTTCAAACACATGTAAATAAAGTAGAAACGTTTTTTACGTTTTATATCTTTTAAAATGGGTATACCAAGTGAAATTATGGCATATGACTTTATATTGTTTAAGTTAAATATCCAAAGTCTTGAAAAACGTAGATACAATGCCGATGTTATCCTGGTATATAAATTGTGTAATAATTGTATTGACTGCCCTGATTTGTTAGCATTAATAAACTTTCATACTCCACAAAGACAACTTCGCATGGTCTATAGCTTTGTTCTGAAACATCACAGAACACTTTATGGGATGAATAATCCTATTAATAGAATGATGTGTAACTGTAATAAAATTAATTTGGATTTTTTTAATACTAGTCTTAATGTTCTTAAAAAATATTTGTGCAATAGTTAATGTGATGTAATCTTATATTTGTAGTATTGTTGTTATATTTAATTGTTTATACATTTTTTGTATGTTTATTTCAGTATTTTTGTACTATTGGGGGCATCCCATTAAATAAATAAATAAATAAATAAACATCGTGACGTCAGAGGATAGTAATATAAATCGGTGAAAATAGTTGTTGATAAACTGAAATTCTTCACAAACACGCATAAGTTTCAAAACACACTGCTTAAGTTAATGATTTGTAATATTGTGAAACTATAATAACGCGCTGCAGCTAGCCGTTTCGGCTAGCGGGTTCCTGTCCTATGACGTCACGGCCGATACTCGACCGCGGGTGCGGTCCATTTTTATGATTTTTTTTTAGACGATTTATAGGTCTCACAAAATTCTAGTTTTTTGCACAGGGTCTCAAAATGATAAGATCTTTCAGATAATCAAATAAAAAAAAAGTGCTAAATGAGCCCATTACCTAAAGACGTAGTTGATTCTCTTACATTTGCAGTGTTGAAGGCATTCGATCCTGACTGAATGTCAACATTAGATTCCAGTGTACAGCACGGCACGTTTATGTTTTTTACTAATGCGGTATTATTATCTCCCTTAAATTAGGTGACGCCACCGAAATTATGAAACATTGCTTTAACAAAATCCCTTTTACTATACCTGCACTGTGGAAATTCTGTGCATTTACGTCAACATTTAATAAAGGGAAAGGGTAGACCATCCGAGATCGCAATTTCGCAATCCGTAGTACAAATCTAGCCATATATATGTATGTATCTACAAACCTAACGTGAAATTATAGAGTCGACGGTATACAAAAACGTGTGTGTGATACTTCAATGATACACCTTCCAATACCTCCTCTTCGAGTGAGTGTCATAGATTTTGAGATATTTAACTTTTAAAAGGATATTTTGACTTAAAAATGTTTGACGTCATCTTTAAACCTCCATATCTCCAAGAAAAACAAAAAGTTACAGAGATTTTAAAAACAGCAAATTGTTCTTCGGTTATGGTCTTTACCTTGGAGATTTTTATTTTTTTTTTTTTGTTAGGAGTGATACTTTTCACTTTATTCGACAAAAACCGTGTTGAGGCGCCCATTTTCACAATCTGCAAAGAAAGCAAAACACGAAATCTTTAAATGTTCAGATCTTTTTTAATATACTGGTTGAAGGACCATACTATGTCATTATGGAAAGAATTTCATGAATCGCACCGGAGAAATCAATAATTTGAGCCTACAGGAGCATACGAAAAGTGAAATTTTTTTACTTTCGGCGAAATCGATGTCCTATTTATTATGACAGATTGAATTGAGTTATGGCAAAAGCAATGTTTTTGAACTTGTAATCGTCTCTTGTGATTGCCCCACAAAAACTGTTGAATAATGAACTCTTGTGATTGGTCCTAGCCTATCGAGTAATGAATTATTACCCACGGCTGTGAGTAATGAGCCCCATTACTTGTTCAAAAACGAATCTATAATAAATGAGTTATTCAATGGCCGTAGAAAAATAGTATTATCTAACAAGCATTTAATGACCAACCAGCTAAACAATTCTCAATTTGCGCTTTGAAACATAAAATCTGACAAAAGGTTTGTTAATTTAACACTAAAATTAATATTCAAGTTCTGTCTCGAATTTCTTAAAAATTGGATGTATGGCAAAGTTGTTTAAGATGCGCAGACAAAAAAAAATACTATTTTGTTTAATATTTTCCGCTCTTCAATATTGAAACAGATCTACAAAATGTTTTTTGAGTTTGTGATATTAAAAATTACCAGTTTTTTATAAAGACGGATCTGAATTTTAATTTTGATTTATATGAAATTTTGTCAAATAAAATAAGTGAAATACAAATCTTACTAATTTTGTCTAAAAAAATATTTTGTGATTAGCAAAATAAATATCAAAAAGTGTTCTAGCAAGCCTACAAAAATTAGTTATTGTAATAATATTGCAATTTTTTTTAATAAGAACCTATTAGGTATACTGCAAAATTCTTGTACGTCTAATTCTGAATGAAAATCACTTGTAATTACCTTTACAGTATACTAAATAATTAATATTTTAAAACCTTTGTCTTGTGATGAATACCTAATCCTGATACAACTCAGGAGAAACACTTTAAACCTTAGTAATAATGGTGATTAGGTATATCTTTAAGGAAAAAGAAAAGTTGTAAACTATTGTATAATTTTATTTTATTGTAAAAGCTTTATATAAAATCTACTCAAACAATAATTCTTCAACTTTATAAACATTTAAATTAATATCATGTAATAAATACAATTGTAAAATAAGATTATTTATAATAATGCATTTTATGCAACTCAAACCCATCCTTTTATTTAGATTTTATAATAATTCCAAATTACATTTTCCAGCGAGGGGTCAACCACTGAGCAAAATTGTGTTCATCTTATATTTCACGTATTTCAGTGGCCTAACCAGAATTTTGGTTTGAGAGGGCCCCAGAAGGTTGAATAATTAAAATACCAAAGAAACTTTTCAAAAATTATATCTAACATTTATGAATAATTCAACTTCTTGTATTTGCAACTTTTTTATACTGCCTTTTAAACGACTGCCCCCTTCGCCCCAAAAAGCTGGCGAAGCCACTGACTCTGCACTATAAATTTTAGCCGCCTCATATTTTTTTTTATACAAAGCCAAAGCTGTGTGGACTATACATTTGAAAAAAAAAATCTATTACCCGCAAATATTGCTAGCTGGAGATTGAACCCAGTACACGAAAGTGTACACAGTGTATTCACCACACAACACGATTTAACCCACGTGCTACCATGTTGTCTTAACATCATCATATAGCACCTGCTTTGGTTGTTTAATTCTATTATGAAATTGTGACCACACTGCCCAGGAGGAAAGAGTAGATTCTTGTGCCTCCCATAGCTATTCAAGATTTACCTTTTTATGAGTTAAGTGCTGATTCAAATATTTAAAAGCTATTTAATGTTTTTGATATTTAATCATGATATATCTGCCCTTATTAAAAGAGTGTGACATTCCTGCAATATATTTAGAACACTATCAGTTCAAAACGAACTGTTATGTACACTTACCTTAGAAGTGTATTTTTAAAGCTTGTGACGTGGCTCATCAAATGTGTTGTACTCCTTTGATGAATACATGTGTCTGATGAAAAATAAACCTATTTATCTTAGAACAAACAAATTAATACCTATATTTATACCTAATAATCTCTTCTTACTATATACAAATTCGACAAATGTAGCTTTATATATGTATGAGTTCAACGAGTGCAAGAAAGAAAACATAGAAATTAGAAGAAAAAAAAGAACGGGTATTATCCCACTACAATGTGCTCGTTGGAAGCGATAGGTACACCGATGCCCTGCGTTGACAGACGACAAGGTGTGCTGGGAGCAATGTATCCGTCTTTCTTTTCCTAATTTCTTTGTTTTCTCTTTTGCACTCCTTTATCTCAGGATATATGAAACTACATTTGCCGAATCAGTATATCAGACTATCAATTAAAAAACAAGTTTAGAAGATGCGTATAGGACGGAAAATGTGAACACCTGAAAGACTCAATTTTTGTAGATAGCTTTTCATTAGAACAGTAGATATGATGATATATATCACCTGACATATCCTCGAATACTGATACTTAGTACTTCATTATCTATGTCTTATGATATAGAGCGTCCTTTTGACAACACCTCCTATGAATCCATACAAAGAGCTGCGGAAAAAAGGGAATACAGTCCCCAACAATCAAATGGATACAATCCATGCTAAGAAGCAGAATAATTACCATAGATATGGGGAACGAGTTGGCCACCGTGACTGCAGTTAGGGGCTGTCCACAAGGTGGAGTCTTATCGCCCTTGCTGTGGTCAAAGGTGGTCGACGCTCTCCTCCATAAGCTGAATAATTATGGCTTCAACGTTCAGGGCTATGCTGATGACCTGGTCGTTACTGTTAGAGGCAGGCATGAGGTTAGGATCTCAAACCACATGCAAATTTCCTTAAACATAATATCTAAAAGGTGCTCGTCAGAGGGCCTTAGTGTTAATCCGAGCAAAACCGTTATTGTTCCATTCACCAAAAGGAGAAAACTAAATTTGAGAGCTCCTACGTTAAATGGAACAGTACTGAATTTTTCCAGTGAAGTGAAGGATCTAGGAGTTATCCTGGATCAAAAACTTACCTGGAACGTACACTTAGAAAGGACACTTATTAAAGTAACGACGGCTATTTGGACGTGCTGTAGGCTGTTTGGTAAGACTCGAGGTCTGAAACCAAAAATGATACATACCTTTCCTACTTTTCGGTTGTCAGATCCATTGTTGCCTATGCATCATGTGTATGGTGGCCAAAAACAGAAGAGAAAATAGCACAAGGAAAGTTGCAGAAATTGCCTGTCTATGGGCTACAGGAGCAATGCGCTCGTGTCCCACACCAGCTGTGTAGGCAATGCTGGACTTACTTCCTCTGCATTTGCATGTAAGGAAAGAGGCAGCACTTAGTGGCTTAAGGCTGCATCAGGCACTTAAATTCAGACAAGGTGACCTAGTTGGTCACTTAAGGATTCTGGAGCTAATCCAATTCGAATCCATGACAAAACCCACCGACTCAATGCCAATCAAGCATGACTTTGACTGCCCGTTTGATGTGCTGATTGAAAGCCGTCAGGGAGCAGGGTTGAAGTACTGCAGTTGGCGAAAGAGACACATCTGGTATACAGATGAATCCAAGATGGACGAAGAGGTTGGTGTGGGCATAGCAGCGCCTATATGCAAGTATCTAAATCCCTCGGTAACACCCCAAACATCTTCCAGGCCCAAATCTATGCTATAGGTCAATGTGCCCGGGAATGCCCAAATAGAGGCACTCAAAGGGCAAAGATCTATATACTTTCAGATAGCCAGGCAGCATTAAAGGCTCTCAGGTCCTATACCTTTTAGTCAAAAATATCCTGGGAATGCAGACAATCCCGCAAGCAACTGGCAAAACACAATAAGGTTACCTTGATGTGGGTGCCAGGGCATGAGGGAATAGAAGGCAATTAATTGGCTGAAGAAAAGGGGCTGAAGCCCCATTTTTTGGACCCAAACCGTTCTGTGGCTTATCTAAGGGACACATAACGGAGGAGGTTCTAAAATGGGAAAAGGAACAACAGAAGTCCTACTGGAGGAATACTCCAGGTAAAAGATAAGCGAAAAGGTTTATAATCTATTCAACAAAGAATGCCACAAGGCTTCTCGAACTTGAAAAGTCCGACCTAAGGCTGATCACAGGCTTCCTAACTGGCCATTGCCCCTTGAGATATCTCAAGAACATGAGCATGGCAGAAGATGACAAATGCAGATGCTGTGAAGCTGCAACTGAAACTGCGGAACATATACTTTGTGAATGCAAGGTACTAATCCGCATTAGGCTAAAGTACCTAGAACAGGCGGAATTAACGCCTGAAGACATAGGGAAATTAGCTCCCAGGAAAATCGCAAGCTTTGCAAAAAGTCTTGGAATCCTGGGTAATTCACAAAAGGCCTTCTAGGTCGAGGTGAAGAAAGGCCAACCCAAACAATCTAAAATGTCTTGTGATTTTTTTTTGTTTTCAGTATTTACATTATCTGTACTTATATTGCACAATGCAGTGTGGAAACCTACAACAAAATCGACAGCACGTCAATGGCATATTTTACATGGGAAATTTAAGGTAGAGTGAAATAAATGAATGGCACAAAAACAAAATGAGATAGGCAAAATCTGATTCTATCATTGAACCTGTGTGGTACAGCAGGTTATTGTAGATTGTTTAAGGGGTTGCTTGGCCCTGAGTTGGCCTTTCTTCACCTCAACCTAAAACGTCTTTTGTGAATTACCCTACAACAACAGGTTATAGATGTGTTGTCAGTTTTGTTCTAGGATCACTCTCCTTATATCCGAAATTTCATCAAATTTGGTGCATACTATACAATGATAAGAAGGCATTCTGTATTATTCATAATAAGGCAACAAACTTTATATTTTTAAAAATTCGTCATTCTTAAGGTACATGGTAGTCAATTAAGTTGTAAAAAATCCTTGATCAATTATGAATATAAATTGATGGAAATTTACTGTACAGGTTTAATGAAGTCCAGAATTTATCTACCTTATCTTTTAAAAAGCATATCCAAAATGTATCCAGTAAAGCTATAAAAATGTATGGTTTTGTAGTTAGGAATACTAGACATTTCAATAATTTAAACTGTATGAAACAACTTTACTTTTCCTATATTAGAAGTATTCTAGAGTATGCTTCAATGGGCTTGTCACCGATATTTCTTTTTCGTTATTTTTTTTATGGCAGCATTCAATAAAATTCGTTCATCTAGATAAGCTGTTAAAATTTCAGCTTCATAAGTATATCCAATCCTTAGATATTCAATATTAAAAATTGGGTTTTAGTAAAAAGCGCTTCGCCGACTCGTGACGTCATTCTGCATAAACACTACGACGCAGCTGCTTTTGACACGTTTGGATTTGAAAACTGTGCAAACTCCTGACAGTTATCTGACGGTAATTTTCAGAACCCGAATTTACCTTTTGCTACAGTAGTCAATTCAATAGTCCATTATACTCCGACTGAAAAAGGTGTTTGCTTCCAATTTAAACGATTATTACTATCATTTGGACTATTTATTATCATTGCAATGTTTTCAGTGGATAGTTGTTTTATCAAAGCAGATTCTGGAAATTTACCAGAAGTTGATATGTTTATTGTTTCTAATAAAAATAAAGACTTTATAAGTGCAGAAATGCGAGGAATAAAATTTCTTAGGTAAGTAAAAAAATATTGCTTTTACAGGAATCGTAAATAGATTTTACCTGTCTAAATTTAATTTATATTAAAAAAAATAGTATACCTAATCCAATCAGGTATTTTAATATGTAAAAATGTGTTAACCTCAAAGTCAAAAACTAAAGAATCTTTTTTTATATTTAAAGCAAGTAGATAAAAAAGATATAATTAACAATCAAACGCCGTTTCCATAGAGAAACACAGTAATATGCACCACACGCTTATTAAATCTCGACTGTCACCTTATCAGCATTTGCAAAAGTGACGTCACGCGAAGCTCCGCCCCGTTTTCGCACGGTCCAACTTTGGTAATTAATTTAAGGGCTTAAACGTCCGAATAAAAACCTAAAAATTTGAAAATTGCCTTAAAAAGTGTTTTACTTTCGATTCCTAAAATAATAAAAAAAAAAAAATGCTGAACGGGCTCATTATATGGAGTCCTTATTATATTTGCCATATTTATTGTATTGAATATTGAAAATGTGCAAAATAAATTTTTATGATACCTTTATTATAAGGAAACTTGGCACTATGACTTAAATATTCTCAAAAATCAATTATTAGATAATTATGATTTACAAACATTAGAAAAAAGAAGGAATATTAATCATATAATTTGTCTGTACAAATTGTTGCACGGACATATTGATGATCTGAGTTTTCTATCTCCCATTAATATTAATGTGCCGTCTCACTCAACTAGAGCTTTTCATACTTTCTATTTAATGGATAATGCCCAAACAAATAATTATTTAAATTCACCTCTTTACAGAATGTAACTTATATAATGGTAACCAAGGGACTTGTGACATATTTTCAATACACCATAAAGCTCTAAAAAAAATTCTAGTAAAGCAACTATAGTGATTATAAGATAGCCAAACTGACTGAGACTTTGCCCCGCAGTGATGACAGCGGCTGCGAGGCTTGCTTAGCTGCGCGATGTGGTCTAGTGGCGCAGTGAGCTTTCGACATTGTTTGGGGGACTGTCAGAGGGGCTGGCTGTTTATTATTATTTTATTACTGTTTTAAATAAATTATTTATTGTTATTATATACAGGGTGTTCGGCAGAGGGTGTGCCAAACGGGAATGGTGGATAGGTGGAGCCATTTAGAAGTTAGTTAGCCCTAACGACCTCTCTCCAAAGTATCACCGTTTTTGAGATATTACAGTTTTATTTTTATTTTGAAAATTTCCCTCAGATCAGCCTTTTAGCATGTATAACAATTTTTCTTATGGTTGTAACAGATCAAAATAATTTTTATTATTTTCTGCAATGTATCTGTGTTCTAACAAAATCATATGGGACGCTGATAATTAAAGAAAAAAATTATGAGCTAACAGAGTCCCCAGAATTGGTAGAAAGGATCATAAAGTTCAACTTTCCCATGCATTTGCAAAAAAACGAAAAGCTATCAAGATGTTCAAATGCTTTCAAAAACTTCTCCCTTTAATGCCATTTTTAACCGTATGCCACATGCAATAAAAACTTTTTAAATAACATGAGAAAATTGGTGGTAATTTGTTTACAAGGATACGGGGCACGCTAACAATAACAAATAACGATGGAAGTTAAGTCGGTTGCGAGATACGCAAATACATATGTAGCGAGCAGGTAAACAACCGTCTTGGCGCAGGTAAAATAATTTTACTGTCTTTGTCTTTCATGGGGTACGTACGATCCGAGGACTCGCCCGTTTCCCTATTTTACTGTTGACTATTTACACAATTTACACCAATGGACCACAAGAATCCACATGTGATCAGGCTGACCTCATTTCAACGAAAATTCAGTGTAAATGTTTGGGCAGGTGTGATTGGAAGGTCCCTTATCGGACCGCACTACTTACCGGGCAACCTAAATGGTGATAATTACTTGGACTTCTTCCGGAATTATTGGCTGTAGTGCCGATTTTTCAAGAAGTCAGGCCTATTGTTTTTCAAAATGATGGTTGTCCGGCACACTACAGAATAACCGTCAGGGAGCACTTAGATAATGTGTTTAACAATTCGTGGATTGGTAGACGTGGGCCTATTCCATGGCCCGCACGGTCCCCAGACCTGACACTTCTTGATTTTCACGTCTAGGAATGGGCTAAAGAACTTGTGAACTCACAAGAAATTCACAACCAAAACCAGTTAATTGAAAGAATTAATGTCGCTTTCACAGCAATGAGAGAAGAGATCCGGCTCCGTACAACAACGGTAGAAATCCGAAGATGTCGCACATGTATAAGAAATGGGGAAGCGCAATTTGAGCAAAATTAATGAATACAAAATTTACAAAAAATTTTTTGTTTGTTTTTACTTTATTTTCCCCTAATGTAACTCAGACAGATATCCTTTTAAACAAATTACCACCAATTTTCTCATGTTATTTAAAAAGTTTTTATTGCATGTGGCATACAGTTAAAAATGGAATTAAAGGGAGAAGTTTTTGAAAGCATTTGAACATCTTGATAGCTTTTGGTTTTTTTGCAAAAGCATGGGAAAGTTGAACTTTATGATCCTTTCTTCCAATTCTGGGGACTCTGTTAGCTCATAATAATTTGTTTCTTTAATTATCATCGTCCCATATAATTTTGTTAGAACACATAAAATAATAAAAATTATTTTTAACTGTTAGAACCATAAGAAAAATTGTTATACATGCTAAAAGGCCGATTCGAGGGAAATTTTCAAAAGAAAAATAAAATAATAATATCTCAAAAACGGTGATACTTTGGATAGAGGTCATTGGGGCTAACTAACTTCTAAATGGCCCCACCATTCCCGTTTGGCACACCCTCTGCCAAACACCCTGTATAATATTTGTAACTGTAAGCAATAATTTCATATTATTTACAACTCTATACTCTGTAATTGGGTTATCTACCTGCTGAGTATTAAAAAACGCATGGCCAGCCACTCGCAGTCGCCCCCTAAATAGAAGGAGGTGTGTACCGCTCTCCATGGCTCTGCCAGTTGCAAGCATTTCTATCATTTTTGTAATTGTCTTCCGCCCTAGTAGTGTTGATGTTTTATGTATTGTTTTCGTCTTGTTTTGCTGTTGTAATCATCTCCTGTCTAGTAACCTAATAGTACGCCAAAATAAATAAAACTGTAAGGACATATAAGTTCTTACAATTTTTTTTTTTTTTTTTTGGGTATTTCCATTGATCATCATTGTATACAATGCCACGGTCCTTTCGATATTGGGATTTTAGGTACTTGCTCGTCAGTTGTCACCATGTGTTTTAGACACTTATTTATGAAATGAAGGGTTTCAAGCATCATGTCTGAACACTTCACTGGTATTAATTAAATATCAGCTATATAACATGACTGTTATGCTAATATGTATGAATTTATGTAGAATTCTTTACGCTTCAGTTCAACACCGCTCTGTCTAAATTTAACAAGCTCTTCAGTCAAGAGATATTTAAAAGAAAAATTATCCGGATACAAATTCGTCAACGCTATAGAAAACACCTAGTAGAAAGTTTAAAGTTTATGATTAACTTTTTAAATAATCTAGAGCAATTTATTTCACGTAAGTGTTTAATTGTACATATTAACACAGTTATATTTTGAAGAATGTTTAAATGTTGCAGTTTTATGTAAAGGAAATCAGAGGGGAGCGGCGGCAATGAGCCAATGTGAAGAGAGATCTTTGTAATAAACAAATTTTAGCTAAAAACTTTCTTCAATAGAAGTGTAGTATACATTTACTTACAAGAATATCTTTTTTTCAGTTTAATAACGCCAGCCATTTGGCTAAAAACTGCTTTCTCGCAGTCCAGATTTTTAGTACAGTGCTTTTTAATAGATGGTGCCACCTACAGTACTACAATAGGGCATCTGCATCATGTAACCAACATAACCTTGAATTTTAAATTTTTCAAGTTTATTCTCATTTTTAATGTTTGTATACGCATTTTTAGCTTGGAGATGCCTACAATAGCCACACTGCCTACCCTTCACCCCACTTCAGTTTTAGCTTTACCGAAGAAACATTGTGGTTGGTGTTGTCCCCTCTTAATAGTTTGCCACGCCTTGTTTCGTACACGTGTCATATAATTGTCTAAAAGCATTTATGTCTACTATTTTATTGTTTTATCATATTTCCAAATTTAAGGTTTCATTTCGTTGTCTTGCCCATTTATTTTCAAATTAAAGAACCTTTTTGTGTGACTGAATGCAAAATTTGACATAAGACGTGCAAAATTAGGCAAATATGATGGTGGAAAAGTCTATTTAATTGAAGCAAGTAGGCGGCAAGTTGCACCTACCAGGTGTGCAAAATTATGATGCACAATTGGCTCAACTTGTTCCGTGGGTGGGGAACACCTGACCGACCTACATGTTCAAGCTATTCTTGCGAGAAAGTTCTATTTTTGAAAGTATCAAAAATTGTCATTATAAACAAACTTATACATTAATTGCTACAAATATTTTTAAAAGTACTTTTACTTATCTATACTATAAGCATAAAAATTAAAAATTATATGACATAACATATAGATAAGCTGGGCTGACATAGAATGATTTTTGATAATACCCTTGAACAAATTGTGAGTTACAGGATTAAAGTTTGCTTTTTTCTAGTTTAGGTAAGATATCATGCATCTCTTGAAAGCTACATTCAAGAGCCTGACGGAATTTAGTCGAAGATGTTTGAGGGTGGTCTGCAAAAGAAGATAGTCCAAAGTTAATATCGTCATCCCTAGGATTGTAACAACAACCATATCCGTCATGTGTTAACGGGCCATAACACATGAAACCGTCACATCTCGTGGCTACCTGACTGGTCGCCAGTCGCATATGTGTGCTACGGGTGAAAGAAGGATCTTTGAAGATAGCTGGTAATTCCATGCAATTTTCCCGGGCTATTAATTTTAATCCAAGGAGGTGCCTGTCAACGCCATAACCAAGAACTGCCTGAAACATTATTTTTCGTTAAAATTATCATTCCATTTTTACTGCAGAGAACAATCATCCAAGTAGATTTATTATGACATAGAGTGTCCAATATTATGTTTGCATGTTTAACGTGGTAATTCCCACCCCATGTTGGAAAACATACCAACATTAAAATATAATGGCGTTGATATTATCTAGAGATTAAAAATTAACGAAAAACTGAGAAGAGTATACAACAATTATAAATAAAATTCAATAGTCCGACGAAAAGTACACTGTTTATATCTAGTTATTGTTAGCTTAATCAAACACTCAATGTAAACTTATACACAATAGCCACAAATAGATGTAGTTCAAGCAGTTCTCCTAAAGTTCTTCACATAGTGTTATTTGTACTCTCGTGGCAATAAAAACAGTATTTCTTACATCTTTTCTAAATGTACAGTAAGTGAAGCTTTTAAATCCCCGCCCGAAAACGATGTAATGAATTTCCAAATTTTTTTCTTCAACATGCATCTTATTTTTTTATGGCATTCAATAAAATTCGATCATCTAGATAAGCTGTTAAAATTTCAGCTTTATAAGTATATCCAATCATTAGATATTCAATGTTAAAGATTGAGTTCCAGTACAAAGCGCTTCGCCGACTCGTGACGGCATTCTGCATAAACACTTCTCATTTTAAACCAGCAAGAAGATAAAACAGATATAATTTAACAATTAAACGCCATTTCCATAGAGAAACAGAATAACACCCGCCACATGCTTGGAGCATGTGCATCATATAACTAACATAACCTCAATTGTTATGTTTTTTAAGTTTATTCTCATTTTTAATGTTTGTATACTCATTTTTAGCTTGGAGCCAAACTGACTCCAAGCAAATATTTAAAAATTCACGCAAATAATTTCTCAATATTGTTGATTGATACAAATAGACTGCTAATTATAGGTTAGATTCCTAACCTGGAAAAAGTGTTTTATTTTATTGTGACAAACTATTTAAGCTTCATAAACATTACTTTGAACTAGATTTTGATTGAAAGTACAGGAACCAGGCAGAAATTTTAATAATAGCTATGTAATACTTGTAAAGCTTAAGAAACATATATTTTTGAGGTTAGCTATGAAGTCACATTACACCTCGACTGGCGCCTGATCAGCATTTACAAAGTGACGTCACGCAAATGAGAACAAATCAGGGTATGGGCGAATAAATTTGTGGTAACAAATAAAAAAAGTGACAACATATAATCAAACAAAGGTACATATGCACAGAGAGACAGACATAATTGTACAAAAATAAATTATATATGTATTTAAAAGGTAATATAATATTAAAAGCAATATATTCCGCAAGTATTCAAATGAAAAACAGTTATAAATAAATAATTGTTCATTCGCTTACTAAAAGAAAATTCAAAACAAACTGTTTTCGAATGAATTAAAATATTTATCTAATCAGGAATCCAAAAATAGAAAGCTTAACTAAAAAGATACAAGATATAGTGTATATACACCAACTATTATTTACATACTTTCTTTAAAGATAAACAGATACAAGTATTAAAAGATTAAAATGTATCACTCGCGAAGCAAGTCTGTCTGTTTACGCGAAAACGAGGAAAGTAAAAGTTACAGAGTTTTCATAACATTGTAAGAAAGGAAAATGTACAAAACACTGCACTGAAGAATTAATTGTTGAATCGTTGGCCAGAAAATGAAATGTTTTCCTACTTACGAAGTACAGGATGAACAGGAAACACTTTCACAGGAATGTGGTACACCTCTATAGTTGAGCACCAAAGGGTATGTAGATTCAGAACATCATTAAAACATTTTTACATACAATTTTCACATACTTACACAAGAATATTTTTATATTATACTTCTCGTAAAGCAAACACAACCACTTGTCTAATTCTTATTAACAAGATATGGTTAGATTCAGGTTTAGAAAGACTAAACCATTTTAACACTGGAACGTTTACTTTCATTCTTCAAATTCAGGTAAAAAGATCAAAGATATTGACTGTGGGCACGCTCGAGCGAGAGCGGCCGTGAAAAGTCATATGGCCGATACTTTGGTCTCTACTTATAGGACACGGTGGCGAAGAGCAAAACAACACACCGTAGCAATAGAAATGAACCAATCACTAGCCGATTCAAGAATGCTACCTTATAAGGAGCAGTGATATATTTGGAGGTAAAAACAAGAATACTAAATGTCCGATAGCGCGGTAATTTATTCTTTAAGGGGGTAACAAAACAGGTAATTTATGCACGAAAAATATAAAATTTAACGGCTTTTATTACTAGAGATAAAAATGACCGTTACAATATACGACATTAAAATCTAAGATTATTCAAAATCTACAACTATGAGAGAAAGGACAAAGGTAGATAAGGGCCTTTTTTCGCCCATCGGCCATGTCATGTCATTATATTAACCGAGTAGTACATGCCTTGATGAATAATAAAAAATTGTTCTTTGGAATATTAGATTATTCAGTGAGCGTATAATGATGGCTATTATCCGCGAGGGTAATGTTTACGGCAGGAGCCGAAGGCATGTTGTACATCATCCGAGCGTGTAATAGCCATTATACGCGAGCTGAATACTACAATTTATCCACGACTGTCGTATATTTTAACTGTTTTAATCGTTTAATAGTGAAAAAATAAAGTTCGTTTACAGTAAAACGTTGACGTGTTAAATGTCAAACACGAAAATGTGCACGAAAACAAGGAAAAAATGGATTCGCCGTTTCTTCATGAAAATTGATAGTTCCTGATTGGTTAAAGGTTAGAATGAAAACAACTAGTTCCTGGTTGGTCAAAGATGCATTAGAATGAGATTATATTCATTATACGTTAAGTTGGAATAATGACTATCATTATTTGTCAATTGTTAAATGTAGAATGCAATGATTATACAATAGTTTTTATTCAATACACATGAGAATATGTGGTTTTGAGCGCTGAGATGAAACGATTTTGTTTTTTATACATCTAAGCGCTTGATGAACCAATATAAATTGACCAATATTTAAAAGCTTAAATACTCAGCAATGAAATGAGGTTTAGATTTTTTTGGTTCTTCGAGCGCATCAAACTTAAATATACATTAAAAGTTCAGAAAAACGTCAAAAATTACAAATAAACTGCAAACATGCTTACTTTGAAATGCTGTTATTACGACTTACTGTTGTTTTTTAAATGTAAAACGTATAGAAACAAAGATCATATGTCCAACTATAAATAAATAATGTTAAATGATTTTAAGGAGAACTTTTTATTTTTATAAAATTAGTGGGCGAAAATGTATAGCTTTTCTACCTTTGTCCTTTTTATTCTTGTAAAAATTAAACGTACTAAAATTTTCTTTCGATTGAAACGGGTTACGACATTTTGTAATGAAAACTAAAAAAGTACAAACAAAAAAGTAGCGCATTTAAAAATTTAGACGCCATTTTTTTTTAATCTTATTGCTCTAATTTCTTATTAATTCAAAATTTTTAAAAATTCTTCTAGATATTGTTAATGCATATTATTACTAACGTGCTCATTTTTTTAGAATTTTTAAAATAATTATTTTTCATTCTCAATAATGAAAATTTTCATGATTTAAAAAAAAATTGTAAGAGTACAAAAATGAAGCATATAGAAAAATGAATTGTTTGGTTTTTAAAAGTTTCCTATGACAAATTGTTCCAGAGATATAAAGGTTAAAGATGGCGCTTGAGCGCATACGCAAGAAAATTATGTATTTGAAATTGAAATATCTCAAAAACTATAAAATTGATAAGAACATGATATAAGAATGAAATGAAGCTTATCAAAGAATGAAAAGTTTGGGTTTTTATTTTTTTCCCTATGACAAACTGTTCCAGAGATATGACTGTTGAAACTTTTCAGTTTGTATGTGCATTTTAAATGTCTATAGTAGGTAGAGAAACAAGCAATAGCCGACTATTTTTCGAAGAATACGCAGAATACGCATATTTATCAATAGCTTTGTACAAAAATCCTCCACTCTCTACACCAGTGCAACTCTAACTTTCTTTAACTTCTGTATTGCACTTTAGCATATTTAGAATGTAGATGTAAAATGTTAATTAATTAGTTTACTTAACTGTATTAATTTGATTTATTTATAACAATCTGTATTTTTAATCAAATTAGACATATTAGTATACTCTTTTGTGGACCATTTTTAATCCATCACTTTTTTTTTATAAAAGACCTCATAATTAGTGGGACGACTTTCGGAGTTGCGATCACTTTCAAGTAGCTTGAGTGTAGCTGCGGCGTTATGGGAACCTTCACTAACCGTTTAAAGTTGTCGAACTTGTAAGTAATATTTATTAGTGTTAATGAAGTTACCGCTACCTGCAGAACTAAACTTCACCGTGCACGGCTACTACGTAGTGCGTGTCACCTCTTAAGCTCTAAGGCTCTAAATATTAACAAAAAACGAAACAATAACACATTTTTCAAAATTAAAACTTAATTGCCAAAAAACGCTTACCTCCCAGATTGGACAAAACTTTACTGTAACTTCCTGATAACATACAGATTGCATTTCTAGAAAAAATGTTCCCCTTCCCCAAACAATCGTTAAAAAAGGTAGTTTTATTCAAATATATTAACATATTTCAAATTTCCAACAACTGTATTATTCTCTGCAGTTAAAACAATTTGTACATTATAATTTACAAATTATCCAAATTGAATTAAAAAAATCAATTTCTTAAATAAATATAAAAAAAATAGAAACATACCTCGACTGAATACTTCTTATGAGCAGCTACAGCAGTTCTTAAAGCTTTGACTTTTTCAGCATTGCTCACATCCTTCTTTAACATAGTTTTAGCAAAAGCTATTGATTCTACAGAACAGGATCGAATAGTCTCAGTTCTTCCATGGATGTACTTTCTTAAACCAGCAGATTCGTAATGTGCACCAGGAACTTTATGAAGCCTACGAAAACAAAATTATTCCTGTTACTACCAGTATTTCCTTAAAGTGTATATCAGCCAGTTTCTGGTACATTCCGCTATTGAACTAATAGCTATCGCTACTCTCATCATCATTTTATTTATTTATTTATTTATTGAATATACGGAAAACTCCATTTTACATTAAATTTGTTGTCAATAGATACAATATAAAAAATGAATAACAAATACAAACACTTATATAAAATCAATTTACACACACATGTACAGGTATGAATAGAATTTAAATAATTATAGTATAACATCACGAATTTTCACAATGGTACAATACATTGAGACTACCCAGGAACTTCCAGTGATCTAACCTGATTTTTAAAGACTGTAAGACTGACCGATGCATCTAGTTTTAAAAAGTCAAAGTTACATTGCATTCGGGTCAAAGGGCTATATAAGCCATAGTTTGTAGGGTGGTGATTTAAATGAAACATAGAAGAGTTACGAGTACGATGACAAGTATTAAAATTTATCAAACCAAGAAGATTGCCACAATCGATATTATTAGTTAATAACTTAAACAAAAATAGCAGATCTTGGTATTCATCCTCAATAATTTATACATAATTATTTTGATATAAAAAAAAAAAAACCGTCGAGTCGTAAAGGTATGTATTGCAGATAAAGAAAGATTTCGATGGATAGTTGGTTGAATTTCATCACTACTTAGTTCAACCAAACATTTTACAGTATCCTTGGTAAATCGAAATTGCTCCCTAAATTCATTTTCATTATTAGTGGAGTGCAATTTAATTTCAATCTTTCAGCCCATTGGCACTTTTAGAGTGAAATGTATGACTTTGTCAGATATGTGGCTTACACCCTGTAGAGTCGTAAAAAAATCGTAATGAATATAAGGGCACAAATCAAAGTTTTCTAACTAACCACACCACATGATAGAGCTAATCATGAAGCATATTTTATTAAAAAATAATTAAATTCTCTGCAGAGTTTCTATTTTTAAAATAAATAAAGAAACAAACTTTTACCTAGGCTTATATGGCAGTAAAAAACAAAAATCCTCCTTTCTCCATTCGACTACAGCTGAAAATTAATTATTTTTGGAACACTTTTTCTTTCCCACGACGATATCTCCCAAACTATATTTATCAAAAAAAAAAAATTGTTTATAAAACATTTATTATATTTTTCAAATTACAGTGGTTCTTAAATCAGATTTTTTGAGTATCTAATAACAAGATTTTTAATAATGTGTAGCGTGATGTCAATTTTCGAAGCTTATCGTCGGATTGAAATTGTTTGCGGTTCCGAGTCCCCACTCATTGCTACTTTGCTTCAACAACCCCCTCTAACTCCGGAAGCACCCAAGATCCACTTAGAATGAATACCTACACAGGACCGAGAACTTTTCAGATTAATTTATATTACTTTTTCATCTATAGGTAAAGTGAAGTGTAAAAATCCAAATTTCAGATTACGACGAAATGGACCTTCTGAAATTTTAGACGTGAGATCTGGGAGGTTTAAGATAGAACATTGTTGAATATTAATGCAATCGGTGTACCAGGGCGGCTCCAGGGAGAGCCTAAAAACAATTGTTGTCGGATCTAAAAATATTTCAAATAAAAATTGTTTAGGATGGGAAGTATCACTTAAAAGCATATCTTTAATGCACTTGGGAAGGAATTTATAATCATATGTGATGAGGAAGTACTGTCGAGGTGAATCTAACCGAACCTGATTTGTACTTCTCTTTTACCAATTATTAATTTATATAATAAATACTGTTTAATAGCAAAATGTATATATATTTCAATTGATTTTCAAGTTTTATTAGTTTTAAAATACAAGGTGACCATCGGGAACTGGACGATTTTGAAATAAGTGTTACACCAAGAATTTGCAAGATAATAAGGTTTTATTAACACCAGAATAAATCTTACACAATTTGTATCAAGTATGGAAGATCATGTCATCGAGATGGTGTCCGTCGCGTTGGATGCAGTTTTCGACCTTCTTCGTCAATAGTCATGATTTCCTGACAAATGACATTCTTCAAGTCGGCCAAATTACGGGGCCTGTGAGCATATACACGACTCATCAAATACCCCCAAGGAAAAAAATCTCAAATTGACAGGTCTGGAGGCCTTGGGGCCACGGTAAATTTCCAAAACGTGAAATGAGTTTTCGTGGGAATATGTTGCGGACAACATTCATTGATGTGTAAGCAGTATGTGCCGTGGCACTATCTTGCTGCAACCACACATTTGGATTTATTCATTTTCCTAACCCACTCCCGATTCATGTTTAACTCAATTGCATGTTTTCGGGTGGCCCGAGAAGGACTTCTGGTGAGCGCTCCTCTCACTCGCTCTATGTTTTCAGGGGTTCTTACGATACATTGTGGACCTTCTGACTTTTTCTTCATTATACTGCCAGTTGTTCTCAAATTATTGACCCATCTTATGATGGTGTTGCGAAACAGAACAGCTCCCCGTCGACCAATATTGAAGTGAATGCGAAAAAGCCGCTGTGTAATTATCACTGACTCGCCATTTCGGATAAACGTGTCGTATGCAAATATTCGATGCTCTACTGCCCACTGCGCCGTTTTTACTGAAATGGCACAACATCACAAAGGTAGTAACATCGCATTTGCCCTCCTCTAACCGCTCTGTACTCCGTACTATGCATTCCAAAAGCATCCGGTTCCCGATTGTCACCCTGTACAATGTTGGCAGATAGCAGAATCCATATCAAAATAAAAAAGTCATGAAAAATGAAAAACAATATAACAAAATTTAAATGCCAATTAAAGATATACACTATTCACTTTCTTCATCTAATAATTCAAATAGATTTTTATTGATACAGTTGACTACACAATTCTCATGCGTGTAAAAAATGTGGGCGTCTTTGATCTGTACCGCACCGCCAAAGAAGTAGACATTTTTTACACAAATTTCTTCTGAAAAGCACATACATCAGTTACCTACATAGTAGAAAAATGTACTGAAAAAATACATACCAGCTGAAAATATCTTGCAAACAGTAAACTAGGGAGTTTCTTATGACTTTTAATCTATTACATGCAAATTTTATGTAGGTCCATATAACACTGAATTAATATAATCAACAAATATACTTATATTTATTCCATATTAATCATTTTTAAGACAAAAAATTTAAAGATATCACAAACCACAAGAGTTACAATGCGCGTATCTATTTAACCATAGGCCTTTGCGGGAAGCAGTGTGGGTTGTTGAAACAGTCTTAAAGTAGTGGGAGAGCGAGTATTTCCAGTGAACGTGACGCCACCGATATGCTTCGAAAATTGACATCACACTACATATTATTAAATATCTCGGTTATTAGATCCTCAAAAAATCTTATTTAAGAACCTTAGTAATCTGGAAAATATAGCGAATATTTTATAAGGGATAATTTTTTTTGATAAATATAATAGTTTGGGAAATATCTTCGTGGGAAAGAAAAAGTGTTCAAAAAATAATTAATTTTCTGCTGTAGTTGAACGGAGAAAATGAGGATTTTTGTTTTTTACTGCTATATAAGCCAGCGTAAAAGATCATTTATTTATTTATTTTAAAAATTGAAATTCTACAGAGAATTTAATGATTTTTGGATAAAATATGCTTCTTGATTGGCTCTATCACGTGGTGTGGTTAGTTAGAAAATTTTGATTTGTGCTGTTATATTCATTACAATTTTTTTACCACAAGTGGATTCCTAATCTACAGAGTGTCAGCCACATATCTGGCAAGGTCATACATTTTCCTCCAAAAGTGCCAACGGGAACAAAAACTAAGCGACTTTTGTCAATGCAAGCACTCCACTATATAGTCTTCAAATGGATCACTTTTAATACGAAAATTTCGAGCACTTCAAACACTTTGTCGCCTGAAGAATCAGAAGAGCTTGAATATCCCATATCTACTATCTCAAATTATAACTAACAAATGGGTTGTTTGTATTAAAGTAAGGCACAAGTTGTTTGTAACGTGTAATAAGTTAACCTAACATTTAAATTTTACCTACTTTGCATCCAAATACAATATGTATACTACACAGTTGCGCACACACCAGATAGTTATTGAATAGATATCCCACCCATGTTGACGAGATATCTATTCATTAGGTTTATCGAAGGGATAGATAGCACTTGTTGAACGTTTCGGAAACCCATTTTCTCTACTTATCGGTTTGTTAAGGCTATCGGGTACATATCTGACGTTTCAGAAACTGGCTATTAAACAGGTAGTGTGGTTAGAGGGGAGGATAGTGGCAGTCTAAAAAAATTATTGCCGTGTCTATCGAGAATATTGGACAATTGGCAAATATAATGGCTTGAACAAATATTGATCATATTAATACAATAGTTTCAAAACACACAAACTTAACTGCGAAAAAGGAAATTTGGACCAAAAGACACTGAACAAGATTACCATTAATATAGAAACTTAAAGTTGCAACGGAAATTTTGTCCAAGGTTCATTACAACACCATTTTTGCATGTTATTTTATTATGTAAAGCATTTGCAATAAACTAACAGGGGGGGGGGGGGGGGGAGATACAACCATTAAAAATTCTCCGCCGCAAGCGAACAAACATTTTTATTCGCTCAGAAATGAAAATTGATGAGGGTGGGAATCATAACGCTATCAAATAAAAAAAAAGCAAATTTTTCATGCTCCAGTCTGGATCCGCCAGTGGAATCGTATGAGGGCTTTTTTTTAAATGCAGGTTTTTACATGTATTTTAAAATGGTATTAAGAAAAACATTTTTTATCTTCATTTAAACTGTTTCTTTCAAATTTGTTGTATAAAATTTTCAAAATTATAATTAGAAACTAATTCAAATATCTCTATGGATTTTTTTATCAAATAAAAAATGGCAAACGAATTATGAAAATAAATGAAAAAAAAAAACACAGGTCTATTACATTTGGGGCAGAGATACATCGGGTACATATTTTGCGTCTCAGTCGGTTATAAACTGATGTCTACTTGAAATTTGGACTAATTATTCTTCAATACTCATATTTTTATCTCAGCTAGTTGAAAACAATCCAGAAGCACAATCATTAAAAGGTAGTGTATAGAGGTCCGAAAGTCAGGTTTCTAATGATTATGTCAGAGATTTAAAACTCGCCAAATAGGTCTAAACATTATATTATGGTTTTATAAATGAGACTTTAGTCATCAGATAGCTCAACATGTAAGATGACTAGCGTTATTTGTTATAGGATACGGACGTCTTAGATTCATGGCGGCACATTTTTGTTTATAGTATCAGTGATATTAAAAGATTTACAAATCTGTATACATGTACATAAGGATGGTTGTTCAGATTTGGTTAGTTTTCCCTTTTCGCAATAAAAATTAAGAAAGCTATAAGAAAATTGAAAATGTGCGCTATATTCTCAAAGCAGCTTTTTTCAATGTAATTTTAAAAATTGTAATTTTGGGCTATTTTCAAATAGCAGACACAAAAATATAAGCATTGAAGAAGTAGCAGTCCCAATTTGAAGAAGTAATAACAATTTGTTTATTTATAAGTGACCTGAACGCAGAAACTGACGTATCTCAGCTCTAAATGCAAGTATATCGTTATTTTTTTTAGAATAATGTTGGTTTTTTTCATCTACTGTTATAACTCGCTTATCATTGTTTGGTTTGATAAAAAATCCACAGTTATTTGAATTTATTTATAAATATAATTTTGGGAATTATAAACATATTTCAAAAAAATGGTTAAATGAAGATAAACATTTTTTTTTTTAATATCACTGTAAAATAGATGCGAAAATCTACATTTTGAAAAACAATTTGTCCTCCTAGTCGATGCACTTAAACAATAAGCAATTTAAATTTCGAAATCTTTTTTTATTTTTAACTGTTTAAATAAATGTTTTGCACCAAACCTGTCAAAGGCAGGGGCAATGCGTTCACCAATGAAACTTAATGACGTTTCTAGTAAATAAAAAAATCTTGCTCTGTTTTGCATCAATATCTTATATATTGATGCAAAACAGAGCAAGATTTTTTTATTTACTAGAAACGTCATTAAGTTTCTATCGCAAACCCGATTTTCAAATCTCTAGTATTATTTTGTTCATTCTAATAAATAAAATTTGTAGTATGGCTCTATAGTACTCTTCTCAGCATGTAATAGCACTGACTTTGATATTTTTATGGCCTTTTTTATGTGCCCAATACATTTGTAGACAACTACATAAGAACATTTTTAAATATCAAAATAGCGGATGTAGAACTTATAGCTTCTTGAGATTTTTCACCGTAGTAGGTTTTTTAAATAATGTATTAACTTGTTCAAATAGTTCCCAGATTTCTTGGTTTTATATCGGGTTAATAACCTACCTTAACACTTATTATTTACTAATAAGCGTAAGAAAATCATTACCTGAAGAATGCTAACTGCATGGCAATTTGAATGTAGCTATCTGGACTAAATTTTTGTTTTTTAATAAAGTTCTTTCCATATGCCGTCAACTTAAACGAATCTATATCAATGTTATCAACAAGTCTGAAACGAAAAGAGAATGAAAGTTAGTTTTAGTAAAGTCATTTATTTAACCGTACTTGTCTATGTTTTGATTTGCAGTTTTTATGTAGCCTTGTAACTTTTCGTTGACGTTGAAAGTCAATTTCTCTGGGCAGTAGTCTTGTTTTGTATCTGGTAAACAAGCTCCAGCTTTCTTCTTACTGGAAGTCATTAGAAAAAATATTAGATATATGTATGTTTCTGTTAGATCATTGCTTACATATAATTTACCAAATAATCAACCATGACAGCAATCGGTACACCCTCAGTTGGTGAGTGTTCATAGGTTAAACCAGTTGTACCATCGATTCCAATAGTAAACTACAATAAAGCGTTAATAATTGTGAAACTTGAATATTTTATTATTGCATTGAAAATATAATTTAAAATACCTAGGTCCCAAAAGATGGTATATTAGAGATCCTAGAGTCCAAGAAGTAAAGTAGTACCTTTTCAACTTATATAATTAACACGTTGACTGGTTCATGGACTCTGGCTAAAATACCTAGGTCCGAAAAGATGGTATATTAGAGATCCTAGAGTCCAAGAAGTAAAGTAGTACCTTTTCAACTTATATAATTAACACGTTGACTGGTTCATGGACTCTGGCTTTACGGTCACACGTTACATATTGTTTGAAGCGGCGCATTTCTCCCGGACTAGGAAATACAGAAACTTATTATTATATGGACTCCTAAGTACAGGCCAGAATGTTAGTCTATATGGCCCACAGGACGTGGCGAAAATCTACATATAACTTTTATTTATTGTACTATCGTGTGCAAAAAAAGTCTTATAACGTATTTTTGCTAAAATCTAGTTGTTTACATCTAACATTAATTTTTGTGACACTGTCAGTTATTTGTCAAAATTCAATGCAAGTGTGCAAAAACTAATATGCCCCATATAAGCGATTTAGTTAAAGCTGGAGTTATTGCTAAAGCAGAAGATGGATGGTCAATGAGACAAATTGCATTGCGTTATAATATTAACAAAAATTCGGTGTGTAATATTTAAAAAAAGTGGAGAATAAACAGTACGATTAGTAGAAATCCTGGATCAGGGCGACGAAGGATATCAACTCAACAAGATTTGCAATTGGTAAATACATTAGTAGAAAATCCATTTTACTCAGTTATTCAGGCTGCTGAAGAAACGAATTTTCCTGGATCGAGTAGTACTGGTCGCCGAGAATTGGAGCTATGCTGTCAGCCAGCAACACAGAAATACTTACTTAAAGCTGAGCATAAACAAGCTCAACTAGGATTTCCGCTTGAATTTTTAGTGCAAGATGTAAATTTTTGGAACAATGTAGTTTTTACAGAAGAAAAAACTTTTTAGTCAACACACAGCGGTCGTGTTTGTGTTTACCGACCTCCGAATACTCGATACGATGAGAAATATATATCTAACAATGACAAAAGTGGTAGATTTTCCTTAATATGTGGGCTTGGATATCTGCACGTGGTCCTGGTGTTTTGTGGCATATCGAGGAACGATTTAATAGTGAAACATATATTAGGATTTTAGACAATATTATGCTTCCTTCTGTGCCACAATTATTTCCTAATAATGAATTCATATTTCAACAAGATAATTGTTCCGTTCATACGGCTCATACCGTAACTAACTGGTTTCAAGATAACAACATTAATGTTCTTAACTGGCCCAGTCATAGTCCAGATCTTAACCCCATGGAAGACGTATGGGGACTACTCGTAAGAAGTATCTAAAAACTAAATGTGAGACCACGGAATGCCCAAGAATTACTGGAAATAATAAATAATTAAATAATGCATGGGAAAATATTATTTCTGATGATTATTGTATAAGGTTATTTAATTCTATGCCAAACAGACTCATAGAAGTTATAAATAGAAATGGTGCAAAAACGAAATATTAATAGTTAGTTTCTTGTTAAGTTGGATATCTTTTGTCCCCTGATCCAGGATTTATACTTATTGTGCCGTTTATTCTCCACTTTTTAAAAATGTTAAACACCAAATTTTTGTTAATGGAATAACGAGGTGCAACTTGTCTCATTGACCATCCATCATTTGCTATATCAATAACTACAGCATACAATAAAAAATAAAATAAAAGTGCTAACTGTTTTATTTCGGCTACTCATTACACATTCAAATAGAGACAGATTTACATTAGAAAAAAATAGTTGTCCTATTTTTTTTTTGCTCACGACAGTACACAGTGTTTCGCGTGAACCATATATGAGTCACAGGACTTTGGAAAATATAATTACAGGTTACAGTGGACATGACATGGTTCCTGTTGTGTTATAATATGGACAGTCAACGTGTTTTAAAAAATCTGATTACTAAACTTGAGTAAGGCAACTAGATCAGTCCTAAACGCTGTGCGTGCATATATCGAACTAGCAAGTACTGTCTAGTTTGTTATCCTTTCTTTGCAGTGCGTTACATGTCTGAAAGGTAAAAATATTTCATCATATTCGGAAGTGATGCACCTCATATCTCAATATGCGATTTATAGACCACTAATTGTGTGCCATAAGTTTACTCCCAAAATGTGTGAATTTTTGTTAATTGGGGGTAGTAGAGCACAGAAATGTCCACGCCAGCTCTTTTTTTGGTACAGGGGCGTATGGCAGGCCCCCAAATAAGAAATATGACTTGTAAAAGTAAAAAAAAACAGCCACAAATAAGTCATAGGTTTACGTATGGGGGTTGGAGGGATTTCTTAATTTCCCCCATCATGAATCCAGACTTCCATTCGTTTTGGGTGGTACAAGGAGGCGCTACGCTTGCCCAAATTTGAAAAAAAAGTCAGGTAAAGAAAATGATAAGTTTATGAATGGCAATCAGGAACTTGGTAAATATGAACCTCCTGAGTGTGAAAATACATTCGCCATCTTTGAAAAGTGGTGAGAAGGTCTTGTCTTTCACGATAATTGATGGCGTATCAGCTCTTCCTACCGCATGTACTAGTTACCCTTGTAATTCGATAAATATCATAAATTTATACACTCGCATTTAGGAGGTTCATACTTATCAAGTTCCTGATTGTCATTCATAAACTTATCATTTGTTTTACCTGACTTTTTTTCAAATTTTGGCGAGCGACCTTGTACCACCCAAAATGAATGGGAGTCTGGTTTCATGACATTTGGGGGTAAATTAAGAAATCCCTCCAACTCCCATGCGTAAACCTATGATTTATTTGTGGCTGTTTTTTTTTTTAATTTTACACATTTGGGGGGGCTGCCGTACATCCCTGTACCAACAAAAAGGGCTGGCATGGACATTTCTGTGCTCTACTACCCCAAATTAACAACAATTGGGTTGTTGACGAATTTTCAAAAATGGTGAAATATGGTATTGGAAGCGTTAATTTAGTTGTTATATGTTTAATTTGAAAGAAATATTCTAAGCGCAACATATTAAAAAAAATTATTAAAATTTGACTATTTGAATGTAGCACGAAAACGGAAGTGACATCATAATGGCAGTTAGATGTGAAGTTATATGCAGAACATAAGAAGAGGAACAAGTTGACATTGTTGACAATAAAGAAAATAACCTCAAATATCAAAATTGAATTTGACTTTTAATTAGAAGTTTTTAGCGTTTGGTATTTATTTTTTTTCAAAATGACTGAGGCAGGATTTATAAAAACCAAATCTGATATTTTACTTTCTATAGATATGTTTATGGTCAGCGAATTTTTAAAAAGAGATGATCGCTTTAACATTGCAGAAGTTAGAAGTGCAAAAGTTGCGAGCTACGTTACAGCCAGGGGCGGACTGGCCCACCGGGACGAATCCTGGTGGCCCGCTCCAATAGTGCGCCGCTGGCGCCGGCTGCTTGGCAAGATGACCGGCTAATAAAGTAATAATTAAGTGGCCTGCGAGTTCTAAGATCCAGCGCCGCTAAACTGTTGTCAGTCCGCCCCTGGTTACAGCTACAGTTTTAATTATAAATATTAGAAAAAACAGTTACCCGTTCATTTTTACGTTCACCATTGATTACTGGAACACTGAAGAAAAGTTTTTTCGGTGAATTGGTGGTATTATTTACACAGTACAGCACAAAACACCACTTAAACTTAGATTTATCCATGACTTTATGCCGCTAAAATAAACCAAAATATAACCTAGAAACGTCAATTAAATTTGACATTACGTTTGTTCACACAGTCTGAACTACTGCACCAGTGTAGATAATAGAAGGAGATAGAGTGAGACTATACATAAGTTGAAGAGCACTGGTGCATATAGTGTGGGGTTTTTGAACAAACTTATTAAATATAGTGTCAAATTCAATTGACGTTATTCTTTTTTTTTCTCCGTCGCTATCAACAGTTTATAACTTCGTATCGTTTTTTCGTCATTTAATAACTAACTTCTTTGCAGACTGCCGTTATGTTGTCACCTCCGTTTTAAATGCATATTTTTAAAATTGATATTGTAATATTATAAGACTTTATTTTCAACTTTTACAAGTTTCCAATGATTTTTTATGAAGAAATGTTATTGTTAAACACAGATTCTATTAAAATTTTAACTTAGTGCAACAACCCAATTCACACATTTTGAGAGTAAACTTATAACACACAATTAGTGGTCGGCGGGCTCCTTGTCTATGGATTGAGTTTAAGAGGAGACAACGTCAATCACAAAGTTTCATCGGTAAAGCTAAAGATGAAATGGGGCGAAGGGTATGCAGTGTGGCTATTATAGGGCATCTGCACGTAACGTCCCAAAAATGTGTTTCTTAAGATTTAAGAGTATTACGCAGCTATTATTAAAATTTCTGCCTGGTTCCGCTATTTTCAAGTAAAATCTAGTTCAGTGTAATGTTTATGAAGTTCTAAATATTTTGTCCCAATAAAATAGGACTCTTTTTGAAGGTTGGAGATCTAACCTGTAATAGCAGTCTATTTTTATTAATCAACAATATTGAAAAATTATTTACGTGAATTTTTAAATATTTGCTTGGAGCCAGTACGACTCCAAGCTAAAAATGCGTATACAAACATTGAAAATGAGAATAAACTTAAAATTACATGATGCAGATGCCCTATAGATCATTTTCGATTGGATGAGGTCAAAATCAGCTGACCGAAAATGATCTATTGTAGTGCTGTAGGTGGCATCATCTATTAAAAAGCATTGTATTAAAAATCTTGGCTGGGAAAAAGCAGTTTTAGCCAAACGGCTGGCGTTATTAAACTGAATAAAAGATATTCTTGTAAGTACATGAATACTATTCTATTCTATTGAAGAAAGTTTTTAGCTAAAATTTGTTTATTACAAAAACTCTCTTCACATTGGCTCATTGCCGTCTGCTCTCCTTTGATTTGATCACCTTGCTCCCTCTTAACCCTTTCACTGCACACGGCCCATGTGCCGTGCGCAATTATTTTGCCGCTAGCGAGTAGTATAGTCGTCTGGAGCAGTATAGTCCGAAGGGGTATCTTTTTTTATAGTTTTTTTTTGTAATACCTATATCTTTCTCGTACAAAAAAAATAAAATAAACAATTTGGTCATGTTTGGTTTGGTTCATGTTACGACTTATTTTTACTAGTTTAAAAAAAAATTGTCAAAATAAAGCATATAATTTTGAAAAAAATCATAACTTGTACAAACTAAAAGATCTATTTGGTATGGTGCTTAACAGAAAAAAAAAAGTCTCCGTTGCAACGCGATTGCAATCGGCCGACTCCCACCCATAGACACGAATCAAGCGAGTAAATCCGGCAAGAGCAGTCAGATCTTATTTAATTTTGAACCGCGAGTTATCTCGTCTGGAGCAGTTAACCTGTTGGCGAGTATATTCGTCTTGAGTAGTGAAAGAGTTAAGAGAAAAACATTTTTTATTTGTAATTTTACAAAAAAATGCCAAAGAAATACAATTTTTGTTTTATTTATTTAAAACAGACACATCTGTAACAATTAAAACTTCAATATTAATACAGTGCATTCTTAAAATTGGAAAACAGCAAAGAAAGTATGTTTAATTTTATAAAGAAATATCAAAAGAATTTTTTCTTCAAGCGTATTAAAATATTTAAATTATGTCACCAAAAACAGAAGTAGAAGTAGGACATTGTTTTACTAGTAACAAAATGTTAGTACCGAACGCCACTGTAGTGGACATTGTTTTACTAGTAACATAATGTTAGTTCCGAAAGCGCCGCCGTAGTGGGTATTGTTTTACTAGTAACATAATGTTAATACCGAAAGCCACCGGTGGCGCGCTATCCACTAGCCACTTGTCATATTGTGTCAACATGTAAGACTGTAGTTTGAATATTTGTACATTTATGATAAATAAATGAATTTTTGCATTTTAATATGCTTGAAGAAAAAATAATATATATTACACGGAGTAGAACGCCTTTTTTGTGTTTCGCCCAGTTTGCGGCTTCGGCTTCGCCTCAGCCGCAAATCCTGGGCTTAACACAAAAAAAGAGTGCGTTCTACTCCTAGTAATATAATATACTATTACTTAATTTAAAATGGACAAATCATTAATAAAAACCTCAATACTAATACAGTGAGTTCCTAAAATCAATTTTTCAATTTCATTATTTTTCCCGTAATTAGAACACTTTTATAAACTTTTACAGTATAGTTGCTTTTGGCTTGAAAATATCAAATAATAATTTAATGTTAGAAATAATTTAAAATACTGTTACTTTGCCAAAAATGTTAAGCCTGCAAAAAATATATATACAGGATATTTTCATCAATTTGTAACTTTAACAATGTGTATCTTTTTCTGTGTTGGTCTTTTATTAAATTTTCTTTTAAGTCGACTTCTTATTTAAAGGTGCATGTATGGTTGAAATTTTTCGGGTAAGTTGCGTTACACCCTGTATATTTAATACAATCTTATGGTATGGCGCAATGTTGATAAAAATTATGATTAAAAAAAAATAAAAATTGACGATTTATTTTAAAAAATTATATTTTATAAATAAAAATGCTTATTTGACTTCTTAACTTTTCATATTGTATTTTCCTAATAAATAATAACAAAATGTCTACATAATTATGTTAAAACTGAAAATTAGCTTTTTTGGCACCGCAAGTCAAGAAGCCACTTGCGAGCTTGTTGGAACTGGCAAATTCTGGTCGACTATATAAGAAAAGGAGAGAGTTTTCATGGGGGTCCGTGCACCCCCCCCCCCTTTTAAAAATTTTTATTGTTCAAATAGGCATATAAAGTCATGAAACGTCGAGATTTTAAGTTTGAGGGAAAAAAAATTTCTGTCTGTATATTTTCATCTTGTTCCGTCGAAGGGTTGGGGGGTAAATTGGGATAAATTTGGGGTAAATAGGTAAATCAAGCAGGTAAGAGTCCATAAAATTGGTATTTAGTATATACAAGAGAAGCTAAGGTCTCAAAAAAAATTTTGGCATTAGCCACCCCCCATTACCACCCCACCCCATTATCAAAGGGGATGGAAAAAAATGTGATTTAGTCTGTGTACAAGAACCAGAAACCTAAAAATATTTTTTTACTTCATCCACCCCCACTACCACCCCCTATCACCACCCCCACCTCACTACCAATGTGGGGTATCGTTTTATGGTTTTTTGGGATAGAGGATTTCAAATACTATATTATTAAAGTTCCATAAACAATTATTTCGACATACAAAATTTTTTCGTTGTGAGTGAATTGGATAGAAAATCTGGATGTGGAAGTAGTGATTCCTTGGGCAGCAGTTTTTTTGTAAAGTAATACATACATAAACATTTCAGAAGCATCAATAGATTTCTAGTTTATATTTAGGTTGACAACTAGGCTAGCGACTTTAATTTTTTTTGGTGGGTTATTGTTTATAATAGTGCTAAAACCTTTTCTAATGTGAGCCTCGGATTTTAATAAAAATATACAAATTAAATAATTAATGTTTATTTATATAGTTCTTATTCGTTATTATTTAATTGAATAAATTTGATTTAATAGAGTTCAAGTAATTCTCCCATTCAAATTTATCAAATTTGATACAATCTTCCATACAATTTTGTACAACGGCAGCACTGATTTCGTTTCTTTTATCGTAAATAATCAGATACTGCAAGTCGAGCGTAGGTATAATTATTAGCATTTACTTTCTGCAAATGCACTTACTTTTTTTGTGATAATGTGGTCCTGAGAGACTCCGGGAAATGGAAGTACTGATGTTCGAGACGTTCGAGTTGTTTGACAATTGACATTCAACCATAGTACAAGAATGCAGTATTCTTTTCGAAATAAACAACATTCTTCAGTGAATAAAAGATATAAAGATATTTATGTAAATATCTATATAGTGTGAAATGCGTACCAAATAACGCTAAGGCACGGAATCGCTTGCTTTACGTGTTAATACATACAGTCGCAAACAAAAATCAACTCAAAGTAAATATAGTAGAAGATATATTGGTATTGGTCACGTCACGCTTTTCTACCAACTTCACTAACAGCTGTTACCTGTGATTTTTTGATATCAGTTATTAAATCACAGTTTGTGATATATCACCCTCCACTGGTTTTTAACTTCATTTAATACTTAGTACTGACTCAACGTATACGTATAAATAAATGTCTAGTTGAGGCAGAAAAGAAGATGGGGTTTGGCAACATTTTATCAAAAAAAAAAGTTATGGGCAAACTTGGATGCCATGCAGTATGTAAAAAATGTAGTAACATTTAGGGGTTTCTCGACAGGCTTAGAAACCACTGGTCAACCTGTAAAAATCAGTCAAGTGAAGGTGAAAAAATTAATGAGTGCCAAGCCAGTGTAAGCCAAAGTGAAAATTCCCAGTGAACTGCAAGCAGAAATTTGAGGGGTAGTAGTTGCAGTAGCACTAGTTTAAGCTCCTGTGTTAGAAGAACATGTCGAGACAAAAAGAAAGAATTAGACAATCATATAGCCAGAGCCATTTTTGTAACAAATTGTTCCTTTAAGCCCATAGAACACAGAGAAGTTCGAACAGCGATTGACATGTTAAGACCAGTGTGTGTCCCGCCTTCTAGGTTTCAGTTATTATTATTTTAAATGAAATATTTGAAGAGGAGGAATCAAAGTGCTTTGAAAATTTATCAGATCAATCAGATTGTATGGCTCTTGATGGTTGGTCAAATGTCCATGATGAACCGATAATATGTGCGGTGTTGATACTAGAAAATGGAAACAGTTTTCTTCTAGAAGGTATAGATACATCTGGGCATTCACGCACACTGGTGATTATCTTGCAAACTTGGCCATCGATCTAATAAATAAGTGCAACAATGAGTATAAATGCAAAGTTACTAGTTTGCTCACAGATAATGAGGCAAACATGAACAATATGAGGGAAAAAAGTGCCGAGGCCCTGGATTACATACAGGTGTTCTACCCATATACTGAATTTGCACGTTATCAAATTTCATATGTAGACTTACTATAGAAGAGACGAGAATTGAAATATTTACTGAAAGGGGCGGTGTGGTGGGTTAATCGAGTGGTTAGAAATATTCTTAAATTGTTTGCTGTATTTTTCAATTTTAAGAACATCCTGAATTGATATTGAAGTTTTCATTACATATTTGTCCGTTTTGAATCAAGCAAACATTTTCATTCCTTTGACAATTTTTTGTAATTACAAATAAAAAAAATTCCCCTTGTAAATTCAATCCAGGAACATATAGTCCACAGTACAGCCTTTTATTTTAATGATTAGTAACAGGCTGAATTTTCGTGAGTAGCTTCGTTTTGACGAGACGCCCCAACTTTCCTCTCTGCGAAAATTCTTCGTAGTAGTAGCTTGGGTATATATATCGCTACCTGAGGATCAGATTTTTTCAGATTTTCTGGTTTTTACATGACGTTATTCTATGTCCACAGAGCTACTTAACAATCAAACCGATTTTCTCTCTATGTCCAATTTTTTTGAAAAACTGTTAGAGGTAGTGAAGAATCAATACATATATTAGAATCTACTATTGACAATTACTTACATAAATAAACAATTAAATGTAAAAATTGCACCCTTCACTATGTATCAGTTGCTTGAAGTTTCAAATCGCTCTCCTACACAATTACTGAAAATGGACATAGAATAATCTGATTCTCATGTAGCGATATGTCGATTGGGTGATTGTTCAAATTTTATTAGTAACAGTTAGTTTTTTAGTTAAATCTTGAGATAATTTGATAAAAAACACGAAAAAACGTTTGTACTACAAAATCGATGGTTTGACCAAAAGGTCCCCCATCCCCAACAAGTCCAAATAACGAGGTCTCAAAAATGGTTAGTAACCAGCTGATTTTTTTACTATTGCTTAATAGATGTTTTTAAAATTAAAGGGTCACATTGTCCTACAAATTGAATAGTATATTTTTCCAGTCCTACGCTCGGAAATTGTCAGTTCCACGGTAACACTTTCATTATTAGTAACTGTAGTACAAAGATAATACATGATAGGTTAATGTATTCTCTGCCCCAATAAAATAGTGTCCTACAAAAAAATTGGTACGTATTGCTAGTCCGACAAAAATTATTTTAAATAACGAATTATTTTATAATTGCGGTTTTGGTAAATTAATATACTTTTATTACTTAAGCAGAATTCTGATATCTACCAAATTTAGCACATACATTCAGATATTTACATTCGTTGCGAATATTTGAATTTTTCATGCACTTTTATATGTTTTATTAAATGTTCGACTACAAGACCGAAAAATTTTCTTTATAATTCTAATGTAATATTATTTTTAATGTTTGTGTTTGTTTAATTCGAAAATAACATAATTTATATGAAAAGTTTATGAAAAAATTGGGGAAATTACTAAAAAAAAATTATATAAAAAAAATCTTTTTTTGAATAGCCAAAACCAGAAAAACATTCGCCTCCTGTAAATGCAAAGCGACCTATCTGCGGTACCAAAATATGCGAAAAAAATCAATCATATTACGCATTTTTTTATTGGAAAATTTCGTTAATGAAACTTGTTCAGAATTATCCAAAATTTAATCAAAATAAAAAAATTGAAAAATTACAATTTTAATTTTAAAAATAATTATTTAAAAAAAAACTGCAAATTGCTTGACTGGCAGCTTGGGTTAAATTTCAAAAGAAAATAGTCATAGTACAGTTTTCTAAACAAAAAACCCATTAAAATGACATTTTTTGACTTGGACATTATTTTAATCAAAATTTCAATATCGTTTTATTTCGATTCAATTTTGGACTTACGGTTTTTGAACAATTCTGAACAAGTTTTATTAACAAAATTTTCCGATAAAGGAATGCCTAATATGATTTTTTTATTATTTCCGCATATTTTGGTACCGCAGGTGGCTCTGCATTTGTAAGTCACACTGTATATTCAACTGTTTTAAAATTATTGGAGAAAATTTGTATGATCTGCTTTTCGTATGTTTTTTTACGTGTTTAAAAAAAATTATAATTTAAAAAATGACACGGGCTGGCCATTAACAAGCATTTTAGGATTTACGCACTTCTAGGTGTAATTTAATATTTTTTAACAGACTATAAATTATTAAAATATATTAAATCATTAAAATATTCGATTTCGGAACACCTCTATTATTAATTTTGTACAACTTATTTTCATCAACTCAATTAAAATATTTAAAAAATAATATAAAACTTTACCTATGGAATGAAATTTCAAAATAGGTGTTTTTAATTTTTTATCAATAAATAAATAAATTCTTTATTAACCATTATCTGATACATTACATGTATATATGGTAAGTCAAAACTAAAAGTAGTAAAACATAACATTATAATAAACACAACATATTATAAATATAAAATATAGATCATAGAAATTGTAAAATATATACCACTTTTTTTGTAGGACATTAGTAAAATCGTGTCCCACACTTTATTCCCAAGAGAAAAAAACGAAAATTAGGTTGTTACTAATGAGAAAAGTGTTACCGTGGAACTGGCAATTTCCGAGCGTAGGACTGGAAAAACATACCATTCAATTTGTAGGACAATGTGGCCATTTAATTTTAAAAACATTTATTAGGCAATAGTAAAAAAATCAGCTGGTTACTAATCATTTTTGTGATCTCGTTATTTGGACGTGTTGAGGGTGGGGGACGCTTCGGTCAAACCATCGATTTTGTAGGACGAACGTTTTTTCATGTTTTTTATCAAATTATCTCAAGTTTTAACTAAAAAACTAACTGTTACTAATAAAATTTGAACAATCAATTTTCGAGCAGAGAAAAGTTGGGCGTACTGTCAAAACGAAGCTACTCACAAAAATTCAGCTTGTTACTAATCATTAAACAAAAGAGTGCTGTACTGTGGACTAATACTGTATATTTGTAATTCCGTCTTGGTGATGAATAAATATATTATTATTCCCTAATTTGTTAGATAATCAGCCCCTAGCAGTAGGCGTTTAGGCTTTCCAATTTCATTCCAAGCAATGGCAATATGAGAGCATGGTGTTGGCGCCTCTTAACAGTCAGCCTTGTGCAACCTCACAACACAGAGTGAACCCAGCAGAGCTGCATTCATTATTATTATTATTATTATTAAACAAAAACATTTTTAAGAAAAAAATAAATTGGACTACACTTACTTGAATAGTCTTATCAAACCAACGATTTCCTGAATTAGCAGAACTACCTCCACCATGAATACACAGTTTGCTTGCCATACTTCTTCGGCAGTCATTTCCAGGCATACAACTATCCAAGCAAACCAAAAATAATGATTCCTCTATTTCATGTATGGATTTTTTATTTAACGGATCTGAAATTATAGAGAATAGCTAATCACATTATACTTGACCCATTTTCATATATTAGTAGGGCCATCCCGCACATCTGAATCGTAATATTCTAATGAATTTGGTGAACAGTTTAAAGGCTCTAATTAATAAATAGTGACAAAATTTTAGTTTATCGTTTATCTTTCCAATACTTCCCAACTAGCAATTTGGTATTTTATAAAAGTTGCAGAAATATTTCAGACACAAATTTTATAAAACATTAGTCTCAGAAACACTTTAAAAACGTTGTTACGACAGCTATAAATGTAAAATTGGCACCCACCATCTTATAAAATAGTTTAGTCATTGTTGATATTTTGTAAAATCTATTGCAACCATTACAAAATAATTGTAAAAACAATTCCCCAGGCTCTAAGAAAATTCCGTACCACCACTATAAAACAGTTTTATTGAAGCTTCATTTAATTGCGTTATAAAGCACATACTTCACTGTTTGTTATTATTGCTATAAAGCACCAATAAAATAAAACAATTTCTTAAATGTATTCAAAAAGTCGCATACATATACTACAAATATATAATATGCTGATCTCTATAATACCAAGCTTTCAGTGATTTTACTGGATAAAGGATAAGAATTTACTTCATAATTATTTTAGAGACATGTTAACTCATACAGTTTGCAAATTTTTTATACGAAGGAAATTTTACTACGAATAGGGTATTTTCCTTTTTTTTTAAATTCAGTTTTGGTGCTATATATCAAGTAATGTTATTATTTTAACAATTACTGCATAATCAATTTAAACCAAAACAATAATTTCGTAAATAAAAAATAAGAATACGCCCGTCTAGACACACATTTCAAATGATTTTATTTGGCGGGAAATAATTTAATCAATCATAGAAAACTTTCGCTTAGACTGTAACTATCTTATATGAATGCCAAATTGTGTATTTACTTTACATTATTTTACCTATAACACTTCTATTTTTCTCAATAGGTATTTTGAATATTAATAAATATTATACACATGTATTTAGAAGGAATTAAAAGGTATTTATATTTGTTAATATGTAGAAGTTATCTTAAAAATGTAAACAAAACTTACGGCGAGGGTTATGTGGCAACATTTTTTGCATGCCGCCAGCTGACACTTTTTGTCACAATACAAGTGAAAAAGATATATTGGTTAGATTTATTTGTTGTTTGTTTATGTGTCGTTTGACTTTTACTTTATCAATAAACTATTAAGATGGAGTTGAATTTTGTGAAAGGAGATTTGTGCAATTTGCCCAAAGTTGATTATGACTTGATAGATTCTTTCTATAACAAAATTTGGATTTTTGAAGGGATGGGATCAAAAATATTGGAAGCTTGCTACCAAGTTCTTCGAATATCAATTTTTTCGGAACAGTTACAACATTTTTTTCCCGAAGCACTTATATTTTTGTGTTTCCACAACTTTTATAAAACACCTTTTAAATGACATTATCTACTATTTGTAAATTACAGCAAATACATCGATGAAAGAAACTGAAATGCTTCAAATCAACACGACGGCGACGTTAGAACACACCTGTCATTTGACTAGCAGTTGACATTGTTGTCATATTTTGCTAAATATGTTTTTAAAAATCTAATCGGCATTAAAAATTATCTAAAATATTTAATAATTCCCGCCTATTATTATTTTTTACGTGAGAAAATTAAATTTCGTGGATAAATATATTAAAATTGATTTAATAAATAAGCTTTATACTCCTGTTTTCTTCAATTATCTTTGCTAGAACTAGAGAAGGAATTTCAACTTGGCAACACCACACTGTTTTGTATAAAACCATTCTATCAACAAATTCATACAGTCCTACGTCATCGGCCAAACTAGCTATGTCACCAATTTAAAACACTGCTCCACTTATTTTAACTGTTTTCTCAAAAAATTGATAATTATTTTCACGGAAATCTGTATCTGGAAGGCTTGTTTGTATGATATAAAAAAATAGTAAAATACCCCATTATGCTGTGTTTTTGACGAATTATAAATGCTTCTCATGTTTACTGAAGGTTTCTAGTAATTTTTGGAATTTTATAAAAATGGATTTCACATTTTAAAATTTTTTGTAATGAAATTTAATGCCAGTTTGTTTTAATCATCATAATTTTATAATTAGCACGTATTAATTACCATAAATATTTTAAAAATGTGATTTTTAAACTTTTTGTCTTGTCATATTTACGACCTCAAACGCTGGTTTCATGAAATGGCTTCCTTTTATAAAATACTTTTGTGTTAAATACAAGCATATTAAGATAATTAAACTATAGGCGATTCTTACAAAACATCTATAAAATAACATGTCTTGGGGGTGACGGTCTTGTGACAGGGCCGTATCTTAAGTGAAAAATGTAACAAATTTTTTTCACAAATGTCTTATTTTGCATTTTTGTTATAACTTATAAGCGAAGAAAAATAACCGGAACAAACATTTTGATAAAAACTGTAATTTATTGTAACTATTACTGTTAAATTGCGTAAGTTTTCATTTTAGCACTTTGCTCATTTTATGAAAATTTTCACTAGTAATCTCCCTAGTGTTTGAAAAATTTCTGGTAATTAATTAAAGCATGTGGGACATTCGGTAAGAAAATTTCACTCCTAAATTAAATGAAAAGATAAATAATATAAGAATGACAGATGTTTTAGTAGTCTGTGTATTGCATAGAAATATTGGGTTGATGTTTTGAATATAGAGGTAAGGATGGAGGTTCAAATAAGAAGCGACGGAAATGCATGTAGAATTTGGGTTATTTGTAAACAAATTTTTATCAAGAAACATAAAAGATTTAAACAACAAAACACACTTTCCAAACAACTGTTGATGTCAACCTTCTTGTCATCAGAGATCAGCTTCCCTTCTGAAAAGAGAATCTTTAGTTTTAAGAAAAAAAAAACTGTATTTATAGTTTATCTTCCTCTTGTACTTTTCTTATGTCTACTTTTGCTATACATTTTAGTTTTAAAATTACATAAAGAAGCAAGCAGCACACACAACAGGTGATTTAAAATTTTTTGAAAAGAACCAAGCGACCAACATGAACCACTGACAAAATATAAATGGGACCAAGTGGTCATCTGTTGCTTGGGCTCTATTGTAGAAAATGGGGATGTCTGTATTTTGGTCTCTGTCATTTGGTTCAACTACCAACTGTGGACGCCAGAGGCTTTCCATCGCTTGGATCTTATTTTAGTACCTAAATAGAGTTGCTAGAAGTTGATTGATGTAGTTAACTCAAAATTTCAATTTCAATGCTTCCTTTTCCAGTAACTACATCCATATAAATGTTAAAATTACGAGCTTCTCTATTTTTCTATATTCATTATTACCTTTCATAAGTTCACAATAGGCCTTGTACCAATTATCCCTTTTATCTGAAGATAAAACTCCTACAGGACATGCCTTATCCACTGATCCTTCCACAATTACATTTAAGTAATTTAATATCTGTTTCATGCTAGGAACTTCCCCAGCTGCATTCATCACTTCTAATTTAAAAAACTAAAAAGAGTATGGTTAGAGAATATTATTTAGGTATTATAGTGGACGTAAGGAGTCGGGATTTTCCCGAAAAAAAGCAAAATCGTGTTAAAGTTATGAAACCTATTCCCCCTCCGTTTTCGAGGGTGCTGCACACGAATAACAGAGGGTGAAAAAAGTTTTTAGTCATGCACCCCTGAAACGGACAAAAACCATTCCTTTTTGCTTATTTCTCATATGATAGCTTGGCATCTACTATTTTTGCAGGGATTCTTTGTTTTTTCATGGGGATATAACAGATGGTGAAAGCTGATGTCAGGTAGTAAACCGCAACCGCCCTTGGAATCTACCCTGTCAGGAGGTGTAAAATTGTTCCTGTTTTTCTTGTTAAAGACTCCCTTCACTCATAAATTGTCGGAAACCACCCCTTTCATAATAATAATAGGTAGCGACTTGGCTGATATTGGGGACTCGTACTATCATTTTATTTGTTTTTGCCACCCTGGGTAAATCTTGTGTCCTCGAGGTATCCGTAGTCCATCAATTTCTCTCTAGGTACATTGTGGGCATAAGATTAAAGTGCTGATAACCCCGGAGTCTATCCATTTCTCTAGGAGCGATCAGTGCATATGCCGCTGATATTAGAGATTTGTACTATCATTTCATTTGTTTTCTGGGTAAATCTCGTGTCCTCAGGGTGAATGAATATATCAAATAACGGTTGCTTAGAACCAAAATTTTCAGAAGAACAAGGAAAAACCACCCCTTTTTGCTTATTTAAAGACTGTAATTGTAATTGTAAAGGCAGATGTGCGAAACAATGCGGATGTATAAAATTAGGTTTACAGAAGTAGCTTTTTTTTGTAAGACTTGTCAAGGTAAATTTTGTGAGAATTGTGCGCCAGAGGAGAAAGATGATGAACCAAGCACAGAAACAAACAAATCCAATGATAATAGTTATGATAATGCTGTAAACTTCCTAAATTTTATGCCCGAAGTGTATGGTTCCGATCATGAATCGGAAACGGATGATGCATGCGATGAAGAAGGAGGCAATAGCATTGAATGTGATGTTCATGTTGAGGAATATGAACCATGTAATTCTCTTTGTAAACGCCCTAGGTTATATTAATGTCTTGTAAAAAATATTATATTAAACTCAAAATCGTGCCTTGTATATACCGGGTGCCACAGAATAGTGGCTCCCCCCTCATTTCCTTAATTTTTTAACTTATCCATTTGAAATTTGGGGTGCATAAACTACCTGTAAAAATTGATTTTTGGACATAAAAACGGTATGAGACCATTTCCGGTTTACCCGGAAATTACCGCAACTTTCGATTTTTAAACGGAACACCCTGTATATTTTTACATATTTGGATTCAAGACAACATTCTGAGTATACCATAAGATTTTGGCGAGTTTTTGAGTTGATGTTCAGTTTTTTTAAGCATTTTAAGACATTCGCCTAGAGTGCTTTGGAATACCAAAATTTTTTCTAAGGCAGGTAAAGTCCAAGGGAAAAATATAATTTTTCGTTTAATTTCAATAATAATTATTAAGAAGCCTCCAAAATTGAACATATCACTTTTTTATCGAAAACTTCTTTTTTCAAATGGGAAGGTGGTGGCTCCTAGTGTTCAATAAATTACAGATTTTTTTCATCTGAATTCATTGATATCCATTTCAAATCTATGCTATTTGTTTTCCTATTTTATTAAATTTATTTAAAAATAAAAAATCACTTTCAAAATAATTTTTATTGATCCTTATACTTTGCACTAGTACTCATATCTATTAAGAAACAAAAGAAAGAACCAAAAGGCTATTATTCACAAAAAGGTAGTAATTCACATTTCATTATTAGACAGATTTTTGCAAAAGCAACTACGTTAAAGTTCAAGAAAAAGTATATTGAGTGATTATACAGGTAAACCGGAAATGGTCTCATACCGTTTTTTAGGTGCAGAAATCTATTTTTACAGGTAGTTTATGCACCCCAAATTTCAAATGGATAAGTTAAAAAATAAAGGAAATATAGGGGAGAGCCACTATTCTTTGGCACCCGGTATACAATTTATTAAAAACAGAAATTTTTATCAATAGTATTCTCTTCCATATATCCCGTTTTAAGGAACACGAATTTACTTGCAAGGACAGGTTCATTTTTGATGAGGATGTAAAATGGACAAATGGTGACTTTGAAACCACTCCCACTCAATATACAAATTAGAAAATAAAAAAAATTAATTTTTCTTACCCTCCCTGGAGAGGTGGAACCAACTCCCAGAAGTTGTTACAATTCACTCTTACCATTATCCTTAATCAACATCCTCCAAAACAGGGGGTAAATGTCTTTAACAAGAAAAAAAAAAGAAACAATTTTACATCCCCTGATAGAGTCTACTACCTGACATCAGCTTTCACCATCTGTTACATCACTATGAAAAAACAAAGAATCCCTGCAAAAATAGTCGATGCCAAGCTGTCATACGAGAAATAAGCAACAAGGGCTGGTTTTTGGCCATTAAAGGGGGTGCGCATGACCGAAAACTTTTTTCACCATGTTATTCGTATTCAACACCCTCGAAAACGGGGGGAGAAATAGGTTTCATAACTTTAGCACGATTTTGCATACTTTCCGACTCCTTACTTCCACTATTAAGCAAATCAGAGCTTTACACACTTTTTTATTTATTATGAAAATACCTTCTTACTGTATATTGTTGCCCTAACCTGGGCACGCTAATATGCTAGTTACATAAATATTTTAAAACACTCATTATTGGAGTACCAATCAAAACTACTCTTCTAGCTAATACTGACGAAGTATTGAATTACATGACAGGATTCTTAGCATTTTGAGTAGTATATTAGCGTGACCCGATTAAGATACCAATATACAGAAAGTAGATAATTTCATATTAAATAAAAATGTGTGAATAACTGAATTAAAATAAATGATTTAAGTATTTTCAATATATTTTTTTTTCTTTAAAATGTTAAGAACCCTATCATATAATTCAATACTTCGTCAGTATTAGCTAGAAGAGTAGTTGTTTTGATTGGTTCTCCAATAATGAGTGTTTTAAAGTATTTACCTAACTAGTAGTAGTAGTATATTAACGTGCTGCCCAGATTAGGGCAACAATATACAGAAAGTAGGTATTTTTACAATAAATAAAAAAGTGTGTAAGTTGTGATTTGCATAATACCTAAATAATATTCTCTAATCATGATAAAAGCAAATAAATAAAAAAATAATCAATTGTAAAAGTATGGTTAGATAAATAAATTTTACACAGTATACACCAGAGCTTGGAAGCATTTTGGAAAAAGGATTCCGGTTCCAGGACTTCTGGATTTTAGGTTCCAGTTCCAGGATTTTTAAAATTTTGAGTGCTGGTTCTAGGAAAACGATGAAAAAATTCATTTCTAATTCCACAATTTTACTAATTCTAACATATAATAGACAAGGGACCGCCTGCTTTACATCCCCTCTGAAGGATGGTACATCCATTACGTAATCCTGGTCTTGAAGTTACATAGCTTCCGCGTATCCGCTAATATGTAAGCCGCTAGAAGATGGAACGAGATCGCTGTGTTTCCCAAGATGGATTTCACCCATCCAAGTACTAACCGCGCTGCACGTTGGTTCACTGGAGTATCGAAATACAATCACAGTCAAGACGTCTCCACGCTTGCCCCTTTACATTTCTTTAATTGGCATAAAAAGTTAAGCTAGCGCGTGCTGTCAAAGTGCCACGTTTTTTGCTTTTGGTCGAACAATCAGGACACCGGCAGATACAAAGTACCACCGAAGTTTGGTGTTATTGACAGGTTTAAGTAAATACCTCTTATATCCACTTGTTGTTGTAGAGTTCACTAGCATAGGGTCAATGTCTTTTCGACTTATTTTGCTATTTTTGTAGTGTGATTTGATTAAAACCAAAAAGTCATTTCTACCCTCTCCAGCTTTGCTGTCAATAGTGTCAATCCCAAGTCTGATAAAGGAAGGGGGGAAGTGATATGGTTGTACCACGTTACGTCAGATTGGTTAAGGTCATGGCACACATTTCTACAAAAAAATAAGTAATTTTTTTGGTCATATTTTTTTAATTTTTAATTTTTTTAACTCCTTTGGGAGGGGACAACCTACTGATAAATTTTCTGCATGTTGTAGTAAATCACCCTGAATACATGTGTATGTATGTGAATCTGTCTGTGTGGAAGTAAACACGCATATAGAGTTTCTATAATAAAAATTTACAACAAATTTTAAACGGTTTTGATCCTGATATTCTTGACGTGGTTTAATGGAAGACGGAACGGGGTCTATTTTATTATTTATTTTCAGTTTTGTTTAATTTGTGTTGTATTTTGTAGTTTGATTTAAAAATATTGAAAATATATTCTACTACTTTAATTTTTGGAGACATATAAAGTGATTAGAGAAATTTTAGACTGGTGAAACCTGAAACAGAACTATTAGTAGTACTTCTATACTTTTTCGCACTCGGCATAGTTTCGACCGAACAAAGTTGTCCATTATTAAGAGGCATACTACAACTGCAAAAATTGTTTTTATTATCTCTTGATAATAGCAACAGTGCTGTCAAATACGTTTCAAATGTGAAAAGTGTCGTTTTAGTTGGTGCTACTAATTATTCTGTAAAATTACTGAGTAAAGGGTCCCGGAACAAAACTGATGAAAATGGTGTTTCGGTGGAATCGGCTGAAACTTTGCTGTTTTGTAGTTCCAGTCATGCTGATCAAAAGTTCTCATCACATCGAGTCGACCCTATGGACAGTTTTTGAGATACAGCTTGTCAAAGTTAAGTAGAGTGCGATTACTTAAAGAAGATAACATCGTCATAGAATGCGCAGAGACCGATATCGTTACCGCATGCTCGTTACCTAGGTAACGATTCTATTTTTACAGCTGCATGGGCGTCGCACTGCCTACTACCATTAATATTTAAATAAAAAATAAAAGACATAAGAAATTAATAATAATAATAATAATTAACTTTATTCCCAAGAAACTATACAGTTTATAATGCAAAATATCGATAGCCTCCTCAGCTACGGTAAAAAATATTTTTTTAAAATAATGCAAAAATAAGCTTGTATTATTGTCAATATTCCTATAAAGTCGCATCCCTGTAAATCAAAAGGTTTTTGAAATATAAAATAATAATCAGTTTTTGGGTGCCATTTTCACATTTTTGCATGTAGAATCTACACCAGAAGTTTCACTGATATTTCCGGAAAACCCTGTATACACTGGCACATACATACACACAGACGCACGCACGCACATACACAAACATGTTGGAAGCCAATTAGGACCTTCAAGCACTTCTGGAGCGAAAACCATTCATAGGATCGACTTAGTGCAATAGAAATTCTTGATCAGAATGACTTTAACTACAAAACAGCAAAGTTTCAGCCAATTCCACCGAAGCATGCCGAAATATGACATATACAGTGTTTCACTTGAAATGTTAACACCTCAATAACTTTTTTATTTTTTTTTTCCAATTTGAATCAAATCTTACTCAAATATGGAACAAATTAGGATCTACTTATGACTAGAAAAACATTTGCCTTCTATAAATGCAAAGTCACTTGCGGTACCAAAATATGCTGAGAAATCAAAAAATCATATTAGGCATATTTTTATCGGAAAATTTTATTTGTTAATGAAACTTGTTCAAAATTGTCCAAAAACTTTAAGTCTAAAATTTAATCAAAATAAAAAAAATATCGAAATTTTGATTATAATATTGTTAAGTCCAAAAATATCATTTTAATGGGTTTTTTGTTTAGAAAACTATGACAATTTTGTTTGAAATTAAACCCAAGCTGTCAGGTGGTTGTCAAGCAATTTACAGTTTTTTTTAAATAAATTATTTTTATAATTTTTTAAATTTAAATTTTTCAATTTTTAATTTTGATTAAATTTTGGGCGTAAGGTTTTTGGACAGTTCTGAACAAGTTTCGTTAACAAAATTTTCTGATAAAGAAATGCCTAATATGATTTTTTGATTTTCTCCCTATATTTTGGTATCGCAGGTGGCTTTGCATTTGTAGGAAGCAAATGTTTTTCTGGTCATAAGTAGATCCCTCCGATTAAAGAACTTATATCTAGATACATAATGGCATTGATTTATTTGTCGCTGAAAGACTCACAATCTAAGGCACTTCTTCCCATAAGTTGCTGATTGGCCCATCGGCGTATTCGCGGCCGCTCATGCACGATCGGCTTCAGTTCGATTATCATAATCACAGTTGACAGTTCGGCCATTAATGTCAATAAATATTTTTCGTGTTCTCCGACCAAAAACTGGTGAAAAAGTAATTTTATTTTAAGTTGTTATTTGCTTAATACCTAAATAATATTCTCTATTCATATTTACAGTTTAGTGACAATATATTTTGTGCAAATAAATAGTGAAGTGCTGTGCCATTTGCAGAAAGCAGTTTAGAAAAGAAGAAAATCGACCGTTCCATAGTCGTAACATGATGAAGTTCAGTTTACAGTTATAAAGTAAATAGCAATTAAATTTTAATATCCTTTCAATACATATTTATCTTACTGTAATATCGTATGCCTACATCACGTTATATAAAGAGCCGGTAATGCAGGAATTGCAATAATTCATTTTAATGAAAATATTTACCATCTACACATTTTCTACACACACCACGCCACTGTTGCCTATGGGATGTGATGTTCATCTATCCATTTTAATGGACATATAATGTGACTATGTTAGGAGCAAACAAGGTATATAGTGAAAAGATAGCCTGTTATGTATCTAGATATAAGTTCTTTAATCGGAGGTAGATCCTAATTTGTTTTATACTTAAGTAAAATTTGATTCAAATTAGAAACAAAATAAAAAAGTTATTGGTGTGTTACCATTTCAAGTGAAACACACTGTATATATTTTACTTAACCTAAAAGTTAATAAAAAATTCTGAAAAAAATTCTTGACCTTTATTGGACTGAACAAAAATATTTCCTTGTAATTTTTTGATAAAGTTAATAGTTTAAGAGTAAAAAATTCTTGAATGTCCAAAATGTTGCAAATTACCTAACTTTGACGAGCTGTATCTCAAAAACTGTCCATACGATCGGCTCGATGTGATTAAGAACTTTTTTGATCAGCATGACTTGAACTAGAAAATAGCAAAGTTTCAGCCGATTCCATCGAAACACAATTTTCATCGGTTTTGTTCCGGGCTCCTTTATTACCTGTGCATAGCAAATCATTTGTTTAAACAAAAAAATTTTAAAAATCGTATTTTTTCGCAGTTTTTCTTAAATATCTCTGGTTGTATAGCTCGTATCGTGATGGATAAAAAAAGAGATTGTTTAATAAAATTCCGCAAAAACTAGATTTAACCGAACCTTCTCGGTTAATTTGGTAAATTGTAATAAATAAGAACAATAAAGAGTAGCCAGTTTTAAACAGTTGATGATAACTTGAACAATGATGTAATTATTTTAAGGAAATTTCAGGGAACGATGCCTCCAGTGGAGCTAAATCGTCAAGTTGTTATGTTGACAACAATACCTAAAAAACAAAAGCAAAGTTGAAAATTCAATCGGCGATCGTTTAGGTGCATCAAGACCACGGTTATTAAACTGACCGTGCATCAAGACGTACAGCAAATTTTTTTTTTTTTAATTTTTAAATCAATTTTTCTCAATTTGTTTGATTGGATCAATTGCTGTGTTTTTGTCATCCCTACATCATGAAGTTGATTCCCTTCTAGATGTTATAGCCGCGAGAACCTATAAAGGAAACATACACAGAACTTACATTATTGTTTTTCACAACGATGCAGTGTCGTGATTTGGGATTAAAATCTAGGCTGTCTCGTTTTTCACCAGGCCTTCGTATTGTACCAAAAATTTTTTTATACTGATTCATATCTAAAGGATCTTTACCCATTTTATCAATAGGAAGTTTATCACTAAAATATAAATCCATATTAACGAGGTGCAGCGAAAGAATAGCTTAAATATACGCATACCTGTATATATCTATTTTGTAATTGGCAGCTGCTAAAATTAATTGAGCTGTATAATTTAATCTATCCGATTCATTTTTAAAGTCCTCAAATGGAAAAATCAAACCAGGACTTGAGTACAAAGTAACAGGGTCTCGATATTCCAAGTAGGCCGTATTTAACCACCAATCAGACAACCAATTTTCAGTATTTTTTGCTCTTTCTTCAAGGAGTTTTTGTAATTTAGGTCCATCGCCAGCTTCTGACGTGAAGTCTTTTAATATCTGTTTGGTTTTATTTAGTTCAGTTGCTGTTAAAAATGGTATAACTGATTTAATGTATTTTTCAACAGTTTGCTCGAGTTTTGGCACAGGCAGGGAGGGTAATTTTAAATTATTTTCAAAAATTATTTTTGGTCCACTTGAAAGAGATGCTGCCTGATTCTTTAGAAAATATAATAATCCTTGGTAACTTATCTGCTTTCTAAGCTAAAAATGAGAGCATATGGCTTGGTAATTTCTCAATATTAAATTACATATTTAAGTACTTACTATTTGCTTCGACAAAATCATGTTGTTATTTTTTGACAACTTATTATCAAAATATTGGCAGCTAAAAATAATAACCTGTTAAAACACCAAATATCCAAAAAGGTATTTATTAGTTTAATCTACCTTTCCATACCTACCACTTTATCACACTTATTTAAAGGCAAACAAGTCTTTTAATGTTAATGAATGCGAGAAATGTGAAGTGAAAGTTAGCAATTTGATGTGGTTATTATATGGAGCTCAATATTATAATTAGATATATCAGCAAAGAGGAAGGGTATATCAGCATACCTACATAAACAACTAACACATAATTAATAGATAAACTGATAAAGAGAATGTTTAATAATAACAATAACACATAACTGAAACGCACCTTGTACCATACCTATATGGTAAGGTACAAGGTTCAACAGCGGTAACAATTAATTTATTATTTCCTTAGCTTAGACACAAAAAACGCATTTTATTAGTGAGTAAGTAAACGCTATAACGCTGTTTTGATGTGGTTATATTATTATATAAATCAGTGAACTCTGTGGGTACATGGAATAGAGTTCACTGATATAAATACGTTTGAGTTACCCGCCAATCAAGATAATTACTGACATTGAACATTTCGCAGTGTTACCAATCCAAAAGCAACGAGCTTAAACATTGAACTAGACAAACAACTCTGGAAGGGACACGAAATAGCAAATAAGTGAGACCAACTTCATAATCATGCAACCTGCCGTACTGTGGAATCTCTGTCTCTTTTTATCCCATTGGAACAAATGGGTACAATGGGTAAAACTTGGATCTCAACAAATAAATGTATTTATTTTAATTTTGTCACGCAAAAAAATGTTTAAAAACGTTTATTGTTCAAATAGGCTTAGAATGTCATGAAACGTCGATATTTTAAGTTTAAGCGAAAAGAAATTTATCTTTAAAAGAAAAGCTTTAACGTAGTACAAAGTATTTTGTAAATTTATATCCCAAAATCTACTTAGTATTAAAATATAATTCGTAACCACATTTTGTAGCTAACATTTTCATACTTACGTGTGGAATGATAGATGCCCTCCAATTGACGATTTGCATGAAAGAAAGTTTGGTAAAAAGTGTCTAGATTGGTATCACTGTAATTCACTGCACATGTTGACCAACTCGTCGAATTTCCAAACTTTGCAATAACAATAACTAAAATATCTATAATATAAAAATCATAACATTGTTTTCATTATCTCTAATGTTAATCATACTTCCATTGAATATAAATCATCTTTATTAGGTTGTTTCGTAGTATACAATATTTAAAAAATGGCGAATTATGAATTTTGTCAATCACTGCTGCCAACTCTTCTAAACTGAGAGTTGGAAACAGTGTTGGACAAATTGCATAATTCGACATTTTTAAATATTGTAGACTACGAAACAACCTAATAAATATGATTTATATTCAATGGAAGTAGGTTTAACATTAAAGATAATGAAAACAATGTTATGATTATTATATTATAGGTATTTAATTGTTGCAAAGTTTGTAAATTAGACGAGTTGGTCAACGTGTGCAGTGAATTACAGTGATACCAATCTAGACACTTTTTACCAAACTTTCTTTCGTGCAAATCGTCAATTGACGATTTGCACGAAAGAAAGTTTGGTAAAAAGTGTGTAGATTGATATCACTGTATTTCACTGCACATGTTGACCATAAATACCTATAATATAATAATCATAACATTGTTTTCATTATCCTTAATGTTAAACCTACTTCCATTGAATATAAATCATCTTTATTAGGTTGTTTCGTAGTCTATAATATTTAAAAAATGTCGAATTATGTATTTTGTCAATCACTGCTGCCCACTCATCTTCTAAACTGAGAGTTGGAAACAGTGTTTGACAAATTGCATAATTCGACATTTTTTAAATATTGTAGACTACGAAACGACCTAATGAAAATGATTCATATTCAATGGAAGTAGGTTTAGCATTAAAGATAATGAAAACAATGTTTGCATTATTATATTATAGGTATTTAATTGTTGCAAAGTTTGGAAATTAGACAAGTTGGTCAACATGTGCAGTGAATTACAGTGATGCCAATCTAGACACTTTTTACCAAACTTTCTTTCATGCAAATCGTCAATTGACGATTTGCATGAAAGAAAGTTCAGTAAAAAGTGTCATGGCGCACAGTATAATGGTATCACTGTAATTCACTGTCATAACATCGTTTTCATTATCTTTAATGTTAAACCTGCTTCCATTGAATATAAATGGTCTTTATTAGGTTGTTTCGTAGTCTACAATATTTAAAAAATGTCGAATTATGCAATTTGTCAAACACTGTTTCCAACTCTCAGTTTACTAGAAGAGTTGGCAGCAGTGATTGACAAATTGCATAATTTGACATTTTTTAAATATTGTAGACTACGAAACAACCTAATAAAGATGATTTATATTCAGTGGAAGTAGGTTTGACATTAAGATAATGAAAACGCAATGTAATGATTATTATGTTATAGGTATTTAATTGTTGCAAAGTTTGGAAATTAGACGAGTTGGTCAACATGTGCAGTGAATTACAGTGATACCATAATACTGTGCGCCATGACACTTTTTACCAAACTTTCTTTCATGCAACGAAAGAAAGTTTGGTAAAAAGTGTCTAGATTGGTATCATTGTAATTCACTGCACATGTTGACCAACTCGTCTAATTTCCAAACTTTGCAACAGTTAAATACCTATAATATAATAAGCATAACATTGTTTTCATTATCTTTAATGTTAAACCTCCCAGTGAACACGGATACATACCTGGTATGTTTCTCTTACATAATCTATTCAACATGTTATATCCAAGGATATTGGATGTATGGTAAATGTAAGGTACATGGACCTTAAAATTTCAGCCACAAAAAAAGTTATAGCCATGTAATGGCAACATAACTTGTAACATACTCATATGTGGCAAATATATAACATACATGTAAAAGACATATATTGTATTTCAAAATATTTACCTTAAAATATGTTCTGATGTTATATGTGTGCTATATAACATGCAATTTCCGTGGTATATGCACAAGGGGGTAGCAAATAATATACAGGGTGTCCCCAAATGGGGGTTACCTATACCACAAGTGGACCTAAATTTTAGTTTTTCGACAGCCACTATAAAAAAATTTTGTTTCTTAAAGAAATACAATGTGTTAAGAAAATGTACTTTTTTATGCAGAGCGCTCAAAAATTTCAAAAATATGAATTTGACCCAAGAGCAAACTACCTTTAGTTTTCTCGTTTTTAAGGAAAATACAATTTGAAAAAATTGTTTAATACGTCTTTTTCCCCAATGCCTCACCTCAGTTTTCGTATTTTTCCGTAACGGATACTAAAAAATTTAGGATTATGAAAGAAAAATATTTCAAATGGCTTTTTTTTATTAAAAATGAAAAATAAAGGTAGTTTACTCTTAGGCAAAATTCATATTTTTGGAATTTTTAAGCACCCTGCTCCTTCATAAAAAAAATATTTTTTTTTAACATAAATCGTATTTTTTTAAAAATGCGGAAATTTTTATAGTGACTTTTTGTCCAAAAATTAAAATTTTGGTCATTTGTTGTATAGCTAATCCCATCCGGGGACACCTTGTACTACTGTTACAATATGGCTTAAGTAAGGAAAAACTAGATGTAAAAAAAGGCCAATCTAAAATAAATAATTTTTATATTCATAAAATACATATATCATAATAATATATTAATCAAAGTCATACAAGAAGGGTACGTTCATTTATATAATGAGTTAATCAAAAATAAACCAACTGCCAAATTAATAAAGGAACTAAATGCCAAATTGCACATTTTCTAAACTATATAGTTTGTTTATTACAAGCAAACTTTTGGTTAACAGAAAACATAGAAGATAAAATAGCTGAAGAAAAATAACATAAATAGAAAAAGTTAGCTGATTGCAAGCTATGTAATAAGGTAAAAAAAATAAAGAAAAGCCTGACAGTATACATGAATCATTTTCATTCCGCTATAAATTACGAAGAAATAAACATTAGCATGATTACTTTAGAGACAAGAAAAGTGTATAAGTTTTTGGTAAAACAGAACAGCTTTATCTTACATTAAAAGAAATTTCAGGGAAAAAGGTAGACATTAAAAGCTTAATGAAGTTTGTTCCAAATGATGCTCGGACTTTTACAACATTTAAAAACTGTGGATTTTGAGGGTGACGTTGACGGCTACAGTAACACTATTGATTTTGATATAGATGTAAACGAACAGTAGAAACGAAAATCGCAGGCATATTAATGAGAAGTACGACACTTTGCATTTTCTAAGTGTCTATACACCTACATACACAAAATATACTATTTTTGACAGTCGAGTTATTATTATTATCTATATATTAAACACAGGTAATATTTAGTTTTATTACTTATTTACTCTAGTGACTGAAAAATGCTTTTTTGAACTATATATTTAACATCCGAATAAAGTTTGGTTTAATGTATAGTTATCCAAATTTAATTGTACCATATATCAACTAAAATACTGAACGAAAATAGTTAATGAAAAAACAAGAATTCTTCAATTATTCAAAAAGGAGCTAAAAATTTATTAGAAACAAGAAAAATTCAACAAACGTGACAATAATACTCAGATAATGATGAAAACAAATTTCCTATATAAAAAAAATGTTACTTACAGACCAACCTGTCAGCATGAATTTGCAAGCAGACTAATACTTAAAACTTAATTATCTTAAAACTAGTTTTTGGCGCCTGGTTTCCTTTTTTCATACATATCTCAATAAATTATGGTACAATAACTGCTCCAGCTTCTTGTTTTCTCTCTGTAGCCTTTGCTTTGACAGTCTGAACCACTCACTAGCGATGTTCTCAAATTCTTTTTCACAATGTGGGAACAGCAGCTAGAACAATAGTTTATGACAAAATTTTATAACTCTTTTGTGTATTATTTACTTAAAAGCAATTTCTAACTTTTTTAGAAATTCTTTGTCTTTACCTATAGGTACAAACAATATGTTACATCGTTGCCCAAGGACTTTGTTTCCATTTATTACTTATATAAATGTGTAGTTTTAATGACTGTGATTATACAATTTAAGCTACAATAAAGCACCTATAATTTTTCTGTGGCTTGAGCTTAGTTAAATATCATTAAATTTCAATTTCAAGATTGGGAAATATGTCAATAAAACTCCAACAAATAAGTAGGTACCTAATAAGCGACTTAACACTGCACCGAGGTGCTAATGATTTACACTTCTACGTACTTACCTACAATAGTTTTGATCTCTGAACTTGATTCCACACAAAAACAAAGACGATATTTTTAACATGTTAAAAACGCACGCTAGAAGTCACGTTGCACCTCCTTCAGGGTCACTTGTGTTAGGTTAGAATATTACGATTAGGTTATTTTGAGTTAATTTCGTATCCTTTTCTAGCACGAACTATGTAATACAGAGTGCGAAAGAGATGTCCTATAATAATTTTATAACCAGATTTACCGGGAAATTTAAAACATCACAATATTAAAATGTTATCCAACAGTATGAAGATACGGGATTATTAAACTAGTTTTTGATCGGCGAGTTTTATTTTTTGTTAATAGATACATAAAAAAAATAAAACGGCCGGTAACACTAATCACTATTTTAATAAATTTATAGAGTATTTAAACGAATAAATCATCAAATATTATATAGGCACAATTACATTTTCATTGCCACTTAATGGCAACTGAAGACATTTTTGTTTAATATCACAAGCGTTAATTGGTAAAAGAGCTTCTTATTTTCATTGGGCATGCTATTATTATGTTGATTAAACTACACTGGTTACTGATGTTATAACCTAACTATAGCAGTTACTACACCAAAACAATATACATAATATATATACTTAACCAAACTTTTTTGACATTCCATATGTAAGCTAGTGATGCAGATATTCGGATGATTTCGGTACTCGGATTACACGGAATCGGATGATAAGAATATTCGGATTAATCATCCGATGTCGAATTAAATTTTCACTATAGGTATTAGTAATGTGATATCGCGATTTTTCAATCACTCTGTCAACAGTAATTGCGATCGTGGTTAAAGCGAATGCAAGTGGCACTGAGGTTAGTAATTTTTCTCCCCGATCTCAGAATTGATGAGCGGGGGGGAGAAATCTAAAAAACATTTTATTATCCAAGTGCACGATTGACAGCTCTTTTTTGTTTTGTAGTTAAAATTAATCCGAGTATATTTTATTCGGATGAAATTTTAATACTCGGAATCAAGCGAGTATTTTGATACTCGGATTAACCGAGTATTTTAATTCGAATTCGCCCAACACTAATGTAAGCTAGCTTGTTTCACGTTTGTAGCTTACCAAATTACATGATTAAATATATATGTGTAATGTAATTGTAGAAAAACTTAAAATGTCCATGATGATCACAAAATATATAAATGTTATATCTGGTGTAAACATATAAGATGGTTGATGTGTAATATGTAGCAATTATCTAAATATCACATATTTTAATGTTATTATTTAACACATAAGCAATATAACTTTAAACGTACATACTGATTACAGAAATACATAAATGTTATATAGCTGATAAATACACATAATACTTGTTATTGTAATGTAGCAGTTACGTAAAAATCACATATTTTAATGTTATTATTTAACAAACAGGCAATATAACTTAAAATCTACATGATGATAACAGACATACATAAATATTATATGGCATGTAAATATACAAAATACTTGTTATTGTAATGCAGCAGTTATGTAAAAATCACATATTATAATGTTTGTATTTAACAAACAGGCATGTTTGTTAATAACTTAAATGTATATAGCATTTGAAGATGGTTTATATAATAGAGATATATTTGGTAATATGGTGTGTGTTACCTTGACAATCTCTCTTTGGTACGTAACAGCCATATGTGTGTTCACTGGGCTACTTCCATTGAATATAAATCATATTTATTAGGTTGTTTCGTAATCTACAATATTTAAAAAATGTCGAAATGTCGAACACTGTTTCCAACTCTCAGTTTAGAAGAGTTGGCAGCAGTGATTGACAAATTGCATCATTCGACATTTTTTAAATATTGTAGACTACTAAACAACCTAATAAAGAATGATTTATATTCAATGGAAGTAGGTTTAACATTAAAGATAATGAAAACAATGTTATGATTATTATATTATAGGTATTTAATTGTTGCAATGTTTGGAAGTTAGACGAGTTGGTCAACATGTGCGGTGAATTACAGTGATACCAATCTAGACACTTTTTACCAAACTTTCTTTCGTGCAAATCGTCAATTGTAAGCAACACAGTAGACAACCATATTTCACATTGAAAAAACAAAATTCTTTTAGAAAGTGATTTATGTGTATTCACTGAGTATATGCAAGTAATTAACACAAAGACTAAAAATTTAATGTACTGCAACGTTCTCATCCATTAACGTGACGCGTTGAATAGTGATAAAGATACGTCACTACCAGTCCCTCTTGCTTACTCGCGCCTGTTTACATTTACAAGTAGGGCGGGTCGTTCCCACGGTCATTAAACCATACGGTTGTCTCAATCAGCAGCTTGAAGGCGAGAGAGACGCGGGGGGCGGGAAATAGAATGAAAGAGACAGACATATCTGATTTCCGTGCAAAAGACAGAGACAAAGATGCTTGTAGTGTCTACAGGTGACGTAGGCTGTAGACCCTACCGGAATCTCTGTCTCTGTCTTCTGCACGGAAATCAGATATGTCTGTCTCTTTCATTCGATTTCCCGCCCCCCCCCCGCGTCTCTCTCGTGCTAAAGCTGCCGATTGATGTAACCGTATCGTTTATTGACCGTGGGCCGTTCCAGTTGTTTGTCTAGTTCAATTCAATGATCCTAGTCTTTTCAGATGTTCTATGGTATAGGGTATTTTAACGTTTTGATTTTGGCTATCCTAAGCCTCTTGTTGATTCTGATTGCTTGGTTTCCTGTTTATTCCGAAAATCAAATCACAGAAACTCATTCAGTTTTATCTTCAAATTAGCTTCAAAACACGAGTAAATTACGTGCATAAGTAGGCTTTATTGCCAAAATGGTAAACTTGGGTGATGTTTTTCCTAATTTTTTAGCGAAATCAACGATTGGAGAGATTATGTTTCACGAATGGCTGAAAGATTCGTAAGTTATAGAACTTTTTATTTAACTCGTGCATTGCTACCTTGCGTTATAACGTATAACATAATTGTTTTTAGTTGGGGAATTCTGTTTTCTCATCCCGCTGATTTCACTCCTGTTTGCACCACAGAACTGGCTAGAGTAGCCGAATTGCAACCTGAGTTTGCTAAAAGAAATGTGAAAGTCATAGCATTATCCTGTGACTCAGTTGAAAATCATCAAAAATGGTGCAACGATATTAAGGTATATGCCGGAATATGTACAGGTAGTATGATTACAGGAGACAATTTTCCTTATCCCATAATTGCCGATGAAAATCGAGAACTTGCTACCGAATTGCAAATGCTTGATCCAGATGAAAAAGATGCTCAGGGTATTCCTTTAACAGCCAGAGCTGTTTACATTGTCGACCCCAATAAAAAAATGCGACTGTCTTTTTTGTATCCAGCTACAACAGGCAGAAATTTTGAGTAAGAAGCAACCAATTTTGTTTCTGGAAATAATAATTTTTTTTTAATTCTTTTAGTGAAGTATTGCGGGTTTTGGATTCCCTACAACTGTGTGATAAGCATAAGGTTGCTACTCCTGTGGATTGGAAGGTATTTTAAAATATTTTCTGAAAATACATTTTTGCAACATTTTGCACCACAACTTAATTGGTCTTGCATGTGGTTCAAGCACATTATAACTTACTACTAAATTCAAGGGGGTATCTTCGGAAATTAGTCCTCACAGGTCTTCGTCATAAAAAATGAAATTGTTTTAGAGTACCATAATACATCTTTTTCAGATTTAAGTTATTAATGATACCAACAAATAAAGGGATTTTTGTATGCTTTTATATGTTCAAAACTAGGCAAGAAAGGGCAGAAATCTATAGTATCTTTTTGATAAGTTATAAAATTCTTTAAAAGAAAAAAAAACTAGTTTTAATTTTATACCGGCAGCAAGTCTCAAAAAATGGAGTTCCGAAGTGCGTTTTTTATCATATTTTGACACTAACCTTTACGATTTTTGTTGGTCATTTATAAGGCAATTAAGAATTTGAAAAAGGAAATAGGCAGATACTGGAAGAGGCTAGAACCTCCCCACCAAATGTTTGCAAAAATTCTTTAATTTAGTTCATAACTCGCCTCGTTATCGCTGAGCTATGTGATGCAAATTTTCGTACTCCAGTTGTTAATAAAGCTTATATCATAAACAGATAAATTTTAGTAAGATGTCTCAATACATGTTAATATGTTAATATTTTGAAACATCAATGTAACCGCAACGCCATCACAAGTTGCTGCTACAATAATGATCCGGTTACTTTTTATGGTACTGCAAATAAACTGTATTCACATTAATGTCCCAACAAAAGTTTTTTGCTTACTGTTAATAACAAAATGTCTGCAAAATATGCGCTATCCAATCTGGGATTAAATTTTCAGTATGACCGGCGCAGCGGTGGACAATGATTGCCAATTTGAAGTTACAAATATTAAATTAGGGTTAAATGTGTTGTGATATCTTTTGGATTCCTCTAGCTCATTCCAATAAAATTGAATGTAAATTACTCTTTGATACTGGATTTGGCAATAAAAGAAGGCTTATTAACATATTCGCATTAGCAGAAGAGTACAGACCTCAAAAATGTTCGGCATTATTGGGCCTTCATTCATTTACTGGATGCGACTCGGCACCTTTAAGGGAAAGAAAAGATAAAACCCCTAAAAATGTTACTTGGCTTGATGGCAAGAAAATGGTGAACCTCTTTGGTGTTCAGCACATAAAATACTGCCGCAATCGCTTACTGAAATTCTTCAGGAAATGATTCCAAATCAAATCGAAAGTGAGGATGATAACGATATCATAAATGAAGCAGTAGAGGAAGAAGACCTGGAAGAAATATTCGATCTATCGGGAGACAGCGATAGTGAATGTGAAAGCGAATGAGGTGCTACTTTTTATATTGAATTTTATATTTTATTTTAAGAGCTGAATCATTTATCTGGGAAATGGTAACTCCTATCCAAATATTGGAACATTTTATGCACTTTGTTTTTTTTTTGTGCAGAAAGTTTTTCTCATCTTTTTTAGTTTTTGTGTTAAATCACAAAAACAACATTTGCACCAGTTTTTTTTAACATATGGCCGCCATTTTGAAAGTACAGCCAGTTTTTTTTTAGGACATGTCTAGAATTGTTCGTTAGGCTTTAATCTGTATGAAAAATACTGTCCTAAAGGATCGGGGTGGGGGTTGACGTACAGTTAGGGTGGGCTTCCTTAGGGCCGGTTTTATAGGCTCAGATTAAACTAGAGTTTAACTAGAAGTTTCACCTCTTCACCTTTTTGGCATACTTTTGAATTGTACACCTTGTGCCTTACTTTTCTGTGAGCGTGTATGAGTCCTTTTGTGCCAGACTTCAGCGCTGATGCCTTAAATATGTTGTGCTCTAAATTGTCTTTTGATAATTTTCTTCCTAAGTCGAAGTTTTTATTTATTCTTCGACTTAGGTCGATTCTGGAAGGTTCTATAACAATGACACTGACGAAAAAAGAAACATCTGATATCCTTGTGTACCCACTAACAGTTATAATTAATGAATGTTTTGCATTAAAAATTTCGAAAGTTATACCATTGTTTAAAAAAGGTGATACACAACTTTTAGATAACTACAGGCCTATATCTATTATCCCCATCTTTGCTAAAATAATTGAAATCATATTAAAGTCCAGACTTACCCAATACTTTGAATCAAATTCACTCTTATGCTCCTGCCAGTTTGGCTTTAGGAGTAACTGTTCAACAACCAAAGCTGTAATGCAGATAGTGTCAGAAGTAGTTCGAGATCTTGAGGAGGGCAAACATTCAGTTATCATTGTGTGACCTTACCAAGGCATTTGATTGTGTCGCACATGACTTGTTACTAGACAAACTGTATTTCTATGGTATTAGAGGTTTACCTCTTGATCTTTTTAAATCCTATCTTAACAACAGATCTCAGTGTGTAGAAATCGACAATAAACAATCAAAATTAAATAAAGTAATTCATGGTGTTCCCCAGGGCTCGGCTATGGGGCCATTATTACTCGTTATTTATATTAACGATTTATATAATTTCTTGTTGCCTAAAAATTGTGTGCTGTTTGCAGATGACACAACACTGATAAATTCTGACAAAGATTTAAATAGTCTAATACAGTCATCAGATGACACAGTCTCTCGAGCTGAAGAATGGTTCATCGCTAATAGACTAAAACAAAATCAGCAAAAAACTCAAAAACTTATATTTTCTTCACACACGGATGTTACGCAAGATTTTAGTGCCAAATTACTGGGTATCGTCCTGGATGACAAACTAAATTGGTCCAGTCATGTCGAACAATTAAGCCACAAACTCGCCAGTGTGATCGTCCTCATTTGTCAGTTGGAGGGTATATTGAATTTTGATATTCTTACATTCCCTATTCCATAGCCATCTAACTTATGGTACTGTACTTTGGGGAAATTCATACAGTGCGCAAACAATTTTTCGTTTGCAGAAAAAAGTGGTAAGAATAATGGCAGGTGCCGATATAAGAGATCATTGTCATCCCTTTTTCGTCAGTTTTGGCATGCCTCTTCCGTCTATTTTTATTTACTCCACTTTATTAGAAATCCATAAAAACATTAATGACTATGAGTCTAATTCTCATAATTACACGACAAGATCTGGTTATCTATTAAAAAAGCCTCGATTTAGATTAGCGATGTCTGAGAAGAATTCCATAAAATTAGACTTATATAATAAGCTGCCTGTTAGAATGAGATTCTTGAATTTCCACTGCTTTAAACGAACGCTGAAATCGTTTTTCTTGAGAAACTGCTTCTACTCTGTGAGCGAATATTTAAATTCAGACAATTTTACAGAATTAGTGTGAGGCACACCTCTTCTTTATTCTCGAATCTTTGTAATTACTAGCACCTATGTTATATATAGTCCTTAATCTGTGATTTATTGATTCTGTTTGTAATATTGATATGTATTGTGTATTTTTTTTTTATATTCTGTACTGTTTTTTTTTTTGACCTGCTACAAATGTATGCCATATGTAATGTAGTCAATAAAATTCTATTCTATTCTTGACAAACGCTTATAAAACGGTATTTTACAAAACACTATAACACTAAAATCTACAATTTAAACATCTAGGTGAAACTTTTAGTTAAACTCTAGTTTAATCTGAACCTATAAAACCGGCCCTTATTAGTAAGCCAATCATATGTGTTGAAGCCAATAAATTTCGAATAGAATTGTTTGGCTACAACAATTTTATTGTTTTAATTTTTTGTAGGTATAATAAGTGCTAGAAGTTTTGTATTAAATCGGTTCATTAGTTCATTATTGTTTTTGATTTCACGGTATAGTTGTTTTTTAATCTTGATTCATTTAGCTATGAATGGCAGTAGTTTATATGAGAAGTAGAGAAGTATTTTTTCATAAATTTTGGTGTATTTTCACTGAGAATTTGTCCAGAAGCTACTACTAATCAGATGGCATTTTAACGGCGGTGCTGAATATTTGAATTTCTACTGCATTTTTTCGCGAGGCTGTCATATTTTTCACAGAAATTTTTTCTTATCTATATTATGTGGTTGGTATTCTATGTTATTAGACCAAATTTACATGTCTTAAATTTTCTGAAATTTCCTTATTGTTTAAACCGTTCAATATAGCGGGATCATGATCATATCGAAGAAAGGGCGGTAAAGTAGCAATTTGCTCGGATAAACGGAGATGACTATAGAAATCAATTTGTTTTTTATCACTCGATATAATAATTTTTATAATAGTAATAAAGCAAAATTTAAGTTGACATGAGAACTCCTCCTATGAAATCAGTGGAACGATGTACAGAAAATACTTTCCTATTGTAATGCAATACATCCTTGTATTAAGTCTTGTCTAACAGTATCTTTTTGGTTACGAAACGCACCCTGCTAGCAAGAGAAAGTGTTAGTTTTATTTCCAAAATGACATAACTGGTAGCGCACGAGGAATATCACACCTAATGCAATTAATTTTAACGCCATGTTAAACCCAAATCTGTGATATACAAAGGGCAAAATTTTGCAGGTGTCTTGTAATGTTTTAAATAGTACTTTAAAAAAAAAAAAAATACGTAGCTCGTGTCCTTAAAACATTCCTCTCTTGATTCAGTGCTGAGAGCTACACTTGTAAGCTACTATCATATCAGTGCTTAAACTTGTAGTGAAATACTGAGACTAAAAATATAACTTTTCTAGCCTGGCCAAGATGTTATGGTCCAACCCAGTGTACCAGATAGCGAGGTTAAAACTCTTTTCCCTTCGTTGACTGTAGTGGCGTTACCTTCTGGTAAAGGTTATATAAGGAAGACCCCACAACCATAATTCTTATGATTCTTTTCGTTAATTTCTAAATTTCGATTTAGTTTGTTACCATTTCTGTTCCTGTACAATAATTTTGTATAATAAATTTTCTATAAAATAAATCTGTCTGTGCTTTAGTACTGAGTTTTATTATATCGCCTTCATTTATTGAAATTGCAGAGAAGATAGGTATGAGGCCTCTACAATCGAAACCCGCTAGCTCTATGTTATATCCAAAATACGGTTTAGAACGCTGCCGATAGCAAATTTTTTCAGGAATCCACCTGTAGATTTCATTTACCCCAGATGCACCTTGAAAACATTGAAAATTACAATTAGTAACCATTCCTTTATATGAATATCAGCTAACTTCATTTTGACCAATGGTGTTGGAGAATTTAAGTGCCACAATGTACACTGTATTTATTACTTTGTGGTTTGTATCGGCAGTGAACAAATGTTGCTTATTGGCACGTTTTGTGATTTTTAAAAATTTTGTTACTAATTAAAAATTAAAAGAATTAAGAAATCTTGCATGATTTACCGTAGTATTGAAATAAGAGTTAAGTCTAAACAAAAAAAAAAAATAATAAATAAATTAATATTTTCATCAAAGGTCTGACAAATCAAAATAAGTAATTTTCAAAACTTGTTATATTCAGTATACTAATTTTTAATACCAGCCATATCCGTTATTTACTATCAAAATCTCCAAACAAAATGTTAAGATATCGACCAAATAAAATTACTCCTTTAAAACAAATCGAAATTATACGCCCTTTTCATTTCTTGATAAATTTTGCATTTTGGAGATAGCTGATTTTGATTCTAGAGGCCTCATATATGCTTTTTTGCAGTATATATTGTAACATTAACATAAATACCCTTTTTCTGAAATCGATCGGCAAAATCACATTTTCGACGAGATTTCAGATCGAACAATGCACAATTCCAGTATTTTAGTCCGTTGCTAAGAAACTATCAGAAAACAGACCGCAAAAGATCCGTTGCCAAGCAACGATCAACAAAACCGTACAGGAATGTTACTTTCCCGACCTAGGCCGAGAAAGTAACATTCCCGTACGGTTTTTTATGTATATTTTAGACAGTAAATAAATATAAGCAGACAAACCAACTCGCATTAAAATTGCATTTATTAGTAAGCAGTTAGATTGTAATGAAGAAATGTTATGCATTATTACAAATTCCTTAATTTATAATAATATTGATTATGATTTCAGAAAAAATAGTATGCGTACTTCGGTGTGAAAGCACATTCCCGGACTTCGATGCTTGTTGCATTGTCGTCCGGGAATGTATTGCTTTCACACAATATACTATTAAAAATCCCCTTTTATTAGCAAAAATACTTTTATGGTAAGTTACAGTGTTTATTTTTTTCAATTCTAATAACGGATGACTGGCGTATGTTGTACTTTGTACTTCAAACCATGCTGATTAAAAGTCTCAATGGGCCCAACCCCCTAAAATTAAGGGTTTCCAAGATATTTAAGTTTACAGTTTGAAAAACAGTCCCTTAAGGAAAACCAGGAAAAGGGAAAAAGCCCAAAAGTTCAGTGACTGGGCTGCAAGACATCTCTGTTTTCGAAGGCGGGGAACACGATGGTGACAATATTTTCCGACGTACCCTTCACCCACGGTCAATAAACGATACGGTTACATCAATCAGCAGCTTTAGGACGAGAGAGACGCGGGGGGCGGGAAATCGAATGAAAGAGACAGACATATCTGATTTCTGTGCAGAAGACAGAGACAGGATTCCGGTAGGGTCTACAGCCTACGTCACCTGTAGACACTACAAGCATCTTTGTCTCTGCCTTTTGCACGGAAATTAGATATGTCTGTCTCTTTCATTCTTTTTCCCGCCCCCGCGTCTCTCTCGCCATCAAGCTGCTGATTGAGACAACCGTATGGTTTAATGACCGTGCCCTTCACCCACCATCCCAAAACAGGAAAAATCATCCGATTTTCCAGTGCTAGGCTTGCGAGGGCTCTATATACTGATATGGTCCGCCAGACAGACCACTTTTTGTTTTGTTTTGGGTGTGTTTTTTGGGGTTAGAGGTGAAAAACGAGCCAATCTTACAATTCTGTCTTCGGATTCGGTTTCAGCGGGTCCAAATACGTAAGAATACATTGGTATGGTCCGCCGGACATATCATTTTTTGGGGTAGGGGGTGTTTTTCTGGGGTTGGGGGTGAAAAACGAACCGATCTGACAATTCTGACTTCGGATTCAGATTCAGTGGGTTAAAATACATAAGTGAGGTGAGGTACGGTACCGGTTTCAGTGAGTGGACCTTGATTGGCGAAGTTAAGCACGCCGGGCCGAGTCCATCACTTGGACTGGTGACGGTATCTCATCCCGCCGTCCTGGTTAAGTGGTAGAGTAGCATTAGCTAAACTTCGCCAGGATGTTAATATAAATAGGCATTAAAAAAAAAATACAAGGATACACTGGTCTGGTCCACCGGACAGACCACTTTTTTTTTGTGGGGCTGTGTTATTAAGCACGGTGGCCCGTTGGTTTCCAAGGGGCCCGCCAGAGATTTTGACAAAAACTTTTTTTTCCCCCCCGCACACCAATTGACCTATCCAGTTAGGGCAAGCGAGCGAGATACATACAGCCTAATGTCCGTTGAGAGAGACAATAAACTAGTGCGTGGAACGTTGTGCGCATTCTTGTGGCAACTGGCTGCCTCTATATCCCAGATACGCATTGAACGTACGACAGTGTGCAATAATATACTTATTAAATAACATTAAGTAACGTACAATTCCAAATTTGTGAAATGTGTAGTAGTAGTAAACTACACAGGTACTAGCGAAAGCAATCGTCGAACTATTGCCACAAGAATGCGCGCGTACCATGGTGAGTGATGTATTCACAGCCGCTTAATAGGATCGGTCTATTATTAAGCGCGGGGGCCTGGCTTTTGATGAAAAGAAATTTTTTCCACTCATCAATTATTAGGCATGGGGGCCCGCCAGTGAATTTGGTACCGAGGCCCATGATTTGATGCGGGAGGCCTGCCACCCAGTACAAATAAAATATTTTATGAAAGGAATTAAAGTGGATAATATAAAGTAATAAACAATATTATTAATTATTTTATTTATAACTTGTATTGAAAAAATAATAACAAAATTCTTATCTATTTGACTAGTTAGTATCAATATTACAACAAAATGGTTCTCTACTTTAACATTTATTAAAAGTATATATTCATTCTTCAGTTTTTGTGGCGACAATGTATAAAATCACAGTAAAATTATTTTAATATTTTATTAAAATGAAATTGTATGAATAGCTGTCTACTTAGCACTGTTTAGTCTTAACTGGAATCCAGTGACAGTATATCTCCTGAGAAAAATATTTCTGAACATTATTTTGTGGTTCGGAATCTGCGTTAAATTGTCCCCTATGTAAATAAAAAATATACTTGCAAAGGTAGAGAAGTCACCACCACTCTTAGAGAGTAAGGCGCCATTAAAAGCATAAATCAGATCTAACAATAATACCAAGAAATTATCAGTCTACATAAAATTATCTATTGAGTCATCTTTAATAAATACTCTGCGTAAGTACAATTTTTCAAACAAAGTTTGGAAACAGTGGAAATGAATGTTGATTAAATGGTAGTAAGTATACAGGATGTTCAATAATTAAGTATGTTCCATGGGGTGATAGAACTAGAAAAAATAAAAAGTAGCTCCACTTTAACGGGACAAGTAAAACGGGACAAGTAAAACATTTTTATTGGCTAATAACCTTTTAAGTTGTAAAAATTAAATACACTGTCAAGCTTCTGTGGGCATACTCACAGAGGAATAAGTTGTAAATTTTCAACGTGTTTTGTTCTTAATTTGGAATGGAAAAAATTGACGTTAAAAATTACATAAAAAGTGATCTTAATAAATTCCCATGGGAGCCGCTGTTTTGGAGCCATTTATGTTAAAATATTGAGAATAAAATAGCGATCAAAGTAAGAACAAATAGTACAGTAACAAGAGGTTCTAGCTTCGGAATAATGTTATATTGAACGGATTTCGTCCATTTTTGGCAGTATAATAGTAAATATTTTACAGAAAAGTTTCTATATTGTGCGGAGGCTTGCTAATTTATAGAGGGTTCATGCCATCCCCTCTCAGGGGGTGGCACTTAAAATATATATATATATTTATTGGAGCTGAAATAGAATCAAATTTTAAAAAGAAAAGGTTCTACGCAATTTTTCACATAAATTGATAGTTTTTAAGTTATGACGACTTCAAAATTGCGATTTTAGCTTAAAAAAAAAAGGTATTTCCAAACGGTTTTCGTCAAGTATCTCGAAAAGTATTACTTAAATGCATTTTTTTCTAAAGCAAGTGCTTTAAATGAGCAAAGAAATTTGAGCATCTAGGTAATGCTACATCTTAACAAACAACTGTATTTGACATAATTTTTTTAAATTACTGGTTAATTAAAGTAACAAAATGGCGACCTTTTTATATAAAAAAATATAAATACGCATATTTTTCAGTCATAACTTCTTTATTTCTTATGCTACAAGAACGAAGAAAAAATAATTTGAAAGCGCAATTAATTGTCTTTAATTTCATTTCTTAGCATGCGCGAAGTAGGTGTCACAATTTCTGAGATATTTAACATTTTAACTGCACTTTTCATTTTAAAAAAGTTCGGACGCCATTTTTAAACTTTCATATCTCCGAAACTATTAAATCTATGTAAATAAATAAACAAGCGAAATTCGTTATCAATTTATGAGCTTTATTTTTGATTTCTACCCATTTTTCAATAAAACTAATATTTATTGAGATATTTGGAAAAGGAAAAAATATTACGTTTTATCGAAAATACCTTTATAGTTTAAACTGTATTTTTTTCTAAAGCAAATGCTGTATACAAACCAAAAAAATTGAGCATCTACGCCATGCTATATATTAATGAGAAACAGGGTTTGAAATTATTTTTTTTTAATTAATGGCTAATTACAGTAGCAAAATGGCGACGTTGTTATTAAAAAAATCTGTAGACGCACATTGCTTCGGTCATAACTTCTTTGTTTTTTATGCTACAGAAACAAATAAAAAAACAGTTGAAAGCTTAATTAATAACCTATTATTCTACCTATTAGCATCCTTGACGTAGGTGTCACAGTTTCTGAAATATTTAACCCTCACTCTAAAATGCTTGGTTTGAAAATTGACTGTAGCCTTAAATGGTCTAATCACATTCATATGTGTGGAAAACTGTCAAAGATCTGTTATGCATTGGCGATAACATCTAAACAATGTAGCCTATCAATAGTAAGACAGTTGTATTTTGCTTCTTTTTTCATTGGGTTCCATCCCAGGCAAATAGAGTTTTTTTACTGCAAAAAAGGGCAATTTGTATAAAAGCCAATCTTGGATATAATACTTCCTGCAGGGAAGCCTTTAAAAGCTTAAACATTCTTACCTTGAACTCTATTTACATTTATGAGTTGTCATGTTTTGTTTACAAAAACAGAATCAAATTTAACGAGATTAGAACTGATCATCCATATAGCACTAGGAAAAAAGATCTCCTTTTACCAAAAGAACACAGAACGGCTTTATACCAAAAAAGTCTTTTTTTTCATGGGTTGTAAATTTTTTAACTGTTTGCCTGAGCATATTAAATTTATGACATTTTTTAAGATTAAAAAGGCTTTAAAATCACTTTTGTTTGACATAAACAGCTATAATGTTGACGAATTTTTACAAAATGTGTGACTACTTTTCTCTTTTTTTTTTATTATTTGTGAATTATACCCTATAATATTTTCAATTGCTCACTGTTCACATGTTTTTTGTGTGTATATGTTTTTACAATGTAATTTGTGATATTTTTCTTTGTATTTCTACCGACAATATTTCTTAACTGCGCTTTGTACAGTTTCTGAAATTAATAAATATTATTATTATTATTATTATTATTATTATGAACACTTGGATGCCAAATGTAAACTTAAATATCTCCGAAATTATTAATCCTACATCAATAAACAAAAATATAATTAATTCCCAGTTTGTACTTTCTGTAATTGGCCTGTAACATGTTTTCGATAAAGTAATACTTTTCGAGATACTTGACGAAAGTCGTTTGGAAATACCTTTTTTTTAAGCTAAAATTGCAATTTTGAAGTCGTTAAAACTTAAAAACTATCAATTTATGTGAAAAATTGCATAGAACCTTTTCTTCTTAAAATTTGATTCTACTTCAGCTCCAATAAATATATATATTTTTTAAGTTCCACCCCCTATAAATTAGCAAGCCCCCACACAATATAGAAATTTTTCTGTGAAGCATTTACTATTACACTGCCAAAAATGAACGAAATCCGTTCAATATAACATTATTCCGAAGTTTTGCATATTTTTTACCTCTAGGTACTGTACTAAAAATGAAATAAGGTTAGGATTTTGCAGAGTGAGAGGGAAATATGCGTTTATTTTCGATTTATTATAAATATTTATAAAACCAAACATAGTACAATCTTTAAAACTGTTTTAGATACTTGCTATTGTTCCAAGGAATATTACTATATATATTTTTTATTGTAAATTTCTGTACTTGAATGCCGTAGTTTGTCAATGAAAATAGTTCCAAATTTCATTATCATAGTATGGCATTTAACTATAGACAAAATTTATGGTTGTATTCCTTAGAGCAATGAGAAGTATCTGAAACTATTTTAGAGATTACCATTTATGATTTTTTAGATATTCATAATAAACCGAAAATAAAATCCTTGAGCAAAATTCAGCTAGGAACAAACTGAGAATAAAATGTCGAAGAACTAATCGAAAACATAACATATTGAGAAAAAATATCAGGAACAAAAATAGCTCTAAGCCTCTAACAGTTGCCTGACGCTAGTTTTAGAATTATCGAAGCCTTTTGCATGCGTGTTCGTTTTATTTTACAACCGTTTTAAACAGCTGTTGATGTTTCACTTTCAAAGATAAAATTATGAATTAAAATGTGTTTTTCATAAAATGTTGCATAGTTTTCTGTTACTTAACTAACAAAAATATACGTCAAATGTTTGAGATATTAACTTAACCTCATTTTTTTTTAATGGATTGATATGGTTATTTACGGCCAGTTTTATAGCTTATTTTATCCAATTATGTCCAGGGCCCCCTCAAGGGGGTCAGTAGATACCGTGGTACCATGGCCCGGTTAGACTTGTAAACGCAATATTCGCTCATGAATTATGAGACCTGGACAAATTTTTTTTTTAATTTCTCCCCTCCACTCATCAATATCAATTAAGCGTGGGGGCCTGCCAGAGATCTAGACAAAAATTTTTTTTCCAAAAGACCCCGGAACAAAACCCATGAAAATGTTGATTCGGTGGAATCGGCTGAAATTTTGGTATTTTGTAGTTCAAGTCATGCTGATCAGAAGTTTTTATTACATCGAGCCAATCCTATGGACAGTTTTTGAGATACAGCTTGTCAAAGTTAGGTAATTTGCTTCATTTTGGACATTCAAGAACTTTTTACTCTTAAACTATTAACTTTAGCAAAAAATTGCAAGGGCCGAAATATTTTTGTTCAAGTCCAATAAAGCTGAAGAATTTTGTTTCAGAATTTTTTTATCAATTTTTAGGTTAGGTAAATATATATGTCATATTTCGGCATGCTTCGGTGGGATTGGCTGAAACTTTGCTATTTTGTAGTTAAAGTCATGCTGATCAAAAATTCCTATTGCACTGAGTCTATCCTATGAGTGATTTTCGCTCCAGGAGTGCTTGAAGGTTATACCAATGATAACGGGTAATATATGTATGTGTTTATGAATGGCTTCCAGCGCATCTGTGTGCTGCGTGCATGCGTTTGTGTGTATGTATGTGCCAGTGTATACAGGGTTATACGGAAATATCGATGACAAACTTCTGGTGCAGACTCTACATGCAAAAATATGTCCACAGATATCTTAAGCTACGGCCCTTTGAAAATGGCACCCAAAAACTGATTATTATTTTATATTTTAGAAACCTTTTGATTTACAGGGACGCGACTTTATAAGCATATTGAACAATAATACACGCTTATTTTTACATTATTTTTTAAAAATATTTTTTACCGTAAGTGGGTGATATTGAGGGGGCTGTCGATATTTTGCATTAAAAAACAACAAAAAGTAAAAATCAACGGATAGAAAGTGAAACAAAAAAATGGGATCACCCTGGTTGGCAATGTAAACACTCTCATAAGAGACATAGTGCCGATAAGAGCAGATTCTTTGATAAAAATAATCACACACACACGTACGCACGTACACAAACACGCTGGAAGCCATTCATAAACACATATAGATTACCCGTTACCTCGCTGTTAGGACCCTCAAGCACTTCTGGAGCGAAAACCACTCATAGGATAGACTCAGTGCAATAGGAATTTTTGATCAGGATGACTTTAACTACAAAATAGTAAAGTTTCAGCCAATCCCACCGAAGCATGCTGAAATATGACATATATATTTTACCTAACCTAAAAATTCATAAAAAAATTCTGAAACAAAATTCTTCAGCTTTATTGGACTTGAATAAAAATATTTTGACCTTTACAATTTTTTGCTAAAGTTAATAGTTTAACAGTAAAAAGTACTTGAATGTCTAAAATGACGCAAATTACCTAACTTTGAAACGCTGTATTTCAAAAACTGTCCATAGGATTGGATTGATGTGATAATAGCTTTTGATCAGCATGACTTGAACTACAAAATACCAAAATTTTAGCCGATTCCACCGAATGAACATTTTCATGGGTTTTGTTCTGGAGTCCTCTTTCGTCCCCGCTCATCAGTTAGTAAGCGCGGGAGCTCGCCAGAGATCTTGACAAATTTTTTTTTTCAAATTTCTCCCCTACGCTCATCAATTATTAGGTAAGGGGGGCCGCCAGTGAATTTGGTACCGAGGCCCATGATTTGATGTGGGGGGGGGGCTGATTATGCCAATAAAGCTAACACATAAAATTTCATGAAAAACGTATTTTAATTCATATATTTATCTCGAAAACTAAAAATCTGGTGTATAAAATTTGCAAAGTAAAATTAACACACTGCTCATTAGTGTGCCGAAAAACATGAAAATTCAAATTTGTAGATGGGCTAGTTTCTAATTTGTTACAATGTATCTAAAACTAATCGGGTAAATTTTAGTCAAATCGGTTAATATCTACCCGGACCCCCGTGGTCTTGAAAATTAAAGAAAAGGCCAGTTTTTCGATTTCTAACATTTTTCAAATTGACATTTGAAATTTTTTTATGACTCTTTATTAATGTCTAAACGCGTGTAGCAATAGTTTTCCGAATAAAATATTTTTCAGTTCCAGGGAAATTAAGAATTTTATACAAAAAACCTTATTTTCGTCAAATTTTACGTTTTAGTGACAAATTTCCAATTTCCCTGAAACTGAAAAATATTTTATTTGGAAAACTTTTGCCACATGCGTTTAGACATTAATAAAGTCATAAAAAAAATTCAATGTCAATTTGGAAAATCTTAAGTCAAAAAATTTCCTTCATTTTCAAGGCCGTCGGGGCCCAGCTAGATATTAACCGATTTGGCTAAAAATTTATGCGAATTAGTTTTAGATACATAGTAACAAATTAGAAACTAGCCCATCTGCAAATTCAAATTTTCGTGTTTTTCGACCCACCTTACTGCTTATTAACCTGCAAATGTAGTAAACTGAAGACGTACTAGGATAAACTACGTCTGCATTTTACATTCGTTGTCATTGGTCCTATTACTCTTAAAAACCAAAGATGTGAGTTATTCCATATGCATCTGTAGATTCAAGAATAATTAATTTACTACCAGCTTTTGATTACTTGCCACAAATGTATTTGTTTTATATGAAGAATTTATTTATTGCGTATATATAAACCAATATATTCTTGAATCAAACCATTTTTTTTTCAGTGTGGTGATTTGAACCAACATCAAATTCAATGATCTTAATGCTTTTTCATGAAACAAACGCATTTTTTGCCATGTCGTACATTTTTCACGGAACATATGGCTGCGCCAGGAAAATTTATTTCCCTCTAAAAAGAGCAATTTTAGGGTGAAAAATTTGTTTACGGCATTAGCATACTTTGTTAACACTTAAAGCAATAATCAATAAAAACTAAATGCCGTACAAAAAGAATGGTTCCAGATGGCTGGAAAAGTATTTTGTCATCCTCAAGATTTTTGCACCTATTTTCTACTTCATAAAGGCGATTTAATACTGTACGGCGTTTGTACAATTCAATTTTTATGTTTTAATGGTTCTGTTATTTAGCAATGCCGTACATATTTGCTGGTTACAGCGCAACCCCCTGCCCTATAGATGCACTACTTCTCTTCTATCCCCAAATGCCGAAGTAAAAATGTATAGTGCTTCTGAGACTGCAATATACTTGTGGATTCGCTATTTTCCAGAACTGCAATTTGATAGAACAGATTTTTATTGTAGTAGTTGCAACAAAACAATTTTTTGGACATCTAAAATAAATGTTAATAGACATATTTCCTCACAAAAGCATATGAGTACTAGTGGCTCTACAGATAATGACAGTCAACGTAATTTTAATTTAGAATTAGTGGAAGTGATAGTGAGATGTAACATACCATGGTCAAAACTTAGTTGAATGTTACATCCCCCAATACCTCCTCTTCGAGTGATTCTTTATAATAAACTGATCATATTAACTTTGGACATCACGGAATTCCCTATAAAAAGTACAAGGTAAGATATATGTCATACTTACATAAAAATCTTTCCATGCTAGCAGAGCCACCCTGACTTTCACGTCACGAAGATAAAATTCCCGAGCTCTGAAAAATAAACTGTCCGTCACATTCAATGATTAATATATAATCGCCCCGTTCAAGTCAATATGGCTGCCACATTGAATAAACTAATATGAACGGCATCACAATTTTCGATTACTATTTGATATAGACGATAACATTTTGTAAATGCCGTACAGTAATTAATGACCCTAAAGGCCGGTGAAAATGTTATGGAAAATCTCAGCAGCTGTGGAAAATCCTAAAAGTAAAAATGTACGGCATCTATGTTACTTTATATTTCCATCTTTAAAGAATTCAAAATAGCAATAATTTTAGAAATATCACTCCTTTTATTAATACACAGCGCATTATGAAAATCTTTTAAATTTTGAAAATTTTATTTGTTTTTTTAACACATTCACTGCCGGTACCGTCCCAGGGGCGTTCATCCAACTTTGATAAAAACTCCGTGACCGCCCGAGAGGCATTCTTCTATGTACTTAATACAATGTTGCACTAAATTGCGCAGACAGTTCGAATTGGTTCGCCGTGTTAATAGGATGTTTTCTTAAGGTTCAGTCGGGTTTGGTTTTTTATTTTTTGATAATCTGTGTCTATTTTAGCTGCTTTTTATTGCAAAAGGTAAGCTTTTATGTAATAATATTTATTTTTTGGCTTGGCCTTATCAAACAATGTTTAATTTTGTTTTTTTTAATTAGTTTTAAGAGATAAACAAGAAAAATAATTTCATAAAAAACAAACAAAAATATGATGTTGACCGCCCGAGAGGCATTGACCGGCATACAGTGCGTGTGTGTGCTGGTCAATGCCTTTTATTATTTCTTCTTTTAGATTATCATGGAAGACGAGCCGGGACCCTCAAAAAAGGCGAAATATAGTCGAGAAAGACAACATAAATTAACAGACGCTGAGATTCTAGCTCTTTTAGAAGAAACAGATAACGAGGAGGACCACTTCGAAAACAGTAGCGACGATGATCCTGATTACTTGTCTGAAAGCGACGATAGTGAGTCTGAAGACGAAGATTCTTCTTCACAACCTCCACATGTGCCCCTTCATCCTCCTACACCTACAGTTTTACCACAATCTTTAGCACCAAACCCTGCGAATAGTGCGCAGAACAATAATTGGAGTTATACTGAAGTTCCAAGTCAAAATTTCCCTTTTACGAAGACGACTGGTTTACTTGTGAATGTTAATTCCAAAGAGCCAATAGACTATTTTAACTTTATAGCGACAGATGATTTTTTTAATATATTATGTACGAGGGCAAACAAACATGCAATCGATCTAATCGCATTGGGCTTAGGAGATGAATCGAGAATTGCGGCATGGGTTGATGTCACACCAAAGGAAATGAGAACTTTTTTGGGATTACTTTTTCATATGGGAACAATTAGACTCAACAGAATGAACGACTACTGGAAAACGAATCATCTGTTCAGCCTACGATGTTTTTCGTCTTTTATGAGCCGTAATCGCTTTTTGCTAATTTTAAGAAGCTTAGAGTTTGAAGATACTGAGAGCCAAGAACCACGAACTCAGTTGGGAAAAATTATGCCTTTGATAAATTTTTATAATAATAAAATGGTAGAAATATGAGCCGTGTAGATGCAAAACCTGCCAAGTCACAAAAACGCAAAAATTGAGTTATGTGCGGTTTTGTTTTGATATAGTACATAGGTATGTACCTAAAGAGGAATAATTGTCAAAATCCGCCGTTTTGTTAGTAAAAATCTATATAGAAAAACTTGTTCATTTGCAAAATATCTCCAAGTCCATTAACGTTTAACTACATAGTCCGCCAAGTCGCAATCGACCAATGGTAACCGTTTATTTTGAGTAGCGTGATCAGGCGTGATGGAATTTCAGTTGCATTGTACAGTCGTCACAATTATCTTGCCTGTTGATGTTAAGTGCTGTGCTTTTATAATAATTATAATAACTAAAATTTAGTAAATATGGAAATTGAACATATTGTATTGAAAATCACAAAAACGCCTCCTGAACACAGTCGTAAAAGAGCTGTCCAAAAAGAAAAGCACATGCAAAAATTTGTTGTTAATAAATCCTGAGAGACTAATTACGGGACTAAAATTAAACAAAGATAAAGGTAAAGATACTTCCATTTCCAAATTATTATCGAAACATTATGGAAATGATTGGAAATCTTTGCAGGAATTGGATTTTTATAGGAATGTAGAGAAAATTCAAGATGAATGTATTCCATTGCCAGAAGATGAAACACAAATTATTTAATTAACTTGTTCACTTTTCTACATTAGAATTTATTATATTTAGTTCAGAATTTTTTATTGTTTTGTAAGTTTAAATTGGAAAGCCAATAAAAGTTCATAGCAAAACCCGCCATTTTTACTGTCATTTTCAAAAGCCGCCAAGTTCATTTTTAATTTGCATTTTATACAATTTAGAGACATCTGTGATTATTTCTTTAAACTATACTAGGTTACACGAATTATTTTCCATTTAATTAACCAATTAGTTTACTAAAACAGTTTCTTGCAAACTAGAAAACAGTTTTCTCTATTTATCTTAAAACGTGATTAATTTGACTTGGCGAGTTCTGCATCTACACGGCTCATATATTATCCCACAAGAGACCTGTCTATCGAGGAATCTATGGTTTTGTGGAGAGGCCGATTAAAATTTCGCCAATATGTAAAAGGCAAGAGACACAAGTTCGGAATGAAGCTTTATGTTTATGTGAACCCAAGGGCACTGCCCTCAAGATATTAGTATATGCTGGTTCAGCAGATCCTAAGTTATCTGGGGAAAGACATACCGAAAAATTTGTGTTAGCTCTTATGGAAGGGAAATTGGATAATGGTCATTCGTTATATATGGATAACTTTTACAATAGCGTAAAGCTTACTGAGGAGTTGCTATTAAGAAAAACGTATGTGAGGAAACGAAATCCCGAAGCAGAAAAAACTTAAAAAAGGTGAACTAGTGGTTCAGTACAATTTACAAGGCATATGTATAGTTAAATGGAAAGATTGTCTTGAAATATTAGCCATTTCAAGCGAATACAACGCGGATCTTCAAAAGATGACTACTCAACGTGGTCAAGAAAAAGAAAAACCTGCGTTGATAAATAAATATAATGAGTTTATGGCAGGAATTGACCATTGTGACCAGATGTTGTCATACTATTCATGTGAGCACAAGACGCTCATTTGGTACAAAAAACTAGCTGTTCATATATTCTTAATTATGCTGCTCACTTCATACTACCTTTACAAGAAAGGGAATCCCGACAATAAAAAAACCTTCTATGATTATAGATTATCTATTATTGACAAGCTGCTTGGACCTCCACCACCAGAGCCATTGCCAAAACTTAACACGTTCACTGCGATACGAGTCATATTTGTTTCGTGTCGCACTGTAGTGCAATGCGAAGTGTATTTTTACGCAAATAAAGTTCTGTGCTAATGCGATAATTTCGTCAATTTTCGTCTGTTTAAATCGATACAACCAGCTATCCATTCTGCTGAACTTGATCAAGTCAAATATGCTATAAATATGCACGAGACATATTTATCTTGCACCGCCTGTAGTTACAATTTTTTACATTATTTGCGGCACGAGTCATATATAACTCGTGCAGCATAGCAACATATATGAAACTTCCGTGTGTTTATAAACTTATTTGTATATGTATGGAGAATTGCATACCAAGCTGCCAATCAAAGACGGAAGTATTATAACATACTTCTTTGCAATTATAAAGGATTGTAGCCTAACACAGTGCTTCTTTGCTTCTTCAAAAGAGGGCGCAGAACAATTTTATCAGAATGGACAAATATAGTTAGAGGGGATAATATTGATCGTGATTTTATGCACGTACTGCATACCAGTTTCATTTGAGCGTGTCTTGGTGTAGGAAGTTCAATTAGATATTTTGTGCGTAGTTTTACCAGTGATCAACGATGTATCGCAACAGAACAAGACTTATTGTTAGTACTGCTTGTGCCCAAAAAAATGCATCGGATTCTAGCGATTCGGATATAGATTTCGATTCAGACGAATCAGTTGCGGATAGAAATTATGTGCCATCATCAGATACTTCAGATATTTCTGGTGAAGAAAGTGACCATAAAAGCGCAGGCGTGGATGCAAATTTCGACAATACTAATGAAGGCCTCGAAAGGGTAGAGAACTCCAACAATAATCAATCGTTCTGGACTGATATTAGTCCTTCAGATACATTAATTTTTCCTGTATTTAGTGACGGAGAGGTACATAATATTCCCGAAAATACATCTAGGCCTTTGGATTTTTTAAAACTTTCTATTACTGACGACATCGTTGACATTATCGTGGATGAAACGAATACTTATGCAACCCAGATGATAGAAACTGGCAACCTTACCGCGTCATCCCGAATGAAGCACTGGAAGCCTACATGTGCTCGAGAAATACATTCTCTTTTTTCTGTGATTTTGGCTATGGGATTAACACACACCCCAGTCATAAATTCTTACTGGTCTAAAGACCCAGTCTATCATAATGAATTTATTTCCAATGTCATGCCCAGGGACCGATTTATTTTACTTTTATGCTGTTTGCATTTTACTAATAATACAGATCATGATGAGGGAGACAGACTGTACAAAATAAAAGCAATTATTGAACCTCTAATACGAAATTTTCAAGCTCATTTGATTCCTGGAGGGTCACTTGTTATTGACGAGAGCGTCATTCCATGGAGGGGGGTCTAATTTTTAGACAATATATTAAAAACAAAACCCATCCATATGGAGTAAAACTTTATAAATTGTGTACTGTAGGAGGATACGTCCTCAATTTAAGAGTTTATACAGGAAAAGGTAGTGATCTGACCTCTGGAAAAGGTCACCCAGAAGCAGTGGTCAAGACCCTTCTTCAAGGATTCACTGGTGTCGGACGCACATTATATTGTGATAATTATTATACCAGTATTGCATTAGCAGATGATTTGCTGAAAAATAAAACGAGAATATGTGGGACGCTAAGAGCCAACAGAAGGGGCCTGCCAGATTCGGTTACTAAAAAGAAACTTAAAAAAGGAGAAACTTTTGGTGTACAAAAGGCCAACGTAAAAGTCATAAAATGGGTGGACAAAAGACCAGTTATGATGCTCTCAACATGTGAAAAACACAATGCTTCATTAGTGGAAACTGGAAAAATTAGGCATGATGCTCCAGTCAAGAAACCACAGTGCATTATTGATTACAACTGCGCAAAAAAGGGTGTCGACTTCAGGTAAGACAGTGGTTCCTATAATCGTTTTTTAGAATAATTATAAAGCTATTTTTCAGTGACCAAATGACTGCCTACTATGACATACTAAGAAAAACGAAAAAGTGGTACAGAAAAGTCGCTTTGGCACTTATCTTGGACTGTTCAGTGACTAATGCATGGATACTATATAATGCTAAATTTAGTGATAATAAAATGTCTATGTTGGATTTTCGAAACTCTTTATGCAAAAATTTATTTGTCATCCCAGAACAACCTCCAAGACCAAGAACTCCAAAAAGAATCCATACATTAATGGAATATGGTCCTGAAAATAAAAAAAGGCGTAGATGTATCGGATGTTACAAAACTTTGAGACAGACAATGAGTAGTAAAGAGGCAGACAAAAAAACTAAACAGGTGACGACCTATTGCGAGGAATGTGAGGGAAAACCAACGTACTGCCTTAAATGTTTCAACGATGCACATGAAAAAATCTGAGTGGACTTAGAGACTATTTTTGATTTTTGTTCAAGTTCTTTTATATTTTATGCCAGATGTTTTATTTTTGATGAATATAATGATTTATTATTTTTTTTTTATTGAGTTTGGGTTCGTATTTTTTCCAAACTATTAAGTGGATCAACCAACTGTCGCAGACTTATTTTCAGTGACCATTGTAGATGGAATTCACACTAAGACTGTTGCCCTAATAGAGTCCCTGACGTCACATGATGTCATAAACTATGACAATGACGAGACATATATGACTCGTCTCGCCAAATAGGAAAGTTCTTAACGAGACACATATGACTCGTTCTGCCAAATACGAAAATCGATAAAAAACGGTACCGCAGTGAAAGTGTTAAAATTACACATCTTCCTGAACTTTGTCAGGTTTGCTGGGAAGAAAGAAAAGTGAGAAAGGACTCGATCTATTATTGTGCGTTGTGTCCAAACCAACCTGGACTTTGCTTGTCTCCATGTTTTCGTGAGTTCCATTCCAAAAAATAGTTTTGTTTACTGTTTCTTTAGTTTTTAGTTTATTTTGTGATTTTATGGAAATTTTGATTTTATTAATAAAACACAATGATTTGATTATCCCAATAAAATGATTTTTTTATGTATACTTTTTTTGTTCGCATCATTTATTTGCATTTTTCAGGAAAAAAAAATATTTTTTTTCAATAGAACGCCGCAGGGGCGGTCCCCGGCATATATGAAGCAATCAGCTTGCCCTGTACCTGGACCGCCCCTGGGGCGGTCTTGTGTTTTTTAGAAAAAAAAATGCAAAATTTGAACTTAGTAGAGTGCCTACTAGCTATTACAAACATTAAATTAACAGATTGCAAAAAAAAAATTGGTGGCATACGGTCAATCGTCACTAATGAGGTCTGGCAGTGAATGTGTTAATTCATATTTTCATTTGGTTCATTAATTATAACCGGCTATAATGTACAACGATAATATTTAGTTACATCATGTCAAAAAATCGGTTGCCATACAGGAATTTATAATCTTATTGCCAAAAAATGAGATTCAACCCCAAACGCAGGTAATTGTTTATTTATATTTACAGTTACCATAATTTTTAGACGGCACAATTGTTAAAAATTATTGTAGGCGTTGAGTAATATTTTAGAATTGATGCCGTACATTTTACAATGATCGTGCACCCTATGGTAATTTTAAATCCTTTAAATCAGAGCTTTTTAAATACATCCGTAATGCGGAGCCGTACACCATCGGTGAATTTCTTTTAATTAACTAATGCTCTTCAATGTTAGCTATTTGTGAACTCTGTTTTATTAAATGTAAAGTAAGCATGTCCTGTAGCAGATAAGTTCAATTTTATTTTAAAATATTTATTTTATTATACCTACTATATTTTATATTCTGTGTTGTGTAAAAAGTATTTTGACTTGTTTCAAACTTTTGTTAAATCAAAATCTGTTTTGAAATAAACTGATTTATCTATCTATGGGAAGGGGTTGCGCCCAGGATTTCTCACCCTGTAACCACCAAATATGTACGGCATTGCTGAATAATGAATATACGAAAGCATGCAAATCTAATTGTACAAACGCCCTGCAGAATACAAATAGGTTGCCTGGGAAAATTTTCGAAAAATCAAAAATTCTTCTGGCTTCCGGTCCCATTATTTTTTTATGAACTATCAACATGAGGAATGCCGTACAAGAATATTTTGTCTGAAGAGCGCACTGTCGGATGGAAAATTCAATTTACCTGTGTACTCACCTGTACCATCCAAAAGCGACGGCATAGTTCCTAAAGTTCTGGTTTCGTATACCAGCATCGTACTGAATATAATTCATGCCGGATCACTTGAAAATTACGATGGGCTTGTAGTTTATTAGAGCCATTTTACCTTACTTATCCATTTAATCACAAATTGTTGGAGCCACTTTAATGAAAATAATAATTTCTAAACTCTACCCCCAGAGCAGCTTTCCTCCCTACATTTTCTAGGAGCACATCATTTCATACTGGTACTAAGGTTAAAAATTAACCGAAGTTAACCAAAACCATTAGAGCCGTTTTAGACGAAAACATTTTTCACTTTTATACCGGTTTTTGAGCTAGCACCGATTTTGCGACTTCACCTCAACCTGAACATGCATGTAATATTTGAGCAAAATCGGTTTGGGATCTAGGCGCAACTTTAGATGGGAGACAAACATTTTATAAAATAACTTTTTCTCTTGATCAGTGGTCATGAAAAAGTGTAAATTCATCAATAACGGATAGTAATAAATGCTTCCGAACACTAAAAAATCGTTTTTTAAGCTTAAACAGAGTTAGATACAACAATAACAAAAATATATCTGTAGCAAAAAGTTACCCGGCCACTACAGGCTATTCTTTACAATAACAGTACTTTCTTAGCTGAGGTAAATCCTTTTCCACACACCAAGCTTGCTTGCCGTACATATTTATGCGACTAATATCACTAAGTTTTATCTGTAAATCATCTTTGTCTAAATCATGAGTAATACTGGCTTCAAACAATGAGTTGCCTGGACTTAACATTACTTTTATTTGATACATATCATGTTTTATTTCCATTTTGGCTGATAAATCAGCGACAAAACCATCCAAATCCGCGTTCTTATTAAACTTTAAGAGATTCTGATTGGGTGACAATTTAGTCACCCAATCTATATGTGCTATCGACAGTATTTCGCACAAGCTTCTATAGTTCTTCGTGTATTTATTCAAAGCATGAACAAGTGTCTCTCCAAGGCGCTCCACTATGGGGTCGGAGATGGGTATTTCTTCCCAGTCGAGGCACGCACACCAATGTGGTTCTATGTAGGCATGGGAGCAACTCCGTTCAGCTGGAATCTACAAATATGCAAGTGCGATTAAAGACATGTTACTAATTGTATCGATTTTATTACCTTTGAGAATAATGAGACTGATCTTTGAGTAATATCTGCTGTGTCAGTATTTTCTAAATGTAGTACATTTTTCAGAGTGGTGTAAATATCAAATGGTGTTACCAGTTTATTTTCGTTACTTAGAAAGTTGCTATATATCTTTTTATGTTTCTGTTTGAACCATTTTGGAAATGTAAACGAAAAGAACGGTAGCCTTTCTTCTTGTTTGCCTTGGATTGTATTCCTAACCTCTGCAAACCTAAGAAAACAATGAATGAAATTAAACAAAGAAGTAGAAAATCTTTCACGTTAAAAGGGAGGTTAAGTTGCGAGGGGAGTAAAAAAAAAATAAAACATTTCTCAGACGCAACTTTATAAAGGGTCATATTTCTGTCAAAAACAAACGGAAAATTAAATAAAATCAATCATTTTAATAAGAAGGCATAGGCTTTCAGATACATTGATTTATATTTTTTTCGGCCGACCAGAAAGTACACCCTTTCTGGAGAAATTATCCAGCAGAAATTAACATTTTCCCGAGCTAGACCCGAAAGTGACATTAGAGATCGGCAAAAGCTTTTCCGATCCCTGTTATTCTCGTTGCTATGGAAACGAATTTGTGTTAATTGTTGAGATAAGTGTCAAATAGATAAATACATTTAACTTTTACAAATTATCAAAAGTTAATTCACAAGTTATGGATTCAGATTTTGAAGCGTTACAAGCAGAAATTGAAGTTGTATAATAGTGTCGGTCATAAAAATATTTTATAGTAAATAATTGTTTGTCATTGTATTTGTTAGAAAATTTATTAATAAAATAATACAAAATTGATTTTGTATGTGTTGGCTGAAAAAAAAAAAATGTACATTACACGACCGAAAAACAGTGTTTTACAGGTATCCCCAAGCTATCTGGTTGGGTCGACCTGCAAAACATATCTTTCCGGTCTTGTAACGTAAATTACTATTAAAGAATTTTCTCCTGAATGATGTACAGGGTTATTCATTATAATTAGGCCACCCTTTATAATCGTTATTATTGGAGATAGAAAATATCATATATGATAGTCCTATTTTTAACCGTTTTCGAGTTATTGAACATTGAAAATCGTATTTAAGCTATTTATTATACGAAGGGAAATTACAATTATTAAAGAAGTCTATGAAAATGACAAGTATTCTATTATATGAAACGCTGACAGATTTAATGGGTCGCATGCACGTGACGTCACATGTCCCAGACCTTAGGAAAAACAAACCGCTGTCATTAGCGGTCAAATGGTGACTGACTGAACCTCAGAATTAAATTTTTCGTAATACTAGAGTTTTTATCGATATTATATCATACAAAATGGCTAGTTTTTATTGTATTATAAATTGTGGAAGTGTGGTAATCCGAGACAACATCAGTTTTTATATAATAACGTCGATTTACAGCCAGAAGAGGTTAGGTTAAACAATTCCAGGCAATTAAAAGAAATGCTTTAAGTTGTTGCATGTTAATGCAAGAATGATTGTGATAGTAATAACTGCTGCTCAAACAAGCAATAAACAATCCATGGTAAAGAAAATTAACATTTTATATTGGTTTGTCTCTATTTTTAATAACTATTTCTTATTTCAATTTTAGTTGAGCGAAGCAAGAACTGCACGGAGGGAGAGTATATTTAAGAGAATACAAGTCATAATTAACAATTGACCTACATAAAATAGTAAAATACATGTTAAACATTTTATATAATATATTATAATAAAAAATTTGCAAAAATTATAACGGTTTGCGTAATCCAATCTATAGGTATATAAGGTATAGACGAGGGGTTAACCGCTGGAAGAAATTGTGTACATCTTATTACATACTTCAAATAGTTTACAGTAGATACGTCAGTCTTTCATTGTTTATTTTATAAAGTGTCTTTTTCACAAAATTTACAGCGGTTAATCTCCAACCATAGCCATGTTCATTGCTAAAAAACTAAAAGGAAAGATTTCCTGCTAAGTGGTGAACATGTTTTGTCTAGACTGGCAACACAATCCCAGTGAGCATTAAGGAACCATCTGAATCTGCAATAGTCCAAGGAGTCAATGGCTTTTATTCATGATGCTAAGAGTTCATATCCTGAAAAATTTATTTCTGCATTAGTAATTATTTATAAAACAACATTTAATTAGGCAAGCATATATGAAAAAAATTGTTGATAACTAATTTTTACCGTTGTAACAAGCTTTTATCCTGCAAATTTCTTGCAGAGTACTTCTTTCATCTAACCACAAACAGCTTCAAGACTTTTCAATGCCTTGAATTCGTCCTTCTGTCTATGCAATTCTTTCAAAAATCAAGTAATTCGCAAAATCCTTATGTGTAACATTTGGAAATACATCAATGTTTGTACTAAAGTATTTTTTTCTCAAAATATAAGGATTTAATTCGATGGCAGCCATATACCTAACCTCTACATCAAGAGAAAATTCTGCAAAATACGAACTAACCGTCATCCTAACGAACAAAATTGTTTATATAACAGTATTAAGAATAGTTGTAGATGTTAAATAATCTAACAAGTTCTTAAATGGCACAAACACTGCAAAATTCACTTTAAAGGAACACGTTTAATCGGCGGATTTCTCAATGACAGCTGTTTGTTTTTCCTAAGGTCTCAAAATCTGTGACGTCGGCGCACGCGACCCATAACAGAATACTTGTCATTTTCATAAACTACTTTAATAATTGTAATTTCCGTTCGTATAATAAATCGCTTAAATACGATTTTCAACAATATACAGTGTGTTCCATTTAAAAAATATTGTTGCTTCTTGTTTCCCTTAATTGCTGCACGCCACTGTGCTATCATTAACTTATAGAGGGGGTTCAGTTACAGCCCTACAACTTCCGTTCGAAACTTTTTTTTCTATCTCCAATAATAACGACAATAAAGGGTGGCCTAAATATAATGAATAACCCTGTACATGTGTTTAATAATTTTATTTCGAGGATAAAGATGCATTTTTACATATTTTATCTTCGAAAATTGATTAAAATATATAATTCTTATTGGGTTACATTTTGAATACTATATATACATTTTGATTTAATAATAGTGAAAACTGTTTTACTTTTATTGATTTTAGAAGAGAGCACTTTGAAAGTTGTGCATTTCGATAGTTTCGAGGTTAACCATAAAATTTCAATTAAAAATAGCTGTGAAATCGTGAAATGTAATCCTAACAAAAAAATAAATGCAAAATGAAGCTAAAACTAGTAGGTACTTAGTGCGTAACATAATTTTTAATTTCACAATCAACATTTTTGTTCAATACACTTTTATGTTAAAAATGCGAGTGCTTTGTAACTTACGGATTTTGTTCATAAATCTTATACTTTCAATTCATAACAATCAATTTGGATAAAAACAAATACAGTGGGTATAAAATCAGGTAAAATTCTGTAAGAAAATGTGAGTAACACAAGCCATCTGCCTGCCGAGGTACTGTGCATGCAGCCGCTATTGACTAGATGATCTTACTGATGTTTGTTCAGCTCGTGGCAACTTAGTACAAGAACTTCAAAATATTCGAGTAAATGTGCAATTTTTCGCACAAAAACTATGTAAAATTTTCATTTTCATTAGATAGATTAGATAGATAGATTTAAAATACAATAAGATTATAATAGTTCCTCTACGTTTGAATATTTTTCGAGTGACAGGTTTTATTCAAAGTTTCAAATTTTATTTGTAATTTTAACACCAATAAATCGATATCGAATCGAATCGAATTGCCATTTTCCTTATTTTCGATCTAACTTGCAATAACCACATAACGATGTTAAGGCATTTTCAGCCAACAAAATATTTCAAATATTTCGCCGGCGAGATTAATATCCTAAGAGATTTATTTCTTTGTATTGATCTCAACGACCCTCATAATAATCGTTTGAGAAATGCGTTTATGGTTAGGCTTTTAGCACCAAAGTTTTCTATAGGAAATGGGGGGAAAATTGTTACTTTTCCCCTCTACTGAAGAGGAAAGCGAGTGTTTAGAGATCCAATTATTCTTATTTCTTTAAAGGCTCAAATGTACAGTTGTATTTTTATGCAGTGTTTAAACTGGCTTTTTTCCTTAATTAAAGTGTTCCCTTGCAGCGCATTCGTAAAGGATCGTGCAGTCGAGGGGATATATATAAACATTGAACGTAAGTAAAATACTCATTGAAATAAAATTGTTTGAATAAGAATAATAACCCTTGTAAAAACCATTACATAGTAGGTTCCACAGACCGTATGTAATGCATGGCTATACAGGGTGTTTCAGTAATCCCCGAATTTTATCTGGAAAAATAATAAGGGTATTTTTGTAAATGGCGTATGATTGATACCAAAGAAGGTAATAAATAACTGCAATTAGATTTTTTTCTTTTTCGATGGCTGGGATTTTGAAACATGATTCATATGATTTAGGAATAAATTATGAATAATATTGATAACATAGAAAGTGTTGTAAATACCAGCCGTTTTGGAATTCTAAAGCATCGGTTATTTAGAACTTTATCTTTTTTTATACAATACTGTCTATAGTATTACATACTTCGAAAATTTTCACTAATTTAAAGTTTTAGAGATTGTGCATTTGAAGAATTATCGAAAATTATAAAAAGCTTCAAAATATGTAATAATCCAGTAAGTTAAAAATTCTAAATAGTCGATATAAAATTATTAATAAAAAAATTACAGGAGTTTTGAAAAAAAATGTGGCAGGATAAGGATGGCCCACCACGGATGGTGTTAATTTTTTCATATTAATTGCTATCAATGGCACTTACAGTTTTAAAAAAAAATGGCCCTTAATATTTAACCGATTAAATGCAATACAAAATATTAAAAATTTTCAAAATAGAATTATCTTCTTTTATATCATATTTTTTAAAACTGATATTGGTAGACTATGAACTTTAAGGAAATCTGAGGACTGAGCAAGAAGGGGAGGGAAAAAATGTTTCACATTCATTGTGAAGCAAATAAATCAACATAGGCCGCCAGGCCGCCCAAGATCTCCTTTGGGCGGCCGCAAAGCAGAAGGGAATTGGGGTTCTTATGATTAGCGAACCTCACAAGAGGATGGTTGGCAAAAACAGGCCCGGATGGTACGTCGAAGATAGCAGAGACGCTGCCATTGGGATTCTAAGTTGGAAAATCCGTGTACACAGGAGTGGGAGTGGACACGGATTCGTCTGGGTGGAGCTGAATGAAGTGATTATCAGCTGCTACTTCTTACCCAACGCCATGCTGGGAGATCTAGAAGGGGCCCTAGAAGAAATGGAACATAGGATTAGAGAGCTAACTAGGAGGGCCAGTATAGATGAAATAGTAGCGGGAGATTTTAACGGCAGAGCTTCGAATGGGGAATGGAGTCCACATACCACCGAGGAAATGTAATAGTAGAGTGGTCAGCACAGATCAACCTAGAGGTTATAAACGAGAGAGTGACGTTCATATTCGTGGCTCTATCCCAGACATAACGCTGGCCCCAACAGGCGCAGTGAGGATAATTAGCAACTGGAGGTTTTTTCTGGAGGAAACATTGAGTGACCATCGATATATAGAATACGAAGTGGGTCAACAGATCGAAACACAGTCGATAAGGGGAAGAGGCTGGAAGTAAGGCCGGTTGGACAAGGATTTCTTCAAGAGAACCCTCGATGAACAGGTAATAGGTGGTAATGCTGCAACAGAGGAGGACCTAATCAGGGCGGTTACTAGAGTTTGCGATCAAACAATACCGAGGAGGAAAGTCATAAGGCCAAACGGCTTGGAATATTCGTGGTCAGAAGAAATCTCCGATCTCAGGGAGGAGTGTGTTGCTGCTAGAAGGAGATACGTTAGGGGACATAGGAGAAAAGAAGTGCAAGAGGAGAACGCAGCCATACAATTACCGGGAGGCAAAGAAGAGATTAGGAGACGCAATCAAGTAGTCAAAAAATGACAAATGGAAAGAGTTGCGCCATGACATAGATAGGGACGTATGGGGGGTTCGAGATTGTGACGAGGCGCAGAAAGCCTCCCCTCCGACTATACTAGCTGAAAAAATGGTGGAGATCGTAAATGCCCTATTCCCAGACAGAGACGAAATAATATATATGGAGACCAACGGAAGTCGGAGAGGTTCCCGTTTTACCGAGGAGGCATATGGCTGACTCAAAAACGGAAAGGCTTCGGGACCGGAAGAAACCCCCTCCGGAAATAATAAAGATTGTCGAGGAAAAACAACCTAGGGTTACCTTCTGCGCACTAGAAGCTTCCCCAAGAGATGGAAGAAGGCAAGAGTGGTGCTGATAAAAAAAGGGGACAAGCCACCGGATGAACCGTCCTCTTATAGGCCGGTATGTCTGCTCGATACAATGGGCAAGTTAATGGAATATCTACTTCTGGGGCGGCTGGAGGCAGACATTGAAGAGAAGGGAGGGTTATCGGACACCCAGTTCGGTTTTAGGAAAGGGAGATCCACGGTGGGAGCTATAAGATGCCTAACCGAGACAGCTGTGGAGGCTATGAGGGCCAAGAAGATCTGTGCAGTAGTAACGCTGGCTGCTCCGAACGCTTTCAACACTGAGGATTGGGGCGAAAGAGTTAACACGTTCACCGCTGAGGATAATTTGAATAAAACATCAAAGGCTAACAGATTTTTTTTATTGCAATCAATTAAATTTCATAAAAGATTTCTAAATATGCTTGATATTAAGTTAAGTTGAAGTAGAAGTCTTAAAGTTAGTGAAACTTTTAAAAATTTTATGTTTTTTAATTAATGAATAAACAATAACAGAAGAGCCCGATGAGAAAAATTAAAGCTGAACAAAGAAAATTTAAAAAACCTCTTTTCCTTTTTAATTTTTTATAAAAAAAAAAAAATTATAGGGTAACTTAGTCCATCTGTCAATCAGGTAGTTTTAGATGGAATTAACTCGGGAAGTTTTGATATTTGGTATAATTCTAGAGATAGGTGTCTAGTACTAAGATTCACATTTTGCACATAGCTAGCACTGCTGCTCACGCCGCCATATTGGCAAGATGGCCTCCAAAACGGTTTTTTTTCATATATCTCTGTATGCTCTACAGTCAAAATACCTATAACCAGAATTAAAGAGTAGGAAATTTTCTATAAAACTTGTCATATGTATGTTTTCTCTAAAATCAACGGTTTAGGTACAGCAGTTGAGTGAAGTTGAAAATGTTTGTTTAGTTTCGTCTAAAGACGTTTTTTTGTACGGATACTTTCAACAGTATTTGTAGTTGTTTCTGTTTCAGAATCAACGTCGCTTTCCTGCAATTCACCCGATTCACCAATTTCATTTGATATAATAGTGTCAAGAGGCAAGTCTGAGTCTTCATCTTCATCAGGTGCCTCAAGTATGTCTTATATGACATTTTCGCAAGATTTTCCTTTACAGAAACTGCAAATGACAGAACATTTCAAACCTGCCTTTCTGCAACCTCAAATTTTTCCACATCCCGTTTTACATTTGCATGATATAAAAGTAAGTAATGTTTTAGGAGCAGGATCCTTTAAAGTGGTTACTGGGGTGATACCAGTTTGAGTTTTCTTCCAACCCCATTCTTCCGCCTTTCTTGAAAAGCCGTACCATCATTGGACTTGGTGGTAAGTTCTCATTGAATGTTCTCTTGCAGCTGCGGTTGTTGGTGATAAAGAAACTAAATTAAATTTACTTTTTGTTAGTGACTTCAAAAAACACTGATAACGATATTTATCCAGAGACATATTCACTTCGTTTTTGGAGCCATATAGCGCAAGAAGAAATCTTTCTCCTGCATCAGCAACCTCGTCGGCAAACGCATTTTCCTTTTTAAATATTTGAACATTTTTCTAGAACTGTTAAAAATCTTATCTTTCCTTGATTAAATAGAGCTGAAGTTGTATCGCAGCCAGTAAATGCATGGAGAAAAAATATATTGTTCTTAACTGTTTCGTCACCTTGTAAACTATGAGACGAATAAATACGTTGCACTGTTTTTTCTTTTCCAGGCTTCAGTAGGTGTATATTTTCATATGAGTTGCCCAATGCTGTCAAGAGAACGAGAAGATCGACATCTTCTTCAACAATAATGACATACAATACAATACAATACATATGACATATTCATACGAATATGATATTTTGATGATTGTATTTACTATTAATGTATCTGCATCTTCTGTAGTCTGGATAACTTCAAAGTTTATTCTGTGATCATTTCGGAACATAAAAAAAAATAATCTTGAAGTCAAACACGGGTTCACCTGATCTTAGTTAGCACTGCAGTAGGATGCATTTTACGAAAAAACTCAGCCAAGTATTTCTCGTTTCCGTACCGCTTACGACACGTTGCGTGAAACGTTACTGATCTAAGCGGTCTTAAAAAGCTTATTTTTCATCTCTTCACTTCAAACTTAATTGTTTAAAGGTAGGTATAATACTACCGTTCTTTCACTATAACAGTGTCATCTTTAGAAAGACTATTTTCACAAACAAAAGACTTTTGCTGCAATGCCATTATAACAAAAATAACAGATACGAAACATTGTTATACTTGCACTATTGTCAAAGCAATACTGAAAAGCGATAAAGGCAAAGACTACGCACACTATAAAAACAGGTAGACGCGGCACAGGTAAGAAGTAGGTAGAATTTGAGTTGAAAGGGTTTGCAAATAATCCTATGTTTATTTAAAACACATAAATTTAAGCATATTAACTATAGTAAATGCCATTAGGGAAAGTAAAATGAATATGTTTACTTTTAATCGACTGTTGTGTCTAAACTATTGATTTTACAAAGAACATATATATAACGCAATTTGTAGGAAATTTGCTCCTCTTTCATTTTTGCAATACCTAAGTCTTTTAACTCTAAAACCCAAGGTAAAGGAGATATTGCCATCTTGGCAATAAGGCTACAGATATTGCTTTGTGCAAAATGTGGATTTTAGTTGTAGATACCTAAATCTACAACCCTGCCAAATTTCAAAACTTCCTGACTTAATTCCTGGTAAGGCCTTTTTATATGACCTGACAGGTAGACTAACTGTAGAATATTCGAGATTTACTAGAATTCAGGGTATTTTCTAGTTATTTTAAAATTATATTATAAGCATTTGTTTTTTTTATTAGGGTAAAATCGCTATGCTTCACATTAAAAAACTTCTTTTAAGGCCTTTCAGATGGTGTAAAAACGTACGGGGTGTTTCATTTAAAAAAACTAAAGTAAAATTCGATTTTCAATTGTTTTTCTGAAATCATGTTTAGAAAATGCATTTCCTATAACTTCTATTTTTGAACTTTTTTTAAGTAACTCCAAAAATAACAAAGTTAAATGAGTTTCTAACGTTCGCGCGACCACCCTGTATAATTTGGAACTTTAATAATAAATAAATTGGTGGAACTACTGAATGAAAATATGTTTTTGATCAAATGGCCCTAAAAGATTTACTTTATATCTAATTCTTTATTACCTGTGACCGTGATCCGCCATAATAATTAAAATGCTATTGTTTAAGGCTCCCGATTTGTACAATTCTTTCAAGAATTCCAGTAGATCATCGTCGGCCACACCAACAAGATTATAATCGTCGTGGGACAGCTCTCCATGGAAGCCAAACAAAAACTTTGGCTTGGTTTTATAAACGGAAAAGAACTAGAAAAGATTTTTCAGAAATATAAAAGAATTATACACAGGTAAGATTGGTTAGTGGTTTCATGCACTTCTTTCTACAGTAGTAGTAATAGTAATTGAATAGATCTACTATGCCTGTGGAAACATACATCTTTTATTGCATTTAGCATAACTTTATGCCTGGGGATTTCACCTGTGCAGAGCTTAGGCCACTTCTGTCGTTCTCCTAGGCTTGCTAGGTAGTAAGGCCTCATGTAGTGATCAGTTGGGGGTTCCTGAAAAATATGTACAAAATGATAGGGAATAAGTCAGTGGCTGTTATATTAGCTAACTCAGTTGTATAAATCAGATCCAAATACCCAAGGAGGAATCAAAGACACATTCTCAGGCCTGTAGCTAGGGGTGGGCCAGGATGGGCGTAGCCCGTCCTGGAATAATTTTCGCCCGACCTACGGCGACCTCAGAAAATGAGGTAGCTATTTTTTACATTTTTTCTTTGCTAGCCTTAAAGAATTTTATTAAAAAATAGAAAAAAACGATAACAAATTTTTTGGCTTACAGGCCCCCCTCTGAAAAATTGTTTGCCCACTCTTAAAGCATTTTCTAGCTACAGGCAGAGACGAACCCAGCTATTTTTTTTGGGGGGGCAAACCTACAACTAATTTGCCAACTGCCCATTTCCTTATGTTTTTTTTTATTTCAGACTTAATCTATAAGTAGCCTAGCGATACAAATATTATGCAAAAGAAGTTTAACTAAACTACGTGATGTAGGCACTAGACCTAAGTTGACCCCGCGCTCTCCTTCGTCTAAAAGCTACTGGATGAGGTAACCATTATAGTTTAATGACCGTGGAGAAAAACAAGATACAATACGATTACGCGCAAGTCGGGGCGCAAGCTCGTGAACGTCGCGCTAGTACGGCTACCGGCCACTTCCCACTTCACATTGTGATACGCAATAGGTAGCATTAAGGGGTCTACACACGATCCAGCGGCAGGGAGCCAGCCTTGTCGGCATGCTTTGAACTCATTCGTAAAAGTGAACTGGTCCGCTGGAATTCCAATTATCTTCAAAGCGTACCAACAATGTCGGGTCCCAGCAGCTGGATCGTCTGTAGTCCCAGATTCTAATTCAGTGTCCTCTAAGAATTCAATATTTTAACAATTTCTGACCGACAACAATTTGTTATTATTATTATCTCTCGTTGAGAGGTTGGTAACTGATATTAGTGATACTCAGTATAAACCAACAACCAAGGACTTTATAGCTAGGACAAAGCATTGTATTGATAAAGGCAAAAAGGAGTAATATTCTAATATTTCTAATGTAAGACAGTCTTTGTGAATTGTATGCTCTGGCCGTGCCGTCTACTGGGTCGAACGTCGAATTTCCGCGAGTTGACGAGTTTATTTTGTTGGCCCGTCGCGTAGGCCCGTCGGCGTTGTGCGTTGTCTGTCGACTATTCGGTGGCTCTCACATCAGTCCCATCTAGTCATAAATAATATCAATTAAAATTATTTATAAAAAATGGTCATAGTGACAGTGTCATTTAATTCTTATCAACTCATTATTCGTTTTTTTGCAATTATACCCAATAAAGATTTTTTTACATTTTTGGTGATTTTCCCAACTCAATCAACATTGGGGGGGGAACGTACCCCCCCATAACCCCCCGTGGGTTCGTCTCTGGCTACAGGCATGCACATTCTAAGTTACATGTCGACATGTAATGTATTTTTGGTGTTGCAAAACACAATTTATGTATTTTAAGAATATTTGTGTAAAATGTATAAATTGTTAAATTTTAAAATTATTATTTTTCATTAGTCTCTCTTTTTCAACACGGATGACCATTTATTTTAAAAAAATATGGCCGATTTGTACATTTTGATTTATTTTCATGTCCTGAACATACTGCTAAAAATTACGCCACTTATTTAAAAGATAACATAGACATAAACCCAAATTGTATGGCTTTTCGCCTTTGGTAATATTTGTACTTACATTAAATCCATTCAGTCTATAGGTAAAGGTCCCCAATTCAGGCACATCTTCAAAAAAACCAGTAACATATCCAGCATCTCTAAAGTCATTCCAAATAAATGGATACGAATTGACGAATTTAGTATTTTTTAGACGTTTTCTTGTATCTGGCAATTCCAGTTCAGTTTTTCCAGTTAAAATTGGAATTAAGGCCTGTGGTGTACCATCGCCTACTATATTATAGCTACAAATAAGAGAATGGTTGTACAATGTACCTTATAGTGGAGTCAAAAGGGTCAATAAGGAATTGTCTTGCTGCAGCGATTTTAATGGGCTCATTTAATGAATTTCATTTAGTAGTTGTTACTTCTTGTGGATAAAGTATTACTTGAAAATAGGCAATATTGAAAATTTCAGATGAATCTGATATATGGTTTTCGAAATGTACGACTTTTAAAGAGGGAATTTGAAGCGGGTGCGGCTAACATCGTGACATCATTTAGTAGGAAACGAAACGGTCGCGCAACATAAACGGTCCTGCATTCTGCTTGAGATTGTCGAGTCTTTCTCAGTGTTCCATGCGTTAAATTAATATATCTTATTATTTTTTGTGGTGATTAAGAAAAATGTATGAAGTGAACGTTAATAAAGCAGACTCTTCGAATCTTATCTTCCAAATCATGAGCTCATTAGTGCAGAAATGAGAGAGGTTAATTTTTCATTTTTATATGAACGTTGCCCATTAATTTATAATACATGTAGTTTCCGTAGTCTTTTTCGATATAAAAATAAAATAGTATTTTACATTTTTTCTTTGCTAGCCTTAAAAAATTTTATTAAAAAAATAAAGAAAAGGGATAATAATTACTTAAGAAATAAGTTTAATAACAGTATATTATAAAACAACCATAAGAAATTTGCAATTTTTCCCTACAATAAAAATTTAATGTATTTGGCTATACCCTGTATAATAGCTCAGTGTTGAAATACGAAATAGCTTTTTTCTCTAATATTTGTAAACCAAATGGAAAAGACTTATAAAAATTGCTAGAATCTTAAATTACATTTTACGTTTAAGTTTCAAAAATACGCATTTAATAATATATAATTCAACATATAGATATTTACATTGAAATGGTCCTCACAAACATAAGTTGATTTAGTAATAAGCCTTTTCTCTCTTTTTATAGTTTGTTGCCATTTCTTTCGCATTTTTAAATCTCTAGGAACGGTAATAAATGTTTTAGTAGGTGTTTTTCCCGTCGTGCTTTGACACTCAGGAACAACACAATATTTATAATTGCTTTTATTGTCACTATTATTCATTGTTAACATAAATCAGTGAAAATAGTTGATAAACCGAAATTTTTCACAAACACCCATAAGTTTCAACACATCAATTTGTAATATTATAAAACAATAATAATGCGCTGTAGCTAGCTGCTTCGGCTAGCGGGTTCATATTAAGTGATGTCACGGCCGAGACTTGACAAGGGGGTGCGGTCCATGTTTATGATTTTTTTTTGACGATTTACAGGTTTCAGAAAATTCTAGTTTTTTGCACAGAATTGGGTTGTTGACGAATTTTCAAAAATGGCGAAATATGGTAGTGGAGGACTTAATTTAGTTATATATTTAATTTGGAAGAAAAATTCTTAGCGTAACATATTTTAAAAAATTGTTAAACTTCGACTATTTGAATGTGCCGTGAAAACGGTAGTGACATCATAACGGCAGTTAGATGTGAACTTATAAACAGAACAGATGAAGACGAATAAGTTGACATTGCTGACAAGAAAGAAAATAACCTCATATGTCAAAAGTAAATTTGACGTTTAGCTAGCAGTGATTGATGTTTGCAGTTATTGTTAATATTTTCTTACAAAACGACTAAGGCAGTATATCTGTAAAAGCTAATTCTGACATTCTACTTGCGGTAGATATATTTATGGTCAGCGAATTTTTAAAAAGAGACGATTGTTTTGACATTGCAATGGTTGGAAGTGCAAAAGCTGCAAGATACTTACGTTACAGCTGCTATAGGCGTCTGAAAATAAGGAGTACGCCACCTGGTGGCCAATAGTCAAACTAATTATGGGCTTTTCTGTCATTGTCTCTTTAGTGTACGATGATATCAACAATAAGTAAATGATAAACTGAGATGCTAAGTTATTAAAAATATGATAGCATTTAAAGGGGCTACAATTGGCTGGAGCCAACCTAGTCGGTATCCTTTGTAGATTGCAGGAACAACTCGTGAAAGTTGAGTTGCACGACAATGTTCAAAGCATACCCTCTTTGATGTAGACACCTTTAACCAGGCATTGAGAGGGAAAGAGCTGGTGCAAATAACCGTGGCCTGAGTAGCAATAATAATGTCCTAGACAATCACACATTGTAAGTGAAATTTTTGAAATAAGTAAATATATGTAATTCCAGTAAAGTAATATATACTATTGCAACATGCACTATTATGTTTTACCCCTGAATATTTCTATGTCATATTTTACAAAATACTGTTTCATTTATTTTACTTAAAGAATTAATAAATATATTTTCAGTTATATTCAATGTACCACTAATTTCATGGGTATTTGAATCTGAGACACTTGTTTGTAAACATAGAGCGTACACATTATTAAATTTTGTGTTGAATATAGGCTTTACCACACAAAATAATATGTCCTGCATTTAAAACATATTCTCCTTCATACACACACTTAGAATTTTTACATTTTTAGTGATTCACAAATGTTCCATACGTTGCAATATGTTTAACCTAAATGTCACTCATGTTTCCTGAAAAAAAAGTGATTTAAACTACAACTGTATATAAATTTAAATAAATATTTAAGTTTATTAATATTTAACTAGCCAGACACCGTGTATGTCGAAGAAACTGTACTTTTCAAGGGAAAAACTAGATAACCTAAAAAAAATATGAATTTTGCTGAATAATGCCATTAACATCTTGCAAATCACTTACAACAAAATCTTGCAAACCTTTAGGTCATATATTAATAATGTTATTATTTTTAACGCCAAAAACAACAATAAACAGAAAAAAATCAATATAAGTATTCGCCATATAAACAAACAAAAAGCCTATAATTAGTTCACGAGTTCTCCACTTTGGCGCTGGCATCTTAAATTCAGACGCCTATAGACAGTACAAACTATTGTAATTTCTGCAAGAACTTCCTTTATCTTATCTTATTAATATTACATACCTAATATGTCTAATATGTATTTTACTATTTAATTTAGATGAATTTGTTAAGTGTACTTTGTATTTTATTAAATATTTCCTTTTCATTGTTTTATTTCCTATTAACTATATACTTGCGTATCTAACTGAAAACAACAAAATAAGTTTATCTACTAAAGAAATTATTTATTATCCATTGATACTCACTTCTAAGAAGAGTCAGAATGAGACTTACGAAGATCTCAAAAAAGGTCTGTATTATAACAAAAAATAATAAATAGGTACAAGTACTTTATGCTAGTATCTATCTAAGCAATAAACAATGATATGTATTTATAACACACATAATTCAAAGGACATTTATAACTACAATCCAACGCATTCGTAGCCATTTCCGACTGATTGTGTTCACTGACTTTAGACGACTTTCACAGTTTGTTTCATATAGTTTTTCAACGGCGAGTTTTTAAATTTCCTTTCTTAATTTATTGATTATCTTAGTATTATGGGGCGTCTAGGGAGCTTCATAAATAATCAATAGCTAACAAAAACAACTGCACATCATTCCAACACAAACTAGATAAAATACATAAAAGCAGATTAAAGCCATTTCCCTCCTTTTAGGAAGTCAAAGCATGAATAACATTCTAATCTAGAGCCGTTAAGAATACAGTAAAATACACCCTGTTTTATCCACCAGTTTGGTGGGTAATTTAAATTTGTAACAGCTAGAACGCCACACAAGTCTTGTAATGCGGCCGTTTTTCCTACAACATACACCCATATTAAAAATCAAATTCCTACATTAAGATACAACTTACCACAAATAAAATGCTTAGAATACATTGTAATTTGTTGACATTGAAATGGTCTCCACAATAAGAAGACTTGGTCCTTCTCTGGTGGCTTTGAATCATTCATTATTACGTTCAGCGTTTATTATTGGAACACAACAGTTTTTCTGGTGAATTGGTGGTATTATTCACACAGTACAGCAGAAAACACTATCTGTACTTATATTTATCCATACCTAGATGCTGTTAAACGATACCGAATTGTAACCTATGCACGTCAGTTGAATTTGACGTTAAATATAATGTCAGATTAAACTGTCGTGATTGTCTTTTTTCTCCGTCGCTATCAGCGAGTTTCTAAATTAGTACCCGTTTCTCGTCGTTTTATAACTAACTTCTCTACAGACTGCCGTTATTATGTCATCTCCGTTTTAATTTAATTTTTTAATTTTAAATGCCTTATTTATATTAACGTCCTGGCGAAGTTTAGCTAATGCTACTCTACCACTTAACCAGGACGGCGAGATGAGTTACGGTAACCCATCCAAGTGATGGACTCGCCCGGCCGTGCTTAACTTCGCCGATCGAGCCCAGTCACTGAAACCGGTACCGTACCTCACCTCACCGTACCTTTTAAATGCATGTATTTTTGTAATTAATATTATAATATTATAAGACTTTCTTTTCAGCTTCTACATGTTTCTAATGATTTTTTATGAATAATTGTTATTGTTTAACATAGATTCTCCTCAAATTTTAATTTAGTGCAACAACCCAATTATAAGATCTTTCCGATAATCAAATAAAAAAAAAGTGCTAAATGAGCCCATTTGGTTTAGGTGACAAAGAAGTGTAATGAGAAGTTTTGGATTAAATCTGTCCATCGCTTCCTATAAAATTTGAACAATTTATGTTGCGCTAACATTTTCTGCTATTTTCCTTATTATCTCTGGTCCTCATAACCGCATTTCAAAAATAAAAATACCAAAATGTTAATGATATTGTGAATAAAACTCGACCAACAAATAAACTTTCTGATACTCTGTTCAACTGTAAAAAATAAAAACAAAAAAATTGACCCTTTTGTATAATTTAAGAAATATGATGTAATAATGCATACATTTTAAAGTAGTTAGGTATGTGAAATCATCCCTGTTATTGAACTAAACCTTCCTCTCAAATTGTAGTGCAAAATATTTATTTAAACAGCTGAAAATAAAAAAACATTTCGAAATTTCAATCGCTTATTGTTTAAGTGCATCAATTTCTACAGGGACTTTTTTCTTTTTTCAAGAAAATGGGTAAAGTTGAGGATGAAATATGTGGTTTTTGTATGGAAGCAACAAAGACTGCAGAACATATACTTTGTTTATGCAAGGTCCTGGTCCAACAAAGCGAGGACATCTTCAGAAACATTGGGATCATATTAATAAGGATCTGAGGCAATCTTACGACAGATGGCATGATGCTGTCAGGCCTCCCATTCAACAGAGAGAGGCCAATTAGAATAATGATTGGGTCACAAATTTTCTGTCAAGACATTGTGAATAAGAATAATCTTTATTTCAAATTTTCATATAAAACTTTTAAAAATTCTTACCCCTGAAGAACAATTGCTTCCAACACATTGGTTAAGTATTCATAGCTTTTTGGCAATTTCCTTATAAACGCGTTCCTAGAGAGAGAATCAAAGCCAAACATTAAAACATCCATTTTCAGTGAATTTGACGGTAAATGTTCCCAGTTTGATCCATCCCAAATAGTATCTTCTTTTCTGATCCCTGTCAGACTTGCTGACCATTTATCTTCTGGTGACGTACAATAAACACGAACCTAGAAATTACATTTATATTAATTAATGATGATACTAGATTTACATAAAATCAATAATTAATGAGAAAAATATTCGCTTATTATGGAAAATTTTCAACATACCACATCACTTTTTTTTAACGTATATGTCTCCGCAACTGTTGTTTCACCATCATTCAACTTGAAATCATCAACTCGGATAATATCAGTAAAAGAACATTTTATAGGTCCATATCTAATTTTAGCATTTTCTTGAATATTGCATTCGTGCCCCTAAAAATAAATATACTGGGTGTCAATGAGATCCCTTTCTGTCTGCCATTTCTTTATTTTTTAACGGATCGAGATGAAACTAGGCATGTGCCACATGAGGATTTACTCCGACCATACAGCGAACAATTTTTTTTTTTTTTTTGTATTATAAATACCTTCCCAAAATGGGCTGAGGCGCCCCAGAATATAAGGTCATATGATAAAATTGATGGTACACAGCCAAAATATGCCAATCTCAATATTTCTGTTGTAACAGTATTACGCAGCTGTCTTACCAAAAAAACGGGTTGAACCTAATTAACATGCTTTTATTAGGTACACTTGTAACTCTGTATATATTTCTATGTAAGTAAAAAAATCTAAGGAACTGAAATTCATCCACTTCTAATTGTTGTATCATCATGAAATTTGGCAATTGTATGTAGCTCTGATGACAATACAATACAGTATACTCAATATGGCCGCCGCCCCAAGATGGCAGCCATTTTCTTTACAACTCCCTTAATATGGGTATCAAAAGAAAGGGCGTGAAAGTAGAAAACAAATATGTGATCAAAATTTAAAAATTCAAAATGGCGGCGTCAACATGGCGGTATGGATCTATGTAAGTTAAAAAGTCTAAGGAACTGAATTTCACCCACTTCTAATTGTTGTATCATCATGAAATTTGGCAATTGTGTATAGCTCTGAAGACAATACAATATAGTATACTCAATATTACAATATGTTCAAAATGGCCGCCGCCCCAAGATGGAGGATTGTCATTTTTTTTTACAACCCCCTTGATATGGGTATCAAAAGAAAGGGCTTGACAAGTAGAATACAAATATGTGATCAAAACTTGAAAACTCAAAATGGCGGCGTCAACATAGCAGCGTCAACATAGCGGCGTCAACATGGCGGATAGGTTTCATCAATGATCGTCCGTCGTCAATGAAAATCGGTATCTGTCGGTTATCGAGGTTGCAGATTACAATTATCCGGTCTAAAGAATAGAATAGAATAGAATAGAATTTATTCGTCAGTTTAAGTTTGAGGTTTTACAAAACACAAACTTATAAGACTAGTCAAATAGAATAACCCCACATACTCATCATATTTAGATACATACAATCGCACATTCATTCGTTCAATCTTCCATTCATACAGTGGGTACAATCCTCAATATTTTGTTAAGATGTGTTAAAAATTACATTAAAATTAGACTAATATTAGACTAAGTTACAAATACTATATATTAAAATAATTTAAAAATTCCTCGACAGAGTAAAACATTATTTTTCAAATGTTCAAACAGTACATTCTTAAAAGTATTAAAATTCCCAATATCGTTGTATATTCTAACAAAGTGATTAAAGCAGATGATACCTTGATATGAAGGTGAGTTTTGGCCTATTCCTAATCATGAAAAAGGTAATCTTAAATCATTACCGGTCCGGCTGTAATGGTTGTGTATCATATTATTTCTAATATATAGTGTGTAGTTCTTCTTTACGTCCAAGATTATTAAGTAAATGTAGAGACATGGCAACGTCAGTATTCCTAGATTTCTGAATATTTGTTTGCAAGGTTCGCGAGAGCTTGCTCCTACACAGCACCTAATTATTTTTTTTTGCGAAATAAATGCTTTATGCATATGGGCTGTATTTCCCCAGAATATCAAGCCATACGAGAGTAAGGACTGGACTAGACCATGATAGGCTAATTTTAATACGTCTAATGAAACCGTCAGACGCAGTTGCCTAATAACGAAACAGACACCACTTAATTTTGAAACTACATTGTTTACGTGCTTTTCCCATGTTAATTTTTGGTCTATAATCACTCCTAAAAATTTGGTTTCCGCAACTTGTTCGATTAATTTATGATCTATTTTTATTAGTGGGCTATATTGTAGCTTATAATTTTTTGCTGAAATAACATGAAAAATGTTTTGTTCAGATTGAGTGCTAACCCGTTATTAATGCACCAGTGATATATTTCATTTGCGCAGCGATTTGACGTGACTGTTGAGTTAGCAAGGTCTTTTTTAGAAATAATTTTATTTGTGTCATCTGCATAAAGTATCATTTTGTCTGAAGATGAGCATGAAAGTACAATATCGCTCATAAATATTAAGAAAAAAAGTGGAGCCAGTACCGATCCCTGGGGTACACCTGTAGTAACTGGTGCTGGCCATGACTTATACTTATCTATAGCTACAATCTGCGACCTACCATTTAAATAGGAGGAGGAACATTCGTGTGTGACGCCTCTGATACCAGTATGGTATAGTTTTTCCAGAAGTAGATCGTGGTCGACGGTGTCGAAAGCTCTACTCAGATCGAAGTAAAGAGCTGTCGGAGTCTGTTTATCATTGAGGTTCGTATATATGCTTTCGCAGAGTTCTTTGATCGCAGTTCCAGTTGATCTGTTCTGTCTAAACCCATGTTGACAGTTTGGTATCAGTCTGTTTTGTTCTATAAAGCTAGTTAGTCTTGCATTTTTGTCTATAATTTTTGAAAATTGTGATTGCAGACTCACATTTCTATAATTTGTGGCCTCGTTTTTAGACCCTTCGTGTTTATAGATTGGTATTGATTTGGATTTTTTCAATGCGTCAGGGTACGCACCGGTACAAAATGATACACTTATGTGTGCTACAGGGAAGGAGATTATATTGCTTACTACTTTTAAGGTTTTACCGTGAATTTCATCGATTCCTGGAGTTGGTTTTTGTGTGACCTTATTGATAACATTCTGAATTTCACACGGGGTGGTAGGGTGCAGAGAAAAAGTGGGCGCTGCAAACGGCGCCAGTTTTAACTCATCAAAATTAGGTTTATTTATTTTTATATCTAAAAATACCTTGTTAAAGTGGTTACACAATATACTTTGGTCAGTGATGACTTTATTGTTTATTGTAAGTTCTAATGTTGAATTTTTGTTTAAGTTGTTTTTTGTGTCGTTTATAACTTTACATTGCTCGCATTGACTATTCTTCTGTTATTGTACTAATAGATTTTTTATATATTGCTTTTAGTTCTTTGCGTTTTGCTTTTATTATGTGATTATTTTTTGTTCTTGCAAGTTTAGATAAGTTGCAGAGAGTTTGATTCAGTTCCCTAATCTCGTTGCTAAACCACGGTTTTTTATTTTGCCTGATGGTTATTTTCCTGACGGGAAAGGCGTTTATATAATGAAAATTAAATGTTGTGTAGAAAGCAGTAAATGCCGCATTTACATCGTTGTCATGTTTGAATGTGTCAGCCCATGTCTCCTTTTCTACCATGTCATCAAGTTACCATCTGAGTAATCACGTCTGTAGACAACTCTTGTACTTTTGGTACTACACTATGGTAGTTTAAAATTGCAAATCTGAAATGTATGGTCTGATAAGTATATATCTCCGACGTAGACAGAGTTAACAATGATATTAGAGAACATTACGTCAATACCTTTTGTAATACGTGTGGGTTTATCAATATGATTTTGCATCCCGAATTCACTAAATATATTTAAAATCTTCTTTGCCTCGTTGGTATCAATTAGGAGATCAACATTTATATCACCACATACAACGTAGTAGCAGTTTACATTATAGATTTCGCACATCAGAGCATAAATAAATTAAGAATACTGTTGGGGGGTCTGTACACCGTAATTATGAATAGTGACTTGCCTTTTGACATGTTAAATGTAGCTACAACTACTTCAAAGGATTTTTCCATACATTTATTAATATGAACAGGTTTAATGTCTAAATTTAACAAATTGTTTGTTTTTTTGAAGGTACCAAAATTCTCTCCTTAAATATGAGACTAAAAATTAAAAAAGCAAATTAATAGTTTAAAAAACTAAAAAAACATGCTTTTATAAATACTGCACTAAAAAGCAAAAAATAATCATCGAACCTGTTCTCTATGTCTACCCTGTAAGGACCTGTTCGAAATAGCGTTCGAAAAGCGCCCCACGCTTTTATACTCAAATATTATACTTCATTACAAACGCGGCTTACACTAAGGCCCTTACGGGGTAGACAGAGAGAACAGGTTCGATGATTATTTTTTGCTTTTTAGTGCAGTATTTATAAAAGCATGTTTTTTTAGTTTTTTAAACTATTAATTTATTTATAAATTATGGAATTAATGTGTTTTTCCCATGTCATTTTTTTATCTAAAACTACCTCTAAGAACTTTGTGCTATCTAAGTGTCCAATAAATTGATGATTAATATTTATAAGGACACTGTTCTGACTAATCTGACTAATTAGTAAGGAACAGAGTTCCTTATGATAATAATAATATACTGATTACATATGCTTAATATGGTACATATAAAGATATTTGCTTGCTTTATTTCTAATTACTAAATAAACTAATATGATTTATTTATATGCACGATGTTAGATGTATTTTTAAACAGCTAGCTCCTGATATGAGCAAGGGTTTTAAAGTCTTAGCTAGCTAATCTATTCTGCTCAAATTTTATTTCAATTATTTATAGTATCAAACAAAAGACGATATTTATCCTGTTTATTTTTTGTATCTATTTTTGGACAGCTCATTGAGGACTGTTATACCAAAATGTTTGATTATTTAAATTTAATAATTTAGATAAAATAAAATAATGGATAACCCAACTAATACATTTAAGAAAACCAATGTTTCTACAGGGTTATTTTTTATATATTGACCCCCTTTATTTTTGTTATTATTGGAAAAAAAAGTTTCGTATAAAAGTTGTAGGGTTGTATACAGCGTGATTTACCATGACATGCGGAAAATAAAATGGTGTATTAGTCTTCAATGTGGGAAAGCCTCTGTAAAATTTTAGAAGGATCCGAGGTAATTAAGTAATTATAGTTGCATTAAAACTGGCAAAGATACGCTACTGTTACGAGGGTTGGCATGTTTAAAACACAATGTTTTAAACAAGATGTTTAAAACATTGCACCATGTTTTAAATAAATGTTTAAAACATATTTAATACACAATGCGATGTTTAAAACGCAGTTTAAAACACAGTGTACAAACAAATGTAATATTTTGGAGATTGTGGAAAATCAGGAAAAGTGTCGATGATGGTCTATTCCGATAAATAATTCCAATGTAAAATACACAAAAAAAATAGCCTTTGTAGTCTTACTCTTATGAGTCAAATGGTCAGTGGTCACTTGCACTAAACTGAACGTTTTATTTGTAGAGTGCTGTAAAATCCGTTTAAGAGCGTCATCTGGCATCAAGTAGTAGTAACAGACACAGTAACTTGGCACCATTTAATTTCAGTTTAATAGAGTTTTAAACGTTTTAAACATACCATTTAAAACATTGAAAAAACTTAAAAAAAAAACAGTTTTTTTGTTTAAAATGAAAAAAAACTGTTTTTTTCCAACCTATATAAGGGTTAATAGGTCTAGCTGTAATATTTCTTGATATATCGGACATTAAATATGCTTCAAACATGCACATATAATAGGTATTTTATGGTTATTGGTAATTACTCTTTCGTAGTAGGCTGTGACTGACAACATTGTTACTGTTTGACATTTCGTATTATTATTTGATCAAAATGGATTACACAGAAGCAGAAAAGTTTGATATAAGAATGAAAATAAAATCCTGAGATGAACAATATTTTATAACATACAATAACAATGAAAATTTTACAACAGTGTCAGCATTAGATTCATCAACTATTAAAATTGTTCAAAATGGGGTCCTCGTTGGATTCTAAGTACTTTTTCTTAATAAAAATTTTCGATATCTTGTCAATTTGACCCATTTTTCAGTACCACCACAGAAAAATGTGAAAAAAAAACGCGATTTACAAAAAAACGACAAAGTAGAAGTTAATTCGGACCTCTGATTCAGATTCAGCGCACCAAAATATGTGGGGGTTTGATATGGTCTCTTTTCTGGTACAACATACTTTTCTTTTTTTGGTGGGGATGTGTAATCAGTCTGTGCAACGTTTTTTTTTGAAATTTCCAGATAATTAGTGAAATCAATTATTTTCGAAATTCCCCGACATTTTCCTGACTTTTCATAGAAATTCCAAATCCCTGACTTTTCCCAGTTTCCCGGTCGTTACGAACTTTGTATAACAAAATAGGTACTTACCACACATTTTACCCAATCTTCTCCAGCTGCTGAGCAAACCAAATTAGGCACTGTATGGACAAATTTCATAATTTCTGGAGAAGCTACAGGAAGACTAGGTTGTTTGCATGCTAATGAACTTGCTTGAGATTTGATTAATTCATCAATTTTTTTTCTGAAATATATTCATCATGAACGAAAAATTCATATTAACTTAAATTTACGTTATGTCAGTTGCATATACAGAACTTATTACACTTATAATGATTTATTGTTTGTCAATAATTAACTTATTAAAATGAGTTATGAAAATTTGTACAAAAAAGGCATATGTTCCCTATTCAACAATAAAAATTCTCCACTATTTTATGTAAAAAATGCAGAAGAATGTACGTAATGACTAAAATTGAAAAATTGGCTATAAAAAATGTTTTATCTGTTGGAATTAATAGTTATACTTATTTTTATCAATGTTGTCTCATTATACTTATTCATTTATTTGTCAATAATAATCATTTTATTGTTTTTCTAATTGTTTTCCTTCCTTAATAAAGTTATCTCCCACGAGGAAACTAGTTGGAAATTGGTTATTTAAAATGGAAACATTATTAGAAAATTGTGTCTATTCCTTTTGGTCGTATATCTACCCATTAGATAAAATTTGTGTACTTTCAAGGCACCAATTGCAATTTTTAATATTTTATTTTGTGATTTACAATGTAGAATTTACATATATCAAAAGTATTATATTATTATTTACGGCACGGTAGCTCAGTCGGTTAAGGCGTAATGAGTGGCGAATATGCTGACTGAATGTCTATCTTGTAACACTCCTAAGCTGAACTGGTTTAACAATGACCTTAGAGCTATGAGAGATCATCTAAATTTTGTCAGAAGAACACACGTAAGTGATCCCAATCTTATTACAAAGGAATGTCTCAACTCGTATAAAGCACGGTATCGTACTGAACTCAGTAAAGTCAAAAAAAATGCTCATGACAACTACATAAAAACTCTTCCAATTCTCAAGCGGCCTTTTGGGATCTTATAAAAAGAAATAAAAAAACATCACCATAGTGAGTCTTTAACAGCAAATGACTTCAACATTTATTTTACTGATATTGCAGATAATATTATTAGCGAATTCCCAGAAACTAATCAAAATCACTGGAAATATTTTAAAAAGACCAATGATGCTATAAATTTCAAATTTAGGGAAATTACTTACAATGAAGTTCGTGATATAATCGATAATATTAAAAACAGCAAAAGTCGGGACGCTTATGACATCAATGTAAAACTTATCAAAAGTATAAAAAACTTAATTATAGCCCATTTAACAAACTTGATAAACATGTGCATCAAAAATAATGTATTTCCCAATGTTTTTAAACTCGCAAAAGTAATTCCCATTCACAAGAAGGGTTCATATGAAGATGTTAACAACTATAGACCAATTTCACTGGTACCAATATTAGCCAAAATTTTTGAAACAGCATTAAAAAATCAAATCAATGAATACTTTGAACATAACAACCTATTTCACTGCTGTCAGTATGGTTTCAGGAATAAGCGATCCACAACTCTCGCAATAAATAATGTTGTACAAATTATCCTTGATACATTTGAAAACAAGAAATATACAACTGCTAGTTTCTTTGACCTATCTAAGGCTTTTGATTGTGTCTCGCATGAAATTCTCATAGACAAATTATTAGGCTATAATTTTCATCCTGACAGTGTGGCACTTATTAATTCTTACTTATCCAATAGATTCCAATATGTTAACTATAACCTATGCACTTCCCAAAAACGTAGAGTTGCTCATGGTGTTCCTCAGGGTTCTGTGTTGGGTCCCATACTATTCACAATATTCATCAATGACCTTGCCAATTCTGATGATAACACAAACTTTATACTGTTTGCAGATGATACCACTGCACTAAACACTAATTTCATACCTGATGAACTAAAACGGACTGTCACAGAAACTGAAGAACATATATACGAATGGTTTTTAATCAATAGGTCAAAATTAAATGATGACAAGGCACAATCATTAACATTTACATTGTGAAACGGGGATCGAGAAGAACAGACCGATGAATCCGTAAAATTTCTAGGTGTGTACTTGGACTCAATATTGTCCTGGGAAGAACATGTTACAAAACTATCGACTAAACTCTCTAAAAATATTTATTTCCTTCGCAACCTTGTCAACACAGTATCCCTTAACTTCCTACTCACGGCTTATTATGGTTTTTTTCATGCAAATATGTTGTACGGAATTTTAAACTGGGGGCACTCAGCCCACGCTTCCAACATTTTTGGCTTACAACGTAGATGCATTCGCATAATATCTCATCTTAGATACAGAGATGATTGTAAAGACCAATTCATTAATCTCAAGATATTAACTATGCCTTGTGTTTATATTCTCGAGTGTTTACTTTATCTTAAACAAAATGAACATCAATATGTAACGCACAGCCAAATCCATGAATATACAACAAGGAATGGTGATAAAATTAATTTCAATTTTCTTCGACTTACAAGATCTAGAAACGGAGCAGGTTATTATTCTGCCAAATTTTACAATACTCTTCCTCATTCAGTGAAAAACTTAAACTTTTAAAATTAAAGGTTACTTAAAAACTAAGGCCTTCTACAGTTTTGAAGAGTTTTTTCAGAACGATTTTTCAGATTTAATTTAACAACGACCTAGGCACTGTACACTTATTACCACATAATTGCCCTTGCTTAATTTGTTAATTAGTTCAGATAATTTTATAATACTTTTAACTTTGTTTGTCATTGTCTTATGTATCAATGTGTGGTTTACCTATTTTTAATATCTTTATATGTCTACTATATTGTCTTATGTTTTGACGTGTGTAAGCATTGTATATATGTATTTTGACACCAATAAATTATTATTATTATTATCGCGTTATGGGTTCGAACCCCAGCCCCGATATTGGCAACACCGGTGGGTATGGATGTATGTCTGCCTTTCCGGACAGCCTTGGCTTTGTCTATTATATGTGGGCGTGTTTATGTTTTATTATTAGTCTTAAAAACAGGTTTTTGTATATGCTCGTGACGACTCTCTCACTCCCTTCCCGTGTTTCTCTACGACAACCACCTTAATCATATATGACAACATAACTGCAGTAATAGGCCTACTTAAATACTCTATGGGTAATATATATTGAAATATGTTGAACATAAAAAATAAACATTTATTAAACAGTGGTACCTAATACAAAAATTTGTTTAATGATAATTATTTGTTCATTTTTTCTTTACTTTCACTGCAGTATGAACTTGCTTCAAATATTTGTTTAAGCTCATTTCATTTCACTCTGCTTTTTTTGCATAGGGAGAGTAAGTCCAAACATTTTTTCTTCAATATTGCTTTTAATATTGTTAACCGTATACTGTGCATGTAAGAAGGCATCCCAATCTTATTTCCTATTATTGGTAAATCTTCAATTGAAACCAGCGATTGGTTTAAAAAGTCTACTGAAACATTAGGATCCACAAAGTCCTCATCTTTGCACGTACTTATCATTGGTTCTTTACTAGGCAAATCTTCTAGGATCGAGAATGGTTTCATTTCTTTAAAACCCTTTCACTGCGGGAACCGGCTAATTACGCGAGGACGGAGACATACTTAAATGCGGGAACCAACCCAATTCGTATGTGAATATGTTTATAATACATACTAAACTTCAATTTGACACACCCACAAGGCATAACTGGGAAGGTCAAATTACCAATGGGGCAGCAGAGTAGGGAAACGTACAAATCTGCAAAGCCTTGCTCTTCTTTTATGTATTTATATATTCACTGTGTTCTGTTTTATATGTTTTTTTAATAAATATTTCATTCTAAAACAAAATTTATTTAGAAATTTGTAAAATGTGACATTTTACAATATTTACATGTAACAATTAAAGCGCACCAATGCGGGAAACGTACACATCCGCGAACATGATTAATATGTTAGTTGCGGGAGACGTACAAATCCGCAAAGCCTTAGGGCGGCCGCAGTGAAAGGGTTAAAATAGCACAATTTTCGCGGATTTCATACCTTTCTGGATTTTATAAGTTTTTGATTTCGACATGGATTCACTTATAGTCCTCAGTACATCGCCCCTTTTTTTTAATGATTAGTAACAGGCTGAATTTTCGTGAGTAGCTTCTTTCTGACGAGATGCCCAACTTTTCTCTCTGCGAAAATTCTCGGTAGTGGTAGCTAATAGCAAAAACTATTTTTTCTATTTCACACGAATTAGACAATTCGAAAACCTGTCAAATTATGTTGTTGTGGACAAACACGGGCCTTATTATAATTAACTCGCGCAAACGTAACCAAGGCAATCGAAAAATAAACTGTTTAACAAACGTTTAACGAATGAAAAATATATTGCCAAAATAATTTGACAGGTTGTCGAATTGTCTTATTCGTGTGAAATAGAAAAAATAATTTTTGCTATTAGCGGCCACTATTGAGAATTTTCGCAGAGAGAAAAGTTGGGCATCTCGTCGAAACGAAGCTACTCACGAAAATTCAGCCTGTTACTAATCATAAAAAAAAGGGTGATGTACTGTGGTCTATTATATTTCTTAAACGTTTTAAGACCGTAGACTTGTGGTTAGCAATATTACATGAATTACAGCACTTTTAAAATTGGCATAAAGGTATAAGAAAATTCAGTTATGACTACTTACTTTTTTGAGTTAAAAAAAAAGAACAACTTTTTGAGATAATCCCATCTGAATATGTGATCTTGAGACTGACCTTGAAACAAAGAAATTATATACATTTTTTCCAATAGAAATACTCTTTCATCCATAAGCTACAAAACGAGTTTTTTCTTTGGATTCCTGACTTAATGATTGTTAAAAATACCCTTGCTGTAATAAAATGTGTTAATTTTGTATTCTTTAGAGTATAATCAGAAACTGCTCATCAAAAAAAAAATCAGGATTTGTCAATGTCTTGGATGGGTTTACCATGTCTACCAAAATTAATTAAAACCCGAGTGTTGTTTTTTTTTGCATGGTTGATTTGATATGGAATATCCCATAAGAAATGTCAATCAGAAGGCACAGAATATTGAAATATAAAAAGGTTTGATATCACTGATTCATTAAGAGCTGTTTTTTCAAAGAAAAAGCGTTTACTAGCCAATTGTACTTTATCCAAATAGTTACATGAAACTGAAGACTTAACTGAACATATATCCTAAAATTTGATAAATTGGTACATGAACACAAAGCTTCTGGTGCTAAAATGGCTCAAAGTGCTGTGGTATGTGGCAAAATTGACAACAGTTAGAGTTCTGCTTGGTAAACAAAAAGGAACTACTGGCATGGCCGTGGAAAGAAATGGAAAGAAAATACGGGCCCGGGGGCAGAAATCCCAACAAAATTTTTGATGAGCGGGGGACAGAAATCCAAATTTTGCCCAGGCCTGGGAGATCACCCCCCCCACCTCCGATTGGCCTGGGCATGGCACATCATATGGATGTGGAAACTGCATTTGTAAATGGCGAGCTAAAGAAAACAATTTATATGAAACCACCAGACCATTTAAAAAGTGAAGGAAAAGTGTGAACTAAACAAGGTATTACATGGCTTAAATTAACTTTGGGCTAACTCATATGGTAAAAGATTACACACGTATAACCCAAGAAACAAAAACAACTATTGATTTAGTTTTTACAAACAATATGGCAACAGACATTGGAATTAAAAGAACTTCGAAAATATCCGATCACGACATAGTAAGTGTAAAGATAAAGACAGAGAAAAACCACATTAAAAATGAAAAAAATCAGCTACAAATTTAGAAATAAAAAGAAGATTGAAAATGCAAATATGGAAAATTTACTAGAAAATTTTTAGCTCAAATAGCAATCCTATTAAATTCGTCCATTTCTAATCACGTGTGCTGAAACAACCAATCAGAACAGAATTACACTGAAAAGATCCCTGAGGGATCTTTTCACTTATGTCATCCAGTTTGACAGTAATGACAGTTCAATAATTGAAAATTTATTTTTTGACAATATCGATTTGGAACTGCAAATAATGATTTAATGAATATAATAATGGAGGAAAACACACCAAATAATACATAATATATAATCTACATTTAATTTTACAAATTTCTGTTTTAATAATTATGTTTTTAATAAATAATTTTGAACAAATAAATAAAATAGATTGCAAAAAATTTTCTATGCGAATACCCCTCGAACGTTGATAAATAGCTCATAATTTTATCACAACTTCCTCAAGCACGTTGCCTCCGGCGTCGGGATATTACCAAGCAAGTGCTTTCGGAAACTGTGATAAAATTATTTCGTATTATCAACGTCCTTGGGATATTATAGCTGAAAAGAAAGAATGGAAAGTAACCAATACAAATGAGATGACAAATATTTTATACTGGAATATTATAGACATTTTGGATGAGATTACCCCAATTGAAACTAAAATAAGTAAAGGTATAAATAATTAATGGATGGTTTGATGAAGATATAAAAGAAGTGTTAAAAAAAGGGATGTAGCATAAAATAAGTGTCATTTAGAAAATACAAATCAAAATTGGACGATATACAGGGAGCAGAGAAATTTAGCAACAAAAACAATTAGATTAAAAAAAAAGGAAATATTATGAAAAAATAATAGAAAATAACAAAAATAATAGTAAATTAATGTGGAAAGGAATAAAGGAAGTATTAGGAAATAGAAAAAATGAAAATGAAGTCGAATCGATCTATTTTAATGGCGTAAAAACAACAGATAAAGTGAAAATAGCTGATAAATTTAACAATTATTTTGTAGAGAGTATAGAAGACATTGTGGAAACTAAAAGTAATAACACTGATAATGGTAACAATAACATACATATAGTGAACAAAGAAATAATACCGCTAAAATCATTTAAATTGATCACGGAAGAAGATATAATGGATATTATTAAAGAGATAAAAAAAGAAAACTCTGCTGATGAAATAACAATGAATATAATTAAGGCTGGAGGGGCGATTCTGAGAAGAGAATTAACAAAAATTATTAATATGACTATTGAAGAAGTAGTTGTACCTGATAGGTGGAAAATATCAACAGTAGTACCGGTTCCAAGTCATTAATACAAAGAATGGGGAAGAACATCGCCCAATTAATGATGCCTTTGGCTGAAAAAATTATGGAAATTTTCATAAAGAAACAGATTATGGAACACCTGAGTAGTAATGATATCCTTATTGAAAACCAATCAGGGTTTAGAGAAAAACACTCATGCGAATCATCAATTCAGTTGTTAATATCTAAATGGAAAGAACTAACAGACCAGGAAAAGACACTGCTGACAATATTTATTGACTTCAAAAGAGCCTTTGAAACCATTGATAGGGAAATACTAATCAAGAAATTAGAAACGTATGGAATTATAGATAAGACTATCATGTGGTTTCGAAATTATCTGAGTGATAGGTATCAACAAACAAAAATTGATGATTATGTTTCAAATCTTAAACAAGTAAGATACAGTGTACCACAAGGAACGGTATTAGGACCCATATTGTTCATAACGTATATAAATGATATTAATAAGTGTTTAGATGAGTCTTCAATACTAAATATGTTTGCAGATGACACTGCCATTTCAGTGATTGGCGATAACGTTCAAGAGGTTTTATTAAAAATGCAAAGTGAACTAAATAAATTGAAGACCTAAGTGTATAAAGGTGTTATGTCGCATTTTTAAAAAAAATTACTTTATGCAATTTTTGATCACCCCTGATATAGATTTAACACCCAATAAACGGTGAATTCTAAATTTGTAATATTTTATAGAAACTTTTTAATTATAAAGGCGCCATGTCATACATACAACCAGTAATTTTAGTGGATGTACACAGTTTTTGACAGAAAAATCTAGTTTTATAACAGCTTGATATTGTTCTTTAATATTAGTGTAAACAAAAGAACATAACCCAAAATTATCTGTTTTATGAGGTATTATTCATTTGAATCGAAGACAAAATAAATAAGTTCCAACTCAAAACCGTTTTGTTTAATTTACTCAAAACTTTAAAAGTGTGATATAACACCTTTATCCACTTAGGTCTTCAATTACAAGTGTGGTTAACTGAAAATAATTTGTTTGTAAATACAAAAAAGACTAAAGTGATGGTATTCAGTAGGAAGGAAAATGAACTTAACAATAAGTTAAAGTTATTTGAGGAGGAATTAGATTTTGTAACGGAATGTAAATACTTGGGAATAATTATTGATGACAAATTAAATTTTAAAAAACATGCTACTTATGTAATAGGAAAAATAAATAAAAAGCTTGGATATATCAACAGAATCAGTGAAAGTTTAACAATGTGGACTAGATTATTAGTATATAAGTCGATAATAGCCCTACAATCTTGTATTATTCAAATCAAGGACATAAAGACATTTGACAAACTCTTCAAAATAAAGGCATGCACATCATCTTAAAAGTGAATTATTATACTAGAATTGAAGGTATGTTAGACTCACTGAAATTCATGAACATCAATCAAGATTAGTGTATCAAAATGTAGTGTTTATTTATAAGATGTTACATAGATTGTTACCTGAGTACATGGTACATGTTTAAAAAAATTTAATTCGTGAGTGATATACATCAACATTACACAAGATCAGTAAACAATATTTATGTTATGACAGCAAAAAAGACCAAAACACAAAACTCATTGTTTTATAAGGGTCTTGTTCTTTATAATTCATTGCCTATGTATGTAAAATCAATTGATAACATAAATATGTTTAAAAGAAATGTAAGTGAATACATAAAAGCAAATTATTAATTAATACATATTTTAAATATCATTTTGTAAGTAAGGTATGTAGATAAAATTTTATTTTGTTTTATTTTATTTTAATTTGTTGTATATGCATGAATATATTGGGAATCTACCCATTTTAATTAACTGTTATTTGTATTTTAATGTACTGAATTTGTATAGCAAAATTGCTAATAAAGCTGAATATAAAACGGACTTCTGGACAATGAAATGCAAAATGGATAGCAATCAATGTCTATATAGAAGAGTAAATAAGTCCTTGAAAATACTCATTGTAGTTTATGTGGATAACATATTAGTGAGCAATAATATGACTGATTTTATCGGGGGTTTATTCAGGTATGCAACTATAAATTTTTAGAGTCGATTTTGTCAAAAAATATTCAAAAAATTTCACGAGTCCTTAACTTTTATGTCATTAACGCATTAACGGCATTAGATATTAACAATTAAAAAAAAAAAGCAAACTTCATAGGTTGATCCAGTGAAAAAGTTTTTCCAATTTACATCGAAGTGCTTGGCATCTTATTTCATATTTTTGAAGTTTGAGGACTGCATGTGTTTTTCTTCAGATTTATATTTCTCGAAAACGGTTGGTTCCACAATGTTACAAGACAAGTTTACTTATGTATTTTTGATCGAAAGGAATCAGATTCCGATAACAAAATCACAAGACATAATGTACAAAAAAGTTTGGAAGGGGAAATGGGAAATTTTTTAATACTTTTTGACAAAATCAATTCTAAAAATTAATGAGTGCATAAGTATCTGAAACATATACTGTGTATTAAAAAAGACGTCGGAAAATTTCAAAATGAAAATATACAATTAACACATATGTTGGCAACTTATTCTGTAAACTTTATTTATTAATCTTTTTACAAAGTAAATCTTTCATGTATAGATTCTGATATGTGTGATCTGATATTTTTCTGAATTATGGAACCGAGGATAGAACCAAAGAACATACAATGACATAAGTTTTGTCATAGTTATTTTAAGCGAAACCCATAAATTTCCCAAATTTGGGATATCTATATCTAATACTATTATTTCTCTGTATATGCTACTGTCACATGATTGTGGCTTATACTTACAATCTCGTTGTCCTATCAACGTCATTAAGTAAGGAATTTCTAGACAGAATAATTAAGGTTATCATACCGAAAATTAAAATTGTCAAAAAGACCGTCAATCTTCTCACTTGCATCATTCTAAAGAAATGCATTTTAAAAAAGTTATTTTAAACTTTAAATGCCTAATTATTATTAGGTATTGTTTAACTAAAATTTCTTATCTATCATATTATTTATTACCAGCAAATGGCAATAAATTTTTATTACACGATTAAAACAACACAGTTGAGCTACCTGATCTTTGTAAACACACACTTTTAAATGCAAAAAGCTTAAATCTAATCATAAACAAAACAATTCTTAACTCATGTTTGATAAGGATTAGAGACAGCGTTGCCACATTTTATTGGTGCCAATCTACTAAATTTCTTATTTAAATCTATTAAAATCTACTGTACTAAAACAAATTTTTTGATGAGCGGGGGGAAGAAATCCGAAAAATAGTATATTATATTACTAGGAGTAGAACGCACTCTTTTTTTGTGTTTCGCCCAGTTTGCGGCTTCGGCTTCGCCTCAGCCGCAAATCCTGGGCTCAACACAAAAAAAGGCGTTCTACTCCGTGTAATATATACTATTTTTTCTTCAAGCGTATTAAAATGCAAAAATTCATTTATTTATCATAAATGTACAAATATTCAAACTACAGTCTTACATGTTGACACAATATGGCAAGTGGCCAGTGGATAGCGCGCCACCGGTGGCTTTCGGTATTAACATTGTGTTACTAGTAAAACAATACCCACTGCGGTGGCGCTTTCGGAACTAACATTATGTTACTAGTAAAACAATGTCCACTACGGTGGCGTTCGGTACTAACATTTTGTTACTAGTAAAACAATGTCCTACTTCTACTTCTGTTTTTGGTGACATAATTTAAACATTTTAATACGCTTGAAGAAAAAAAATTTGTTTTTCCTCTGAAAAATTTTTTGATGGACGGAGGGAGCAGAATTCCGAAAAAAAATTTCGTCCGAAAAATTTTTTGATGAGCGGGAGGGGGTAATCCGCTGAAAATTTTTTTCCTTCGAAACATTTTTTTGATGAGCAAGGGGGAAAATCCGAAAAAAAATTTTTTAATCCGAATTTTTTTCGTCCAAAACATATTTTTTGATGAGCGGATGGGAGAAATCCGAAAAAATGTAACCATAATAATATACCAAAAATCTACCCGAAAATTACCAGCAAATTTTACCTACCAAACTTTACAAAAATCCTTAAAATTCAACTAAAAAGGTAGAAATCTACCAAATGTGGCAACGCTGATTAGAAACTAGAATCGTTTTTATTACATAACATTCACATTCCATGTTCAAACATCAAACAAACAATAGAGCCACCCGAACAAAAATATTCTAAATAACTTTACAAGAAATGAACAACTCAGTCCTTAAAGGGTAATTTTTCCAGAAAAATATGATAACTAAAAAAAATATAGCCATGTACTGGTTAGTACAATTGTATTTATAAATATTGTATTTATTATATCCGATTAAAAAACATAAAATACTCTCGCATTAGGGATTCTAGAAAGTATGACATATGCACAGGTCAAACCGGTCAAACGCCATTGATACATAGGAAACAGATTGCGCGTAGGAAATATCTGACAGGTTTGTTCCAAACACAGTACCGAACTAGTTTGGGAATCGTCCAGTACATGCGCAAAGTGAATTTAGAGCTCTAAATTCACTTTGCGCATGTACTGGATGATTCCCAAACGGGTTTGGTGCAGTGTGTGGTAGAGATGGTACTGAGTGGATTTTTCTCGGAACAGGTCGGAACTGTTCCGGGTAAAAAAGTATACCTGTTCCAAAAACCTGTTCCGATTCCGACCTGCTCCGAGCCCGGCATTAGTGATTGCCCGTTCTTTCGCACTCGCAGCTCCATATGCTCCATAATGACACCGCTTTCTTTTCAAGTGCTTGGAGTCCTGATTTTTTTGAAACAAGAATGCTGATTGGTTGTTGAAGGTTGAAAACTGACATGTCAATTATATACTCCATTCAAAGTTTTGATTTTGAAATCTCCAGAGCTCCAAGCTCTTGAAAAGAAAGTGGTCAATACAAAATACGTCCTGTATATCAAAACCGATATGAACTAGTATTTGAACTCTGAATAAGAGTAGAGGGTGTCATAAATTAATATACTTTTAATTTGTTTTGTAATGCGATTTAGAACCGTGAGTATTTCATTTCTAAGTTTTACCATTTCTTCAATTCATTTCATTGTTAAAAAATATTCATCTAATGCTTCAAACTATTCCTAAAACTCCTCGAATTAAAAAATGCTAAAATTACATTTTTGTAATACTTAACACTAATTAAACAGAATTTATTATTATTATATACATCCCACACAAATACTACCACTTACCACCAATACCAAAAAGTCCGCAAGTCTGATCTGCTCACTCCACTCTGGCTCCGTGCCCGAAGGTACAACGTTATCATGTGCTCAGTGCTCCGCTCAAACGCATGACAGTCCAGCGGAGTCGGAACTAGTATCATGTGCTCAGTGCTCCGCTCAAACGCATGACAGTCCAGCGGAGTCGGAACTAGTATTTTCTAAATCTGAGAACTGTTCCTCGGAACTGTTAGCTCGGACCTGTTCCGAAAGAACAGGTTCGGTTCTTTCGTACCATCTCTAGTGTGTGGAACAAACCTGACATGACGTGACACATATAGTATTTTATCCACGAGCGGAATGTAGCATACAAAGTCAATTTCAATTTACCGGTGGAGGGAACCGGTTAGAAACATTTTTTTCCGGTAAATATCTGGTTGCATGCGGTTGATTAAACATTTTGGAACGCTTCGGTGAGGCTTTCCGGTTTGTCGTTTTGGTTCCAACTTCACGGACAGTTCCCATCATGCACAATAAAGAAACAGCCATGCGCAGTGTATTGAAATAATAAATTTATTAAAGCATGGTTTGTGTTGGATAAAGATAACTTAATAACTTCTGCATCAAAGATTACATTTTATCTTTTTCTTAGCACTAAACCACAGAAAAGAGAACTATCAGAAACGACATTTGGGCTGCCCGCCAAAATTCCATTGCCACCATTTTGTTGTTGGTACATCCGTCAGTTCATTTACTGTTTTAGGTTAAAACAATAAAGTGCGGTAAATGACAGTCTGTGACATAATATCGAAATAAATTCTTAAAATGTTTCAGTGTTATTGTGCTGTGTTAATTAGCGATATGAGTAAACGAGGTGGAATCGTTTGCGCTGTTAAGGAATGTACAAGTAGTACGACAGGAAAAGACATTAGTTTTATTTAGGTTTCCTAAGAATCCCCAAAGGTATTTTATTATTGATGTAAATTATTATAAGATATTTCCAAGTAATTGTGAACCTTCCTTCTTTTAAGGTCCGTATTGTGGTTGGAGCATGCGATCGTCGGATTTGGCAAGTAAAAGTTCAGTCGAACTTTATAAAAATTTTAAGTTGTGCGCACGACAAATATGTATCAAAATAGATTGCTACCAACAGCACTACCTACTATTACAGATTTTCTCAGGCGAGATATTGTATTGATTTCAAAACATTTTGTGACTTTATATTAAAAATGCAATTGTTCGTAGAGACAATTTTATCCAGTTTAGTTTAATAGTTTTAATACCCATTATAAATAGAATTCTTCGAATAACGTAATTGTATTCAGCCTGTGTAAAGTTTGTTTATAAACATGCTGTTTAAATTTCCTCGCCAAAATTACCAACAATAAAATGGTGAAGGTCACAAAAAAACATCAAAGGCGGTGCTGAGAGTGCCACTTCTGGTAGTTCCTTATTCTGTGACTAAACCTTTCTTGAATCTCCATCTGTTTAGACCTTCGACCATATATTATCTAGACTCGGCATGTGGGCGTGTCGCATGTTACAAGATGTTTTTGCGGGGGGTTTCAAGGTACCCTGAATTCTATTGGCTAATTCAAACGTCGCGGGTCGAATGTCGAAAATGCATTAAAACTTTGTTTACATCGCCATTGTTATTTGTGGCTATTTTTGTTTTATTTATGTGTTTCTTAGACTTCCATAACATCCAGACAATTTTTCTGTTTTCAAAATCGGTAAATAGTGTTTTGTATACGATCCCGCGTTAGAGAAAGAATGGAATAAATCATTTTGTAGGCAAGTATTATCTTATTTGTAATTATTCCTCAGGCGTAGTCGTAGGGTTTCAGGTGCTCTCTAAAATAAAATAATATATAAGTAGATAATTATTTTACAGACTTAATACATATTTTTTAATAAAGTTGAATTTGTCAATGAGGCATTTCAGATCTTAGACTAACTAATATTGACTAGGTACTCTTAGTTTTTCAATGCAAATAAAACTCAAATAGGTACGTACTGCTTATTAAACCAGCTTCTGTATATTTGGTTTAAATTATATAGGTATTGCATGAGGTCAAATATGAGTTAATAAACTGATAGTTTAAGTAGGTAGTACAATTTATTAAGTGTCATAATATATTATATCTATTTTTAATGTTTTAGATTTCTAAAAGAATTGAATGCCCAAAAATAGTGACGGAAAATTGGACCAGTTATAGAGACCACAAGATGTATGCAAAACGTCGTTCAATAAACTAAAGTACTTAGGAAAAGTACCATATTATCTATAGCAAGCACGTTAAATATTCAGAACACATTCTGTTGGGTAAGTATAATCTACACTACCGATGATATTTTAAAACGTATTGATCAACTGCATGCGATGTTCAATTTTGATTCTATTTCAATACAATACAATTACTTTTATGTGACTTTTATGAATGTATAGCATGAATAAATAATAAAATGTTTGTACTTCTGCTCATATAACAGTTGTTGCTTTAAAAATTGGTACATTGCAAGATAATAAAGAATATTTCCGAATGACTTATTTTATAAAAAAAATAATCAGGATAATCTTAGTATGGAGTACGAAAAGAAACAAATTGAAATATTCTCAAAAAAAAAAGATGATACAGACAGTAAACATTTTTTTAAAAACAGCTGTTTTGAATTCAATTTAGGTTAACAATGTACATTTCCATGAAAATCTGAATGTCAGTTTATACATTCACAATACTTGCTTTAATAGCGAGTTTATATGTGCATGGATTTAGTGGCGCCAGTAGATGTTGGCACGCCAGTAAAAAAATATTGAACGTATAAACAGTTACTGGCGAGAACTGGCGAGCAAGTCTTGACCTTTCATGCAATGATGCAAAAATGTTAGGAATTTCCAACTTTGTGGCCCGCCAGTACCAAGTTGTACGCCACTATGAAGTAAAATTGACATAAACTTTGAGTTGTCTAGAGACACTATCCTGGTTAGTTACTACTAGTTGTACTAGTAGCTGGTACTGTGTCAGCAAAAAAAAAATAGGACAACTATTTTTTCCTAATATAAATCTGTCTCTATTTGCACACTTGCAATGAATTTTGACAAATAACTGACAATGTCACAAAAATTAGTTAGATGTACAAAACTAGATTTTATACGATATAAGACTTGTCCCATTTTTTTTGCGCACAGCAGTACAAGTAACTATATTAATATAAATTCGTCTATAGAATATAAAAATGAGCATTAAGAAAACAACAAATAACAGTGGATTTCTGAGGAAATTACAAAATTTCTTGAATTATATGAAAAAGAGGCGTGTTTATGGGATGCGCATTTTAATTGTTATAAAAATAGAGAATCTCGAGTAATTGTTCATGAAAAAATAGCAACAAAAATGGCGATTGATGGTTTTGACAGTGTGAATGTAAGGCTAAGATTCGTTCAATAAACGGTTTCTAAAAAATTTAGGATCTTCTATTGAAAGTTTTAACACTCTTTCTGATGCACCTAAGTTTTCTCTACTTGCAATCCATTTTCTTAACCAGATACGGTCTCTTTGCTTATCATTTAGTTTATTTTCCACGTTGCTAATCTGTTGAACAATCCCTCATAGAACAATGCAGCACCCGGTACGAATTATTATTTTCTTTAATTTATTACTTGACATTTTGTCTCAATAACCACCTGCACTCAGAAGTCAAAGAATAAGACTGACTAGATAAAATTTAAAATTGTGTATAAACCTCTACTGGCGCGCAAGTTGGGCTGGCGTGGCAACTGGCGCCAGTAAATTCATGCATGTATAAACCTGGCATTTGGAAAGTCATCATCAAATGCAATAGGTAATTATTTTTTTCTTTTATTTCTTTTCCGAGACTTTTGTATACTTATATTACATTAAAAATAATACTCTCTATGTTTTATTTCAGTATACCAACCTTTACCACATTGCTTTGAGGATGGTTCATCAGATGATATACATACACAGAGTCTAAGAAGAAGAGCCAGATGAAGCTCAACATACAAGAAATTACTTTTAGAGCTTAGCGACACTAGAAAAATTACAAAGTAAAAATTAACATCGTTAAAACAGGAGCTGACAGTCTTAACTCGCTAAGCTATAATAACGAATTATTACCGAACTAACCGCTAGTAATATTTTCTAATAATGCTAATATACTAGACATGCACTGACAGATTTTCCAAATTTATTAAAGTACCTATCACCTCTATATATATAACCTTAAAATATTCTAAATTAGTTTTAAAAACATATCGATTTCAGTAGAAATTAATTAAATGAAAAATTATTGTTTTAAAATAAGATTAAATAATATCATCAAATAATTTTCTCGGTTTGACCTAAATGCCACTAGACATTTAGTAAAGATAATGCAAGTGGCTGTAAAATATGTTGGGTGCATTTCTCAATATAGTATAATGAATTGGTCATTAGATTTTAAATTTTTTGCCTAATCATCGGCCAAGAGAATGTGTTATGTGAACAACACAACTAATTACCATATCTATCGTAGTTTTAAGTTTGACTTTTGCCCCTACTAGAGAGTATAGTAGAAAATTGTTGTACTTCTCATTTTTCCAAATCGCCCCCCTTTGGCACAGAGTACATATACTTTTCATCACGATGAGGATAGTGATGCGAATTTTAGAAACTAAAAATCATAATTGAAGTTATTCTCAGTCTTGGTGTCATATCTTTAATTTTTGGACAGTATTTATTTGACATTTGAGCGTTACTTAAGAGTACGCAAACCTTTTAGTCTTTTAATATATTGTATATAGTTTAATTAGCGAATGGGTTTCATATATACCAATTTTTGTAGAGAATAAGTTTTTATTAACCCAGCTGATATGGATATATGCAGCGATTAAGAATCGACTCATTTATTGTATTGAAGGTGTATTTGTTAATTAACATAGAATAAAGGGCAATAAGTTATAATAACCTAGTATTATTAATTTAATGAATTTATATCTTCTAATAAAGAACACGACACTTTTTATATTTTTACTGTTTATTTAATTACTTATTTATAAATTGTTTGTTTTTAGCAACGTCTTTATTAAATTATGATCTAATTAAGATGTACTTATACTTAATAAAATATCGATACAAAATGTGTGTTTTAATTCTTACTTTTTTTTGTGAAGAAACATTTTACCTATAAAACATTTACTTCATATGATGATCGACCACGATAACTCAGTCGGTGTACTACATAAAGTACACCGACTGAGCAAGGATAAACTAGTTGGTGTCTATATAGACCTGGGTTCAAATGGCAGCTTGAGATGGCAAATTTTTTAATGCACGTATGTACTTAACTTTATTAGAATGTATGTGATTTGTGTGAATTGTTTTATGTTATTTATGTCACACAATACCTACCAATACAAATTATACAATACACACAAGAAAGGGAATACCATCAGTGACTATTTATTACTATTTGAAAAAAAATATGAAAATATATTTTTTCCCTCGTGAAAAACAGTAATTTCTAAACCTAAATAATGACTAATAATTGTATTACTAATTTTTGGCAACATCTCTGCTTTATACAATAACAGAAGTATTTGTTTTATTATCTAGAAAAGCTAAATTAATATCTCCATTTGCAATTTTCCAGTAGTAGAATATTGTTGTAAAAGTATGCTTATAAATTCGAAAAAAAATTTTTACTCGGGCTTAATTTTAAACATCACAATGTTAATTAATTTTATATATTATCCAACATTCAGACCCTTTCGCGAATACACGCCACTGGCAAGGGTCCCGTACACAGAAAAATATCCCCCTTCAGCACCCGCGGCTGCCATAGTCAGCGCCGCCTTAGTATACATAACAAACTCTCTATACTTTGGCTAAGATACCGGGTCTAGGTAATATATGGTCGAAGGTTTAGACTACCAGATCTATGATTTACCAGTCCAGATGTCAATTGTCAAAGTAAATACATATTTTATAACCTAAAAACGTGATATTTTAAATTTATTCTTAAATTTTGCGCTAAAATAGCCGCTGTACCCGCTGTATCCGAATATCTACCAAAGATGACTTCACAAGTTACTGAAAAAAGTGATAATGAATTTTATTCTGATGCAGTAAATTATTGGTCAGAAGTTCCTGCTACGATTGATGGAATGCTTGGCGGTTTTGGTTTTATTTCTCAAACGGATATTAGAGGTTCTAAAATGTTACTAAAGCAATTATTTGCCATAAGAAATCCACCTGGTCGTCAATATGCTTTGGATTGTGGAGCAGGGATTGGCCGAATATCAAAATTTCTATTAACTGATTTATTCGAAAATGTGGATTTAGTAGAACAGAATCCTCTATTTCTTGAACAAGCAAAGAAGTATATGGGCTCTAAAAGACCAAAAATTGGGAACTTTTACCCTGTAGGCCTGCAGAATTTTCATCCAGAACCAAAGAAGTATGATATTATTTGGATACAATGGGTACTTGGACATTTGACTGATATTGATCTAATTAACTTTTTGACGTCTTGCCAGTAAGTACCTTTTTTCCCTTAGGTATTGCGGTACTTAAACTCTGCTGTACTGAAATTTAAGTTTATTGTATGGATGGGAGCCTTGGCTTCTCTTCCGAGGTCATAAATGGTCCGCCGAAGTATGAAAGCCTTTCAGCCACCAAGGCTGGGCATTCACGTAGTATGTGGTGAGGAGTTTCCTCATCCTCACCACACATCCTGCACTTTGAATTGTCTCTCACTCCAGTATTGATTAGGTGTTTTTTGCTCAGCTTTAGCAATAGGTCCGTTGCATGTGCCGTATATTTTAAATTAATTTATATATATTAATATAGTGTTACTAAACATTAGCAATTATGAAATCTGTTTTTCATAATTTCTAACTGAAAAATATTTAAATCACTGATTAATATCCGGGAGATGGGACATATCCAAGAACACACTTATATGGACGTCACGTCATTTAACTCTTCGAGTGCAATGTTTCGGACATATAATTCGTGCAGTTTGCGGTTATTTCCTAATGTATTCGATATGTGATATTAAATTATAGTGTGTATTTAAGTGTACCTTGTTTAAAAGGGTTTAAATTGTTTTTAACATGATTGTAAAAGGTTATTTCAAAGGCCAATCGGATAATTTATGCCATACGCCTGCCGGGTGTAAAATATTCATAAATAATAAATTACAAGTCTTACATGAAAAATTTTTTTTTCAAAAACTTCTGTATCTTGGCTTCAATTGTTTCGCTGCATGTATATGAAAATTTGCAAAAATAAAAAAGTTTGTCGCTTTCAGTCTTGTTTAAAACAATTTAAACTCTTCTAAATATGGTACACTTAAATACATACTATAATTTAATATCGCAGACCGAATACAACTAAATTATTTTAGGAAATAACCGCAAACTGTGCACGAATTATGTGTCCAAGTCATTGCAGGCGCGGAGATATAGTGATTTATGACGTCAAGTCCAAAATGAGTGTTTTCTCAGATTTACCCTTTCTCCCGGATATTAGTCGGTGATTTAAATACTTTCCAGTTAGAAATTATGAAAACAGATTTGATAATTGCTAATGTTTAGTAACACTATATAAACATATATAAATTAATTTAAAATATACGACATATGCAACAAGCCTATTCTGTTCCCCGAAGATATAAATGGTCCACGTAGTGGATCGAGTTTTCTCTTTTTTGTGAGTGACCACAGTGATCTTTCCTGAGCTCATGGAAAGACCTTCCTAGGTGCACCATCTGTCTACCATACCTATACCTTAGCTGTAAAAGAAGGATAGTAATAGATACACGTGATCATCACATAGCTGGAGAGCGAGACCTCTAAATTCGACACATGCTATGTAACTCTTGAGCATACAAAAACAGACACGTCGATTCTTATGTAAAGATACCTAAAACACATTTTTGAGGTCGCGATTTGTTTTGGAATTGCGAAATTGGAAAAAATTGCACTTTTTCATACTTTTTATGAAAATCATTATTTTCTTGTTTTTAATGTTCCCACTCCTCTATATCTGTTATTCTTTGACATAAAACTTTGATATTTTAGTATTGGAATACTCAAACTTTTTGCTTTCCAACGGTGTATGCAAAAACAATATATGTTTTGATGTGACTGAAAAATAAATAAGTATTAATGAAAGAGTTAGCACTTTTGTATACTTTAAAGCGATAAAGTGTGGATCGAGGTAACTTGTTTATTTGTCAAAATAACTGCATACTGTAAGCAAGTAAGCTGTAGCTAATAGAATGAGGAAGTTTTTTTATTTGGAGCGTTATTTCATAAAATGTATACTAAGTGAGAAAAAGTAATATGAATCATATGCGCGGCGCTCTGACTCGCAATCCCTAACCGTATCAGGCAACAAATAGTTTTCATTTTAATACGTTCTATGTGAGTAAGGAGTGTTATAGTTCATTGCTGTTACTTTTTTTAGAATACATTATTGTAAACATTGTTGTATTTAAAAAAATACATAATATTCTCAATATTTTCAAGTTTATGATTCACCGTATTGGTATAATATGAAGAGTTCGGGTGAAAAATTTTTATTGTAAACATGTGCACATTCCCAAATATATTTTTTTAGCTTTATCTGTGGTTAGTATTGGCTTTGATCAGTGTATTTTGTGTCAGGCAGGAACATCAGAAACTGTTCAAAATGTTACAGAAGAAAACTATAAAAAAGGCCTCGAGAGCGCATTGAGAAAATAAGGATTTTTTTTTTCTAAGAATCCCGTTTATCATGTCCAGTGTAGAAGATCGTACACGAGAATTTTTTATTAAGGCATACAAGTTCCTATGAAAAATGCCAACAATAAAGGCACTCCTTTGAAATTACAAACCAGATTGAGATGTCTACGGATACAAAAAAAATGTCTTATTTGCAATAAAGAACGTGACATTAAAGGAAACCGAAAGCAACTTTATGTAATTCATTTAACCGACAAAACGAAATTATCCAGAAAGCTAAGGAATTAAATGATGCAGAAATACCATATAGAATTCAAAGATTTGGCGGCAGTTGCATAGACATGACAGCAAATGATTTGAAATATCCGAAGAAATATCACAATTTATGTATGTTATATTTTTTGAAACAAACTAATACTTTAAAGAAACAAAACAAAGCTAATATTCTTCAATTTAAAAACCTGTTGTTGCAAGCCTTATTATCCAGTATAATATTATCAATATTACTCAACGAATACATCTCGAAACAAATGCCGTACCATGTCATTTCATGTTCTCTATGCTGTCTGGTGCATGGTGCACCCAGAATTTAATGCAGCGCGTACACGCCTCTAACTTATTACACTTTTATGATCACCAAACTGTTGTAACCAACGATTTTGTTTTTCAAAAATTAATTCAGACCTTAAGCTACATTTCGCTCGCTTTTTCTAGTACTCTATCTTCAATAATAAAAAAGTTTCCTCGATACAGACTTTTTCAATGTCGCTACTGAAAAATTCATGTGATCTCGGGTGAAAATATATTTTTTCCACCAGATATTTTATTTTTAGTGTAATTTTATGTATGGCAATCGATTCATCATTTTTCAAAATATATGTGACCAAATTTTCAAGCCGAGTTAATTGTTATTAACAAAGTTATGGGATGAGAAACGTAAATTATTGTATTTTTGCGGAAATTCATAGAAAAGTGGAAAAGTGCCATCTTCTCCGATTTCGCAATTCCAAATCAAATCGCGACCTCCATATTTGAATTCGGCAGGTCATTTTACACAAGAATATGACTTTAGTTTTTGTGTGTTCGCGAGTTGCAGAGGCCACTTTTATTCTGCATATATCGAGGGTCTCGGTCTCCGGCTAACAGGATCTTATTGGTGTTTGAATTTGGAGTGGATGTCATTCAAACTTAGTTTTACAACCACTTATCAAACTTTCGTTGCTCTGCTGGTACATGTGCCGCTTGACATTTTTAACAGTTCAACTCGTCACTATCCTCCTCTTAGGGTAAAGATACAAGTAATGTGTCTTTTCAATATTAAAATGAAGATTTTGCCAGATAAACTTTAACTTTTAAAATGTTGTTTTAGGGATGGTCTGAAGTCTAATGGTATGATTATAGTAAAAGAAAACATAACTTCCTCAGAAGAAATAGAAATGGATCGACAAGATTCCTCGGTTACTCGGCCAATGTGGCTTTTAAAACGAATATTTGATAAAGCAAATTTGGTGTGTTATAGGCAAATGAAACAAAATAATTTTCCTAAAGGATTATATTCTGTATATATGTTTGTTTTAAAACCCCAAAAGGGAAGTGAAAATTTTATAAATGATATAAATACTTCAAGTATTCCCAGAGATATTGTCACTAAAGATAATCTAGAAAATGAAATAAATAATTCGACGGAAGAAAATATGTCGACTTCTCAAGAACGTCAAAATAATGAGGATACAGGAAATCATAATGAGGGACAAAATAACTTGGAAGATTCTCCTCCAATAATTTTAAAGACTGACCAATGAACCATGTTATTAGAATTATAAAAACATGGATTTTAAATTAATTTATAAGTAAATAAAAATAAATATGCACTCAATGTTATTTATAATTGTAAATACTTCACAAATATTAAACCTCGTTCTTTATGAGAAATTATAGATATAGTGCTTGCTTCAAATGTAGCAAACTCTTGAGATGTGAGGTAAAGTAAGTACTTTATTGGTGCGCTGTAAAGAAGTATTTACATAAGTCAATCATACAGAAATATGATTTTTACACTATATATGTAAGTTAATATATAATAATCTATCAAAAAATAAAAATAGAACAATTTCAACAAAATAATTTCGAATATCCGAGATTGTATAGAAGAAAAGTCAGCATTTAAAAACTTATTAATGCTATAAAAGGCATTTTCAGTTAAAAAACGATTTATCACAGCCTTGCATCGGCTATAATCCAGTTCCTGAATTCTATGGGGAAACGCGTTAAAATTTTTTATTGAATAATATCCTGCCCCATGGCATGTTTTTAATAGACGTTAAAAGTCAATATCTAATTGATTTTATTGTGAGTGGGATATGAGTGAATCTCATCACGTGATATATAAATGCCTTCATTGTCTTTCAAATAAAGGAGGCATTGCAATATATAAGTGCTAAACAAAGATGGAATTTTTAATCATTTGAACGAGTCTTTTCAGTCTTCTCTGTAACCTAGGCCCGCAATGGGGTATTTTCCATTTTTTTTAAATTCAGTTTTGGTGATATATATCAAGTAAAGTTATTATTTTAACAATTACTGCATAATCAATTTAAACCAAAACAATAATTTCTTAAATAAAAATAAGAAATAAGAATACGCCCGTCTAGACACAGATTTCAAATGATTTTATTTGGCGGGAAATAATTTAATCAATCATAGACAACTTTCGCTTAGACTGTAACTAACTTATATGAATGCAAAATTGTGTACTTTACATTATTTTACCTATGACACTTCTATTTTTCTCAATATCTTGAATATCAATAAATGTACACATGTATTTAGAAGTAATTAAAAGGTATTTATATTTGTTATTATGTAGAAGTTATCTTAAATTTCTTGCGTGCCTCCAGCTGACATTTCTTGTCACAATACAAGTGAAAGAGATATATTGGTTAGATTTATTTGTTGTTTGCCACCAAGTTCTTCGAATATCAATTTTTTCGGAGCAGTTACAAAATTTTTTTCCGAAGCACTTATATTTGTGTTTCCACAACTTTTATAAAATACCTTTTAAATGACATTATCTATTATTTGTAAATTACAGTAAATACCTCGATGAAAGAAACTGAAATGCTTCAAATCAACAGGACAGCGACGTTAGAACACATCTGTCATTTGACTATCCGTTGACATTGTTGTCATGTTTTGCTAAATATGTTTTTAAAAATCTAATCGTCAATTATTTAAAATGTTTAATAATTCACACCTTTATTTTTTACATAAGAAAATTACATTTTGTGGATAAATATATTGAAATTAATTTAATAAATAAGCTTTATACTCCTGTTTTCTTCAATTATCTTTGCTAGAACTAGAGAAGGAATTTCAACTTGGCAACACCACACTGTTTTCTATAAAACCATTCTATCAACAAATCCATACAGTCCAGCTACGTCATCGGCCAAACTAACTACGTCACCAATTTAAAACACCTGTTGCTCCACTTATTTTAACTTCTGTTATCTCAAAACATTGATAATTATTTTCGCGGAAATCTGTATTGGAAGGCTTATTTGTACATATTCTATGAGATTATTCAATAAAAAAAATAGGAAAATACCCCATTACTCTTACTGCTCGATAGCGAATACATATGCAGTATGTGAAAAGTGGCCCCAAACCTAGATTGCATAGGTGATTACGGAATGAATTAATCCATAATATGCCGCTAATATGGTTGTCTGTGATACACAATTTACAAGACAACGTAAAAGAAAAATATTTTTGGAAACTTTGTTACATATAAAATTAAATGTTTTTCCCATATTAATTTATTGTCCTGCTGGACGCCTATTGAGGCCTAGAAATTTTAGACAATTGGTGGAAACAATACCCTCTAATGTCTGGTGCATTAAACTAAAGATCATTGTTCCGGTTTTGCTTGTGTTTAACAGTATAGTTTGTTTGATAGGAACCACTCTTGGATTACTGATAGGCTATAATTCATGCTGGATAGCAATGCATCTGTGTTGCTGTCTATCAATGTTATATTATTAGGGAGATAAAATAAATACCTATTATTTCTGCTTACATCATTGTTAAAAAATATTATTTTGGGTATTCAGCAGATAACTTTCATATATCATTGGTGCAAGTCTGACCAAAATAGAAGATCAACAAGGCTCCTCCTACGAAGTGACTTGTATGAAAGAAGTCGACAAGTCACTTCGTTGTTGATCTACTATTTTGGTCAGACTTGCACCAATGATATATGAAAGAAACGAATGTTTTCTTTGAAAGTTATCTGCTGAATACCCATAATAATATTTTTTAACATTAGGGAGATCATTTATGAAAATGAGGAAAAGGGTCAGGCCTAATACAAAGCCTTGGGGTACCCTGAAGTTAATCTAATATCTAATAATATCGGAGTTCGTGTTGTGGTGGTTCACAAATTGAATTCTCTCCTTTAGGTAAGATATAAGTAATTTCTGCCTATCAGTAAAAATCTAGTTTTTTTAACAAAATATTATGAGATACACAGTGGAATCAAAGATTAGAAAATTAACTCTCTAATAAGGTTATTTCTTCTAGCACCAAGGCCGGATTTGTGTTTGAGAGGCCCCTGGGCACTTCTTATGTGGAGGCCCCTCTTGCGTTTTCATCTCTTTTCATTTGTAATTTTTTCATTTATTCCTAAATTTTTTTTTAGCATTTTTATACATTCGGGGGCCCCTCCTTACCTTATCTTTACCAGAGACAATACTTACTCTTTAGTGTAGCAGAATAATATTTTTCTATAGAGGTATTTTATTTACCCATTGTAGCAAATTAAATACAACGAAGGCACAAATTTGAAACACTGAAAATGCATGATTTATTTCAACCTCTTTGTGTTTACGTGGTTAGATTAATATGCAAGCACGCTTATATCAGACCCTCCATTGTGACCGTTATTGATCTGTTGGAGCTCACGGCTATTTATATTTCACCTAATAAGTTCAGCTTTTTGTTAAAGCTGATGGCTTTATAGGTTGAGACACTATCTGGCAACGGCTGGCCAAATAGTGAGAAGTGGATCCTTTTCAGAACAGGTATATACAACATGGTCTACCATATCCTCCTGTAAGCATAAGAATTTAACATTTTTTGCTAGTCCAAATCTGTGCCGGTGATGATTTAATCTGCAGTGCGCAGCATACACGCCAATCAGAGTTCTTACCTCTTTACCTGTTTAGTCCAGGTACGTATCAACCAGACATAGACTGAGCACTTAAGTTAAGCAATGCTTGGCACTTGTATGGGTGACCTGACACAGGAAACACCGCACATTGAAATCGTTGCTGTCTGAATGCGACACGTAGTAGAAACACACACTGACCGGTTATAGAACTGTATCGGTCTATGACTGACCATGGAGCGAGCCCTAAAAAAAATCGCCTTAGTAATTTCTTAGTTGATTCCAATGTATAAACTCATTTAAATAAACTAATCCTAGAAGTTCTTGCTAGTATTAGAAGGCAAAAATAGTTGCTTGGTGCTAAGTGCTGGTTCTGGTCTTTTAAATCTATACTGGGCAACTTCTTTGACCGCCCCAGCCGCTGCATATTTTTTACAGTGGAGCGTTATAGAAGAATTTTATTTTATATTAATTTAATTGCCTAAAAAGACCTGGCCCCTTAAACCAAGCAGCGGCCCACCAGGCATTTGCCCAGTTGCCCACCTGTCCGGCCTACTTTATACCACACTTTAGAGTGGCTAGGTGTCCAGATCAGAGTCAATTTGTTATTTTTGACCAATCCGGTTAGAGCTTTTTGACAATTCCAAACCGTTTCTAGAGTTACAGCAATAGGACCCAAACAGACTGTTCAAGAATTCAAGCTCTTGCTCTATGTAGCTTTACCTGTAAGGGATCATAAGTCTTCACTCAGTCAGAGGATTGCCGGATTGATTTGTGTCTCCCAGTGCCAATTGGCACATTGACCGTAAATTATTGACAGTTAAGTAATGCGAGTTAGGATTTTAGAAGTGGAGCGATAAGTGCTTTGGATGCAAATATCAGTGTGCACGGATGTCGAGCGGGCCTGCCACTACACTCTTAATGACCTCTGCTCACAATATTTCACTGTCAATAGTTTATGCTCGATGTATAATGTATTCCAGGCAGAGGTATATGTGATTCTACTGTGTGCAAGTGAAAATTTCAGAAGAGGTTTTGTTGACAAGCATATTTATGTATGAGTATGAATGAATGTGATTTATTTACAATTTGCTACATACATGTTACAAATATGCCGTGACAGTCAGGCATCAAATCGACTCTCCCAACGAAAACTATAGTAACTCATAAAATTCGTGTTTCAGTTACAATAGTTGAATAATTGATTATCAAGGTAAGATTTCCCTAGAAAACTATAATAACTTTCTGTGGAGATACAGGAGAAGTAGTACATCGTGAACTATATAGTAAGTTGTTACAATTCTTCGATTCTTAAGGACACTGTTTAAACATTTAATCACAATTTTCTCAAAACTGAAATTAAGTTACTATAGTTTTCGTTGGGAGAGCCGAAATAAAGTGACCTCTAATAAGCTGATGCTGCCAGAACACAGCTCAGTCAAACACTCATATATGGGTGGCCGGACACAGAGCGGTGTGGAGGGCAATGAAGGATTTATATCTATTTTTTTTTTCTGCTCCAAAGGGAATGCCTTTATCAATAGTCTAGGCTACTACCAGGTAACAGAAGGCAATTAATTCTATCATTAGTTATAAAATTGTGAAACGACCATTTGCTGTATAAATAGAAGTTACTGATGTGCATATATTTGGATTTTAGGTCTGATAAGTTTAAATCGCCTTAATCAGATTACCTTTTTTTTTTTCAAATCTCTAAAAATACATAATAATGTAGATAGGTAGTGAATAAGAAATAGCAGATGGGCCCGTAGAAAAAAATTTGTTCGGATTTTAATTTGTACCCCCCCCCATGAGCTGAAATTTTCGAAAAAATATTTTTTTGGATTTTTATTTGCACCCCCCCCCCCCCATGAGGCGATAATTTTTTTTACATTTTTAATAGCATTCTCTGTATGAGGTGATAAAATTTTTTGGATTCCGTAGCTCCGTGGCGAGCGAAAAATTTGTTTCTGATTTCTAAAATTTTTTGTAGATGTTAGTGCCCCCCCCAGTAACCTTTCTGGATCCGCCCTTGCATTTATTCAAATAAAACAGAAAATAAAATATAAAATAAAATGAAACGTTTATAAAAATAACAACAAAAATATTTAAACATTTTGAACGAAAAATTCATACTTTAAGTACCTTGTTATCAGGCGCGGATTTAGAAAATTCTTGAGGGGGTCGCACTTTTAAACTAAATATATGATTCAACATCTATCGGAGGAAGACTGAACTTACCTAAATGACTGTAGCAGTTGTCTCTATAAATATTTGATTGAGTTCGGTGCTATTCGACGAGGTGTCACTTAGGTTACTAGCTTAAATTATCATAAATGGCGATTTAAACTGGTATTCAGAAAATCTACTAAAATCTACTAAAATTATTAATTCTACTAAAATTCTACTGTCCACCCTCATTTTTCTTGAAAATCTACTAATTTAGTAGGCAATCTACTGCAAACGGCAACACTGCTTTGTACAATTTAACTCCAAATCAAATCAAATCAAATCAAATAAACTTTATTTCAAATTAAATAATAAATAAAAATTTCCTCCCCAAGCACACGCATCGGAGCCAGCCAGACATCCACGGTGCGAGGCGCCGTGGAATTGAAAGGCTGGACGGGACGAGGCCAGTTCAGATTATAAACAACTGAAAATTGAACACTTTCGCAGTAAAACGAATTAAAATGTGTATAAGATTAATTAGGTATAAAGAAAAACTACTTAAGATAATTAATGTATGCAAAAGACGCTATTGTAAAATATGTTTAAAAGCATAATTGACGGCAAGGGAAAAATCGACAATTTAACTCCAGAATCCCGTATCTTGGTGGAATAGATATCAGGGGCGTATTTTGTAATGTTGTAGTCAGGGTCGCAATTAGGAGTTTATAATTTAATTTTGCACAAATTTTCAACTTTAATCAAATTTGCAAAATCACTCTTTCTGAATTGTCTAAAAGTTGTCTTGGTTTGACATAATGCTGAACTTCATTTTGTTGATTTTTTTAATCTATTTTCAAAATTACAAAGTATGTAACTACTAAATTATTGTACAAATCAGATTTCTTTGTACATCTGGCAACTCTGTATTGAGTACCAGATTATTTGTTGTTCTCAATCCACCAAATGTGGCATCGCTGTATTCTATTCCAGGAACATATGGGGATTCGATGCGCGCTTAGAAATGCGCGAACCTTCCCCCTCCCTGAACGATTCCATTCTGATTGTTTAGTCTTCTGTGGCCAAACCGAATGCGGAGCTAGATATCGTATATAGTGATGGGTAAAAGCAGTTATTTTTTAATAACTGTTTCAACTGCTACTGCTATTTTGAAATAACAGTTTAAAATAACAGTTTAAAAATAACAGATCGATGAGAAGTGCTAGCATGCGCTTACCGCAGCGCGCAGTTTGCAAATGTTATTTCAGAGACGTTATTTTATACATCATACTGCTGTCGCTACTGCCTATCTGTTATTTTCTCACCTGTTATTTTCGAACGGAAATAACAGTCTGTTAATGCTATTTACAAATAACAGTTATAAAATAACAGGTTGTTAAATAGCAACTCATCTCTAATCGTATAGTCTCTGGCGGAGCGTTCTGAAACATTTGCATAACCCTGTATATTAGTGTATATACACAGAAAAAATAGCGAATTTTCACTTTTTAAATAAATCTGGGCACCGTTAAACAAAAAAATATTTTGTCATTGGCTTGTTTATAATATAAACAAGGAAATTTATTATTTAATGAGACATGCCGGTAAATATGTCAGGCCATGTTACAGACAGGAAGGAAACCTTCCTGGTTACAAAACATCTAAAAAGAGTCAAAGCTAAGCTACGTCATACTTTAGCTATTGAATCATAGATGTCGCGTGGACAGAAGAAAGCATTGGACATTTTATTTGGGAAATAATGGATCTCATTTCGAACATAAAAATATTAATTTTGTAATCTTTTAAATAAAGTTTTTGGAAAGCTAGCCCCATTTTTGTTGAAAAACTCCACATGCTTATTTACCTTTCGATTTAGCGAAAAATTGCTGATTGATATTCTTTTGTCGTTTGCTGCGATTTCAACTTTTCTAGCGTTTGGTGCGTGTTTTGGGATTTACTTGGTTAAAATTAAATGTTATAAAATGGTAAAAAAATCTTGAAAATTTATTACCCCGGAGTTGATAATTTCTTTTATTTGGCTCATTAATAGAGATATACGGTGTTAGAACTTTTTGTAATCCCTATAAAGAGTTCCAGAAAAGGTTCCATTCTCTTCTCACACAGTTTGTGTCTTTTAACTACACACAACACACAGTGTCTGAAGGACAATTAAATAAATTAATAAACAAGACATATTTGTATATAAATGGTTAAAGAATTTGTTTCCGCTAAAAGTAAATTATTGTTCCTCCGGCGCTTTCATCATTTCAGTCGTCTAAAAGTCCTTGATGAGGAAAATAAATCAACCTAAAATTGAACTCATTTTATAACAACTTCATGAAACGTTGAAACCAAAAGCAATAATTACAATTATTTTCAATTTTGTATAGCCGATTTAAAAATTCACCGCATTAAAGTAACAAAGAGGAATGTGTTTCATCAGGCATTCATTACTACAGGCCGGAATGTCAGATTAAATAACTGTTTTTCTTTAATCCAATCATAAAGTTAATATTAACAATTAGTACTCGTATATTAGACAGAAAAGAGGTAGGTAAATAGAAATAGTACTAATAGAATGATTGCTTCTATTTTCAATTTTCGGTTGTTAGATGCATAAGTATATTAAAAGAACCCTTTTTTTTTAATAAAAAGCCACTCGCTATCGAAGATCCGTTTAAAAAGCTTCTTATTCTTCTTATTCACAACGTCTTGGCAAAATAAGAAAAATAAGAAGCTTTTATATGGATCGTTATTCCCGTTTTCGATGTGCACCTCTAATTACTCTCATATTCTAAGATCATTTACAGGGAAAGGACTGGGGATAAAATGATCATCGATACAATGTTTTTTTTTATCTAAATTTAATATTCCATATTTTGTTTGTATAAAAAGCTATATAAATTAAATATTGCTTAATATTCGTACCATATAATGAACTAGAGTAAACATACTCCTCGGCCGATTTATTGAATATTTTATTTTATATAATTGTTGCTCATTTTATTGGATACTCTTCGCAGTTTTCTTCATAAATAATGTTAGTTTTAGAAATTTTTAAAAGAATAAATTTAAAAGAAATGTAACTACCTACTCGTGCTTCGAACCCGGGACCTTTTGATTCCGAGTAAAAAACTTCGGGTGCTGATTCCTGACGTTATATTTAGGCAAAAAGTCTATATGAACATGCCTCCCAAAATCACCCTCTGGGCTGTTATGACCCCCTAAAAGGTGTGACTAAAATTCACTTTATGATTATTATTATAAATGGAACATTCCAGAGATAATATGATAAAATTTGTTAATTGGATGTATGTAACTGACAGTCATCATATGAAGCAGTTGTTTAATCATCATAATCTTCTTCGTCGCACTCGGGCCTTGTGGCCCATTGTGCTTCCGTTGCGGAATTCCCCCATTCAGGCCGTATTCTAACCCAAATGCCAAAATCCTTACCCTGACCGTTATAAGATCCATCCAGATCAATCGATATTTCCTGAATGAATTTGAACATAGCAGCAATCTATACTATTTATTGTTTATAAATTCATTAGTATAAGAGATAGTAAGATGAAGAGTGACTGATTATTGTCAGTGGTTTGTATGTGGCGCAATCTTCCTGCAATAATCTATGTGGTAATACATGAACTCGTCTGAAATGAAGACGAAAAGAAATTCGCGGACAGGAATTTATTCTCTCTGTTTTAAATAAATAGTTGGGCAATAGTTCTTCGTCCCTTTTTTAGGAATTCATTAATTTATTTACCTTTAAGAAAATAACGACATTAGAGTAACCAATACGTCACATCGACGACTCAACATGACGTCATAATTTCATCTCAATATGACGTTACTGAGACGTCATTTTTTCGTTAGCTGACGTCGGCGACCAATGTTACCAAAAAATGACGTCAAAGTAACGACAGCCTGCTGCCTGGGATGTTATAAAAAAAAGAAGGAAAGTATTACTGCACTTCTTTAAATAGTATGGGTATCAGAAAGAGTGCAGCGAGTCTCCTCTTTAAAACGTGTATTATGGCCTGTAGCATGTAGCTCTATGCGTGAATTTATTATTAAATATGGAAGCGGCCTGGAGCCCGCGGCATTGATTACAGCCGGTTTTGTTCTTATACGCCGGATTATGTAATCACATAGGAAGTCTGGATGACCATTTCCGTTTAATTAACCTGGCGGGTAGTCTCGATAATTCATTTAACAGATACTATCTGCGTATTCTTTCGCGAATTATGCAGATGGTATTTAAAAGGAGTATAGTTTTTACTATAACCGACATAACTAATTTGAATATGTATAACATTAGCCTAAATCTTCTTCAAGTGGTATCTAATTAGTTAATATTCAAAATAACTTGTGTCCTAATGTTACTTAATTGTGAAGGTGTCCAAGTTTCTATTGTTTCTTGTGAGTGGGGTGAAAAATAATGCACCTTTCAATATGAGGTTTATTGATTTGATTTGATTTACCAGAATACGGTAGATATTGCTGCCACTCCCGAAATGCATATAATCATTCCTTGTAGTCGTACGGATATGGGAATATTTGCGGTAGTGTTATTGGTTGTTTCAATGCTACGCCTAGTATTACAAGTTTTTTCCTAATTTTACACATCATATGTTAGGTGACGGATAACTCAGTACGTGAGGTACTGATTGTACAAAATTGTACAATTTGTACGTTTCTGACTTCCCCACGTTCCCGAATACTAAACTGGCCAAGTATGCCGATGATACAGCCGGATATGCACACAGCCATAATGCTCAAGCAGTAGGCATGCTACTCGAGTCCCACATGGCTCGTGCCACGGCATATTGCGACCAGTGCACAGTCTGGAATTTTTGTACTCCAGGCTGACAAAATATCATTTTGGTAAGTGTACGATATTTTAATAAACATCTTAATTTCTGAAAGTAAAATAGTCAAACTTCATAAGCATATATATTTTTTTATCAGCAACGTTCAAAACATCCAAACAAGTGTCGTATATGCTTATGAAGGTTGATCATTTTACTTTCAGGAATTAAAATGTTTATTACACTTACCAAAATAGTATTTTGTCCACCTAGATTACGAAAATTCCACACTGTGCAGTGGAAGATCCGTGTAAATCCTGAGAAGTTAGAAGCAATTGTCTTCACGCAGAACTATGCCAAAGACAAAATCTTAACGCCAATTTTGATCAAAATTCAATCAGAGAATCCCTGAAGTTATAGCACCAGATTATGCACAATTATTTCACGAAATTATTTCAAAAACACCATGATTTCCTAGACCCCATTTTAAGACAATGAGGAAATAATCTATCGACAGCGTTATATCACAGCAATTTTGACGGTGCCAAATTAAACTCTACAGCAGGTACAGTCGACATGACACAAATGTGGCGTCTCTTCAAAAATACACGTAGGTACTTTAAGTGTGTACCAGTGGCGGCTGGTGAAATTTCAATATTTTTTTTCTCGTCTGTGGCGCATGGGACCCATACGAAACTTGGGAAATAACATCTAGAGAAGCACTTCTCTAATGACCCCTAAAAAATTTTGAAAAAGCAGTTTGCGAAAAAATTTTTGAAAATTCGCTAGCCTCCCCTGGGTCTAGGGACCCCCGTTTACTTTTATTTTTTTTTGTCATATGCATTTGACTTTTCATAAAAATGCATCGACAGATTTTGGAGTTTGTGAAAATATTTTCATTACTAACTGAGATACAACGAATTGAAATATTGTAATTTGTTAAATTGTAAATTACAAAATTTCAGTTCATTGTATTTCAGTTAGTAATGAAAATATTTTCACAAACTCTAAAATCTGTCGATGCATTTTTATGAAAAGTCAAATGCATATGACAAAAAAAAATAAAAGTAAACAGGGGTCCCTAGAGCCAGGGGAGGCTAGCAAATTTTCAAAAAATTTTTCGCAAACTGCTTTTTCAAAATTTTTTAGGGGTCATTAGAGAAGTGCTTCTCTAGATGTTATTTCCCAAATTTCGTATGGGTCCCATGCGCCACAGACGAGAAAAAAAATATTGAAATTTCACCAGCCGCCGCTGGTGTGTACCAATTATACATCTGTCGACGTTGGATGGTCTTTTTCACAGTATAAATTGATTTTTAATGAAAGCCACCAAATATTGACTGTGAAGCATGTAGATCATATACTTCTAATTTACCTGTTAGTGTTACATTTATCAATACTTCCAGCCTTCTTTGAGAAAGTATTACAATAATTGTCTCGTATTAACTTTGTATGTTAAAGAATTCGCTAAGAAAACTAGTAATATATTGGGTTATATATGCATGAATATTTTTACCCGATTACACATCATGTCACTTAAGCGAACTCTGGTCTTGACGTCCTTCATCGCTGCGATCCGGGGTCTACATTGAGTTGCCAAATGTAGATTATAAATTAAACGCCTGAAGTCAAAATTCTCAACGAAGAATCGTGTGAAGTTCACTCCATTTTTATACTGCATATAAAAAACTCAAAGCAGCAGACCGAACTAATATAAGGGAAGACCGGGGCATGCTTTATTTTTCTACACTATATTAAATAATAAATATAATGTATCACTTAACAGGGGGCAAGGCGATCAAATTAGAGGGGAGCAGACGGCAATGAGCCAATGTGAAGAGAGATCTTCGTAATAAACGAATTTTAGCTAAAAACTTTCTTCAGTAGAAATGTATTATTCATTTATTTACAAGAATATCTTTTTTTCAGTTTAATATAACGCCAGCCGTTTGGCTAAAAACTGCTTTTTCCCCAGTCAAGATTTTTAGTACAGTGCTTTTTAATAGATGGTGCCACCTACAGCACTACAGCACTAAAACACTACAATAGGGCATCTGCATCATAACCTTAAATTTTAGGTTTTTCAAGTTTATTCTCATTTTTAATGTTTGTATACGGATTTTTAGCTTGGAGCCGTACTGGCTCCAAGCAAAAATTCACGTAAATAATTTTTCAATATTGTTGATTAACAAAAATAGACTGCTAATTACAGGTTAGATTTCCAACCTACAAAAAAAGTCCTATTTTATTAGGATAACGTATTTAGAACTTCATAAACATTACACTGAACTAGATTTTAGTTGAAAATACGGGAACCAGGCAGAAATTTTAATAATAGCTACATAATACTCTTAAACCTCAAGAAACACATATTTTTGAGGTTAGCTGTGACGTTACGTGCAGATCCCCTATAATAGCCACACTGTCTACCTTTCGCTCCACTTCAGCTTTAGTTTTACTGATGAAACTTTGTGTTTGGAGTTGTCTCCACTTAAGAACATTACTCTTATGTAAAGTATGTTGTGGCATGATTAAGATAAGAAATAAACGGAAACACGCCTCTTTTAATTAAAATGTTTATCTCTTATGATATACTTACATGAATTACCCCTACCTAGAATGGCGCGGTAATGCGTCCACCAATGCATACGATATTCCTATCTTGACGCAAAATGGAGTAAGATTTTTCAATATATCAGAGATATCATTAAAGTTTCTACCGAAAACACGATTTTTAAATCTTTAGTATTATTTCATTCATTCTAATACGCCAAAATTTGAAGTACGGCTCTGTAGTACTCGTCACTATGTAATAGCGCCGGCTTTGATGTTTTTATGGCCGGTTTCTATAGCCTTTTTTGTTCGCATTAAACATTTGTAAACAACTATATAGAGGTCTACACACTATCCAGCGGCAGGGACCCAGCCATATCGGCATGGTTTGAACTCATTCGTAAAAGTGAACTGGTCCGCTGGAATTCCAATTATCTTCAAAGCATACCGACAATGTCGAGTCCCTGCCGCTGGATCGTGTGTAGACCCCTTATGAGATTGCTCGAAGTGTCGCGATTTATTTATATTATATTATTAGTCTTTGGTATTACATCGAATAATTTGTTCTTTTTAAGCTTAATTTAATAATTTGTAATAAATGAAATAGAAAACCAATGCCTTTTGTTTTTAATTCATCTCTCACTCTCCTTATTATACAAACCCTTTTGTAATCAGTTAAGTAAACAAGTAATAGCATGTTCGTGATATAAATAATGAAGCAATTCTTTAGGCAAATATAAAATAAAAACTGAGCTCATAAAACTGATTAATCATGTCTTTATCAGATGTCATACTCGTACTTGGTGCCGTCTCTTTGGGGATCAGATATAGTGGACATCATGAAATAGTACTATTTAGTAAGAATGAACGATTAGCTCTCAAGTGGCCTCGAAACTCATTTATTCTGTAAATTAGAGGGATTACAGGTAAAGCAGACAATTCCATTTGTTGCTTATCTATATAAATATAGTTTAATCATGGAACTCGCTCGGCAACACGTAATAGGGAATTTTATAGGGTCAAAACATCAACGAGTTGATCGATCGTAGAAATTATTACACCTATTTTTATAATTAATTACAACTGGGATATCAACCTGAAAAGTTATTACATCATTATATTACAATAAGCACTTCAATTGAATTAATAATTTAATATCCTATATATCTTCTCTTCTAACCGGTACACGAATACACTTATCTAACAAAAAACGCCATATCTTCAATTTCAACTTTTTATTTCACCACTTTTCAATTCAATTCGATACTAAAAGATTTATTTCGACAGCAGAACTCTGCGTTAGAAAAGAAAGAAAAAACACTCAATAGCACATGTTTGTGAGATAGAGGTTATTTTAAGGAACAAATTAAATTAGTTTACACAAATGAAAAATATGGTTTCTAGTTACAAAATATCGGGTTGAGGAATGAAATAAATAAATTTAATCACGTTTTTCTTGATGGATTAACTATGAAAAATCAGATAACTTTGAAGGTGACACGGTGTGTATTATTTTGACTGGAGTTTAAGTTACTATTATCGCTGTAGAGTTGGAAATGCTTTTCCAGTCTACGTGGTCAACAAGAAATAACATCTGATCTGACCCTACTTCAAAATCTGCGCAAGATTACCATCCCTAATAGCACACGATGTCCGCCGGACGTCCATTTTATGTCCATTTAATGTACTGACTAGTGTTGGGCGAATTCGAATTAAAATACTCGGTTAATCCGAGTATCAAAATACTCGGTTGATTCCGAGTATAAAATTTCATCCGAATAAAATATACTCGGATTAATTTTAAGTACAAAACAAAAAACAACTGTCAACGTGCACTTGGATAATAAAATGTTTTTTAGATTTCTCCCCCCCCCCCCCCCCCCGCTCATCGATTCTGAGATCTGGGGAGAAAAATTACTAACATCAGTGCCACTTGCATTCTCTTTAGCCACGATCGCAATTACTGTTGACAGAGTGATTGAAAAATCGCGATACCACATCACTATAGTGAAAATTTAATTCGACATCGGATGATTAATCCGAATATTCTTGTCATCCGATTCCGTGTAATCCGAGTACCGAAATCATCCGAATATCTGCATCACTAGTACTGACGTCCATGGACATAAACTGGACGCCTACCGGACGTTCATCATCGGATTTACTTTGAAATTGTACGGAATGGACATTCTCTGTATGTCGATTTTATGTACGGGAAGTATGTACATTTTATGTCCATATAGGGACAGGAGATGGACGTCCTTTTCGTGTCCGTTAAATATTATATTTTTGCAATAAATGATAATATCTCCATACCGCTTTCTCTCCGCACGTTTTCGAAATATGTATACATACCAGCGAATAGCACACTTAACGCTCAACATATGTGCCACAACGGACGTCTTTCGGCAAGTACGCACATTTTAGGTCCCTATAGGGACAGCAGTCTATTTAATATAAAAACAAAAAAACGTTAACAAAACTGGTTTTTCAATTTTACAATGTTTTTGTTTACATTTGACCGTTATTTCTGTAAAATTTGTAGTTTATTTTTTATAGTAATTTGTAATTTATCATTAATAATTTAATTTTAATCTTTTTTGTAAATTATTTGATACTAAATATTTATTAAACATTCAAACAGATACCTTCTACATTTTGAAATAAATAGTTATAATAGTCAACTGTACAGTCTTTAAGTAAACACTAATAAGCTAATTTGGTGGCCGAGTGAGAGAACATCCAGTTTCAAATCACGAGATCGACGGTTCGATGCCTGCTCATTCGGTTTTTTTTTTCTAAATAATTAGAATGTACAAATATTGTCCCAAGTTGTGACATTTGCACGTCCTTCGGCTGCCCGTCGGATATACTTTGGACCAAAAACGAACGTCCATCGGATGCACCGTCCGTCGAGGACGTCCTTCAGATGTCCACAGGACAATGTTGTGCTATTAGGGATATTAATTCAAAATCGAAATAAAACTGCGTAATTACCATATAGGCAACTCACAATACTAATATGTGTAAAATAAATCTTATCCTCTATCTACAAATTGTACCAAGTCAATAGATTAATACAACTATACGTAAATTGATGTTCCATTTTGTGCTTTATATAAAAAACAATATTGATAAGAGCTGTAACATAAAAATTAATAGACTGTTTAAATATAAATATACAACTTATATCTTACATCTAAATACAGTAGCTATTATAAAGTAATTAAATGTCTGGGTAATGGGCATTATTAATTTAAAGATGGTAAATATATGTGCACTGTGTATTGAAATAAAGTGTGTTTTACTAGATTTTAATTAAAAATGCATTTTAATCTAAGCGGAACGCTACACTAAGTGGTTCGAATATAGTAACTTTCATTAGGTATTAATGTTTGCTGTATCTTGGGCACATAAGAGAGCAACCACATTGTAACTTCACTAAGGAATTAAACACCAACCAGCATTATTTTGGTGCATAACATGTAGTCTAATTAATGAATAACCTCATAAATTATTTTTTAAATTGATTGCTCAAACCCAAAAGTCTTCTTAACAGACAAATGATGATGCTGATGTTTCGAATTCTTCAATGTAATTGATTGGCGAGTGAAGCATCGTGATGTTACACATATTCATATTAATTATCTGTCAGTGTAATATGTCTTCTTACACCATTTGCACGCGGTCATTATCACTTCGTTTTCATGTCTTTATGAAGTCTGCCACTGCTGAAATTCCGAAAGTTTAATTATTTTCTCAACGACTTCCGAAAATGTAGTGCACTGATAATTGCAGCAATTAGAGAAATTGTACTTGCATGAGATATTTATGTAATTATATGTGGCGTGGCTAGGTATAGTATTGGGGAAAATAAAACATCTAAATTTATTCAGTTAAAAAACATGTGTGGTGTCTATGTCTTTAATGGTTGAATATATGTTTTATTGAGTGCTACAAAAAGCCTATTACCGAAAGAACTGCTTCTTTACGTTGAGCACCTACTTCAATAAATTAAACATGAGATTACAAAATTACTTTAAAAATAAATTTCTTTTATTTCTGTTTACACAATTATTGAAAAATATTATTTTGGGTATTCCTCAGATAACTTTCAAAGAAACTATTCGTTCTTTCCATATACTAATATACTATGGTGTTCGTCAGAGGGCCTTAGTGTCAATTCGAGCAAAACAGTTATTGTTCCATTCACCAAAAGGGGAAAGCTAAATTTGAGAGCTCCTGTGTTAAATGGAACAGTACTGAATTTTTCCAGTGAGGTCAAGTATCTAGGAGTAATCCTGGACTAAAAACTTACCTGGAACTCACACTTAGAGAGGACACTTAGCAAAGTAACGACGCGACGGCTATTTGGATGTGCCATAGGCTGTTTGGTAAGACTTGGGGTCTGAAGCCAAAAATTATACATTGGTCCTACCTTTCGGTTGTCAAATCTATGGTTCTACGCATCATGTGTATGGTGGCCAAAAACAGAAGAGAAAATAACAAGGAAAGTTGCAAAGATCGCAACGCCTTGCCTGTCTAGGGACTACAGGAGCAATGCGCTCGTGTCCCACAGCAGCTATGGAGGCAATGCTGGACTTATTTCCTCTGCATTTGCATGTAAGGAAGGAGGCAGCACTTAGTGCCTTAAAGGTGCATCAGGCACTTAAATTTAGACCAGACGACCTGGTTGGTCACTTAAGAATTCTGGAGCTAATCCAATTCGAATCCATGACCAAACCCACTGACTCAATGCCAATCAAGCATGACTTTGACTTCCCGGTTGATGTGCTGACTGAAAGAATAGAAGGCAATGAAATGGCTGAAAGCCTCGCAAGAAAAGGGGCTGAAGTCCCGTTTTTTGGACCCCAACCGTTCTGTGGCTTATCTAAGGGACACATAACGGAGGAGGTCCTAAAATGGGAAAAGGAACAAAAGAAATCCTACTGGAGGAGTAGTCCAGGCCAAAAGCGAAAATGTTTATAACCTATTCAACAGAGATTGCCACAAGGCTTCTTGAACTTGAAAATCCGACCTAAGGCTGATCACAGGCCTTCTAACTGGCCATTGCCCCTTGAGATATTATTTCAAGAACATGGACATGGCAGAAGATGACAAATGCAGATACTGTGAAGCTGCAACTGAAACTGCGGAACATATACTTTGTGAATGCAAGGTACTAATCCGCATTAGGCTAAAGTACCTAGAACAGTCAGAATTAAAGCCTGAAGACATAGGGAAATTAGCTCCCAGGAAAATCGCAAGCTTTGCAAAATATCTTGAAATCCTGGGCAACAATTAGTTGCAGAGTAATTCACAAAAGACCTTTTAGGTTGAGGTGAAGAAATGCCAACCCAGGGCCAAGCGACCTCTCAACAATCTACAATACTAATATATTATTGATCCAAGTCTGATCACGCTAGTATATCAAGAAGTCTCCCTTACGAAACATCTTTTCAACTTTCTTCATCCACTTTCAATATTAAAAACAAGAAAATAACGATTATTTCTATATACTGATGATCTAAGTCTGATCATGCTAGTATATCATAAGAGGCCTCCCTTATGAAACATTTCATCAAGTCTCTCTAGCCCTACCTAGAGGATACTCCGACATAAATAAACATTTGCTACATTTCAAAATCTAGAGTTATTAAAAAACACAATGAAAAATAGTATACAATTATTCTCACCGCGTGCATATCAAATTATATCTGTAGGAAAGTAAGCAAAAACATATATTTATCACACAATCTCGCAGGTAATGTCTTCCAAAAAACATTACTTACTGCGTGCCATGATCTAATACATTCTGTTATCTCTTACGCTATTTTGATTTGGGAGCACTCATCTGCTAGCAAAGCAGTCTTTGATATCTAAAGAAAAGCCAGCAAAATAATTGCTGTAAATGACTGTAAATCTGAATTCATTACGTCAGGTACTCTTACATTATCATGTACGTTCATATTACAGTCACTCTTATATATAAAAGAGAATGAAGACAGCTTCACTGCCCATAGTCAAATTCATAGATACCCAACACGAAACTGGGACAAAGGTTAAAGAAAACACACAATGGAACAAATTATTATGGTATATTGTTATACAATGTTCTGCCAACGCAGTTAAAGCAACAAGTTTAAAACCTTCATGAGGACATTTTTGCTCATAAATGTATTTTATTCGATTGACGAATTCACGGAGGACAATTTTAATAACTGGTAATTGTTCTTTGTACGATATCTGACTTGTGTCAATAATACACCAATAAAGTTTATTATTATTACCCCAGCATCTTCATCATCATCAGTCACGACAGGGGTACTATTTTCCTCACTTAACTTGCTCTGCAATATGTTCTTAGCCATCAAGAATTGCCACGATTTCATGTGGAGAAAAGTTACAATAAAAATAAATTGATAGTTACCATAATGCTCACGGTACTATCTGTAGTACACCTTACACCAAAAATAAAAGCCAAAATAACACCGAAATCAAGAAATCTTTGAAATTGTAAATGTAAATACTTCTGCAAACAGGGATATTTGAATAGTTATTTACAATAATTGAAATAAAAACCTAAGGAGTTACTATATGCCCACATCCAGATTTTCGGTGGAGGTGGTAGCCGGGTACCTAATGCAAAAAAAAAAAATTAAACACACAATTTACAATTTAATTTTTTTGTTCCCTCTAATTCCTATTGAAGTCTTTTATAACAAAAAAAATGTTGATTTGCACTTCATTATGTGGGCATAATTGTTTATAGAACTTCAATAATATATTTGAAATGGTCTGCTCCAAAAATCAATAAAACGAAATCCCACATCGGTAGTGATAGTAGTGGGGATGGATGAAGAAAAAAAATGTTTTGACGCCTAAATCACATTTTTCACCCCCTTTTATAACGGAGTGGGGGTAGTTAATGCCAAGAATTTTCTTAAGACATCAGCATCTCTTGTATAATACCAATTTTATGGACTCTTACCTGCTTGATTTCCCTGTTTACCCCCATTTACCCCAATTTACCAGTTTACCTCCAACCCTTCAAAGGAATAAGCTGAAAATATAATCTAGTTCCAGGTATTGTTAAAAATACATACGTGTACTAAATTTGAAGTCAATATCTTAAACGGTTCCAGAGTAATCGTGCGCATAAGAAAAAGTTACAGGCAGACAGACAGAAATTTTGTTTACTAAAACTTAATATCTCGATGTTGCGTGACACTCTAAGCCTATCTGAACAATAAAAATTTAACAACATTTTTTTGTCTTTACTATACTTCCACTGGATGTGAAAGTAATTATGGTATGTAATGGTATGGTTGTATGCAGATAAACTATTATAACCGATGTTGTACAATTAAACACTCTCCTGCTCACAAGAACTGTGTTTAGACATTAGTTGAAAATTGCACATACAGATCATATATAGCACGGTGGGTAAACTGTAAATCTGTTAATGACCTCTGAAAATTTGTGACAATTTTATTCATTCATGGAAAAACTGCACATTGTAATGTGTTCAATCCCTTCCATACTAAGTTTCTTATTTCAACAAAGAAGAAAACCATATTTTTTAATTGCTCCGCATATTTTTTAATACTTGTAATTTGTATTAGGAAATGAATTTAATGTCAGAATATATAACCCAAATAAGACAAACATCATCATTAATATTAATGTCGGATTTTTTATAGGGCTTAATTTTTTATGAGGGTAATTTAGATAATCTTCTAATGTTTAGGCACGCGCCGTCTTGTGGTTAGCTATGAGCACCCCTGTGCTTCCTTTTAATATGGAAAAAAACTGGTTCATTTTTATGAATCACAAAGGGTTGTTAATATTAAATAAGAGGTGGAGACTTTTTAAATCCATTGTATCATTATTCAAATTACAGAACTAATGAAACCACATGTTTTTTTAAACACAATCAAAGTTACAATCTTTAAACGCAGGTAAAAAAATATTAAAAACTTTTACTTGTAATGAGGACCAAATGCTTAAATACTTATTTCTCATTATCAGATAGAATTTTCAATTTGAAATATTTGGTTCCAGTGATATACAGGGTGTCCAGTTGGTGCAAAAATGGCTAACTTTATAAAAAAAACTTTCTTAACAAAACTTTCAATGCTTCATCTCTACTACAACGTAAATATTTTCAAATATACAAGGTGTCACAAAAACGAATTACACAAGAAAGTATAATTTTTTTAATGGAACACTCTGTGCTTTCTTGGTGCCATGATGTATTTACTGAAAAGCTTTTTTGAAATAAATTATTATTATACTGGATGTCCAAAATGTTTGTTTACATTTCTTTATATTTAATCATTATTTTTCTCATTTTTTTAAAATGATATGGTCTATGATTTTACATGAATAAATAAAGCATACAATTCCCCACATTTTAATATCATGCACTTTATTTTTATTTCAAACTATTTTTGAGATATAATTATTTGAAATAATTTTTGCGTAAATTGAGGTGCTCTTTATTTTAGCATTAAAATCTAGTATGGCTTTTGTCTTTTGTATTGCATTTACTTTTCACTTTATGACATTTCTGCAGGGGTGGATGGGACAGAGCCAGACCCTAGACCACTTGATTGTCGAGAGGTTTTCAGAAATTATTGAAGACAGATATAAGAAATTAATATAGTTTATTCAGAAACAGAATAAACTCGGATATCAAGTAGTAATATAGTCAACTAATAGGCAATAGAACATTATTAAAAACCGGTGCCTAAGGAATCACTACTTTCACATCCAAATTTCCGGTGGGGGTGGCTGATGAAAAAAAAATTGGAGCCTTTGGTTCTTGTACACCCACTAACTCATAATTTTATTTTTTTACCATTTTTAATAATGGAATGGGTGGTAATAGTAGTGGGGGTGCCTGATGTCAAAACAAATGTTGTTCTAGTTCTGTTCTAGTACTGACACTGAATCTCAATTTTATTTTTTTTCGAACCCTTTAATAATCGGGTGGGGGGGGTGTTGGTAGCTGATGACAAAAAAATTTTGAAGCCTTTGGTTCTTGTACACCCACTAAATCATAATTTTATTTTTCTGCTCAATGGAATGGGGGTGGTAATAGTAATGAGGGTGGCTGATGTCAAAACACATTTTGGGGTATATCGTTCTTGTACACACACTAAATCACAATTTTATTTTATTTATTTATCAATTTATCGACTACTTGTTAACTTTACTTATTTACCCCCCCATTTACCCCGCTATCCCTTCATCGGAATAAGATCAAAATATAATCTAGTTCCTGATATTATTATTATGCATACGTGTACCAAGTTTCAAATCAATATCATAAACCGTACCAGAGTAAACGTGTGCACAAAAAGTTACAGACAGACCGACAGGCAGAATTTTTTTTGGGCAAAACTTAAAATCTCGACGTTTCATGACATTCTAAGTCTAATTGAACAAAACACTTTTTTATGATTACTATACTTCTACGATTTGGAAATCAAACAAGATTCTTACTTAAGGACATGATGGGGAAGAGATGTTTCAACTAAAGGAGTCACGAATGCAGTAAAAAAAATTTTTGAGACCTTTGGTTCTTGTACACACACTATATCACAATTTTATTTTTTTCACCCCCTTCAATAATGAGTGGGGGTGGTAAGGGAGGTGGCTAATGCCAAAACATTTTTTGACACCTCAGCTTCTCTTATATATACTAAATACCAATTTTATGGACTCTCACTTGCTTGATTTATTTATTTACCCCAATTTACCCCCCTTCAACAGAATAAGATCAAAATATAATCTAGTTCCAGATCCCATTAAAATACATATGTGTACCAAATTACAAGTCAATATCTTAAACGGTTCTAGTGTAATCATGCGCACAAAAAAGTTACATGCAGACCGACAGACAGATTTTTTTTGCTCAAACTTAAAATAACTACGTTTCATGACATTCTAAGCCTATTTGAACAATAAAAAGTTTAAATTTTTTTCTTGCGTTACTATAGGCGTCTGAATTTAAGATGCCAGCGCCAAAGTGGAGAACTCGTGAACTAATTATAGGCCCTTTGTTTATGTGGCGAATACTTATATTGATTTTTTCTGTTTATTGTTATTTTTGGCGTTAAAAATAATAACATTAATAATATATGACCTAAAGGTTAGCAAGATTTTGTTGTAAGTGATTTGCAAGATGTTAATGGCATTATTCAGCAAAATTCATATTTTTTTAGAGTATCTAGTTTTTCCCTTGAAAAGTACAGTTTCTTCGACATAAACGGTGCCTGGTTAGTTATATATTAATAAACTTAAACATTTCTTCAAATTTATGTACAGTTGTAGTTTAAATCACTTTTTTGTCAGGAAACATGAGTGACATTTAGGTTAAGCATATTGCAATGTATGGAACATTTGGGAAGCACTAAAAATGTAAAAATTCTAAGTGTGGGTATGAAGGGGAATATGTTTTAAATGCAGGACACATTATTTTGTGTGGTACAACCCATATTCAATACAAACTTAATAAATGGGTATGCTCTATGTTTACAAACAAGTGTCAGATCAAATACTCATGAAACTAGTGATACCTACATTGAATATAACTGAAAAGATATTTATTAATTCTTTAAGTAAAATAGATGAAACAGTATTTTGTAAAATATGAAATAGAAATATTCATAATAGCGCATGGTACAATAGTATATATTACTTTTATAAATATACTGAAATTGCATATATCAACTTATTTCAAAAATTTCACTTAAAATGTGTGATTGTTCAGGCCATTATTATTGCTACTCGGCCTACGGTTATTTGCACCAGCTTTTTCCCTCTCAATGCCATCAAAGAGGGTATGCTTTGAACATTGTCGTGCCAACTCAACTTTCACGAGTTGTCCCTGAAATCTACAAGGGATACCGACTAGGTTGGCTCCAGCAAATTGTATCTTGTGTAGACCCTTTAAACGCTATCATATTTTTAATAACTTAGCATCTCAGTTTATCATTATTTACTTATTGTTGATATCATCGTACACTAAAGAGACAATGACAGAAAGGCCCATAATTAGTTTGACTATAGACCACCAGGTGGCGTACTCCTTATTTTCAGACGCCTATAGTTTCATTGGAAGTGCAAGTAAAACTAGAGTAAATATTTAAAACAAGTAAAATAAAAAAGAGCCAGTACATTTATAATAACCTGTGTTTCGAACTCGAAAGTTTCAATTTTTTTCTTGCGTTGCTATAGTTCCATTGGATGTGCAAGTAAAACTAGAGTAAACATGTAAAACATGTAATACAAGTAAAATAAAAAAGAGCCAGTACATTTATAATAACCTGTGTTTCGAACTCGCGATCCTTGCATTTCAAGTAAAAATTCTAATCATTACACCACCATATACTGTACTTCTGAAAGTCATCATATTATCTCACCATTTGAATATCATGTTTCTACGTTTTAACATGAAATATATAATAGTTGTTATGAAATATATATTAGTAAAATGATAGGAAATAGCATTTCACAAAAAGAAATCAGAAAACGATTTTTTAAATTTAAAAATAAAAAACACGTTTTGTATTTGCGAAGAGCATAACAATAAATTGACAAATAAACTATCTTGTTATACGCATAGCACTTATTTCATAACAAAAAGACAATAGAAATAATGATGGGGCATTAGGAATTTGTGAGGACCTTTCTAGAACGTGTGCAGCTGAATCAAAGGCGTTTTAGGTATCTCATCATGAATTTGTTAAATCATGGAAACGTGCATATAATTTTAAAGAAAAGTAACACAGGCACACAAAATAAAAAAGTGATGTGTTCCTGGAACCCCACTGTATTTCGACGTGCTGAACACAAATCAAGTGTCCGTTTAGCTCCATCCATCATCCACCATTTTTTTTGTCGCGAAAATAACCCAAGATTTTCTCGTGTGACTGCCGATGCTAGCAGACGTATCTCACAAGTGTCCTGTCTATAAAAATATCTAAAAGTTAAGTGTAGAAGATATATTAAAGTTCGCATAAGTGGATAGTATGTGTTTGAAAATTAATATATATCTCGGGGCATTTTCAATAATTTTATAAATATTAGTTAGTGTTTAATTAGGTATGCAAACCAAATAATTCCACAGTGCTTCTGGTCTACGCAGTAAATTATAGTATAGTGCAGTGACATCGTCTAGTAACACCTGAAGAGAGAATCAACGAACGATAAGTGTCTTTAATTAATTTTTAAAAATAGCAAATGCATGATTTTTAATTAACAAGCCCACTAGGCTAGTATAAGTAAGAAGTATCAAATTTCTTAGAATTAGGGTCGGGCGGTCCTAAGCTGGCGAGGGCATAAATTACGGCCAAACCAAATAAATCCGTTAACACCGATCTCTCATTCACTTGAGTGAAATAACTAATAGCACTATTTGGAACACAAACAGGCAGAGTGTCATATTCATTTCAGATAAAAATAATAATAAGATGTAAATATTTGTATTTGAAAGAATAAATAAAAAATAGTCGTGCAGACGAAAATTCTTTTTAAGGTATTTGGTTTCAAATAAATATTTTTTAATTACAATGAAAAAAGGGTAACAAAAACCGTTGCTGAGTGAAAAATTCTAGAGTGTAAATTATCAAGTGAAGCTTTTCAGGTCAAACTGCGCCCGTTGTTAAGTGAACAATTCTACATTATATTTCACACTAAAAATGGGGAGACCGGGTTACACGTGGAAAACAACAACTAAGAGGATCATGAACAAACTGAGAAGCGACCAAACATACTGGGAAAGAAAGCGAGTGGTAAAGGAGCATAAACATTAAATAACGAACATATTGGACTTGTCATCTTGCTGTCAAGGCGATCAGACCTGCTTTATAATGCTCTGTTACCAATGGATACCCATAAAAGTTTATAAAAGTTAAATAGTGACAACGTGTAAAAATTATAGTTAAAAAAAAGTATAAGTGGATGTGTTTGTAAAATAATACATATCGCGGAACATTTTCAGTAATTGATAAGAAACATTAGATAGTGTTTAATTAGGTATACAAACCAAAACTTTACACAGTGCTTCCCCTCTAACGCAGTAAATAATGGTATATATAATGCAGTGAAATCGTGCCAGGCGGCAAAGAGGAGAAAGAAATCAGTAATAACCGAAGAGAGGACTGTCTATATGGAGCACTAAGCCATCAATTAGAAAGTGAAAACCGGCACACACCAACGATATGAAAAATCAAGAAAAATGTCCATTATACTATTAGGAAACTTCAATGCACATATACTCCACATATGGCCTAACGAAAATGGAAACGCGCTGAAAAACCTAGCACACATGTTTGACTTAACAATAAGAAATACATGGAGCAAAAGTCAAACCTGCATTGACACCTGGAGTAATGGAAGCTTAATCACACAAATAGACCATATCCTGGTAAGCAGAGAGATAAGGGCAAGGATCAAGAAGGCTAAAGCAAAAAGGACAGCAGAAGAAAGCGCTAACACTGAACAGCAGCAAACTAAAAATAGGGAGACCATGTTATACGTGGAAAATAACAATCGAGTGGATAAAAAAAAACTAGGAAAGAAAAGCGAGGAAAAAAACATGCGTCTTGTGGTTCTCGCTGCTGACAACAAGGATTACCCAAATCCAACCTAGCATCGGAAACCGAGGAATCAGAAGACCCAGCAAAAGAAAATTTGAAGAAGCAGAAACACAAAAAGAGGAGCATAAACACTCCATACCAAGACACAGCACATATTTCACACGAAGATTCAGAAGATGCAGATGCCCAGAACCAAAAACACAAAAAGGGAGCTTAAACGCTCCCTCACGATACAATGCGGTGACGCATCTCATAAATACCTACACCTCCCATCCCATATTCCTTTACCATGCGCCATGTGGCTCTCGCTGCTGGCAACAAGCATGACCTTAGTCCAACCCAGCGTGGACGTAGCAGGCCCAGCTGTATAACCCTGGAAGTGGCAGCAATGCCTACCGCACGCTGGTAAATCAATCAATCAATCAATCAAATCGCGAAAATAACCCAAAAAGAAACCGCATGATTTTAGGTTATTTTAGAGATTTACTAAAAATTGGTGAGTGATGGACCTAAACGGACACCTGATTCGTATATAGCACGTTGAAATGCATAGGGGTTGTCCAATGGAGTCCTAGAAACAGACAATATTTTTTGTGTGTGTGCCTCTGTGATCTATGACTATCACCGGATCCTCCGCCATTTTCTAGAAAACCGCGTAGTCACATAAAAAAAGTGAAAAGTGGACTGTTTCTGCGACTTCATTGGGTAACTCCTGTGTAGTTCGACATGCTGAATACGAATCAGGTGTCCGTTTAGCTCTATGAACCAACCACCAATTTTTAGTAAGCCCCGAAAATAACCTAAATTCTTTTAGGTTATTTTCTAGATTTACAAAAAATGGTGGGTGATGGAGCTAAACAGACACTTGATTCGTGTTCAGCACGTCGAAATACATAGAGGTCACCCAATGGAGTTCCAGGAATAGACCACTTTTTATTTTGTGTGTCTGTGTAATTATCACCATACCAAACCAATCATCCTTTAATGTTTACAAGAAAATGGCTATGGTAGAAGGAGTTGTTACTGTGAATGGTTCATTCAAAAATATCTACAAAATCCAGAGTTTCCTTCAAAAGTATTATGGTCAGACGACTATCGCCAATTGTGATGTTTTCAATAGGCATTAGAGTACCCAAATTCCTCATATAATTAACCAAAGAAGGTTTCAAAATTTGGATTCAATGCCTGCTGTGGATTAATAAACTTGTTTAAATCGTTCATTGATATTTCGTCTTACTCATTTCTAATAGATTCCAATAAAAAGTATTTCTGCCAAATTTCATGTTTCTAGGTCTAACCGTTTCTGAAAAGCTTAAAAACCTCCCCCTCCCCCTCCCCGTTCACCCGTTCGGGGGTCTCTTTTTGAAAACCGTCGAATACGTGTCTCCTTATTTCCTCAGAAGAGCCCGTCGCTGGAATATCACGTTTCTGACTTAACGCGATTTCACAGATACGGGTACGCTTTAGACCATCTACCACCCCCTTCAAAAAGTGAAATTCGAAATTTCGTCTTAGCCGTGTCTGATAGATTCTAATAAAGAGTATTTCTGCCAAATTTCACGCTTCTAGGTCTAACCGTCTCCGAAAAGCTTAAAAACCTCCCTCTCTCCGTTCACCCTTTCGGAGGGTCTCTTTTTGAAAACCGTTGAATACGTGTCTCCTTATTTGCTCAGAAGAGCCCGTCGCTGGAATATCACCTTTCTGACTTACGCGATTTCAGAGATACAGGTACCTCGTTTTCACCCCTTCAAAAAGTGAAAATCGAAATTTCATGTTACTCGTGCCTAATAGATTTCAATAAAGAATATTTTTGCCAAATGTCACGCTTCTAGGTCTAACCGTCTCCGAAAAGCTTAAAAACCTCCCTCTCCCCGTTCACCCTTTCGGGGATCTCTTTTTGAAAACCGTCGAATACGTGTCTTCTTATTTCCTCAGAAGAGTGCATCGCTCGAATAATCACGTTTCTGACTTACGTGATTTCAAAAATACGGGTGCGCTGTAAACCATCTACCACCCCCATTTTTCACCCCTTCAAAAAGTGAAAAAAGAAGTCTCGTCTCACACGTATCTAATAGATTTCAACAAAAAATATTTCCGCCAAATTTCACGCATCTGGATCTAACCGTTTCCGAAAAAGCCTAAAATTTCAACCACCTTTTTCACCCTCTTAGGAATTTCGGAAAATGCCTTCTTAGTAGTTGCCTACATCATTTGAGAAACCTCTATGCAAAATTTGAAGTTTCTATACCCAGCGGTTTGAGCGGTGCGTTGATAGATCAGGGTATTCTTTTATAGACATAAGGGTATTCCTTTATATATAGATATAGGTATAGAAGAATTTTTTGGAGGACCAACTATTTCGTGGAAAAATATGACACGGCGTATTAAGGGTGCTTTTTGAGGGTGAATTTACAATTTGTGCACTGGGAACTCTTTCGTTTCTTAAAGGTAGCTCTATAGCGCGTATACTTCCCAAATGGCAAAACATAATTTATTTTCTCTATTCGATTTTATGTCTAATATCAATGGGCTGTTAGGAATCGTCAGACGTCCATAATTTTCACATATATTTCATAAGTAAGTAGAAAACTGTCTATTTAGAGGGGTAATCAAAGTATATTAATAAATAAGTCATGTGATCATTATCGGTCTTGTCATCACTGTTATTATTGTTGTAACCTGAGTCAAAACGAAGGGAAGTCATTATTTTTTTAATCTTGCAAGCGTATATTTACACAAATCGCATCCATATACCATAATCAATGCGGCATTTCGACAAGCCAAAAAAGAGCAAGATTATAATCGATTACCTTATTTACAAGCAATCTGCGAACAAAAATAAGAGCGTGTGCTCTTCTACTTGCATCTGCGACTCCAAGTGCACCGGTCTTTCGGAAAGTAACAAATAATACAAATTGATAACATAAAGCTTCTTTCACAAAAGAGAATTTATTAACTTTCTTCCTATTAATAAGAATACAGATGGTTTTCTCCAGTTTAAAATTATTAATATCTCTGCTTATTTCAAATTCATTAATATGGATATAAGGTGATGCGTTTTAATTTTTATTCCAATATTTATGGGCTGCAATGCCCATCGAGGAACAAGGAAGTAGTAGTTAATGTTAACCAATTTATTAATAAATAATAAAAACTTGAATACTATTTATTAAAGCCATTTAAAATTGTAAGGTTTATTACGAATGACAATGTTATATAACTTTTACATTACATTTTGACACCTTTGAAATAATACTTTTTATAATGAAACAAATTATTTATTTCTTACTTTGACAACATAATTATTTTAGTCGGGTTGAAAAAAGCTTGTTCAATTTTCATTTTTAATACATGTATACATACTTTGCATATCTGCCGAAACAAGACAATAATATGAAATCGACACACCACGTGACGAGAACATCATAAGAGCAACAAGGGGGAGACAACGTGAGATACGTAAAAATGTAAAACCAATCAACAAAACAACGTTGGGTAGCTGCTAAAACTCCAACTGAAGTACAAACCAGGAAAAACCTTAAGACTCAATAGTAGGAGAGTTGACAAACATTATGGTGAACGATAACACAGCCACGCACACAAAAAAAAAGTTCTGCGCAGCGGACCAAATTATATAGATTTGGTATATTTTTCGACGCTGAATCCAAATGCGTAGTCCAAAAAAAGATCTATCTTGTCAGTTTTACTTTTTAGTCAAAAACATCCCTTAAAATGGTGTAAAATCATAGAAATAATGTAATAACTCTTAATGAAGTGTGAAAAATGGAAGATGTTTTGTAGTCGGAATTATCCCCACATACGGACGGAAATAAATAGACGGAAATTTAGTTAGTTTAGGTATATAGCTTACATTGATCGAAAAAAATGGTCACACTATCTATGACTATAAAAAAGGAAAAGAAAACCACGGAAAAGATATTTTGAAAAAAGAGAATAATCATAAGAAATAAAAGTATTTGGATTGATGGTCGAAAGTATGATATAAATAGGAAAAAGACTAAATAGGAAAAAGAATGGCTTTACACAGATTAAAACATAGATAAGTTGATAAATGTTAGGTTAAACAGTTGAATAATTGAATAAGCAGGTATGTTATAATAAATAAAACACAACTGATTAATGCTTAAGCAGGAACTTACTCCATATTTGTCTACCCTGCCTAAAACTACAAATGCCTGAATTTTTATACCAGGATATTAGAAGTAATGAAATCCGTCCGCATGTGGGGAGTAGTTTTTACCCCCCCCCCCCCCCAAAAGGGGTAATTTTCAACCTTATTAGGATTGAGTGGTTGTGGTACCAAATTTGTATATTTGGCACGATGAGCTACAAGTATTTGATCCTTTCCAAATTTCAATAGCACCGATATGCATCATTTGAGCATAGAGGTATCTCTAGTCATGTGTCGGTGGTTGGAACGAATTCACTCCATATTTGTTCACCCTGTCTAAAATTACAAAAACCTCAGTTTTTCTTTCCGTTTTGAAACCTATGGGGAGTGGGGGTAGTTTTAACCCTCGATAGGGTTGAGTCTCCACCCTTTGAGAGTATTGGCTGGTTGTCGCACCAAAGTCAAATATTTTGCTCTAAGAGATACAAACATTTGGTTTTTGTACATATTATTCACACTCACCTGCGTCTTTTGAGTTTCAGTGGTAGTTTTTACCCCCCATAAGGGTGGATTTCGGTTAGTTTATAGAGATAGCTTACTGTGGCTCCTTGTTTATATTCTCTACTCTCGACTACAAAACCACTACCATTTTTCACACTTCATTAAGAGTTATTACATTATTTCTATGATTTTACATCATTTTGATGTTTTTGACTAAAAAATGAAACTGACAAGATAGATCCTTTCCATATAATTTGGTCCGCTGCACAGAACTTTTTTTTTGTGGAGCTGTGTAATGATAAAAATTTTCACTGATGGCAGTCCATCTTTGGCCTTTGGGTATGTCAAAACCGATCGTCTGCCATTTCAAAGTTGGTAAGATCAACTTGGGGCAAAAAGGGGTGATTTTAAGTTTTAGTGAACCATATTTATCGCAAAAAATTTTTGCAGAGGTGACTAATATAGTTGGTTTAGACGGCATTTCTACCTAGACAGACGATTATTCTGGTAACATTATCATAGCAGACGCAACTCAAAATGGCAAAAAATCATATTTCGGTGAACTATATGGATCAAATATAATTGTTGCCTCCCTCGATTTGTTTGTTTATGGTATAATAAATAACGAAACGGCAGATGAAAAATCGGTAGCATCGTCTTAGCAGACGCTGTCAAAGTGACAGGTCTGGTTTTGATGAACGACATTTATCAAGAAAAAATTAATAATTTAAAAAACTAAAAAAACGTGCTTTTATAAACACTGCACTAAAAAGCAAAAAATAACACAGGCACACAAAAAAAAATAGTGAATTAAGTACCAGAAATATGACTATCATTTCCGGATAATATGGGGGCACCTCAAAATGAATTCCATAGTCCCGATGGCCAATTTCGTTCCAATTGAAATCACCATACAGGTTGGTCCCAACATCCCGCAACGGTATATTTATTCTTATCAGACAAAGCAAATTAAAAATATGATATATTTTCCAAGTAATCTAATGCGCAAATCAGATTTTGGGTCACATGGCCCCCTGAGGGTGAAACAGGGCCCAACTTTGAAATTTCAAATGAATACCCTAATTTTTTATACCAAATTCTGATTCAGCGGAAAATTTTAAGTTCGAATACACTATAATTTAAATTTTTGGCCTCTTTTGGGACTTAGAGACCCAAAAAAGCCCAAAAAATAGCCTAAATTGCCTGAAACCATCCAGATTCGAAATTTCATTTGGTAACTTCATTTTTATTCCGAATTTAGATTGGTCGGGAAATTTTACTAGTCATATTTCAGGAAATTCACTTTTTTTTTGTGTGCCTGTGTAATCATCGAACCTGTTCTCTTTGTCTGCCCCATAGGGGCCTTAGTGTAAGCCGTGTTTTTAATTAGGTATAGTATTTGAGTATAAAAGCGTGAGGCGCTTTTCGAACGCTATTTCGAACAGGTTCGATAATTAAAACGCTGAAGACATCATTAGATTAAATAAAAAGCGCCCCACGCTTTTATACTCAAATATTATACTTAATTACAAACACGGCTTACACTAAGGCCCTTACGGGATGACAGAGAGAACAGCTTCGATGACTATTTCTTGCTTTTTAGTGCAGTTTTTATAAAAACATGTTTTTTTCTGAAATCGATCGGGAATGTCTACATTTTCGGCGCGATTTCAGATCGAAAAAACACAATTTCAGTGTTTTAGTCCGTTGCTAAGAAACTATCACAAAACAGACCGGAAAAGATCCGTTGCCAAGCAACAATCAACGAAACTGTACGGGAATGTTACTTTCCCGGCCTAGGCCGGGAAAGTAACATTCCAGTACGGTTTTTTATGTATATTTTAGACAGTAAATAAATACACGCAGACAAACCAACTCACATTAATATTGCATTTATTAGTAAGCAGTTAGATTGTGATGAAGAAATGTTATGCATTAATACAAATTCCTTAATTTATAATAATATTGATTGTGATTTCAGAAAAAATAGTATGTGTACTTCGGTGTGAAAGCACATTCCCGGACTTCGATGCTTGTTGGCCTCGGCTAGTGCCTCGGCTAACAATTTACATCGTCGTCCGGGAATGTATTGCTTTCACACCTAAATACACAATATACTATTTTAGTTTTTTAAACTATTAATTTATTTTTTTTACATTTTCTTTTACATTTTTATATTTAAGGAGAGAATTTTGGCACTTTCGAAAAAACCGCTGCTCAAGGAATCACTACTTCCACATCCAGATTTTCTATCCAAGTCTCTTACAACGAAAAAATTTTGTATGTGGAAATAATTGTTTATGGAACTTTAATAATATAATATTTGAAATCCTCTACCCCAAAAACCTATAAAACGATACCCCACATCGGTAGTTAGGGTGGTGATAAGGGGTAGTGGGGGGTGCATGAAGTAAAAAAATATTTTGAGATTTTGGGTTCTTGTACACAGTACACACACTAAATCATATTTTTTTCTCATCCTCTTTAATGATGAGGTAGAGGTGGTAATGGTGGCTAATGCCAAAAAATTTTTTGAGACCTTAGCTTCTCTTGTATATACTAAATATCAATTTTATGGACTATTACCTGCTTCATTTACCTATTTACCCCCATTTACCCCAATTTACCCCCCAACCTTTCTAAGCCTATTTGAACAATAAAAAATTTTTTAATTTTTTTTTGTCGTGGAAGTAAAACAAGTTTTTCCAAAGATATCTTCGCAGGCGCTTTCATCTCCTTAACGGGCTAGACCCTTTAATTCTACAACTTATTACATATTTGAGAGGAAGGTTACGAGAATTTTACAAAAATAAATATATGCTTCCAAGGGTTACCGAAATAATTTCTTGTAAAATTTTCCAGGCTTCCTTAATTAACCATTTTTTTAGTCATAGCTAGATCAAATATCAAGAAACTATGTGGTATGTTTTTTATGAGGTTTTAATTACGTTACTACAATTTATCAAACTAGAAAAATAGTTAGATGTGTAAAAATGTGATTTTTAAAAAAAGAATTATAATAAAATGAACAATATATAGTGTTTTGAAATATATAATATACAGAATGTTCCTTAAAATTAGAAACATTGTTACCTATATCTGCAAAAGTAAAAACCGCTGCCCAAGGAATCACTACTTCCACATCCAGATTCTCTATCCTCAAGTCACCCACAACGAAAAAAGTTTGTATGTGAAAATAATTGTTTATGGAACTTTAATAACATAATATTTAAAATCCTCTACCCCAAAAACCCATAAAACGATATCCCACATCGGTAGTGGGGGGTGGGGGTGGTGATAGGGGGGTGGAAGTGGGGGTAGATGAAGTAAAAAAATATTTTGAGGTTTCTGGTTCCTGTACATACACTAAATCACAAAATTTTTTCATCCCCTTTAATAAGGAGGTGGGGGTGGCTAATGTCAAAATTTTTTTGAGACCTTAGCTTCTTTTGTATATACTAAATACCAGTTTCATGGACTCTTACTTGCTTGATTGACCCATTTACCCCAAATTTACCCCAATTTACCCCCCACCCTTCGACGGAACAAGATGAAAATATAATCTAGTTCTAGATCTCGTTAAAGTACATATGTGTACCAAATTTCAAGTCAATATCTTAAACGATTTCAGAGTAAACGTGCGCCCAAAAAAAAGTTACAGACAGACAGAAATTTTTTTTTCGCTCAAACTTAAAATCTCGACGTTTCATGACATTTTAAGCCTATTTGGACAATACAAATTTAAAAAAAAATTTTTGTCGTTACTATACTTCCACTGGACGTGGAAGTAAAACAAACAATTAGTTAAATTTGGACCGGATAATTGTAATCTGCAACCTCGATAACCCACAGATACCGATTTTCAGTTAAATCCGACGGTAATTGATGAAACCTATCAGCCATGTTAACGCCGCCATTTTGAGTAAACGTGCGCACAAAAAAAAGTTACGGACAGACTGAAAATTTTTTTCACTCAAACTTAAAATCTCGACGTTTTATGACATTCTAAGCCTATTTGAACAATAGAAATGTTTTTAATTTTTCTTGTCAAATATCAAGAAACTATGTGGTATGTTTTTTATGAGGTTTTAATTACGTTACTACAATTTATCAAACTAGAAAAATATTTAGATGTGTAAAAATGTGATTTTTAAAAAAAGAATTATAATAAAATGAACAATATATAGTGTTTTGAAATATATAATATACATAATGTTCCTTAAAATTAGAAACATTGTTACCTATATCTGCAAAAGTAAAAACCGCTGCCCAAGGAATCACTACTTCCACATCCAGATTCTCTATCCAAGTCACTCACAACGAAAAAACTTTGTATGTGAAAATAATTGTTTATGGAACTTTAATAACATAATATTTAAAATCCTCTACCCCAAAAACCCATAAAACGATAATCCACATCGGTAGTGGGGTGGGGGTGGTGATAGGGGGGTGGATGAAGTAAAAAAATATTTTGAGGTTTCTGGTTCCTGTACATACACTAAATCACAAATTTTTTTCATCCCCTTTAATAAGGAGGTGGGAGTGGTAATGGGGTGGCTAATGCCAAAAATTTTTTTGAGACCTTAGCTTCTCTTGTATATACTAAATACCAATGTCATGGACTCTTACCTGCTTGATTTACCCATTTACCCCAAATTTACCTCAATTTACCCCCCAACCCTTCGACGGAACAAGTTCTAGATCTCGTTAAAGTACATATGTGTACCAAATTTCAAGTCAATATCTTAAACGGTTCCAGAGTAAACGTGCGCACAAAAAAAAGTTACAGACAGACAGAAATTTTTTTTCGCTCAAACTTAAAATCTCGACGTTTCATGACATTTTAAGCCTATTTGGACAATAAAAAGTTTTAAAAAATTTTTGTCGTTACTATACTTCCACTGTACGTGGAAGTAAAACAAACAATTAGTTAAATTTGGACCGGATAATTGTAATCTGCAACCTCGATAACCCACAGATACCGATTTACAGTTAAATCCGACGGTAATTGATGAAACCTATCAGCCATGTTAACGACGCCATTTTGAATTTCTAAGTTTTGATCACATATTTGTTTTCTACTTATCAAACTTTTTCTTTTGGTACCCATATCGAAGGTTGTAAAGAAGATGATAATCCTCCATCTTGGGGCGGCGGCCATTTTGAACATATTATAATATTGAGTATAATAATACATTGCATTGTCATCAGAGCTACATACAATTGCCAAATTTCATGATGATACAACAATTAGAAGTGGGTGAAATTCCTTAGACCTTATTACATAGTTAGATACAGGTGGACCTAATAAAAGCATGTTAAATAAAAATGATATAAGGAATGATAAATACAACTCACGATACATGTTCGCCCAGGCACACGATTTTTTTGATAGTTATGTGTATGGCAGACGCCTGTCAAAGTAGCAAAAATCACGTTTCGGTGAACTTTATTGATCAAAAATAATTTTTGCGTCCTTCGATTCGTCTACTTATGGTACAGATTTAATGTGCATTTCTGCATCCATTACCAATTCACACTGCATTCTGTTAGATATGATTTGAGAATATGGTAAATAGTTCCTCTGAACCCCATTATTTCTAGCTTTTCTAAGAGTGTTCGACACTGTTAAAAGCTTTTGATCCATAAATAAAGAAAAAACTTTTTCCCTATGGCTTATCGCTTCCAAAATCTTATTTTATTTTTATCTGCAAAATCTAGCATCTTCTTTAGTAATGTCTTTTCAAAGATTTTCGCTATTACTGTACTGAGATGAGATTTATTGGTCTATAGTTTGCGATTTCTTCCTTACTACCTTTTTTATATATCGGCTTAACAACACTTTTCTTTAGTTCATCGGGGAAAATTCCTTTTTGAAAGCATACATTTATTATTTGTGAGAGAGGCTGTGAGAGCTCCAGTGCACAAAGCTTAATCGAATTAGTTGGTATTTCATCTGCTTCCACAGTTGCCGTGTCTTTTAGAGCATGTATTATATGCAAAATATGGCGTTCCGCGTGTATATTTTTGGTCTTTGAAGGTTGTCAAAGTTCTGTTGCCAATCACAAGTCGAGAAGAAGAGTAAGCAGTGAGCTTGGAATGGCGCTAATATAATACAACATAGTCTCGAAGTTTACAGTTTTGACACCGTTGATATTGATATGATGAATACGTTACCTCTTTCTATTTATCTACTTGTAATGGCCTTTAATCATTTCATTAAATAACCATTCATTTACCTATTTCTAGTTCACAGTTTGGACACCGTTGATGTTGATATGATGAATAAGTTACCAAGTCCTCTTTGTATTTATCTACTTGTAATGGCCTTTAATCATTTCATTAAATAACTATTCATTTACCTATTTTTAAGATACTCCACAAAGAGCAAGGTAACGCAACGGGCTAAATCATTTCATATACGCTTCGTCACACTGTCTATCGTATACTGGGTTCAATCACCAAGTCCGACACTGGCAATGTTGGTGGGTACTGGATGTTGTCTGCATTTTTTCCAAATGAGTAACCTTTCGGACAGCTTTGACTTAGGATTTGAGGGTTATCTAACGTGTGAGATGTATTTATTCATGTAATCTTGTAAGATCTTTATTTATTTTCAGAACTTCAACGTATTTAAAGGACATTTCACTGAGAGCCGGTTTATCAATGCAGGGTCAAATTTGCGTGTTAACTAACACCGGGATACTTTAAACCTTAGGTCTAAGTGTGTACGAGAAATGAGCGGACTGTAATCCTTTAACTTTATAATTTTTGAGAATTTTAATTCTAATTCATTAACGAATAAACGTGACAGCCAGGAACAAATGGCTTACCTTAATTGTAGTTTCCGGCATTCAATGGTGGCTTCTCGGTTGCAACCTGGACCCCTCCAGCACACAATAATGACACAACAATGTTCAATTTAAAATAAACAATTAAATGTAAATCACAAACGGCAAAATAAATATATACATGTGTATATCGAGACGAGCACTCAAGAAGAGGTTTTAAAAATTGTCTGTTATCAATCTTCTCGCAAGCCACCCACACACTTGACTGTCACGTGGTCTCGCGGAAGAAAAAAGTGAGGCAAAAAATATATATAGAGAATTTACATTTTACATTCATAAAAATTGAAAATAAATTTATTTTATTAATAATTAAAAATAGGGACGAAACAAAGTGAGTGTTAAACCCGCATCCATTTATCCACTACATTTTATGGCTTGGGTTAGGAAATGCTTGAAAAGTCTAGGATAGATAAAGCTTCCTTCCATCTCTAGGTTGATTTTTATTGGTAGAAATATGTCTAATTTTTTATTACTAAATTAAAAACATTTGTCCAAAAATCACCTGAAAGTGACAACAACGAGCAACGACAATTATAATAGAAACTAGGATATTTTCTGGTCCATAGTCATATTTTTATTAAAAAATAAAAAAATAAATGAAATCCCAACAAAGGCAGACAGAGTTCCCAATTTTTTATCAGCAGACCAGTTGGTACTAATTAAAACAGCAAATAAACACTAACACGTAGATAAATAAAAAAGAATCTAATGCAGAATCTTGGAGGGACAAAGAAGGTCCTTGGCGCAAAATTAACATCTGCTCACATTTATGAAATCTCCAGCAGTTAATAAAAAATTATCAGTTCAGTAATATCTCAATGTCAAAAGCAATTGATTTATTGGTGAAACTGAATGATTTCTACAATATAATAGATAGATTTTAATATTTTAATTTCTACCTATCTGTTGGAAACTCTATCAATCTCTCGAGTCCAAAATATCGTCATCATCATCGCTTATTTCGTTGAGAGCTTCTATTGTCAATAATTTAAGCAAAAAATAACTTTGATTTTCCACACAACAATTCACAAGAAACAACATTTTTAGATTACCCTGGGCTAACAAATATAACTTCCACTTTGAAGCTTGACCTAAATTCACTCTGATTGTAACCCAAAGTTACTTTTACCCTGGAATAAATAAACACTTTACCCTGGAGTTAGCGTTTAACCCCGGCGGAAACTAACCTAACCCTGTTTTGATCGACTGAATCTTATTGCCTCGTACCCACCAATACATTGGATTATACATTTTTTACCGGTCCGACGCGACGCGACGTGGGTATGTAGAATCGTTATTTTCTGGTTTGGTACTATAAAGCGTAAAGCATAATTTTCCCATCTAAAAATCGTCCAGAAAAGTCTACTTTTCGACCGGTCAACGAAAATATTAATTTAAAATTATCGAACTGTCGGTATTTATTCTGGATTCATTTACTTACATTGTAAGACATATGCGAATGACTAATTCCTTTACAATTTAATATGGTGTTTATAGAATTAATATAAGTGGTATCAATATGATTAACTTGTAATTAATTAATAATATCTTTTACGCGGTTTTAAATAACTAGTCAAACACCTGAGTTGAATATTCTTAATTGAAATATGCAAATATAAATAGATTTTCATCCAATTTGGTGATCGTAAAGTAGGTTGCAAATAAAACTGCAAGAAGGCCCAATCCGTCAATAAAAAAATATGTTCAAAACAGTAGCAATTTATTACATTTAAGAAAGTTACTTTTCGTGCACAACACTTTATCCAATATGCATATTATATATACTGTCGGCTCACGGCGAAGTTTATAATGAACTTGTTAAATATAAAATAATGACCAGAAGAGTTTATAGCAGCTCATTCATTTATATTCAATATTCTTGGTTAAGTTGGCGGTCTAATTTACCATCAGTGGACACTTTAACTCGAATAAAAACACTAGGCCTGACTCTTAATTACTTTCGCATGGTGGAAGTATAGTACGAATAAAAACAATTTGAATTTTATTTTATCAAATAGGCTTAAAATATCATGAAACGTTTAGAGTTTAAGTTTGAGTAAAAAAAATTCTGTCTGTCTGTCCGCTCGTCCGTCCGTCCGTCCCAAGCAACACAAGTGGAACTCTCGTTCCGCTTAAAGCTTTATAAACAATATGTTATGGCAACTTACATTGGTTAAATTGAACATTTATTTAACAATACAAGAACTGGACATCCAGAAGACATCGAGTGTTATTATACAGTAGACAGAGACTAACTGGAACAATCCATTAATCACAAAATATCTGACAAGACTTTGTGAATAAGAAGAAGAAGAATAGTAAAAATAAAAAAAGCTACAGTAAAAACATTTTTGGTTAATTTCTCACTCAGGTATAATTAAAATTTACAATCTATCAAAAAAGTGCAAAACAATATTCAATGATAATGCTTTAAACGCGTAAAATTGTTAGCTTATTAATTTTAATGCTTATTTTATATCGTTGAAAGGGTAGGTATTTAGATATCTAGAAACAAATGTGTGTATAATGTTTCATTACGACCTAAAAATATGCATGTGTGCCCATCTGTGGATATGTCACTGTGTGCTACCAAGATTTGTGGAGTATAAGGTTCTTTCGTATTCAGCTTTTAGAGGAGAAATAAGTGCGGCGATGAAAAGTCAGACTATCCTTGTTTTTCGAACGCGTAGTAGTGACGCAGTTATCTCTTTCTAGAAGGACGGTCCGTATTGGCCCGAAATATGGCCAGAAGTATACTATGATCTGTAGTGTTATATTCTAAAACTTATCCCGACTACCACCATGCAAAACGATGACTCAAAATTCCCCCTACCTCAGGCGGGTTATTGCGAGCTCGTTCCAGTTACGAATTCTTTGCTTAATTATTAACATTACACAAATTCTTACAATATTTTGACGAGCCAATCTGACAATTCTGACTTTGGATTCAGTTTCAGCGTGTCCAAATACATAAGATTATACTGGTCATTTCTTAATCTTCCCATAAACATATTCAAAAATAAACTAAAAAAAATTATGACTGAAAATTGCATATACTCCAATGATGAATTTTACCAAGTCATTGTTGACAATGGAAGCATTTTTGGGTAGAACATATAATATATATTGATACACACCTTATTATATAATTTATGTATCGTTTGTCCTGCATTAGCTTTGTTAACTTTTGTAATATTGATTAATTAATTAACTGACTAATTTTGTATAGTAATTGTTCATATATGATGTATAATTTTAATCAAGTGGTGACCTATCGGGATTTACTTATATATGTCTAATTTTAATCTGGTTCTAACCTGCTAAGTTTGATTTTTGTTTAGAATTTTTATTTAGAATGGTAAGTGTCTGTCCAATTTCTTGGCACTTGTACAGTTTTTTATTTCCGATTTTCCTATCCTTCGGCTAGCTGTTGACCTCGATGCTGGAAAATTTGTCATGAACACAGCATCTCCTGCTATTTGAAACGGATGTCGGATTTTCCCTCAAATAGCCCAGGAGTGCTTCATCTTGAACAAGATTTGAACTTCACGATCGGCCTGAACCGTCTTTTCTCTTTACGCTACCTTCCTTCTCCCACTTTTCTTCACACTCATAACAATACTTTTATTCAAGTGATAATGGTTAGCAACTGCTCTGAAAGACCATCCCTCTTCAATTTTAGAGAGAATTAGAATTTCATGTTCAGTTAATTTCGGCATTTCGAAAATATGACACTGACAAATAAATAAAGAATGATTTAATATAGCGAAAAATAGGTGTACGGGATTTTATTGCACAGAAGTGTACATCCAAGAATGTGTAAAAAAAAAATTCCGAGTGGCATCACTTTGTTTTAAATTAGGTTGTAGCACACCGTGATGTAGTAAATACATGATACTTTTTACTTCCACATCCAGTGGAAGTATAGTAACGACAAAAAAATTTTAAAAAATTTTTATTGTTCAAATAGGCTTAAAATGTCATGAAACGTCGAGATTATAAGTTTGAGCGAAAAAAAAAAAATTCTGTCTGTCTGTCGGTCTGTCTGTAACTTTTTTTTTGTGCGCACGTTTACTCTGGAACCGTTTAAGATATTGACTTGAAATTTGGTACACGTATGTACTTTAACGAGATCTGGAACTAGATTATATTTTCATGTTGTGCCGACGAAGGGTTGGGGGTAAATTGGGGTAAATTTGGGGTAAATGGGTAAATCAAGCAGGTAAGAGTCGATAAAATTGGTATTTATTATATACAAGAGAAGCTAGGGTCTCAAAAAAAATTTTGGCATTAGCCACCCCCATTACCACCCCCACCCCCTTATTAAAGGGGATGAAAAAAAATTGTGATTTAGTGTATGTACAAGAACCAGAAACCTCAAAATATTCTTTTACTTCATCCACCCCCACTACCACCACCCTATCATCACCCCCACTCCACTACCGATGTGGGGTATCGCTTTATGGGTTTTTGGGGTAGAGGATTTCAAATATTATAGTATTAAAGTTCCATAAACAATTATTTCCACATGCAAACTTTTTTCGTTGTGAGTGACTTGGATAGAGAATCTGGATGTGGAAGTAGTGATTCCTTGGGCAGTGGTTTTTAAAATTGAAACTGTTTAAATCAAATTTGGTGCATATGTAAAATATCGCAGTAGAATATTCCCAATTGACATTGCAGCATACCGGGTATCAACGACGTATATTTAAAAAAACATGTTCTCCTACGAGCCAATACATTCAAATGATGAGAGATTGAAATTCCGAAATCTTTATTGATTTTCAGCCGTGCGTTTCAATAACTAAATATCTTGATCTAAAATTTGACAGGAAGGTTTAGCTCAATAAAGGGCGTGGTTTAACATACTTTTTTTATTTATGCGTTATTACATCATATTTCTTAATTTAAACAAAAACGACGATTTTTAACGGTTCTTATTTTTTTTACAATTTAACAAAAAATAATGAGAAAGTTTATTTGTAGGTCCAGTTTTATTCGAAATTTTATTGCAAATAAAATAAATTGTGAAGCGATGCAAAACTCATTATACTTATTGTCACAACCAAAAGAAATTAAAACCATAAAATCGCTGCAGCAAGACAGTGCCATTCGAAATTTATTTTGACTCCACTAATCCATTTGTGCAGTCACCTTGTAAATTTTAGTATTTAGCAATTTCAATTTCATAAGACTCTCCATATGCTCTTTAAGACAAAAAAATCTGGTAGAGATGGAAAACTTAAAAATACATATAGGACAAATTAACAGGGGTCAGTCACTGACTTACAAACCGACATGGAATCACATGTATGGTGAATAGCCGCGTCTGCGGCTATACGGAGTAGGTATTTGCACCTGCCATATACATTCACATTCATACAGGTACAGGTGTCGGAGCCGGCAGTACACCAAGCTGCAGACTCGGTATCGAACGATGGGCTTATTCCAGACCATCAATCCCGACCCAGCTCGTGCCCGAATCCTTTTTAGTTTTAGGTCGGGTGCTGAATTGGAATATCGGTAACTAAAGAGTAAAAATAAGAGCGGTTGTGTATTAAAAATTATATAGAAATAAAAGCAAGAAGTAAATGATCAGATGAAACAAATAAGTTTCATATATGTCAAATGAACTTCTAGTCACAAGTTTTGATCCAAGGACTATTCAACTATAATGCTAACTCATTCCCTATGGTTATTTCTTTTTTTAGTCAGGGCGGGCTCTAACTCCTTAGACCATCTTCATCTTCATTTTTATTTTTTCAAATTATGTCATATATAAGGTTTACTTTTTAATGAAGTTAAAAAAACTAAAACATAGACTACTAAATCATTCATTAAAACAAAACTAATTATAGAGAAACAAAATTTTTGGTATTCAGCACATAAATGTCAAACAAACGATTCGTTCTTTTCATGGTGGCCATGCTCAGGATATGCACTCATCCATGGGGCAAAGACCGCTCTCATAAGAACTGATGATTCGATGTTCTGGTCCTTGTATATAATTTTTTTCATTTTTTGGTTTAGGACCTTAGACCTTGATGAATTGTGAGTTTTAATTAACTTTGGTACATGGTACAACTACAGCTCACATCATTGCCCTGATACTTAGTTCAGAAAATCTGTTCAAAAGAAAGTCAAAGAAAGAAAATCAAAAAGCTCTGTGGAGCTTCCACGCATTCAGAGTGTGATACTGTTTCAACATGAGAAACTCAGTACCTGGAACATATGGAAGTGCTACGATAAAGTTACTTGTAGGTATGAGACAAGATATGCTCTTTCAATTTCTGAAGTAAATCTATTTGACAGACTCTTTCCAATATCAGAAACACTCCAAAAGGATGCTTTGAGAGCTCTTTGTCAGTTCGGCCACTTTTGGAATCGATGCATGAACCCACGTGAGAAAAAAACCGTAGCCTAAGTATTTGGGGATGGATGAAACATGATACAAATTGGTTTGTGAAGTTAACGTCCCTTTCCTCGATATATCAGGGCAGTCGTTATCTTGTAAATGCAAAACAGGATGCTCTTCAAGTTATAGCTGTAGACGCTCCCTGGTAGAACGTGAGTGTCAATTGCAAGAATTGCATTAACCTGAATAGGTGGGCTCTTTGTTTGCAATCTGAAACACAGTTATCAGTGATGCTAAAGTGTGATGATTTTCTTCTTTGTTTTCAGCCAGGAAGAGATGGATAATGTGGTCACAAATCATGTTTAAGAACCTGGTTTTTTACTTCCACGTCCAGTGGAAGTATAGTAACGACAAAAAAATTTTTTAAAATTTTTATTGTCCAAATAGGCTTAAAATGTCATGAAACGTCGAGATTTTAAGTTTCAGCGAAAAAAAAAAATTTCTGTCTGTCTGTCGGTCTGTCTGTAACTTTTTTTGTGTGCGCACGTTTACTCTGGAACCGTTTAAGATATTGACTTGAAATTTGGTACACATATGTACTTTAACGAGATCTAGAACTAGATTATATTTTCATCTAGTTCCGTCGAAGGGTTGGGGGTAAATTGGGGTAAATTTGGGGTAAATAGGTCAATCAAGCAGGTAAGAGTCCATAAAATTGGTATTTAGTATATACAAGAGAAGCTAAGGTCTCAAAAAAATTTTTGGCATTAGCCACCCCCATTACCACCCCCACCCCCTTATTAAAGGGGATGAAAAAAAAATGTGATTTAGTGTTTGTACAGGAACCAGAAACCTCAAAATATTTTTTTACTTCATCCACTCCCCACTATCACCCCCCTATCACTACCCCCCACCCCCTCTACCGATGTGGGGTATCGTTTTATGGGTTTTTGGGGTAGAGGATTTGAAATATTATATTATTAAAGTTCCATAAACAATTATTTTCACATACAAAGTTTTTTCGTTGTGAGTGACTTGGATAAAGAATCTGGATGTGGAAGTAGTGATTCCTTGGGCAGCGGTTTTTTTCACTGGAAACTGTATCAACAATTATTTTACAATTATTTTTCAAATTGTACCTAACCATTGTTAGTTGTTTATTTTAACTGTATAGCAATGCTATTCGCCTACTGCATGAAAAAAATTCTACTCTAGTGAAAGCAAATTCTCCTTTATAAGATCTATAGTGAACACGTGATCTGACGTATGCTGCAGGGCTTACAGCGTGGAGTAGCTATAGGCGGAACCAAGATATCGTGAGATTTGCAGATGAAATTTGGCGCGGCAGAAATATCACGAATCCTTCATAGACGAGATTTTCTGTCGCCATTGTTTTCGTCGTTTTACTTCCATATCCAGTGGAAGTATAGTAACGACAAAAAAATTTTTAAAAATTTTTATTGTTCAAATAGACTTAAAATGTCATGAAACGTCGAGATTTTAAATTTGAGCGAAAAAAAATTTCTGTCTGTCGGTCTATGTCTGTCTGTAACTTTTTTTGTGCGCACGTTTACTCTGGAACCGTTTAAGATATTGACTTGAAATTTGGTACACGTATGTACTTTAACAAGATCTGGAACTAGATTAGATTTTCATGTTGTTCCGACGAAGGGTTGAGGGGCAAATTGGGGTAAATTTGGGGTAAATGGGTAAATCAAGCAGGTAAGAGTCGATAAAATTGGTATTTAGTATATACAAGAGAAGCTAGGGTCTCAAAAAAAATTTTGGCATTAGTCACCCCCATTACCACCCCCACCCTCTTATTAAAGGGGATGAAAAAAAATTGTGATTTAGTGTATGTACAAGAACCAGAAACCTCAAAATATTTTTTTACTTCATCCACCCCCACTATCACCACCCCCACCCCACTACCGATGTGGGGTATCGTTTTATAGGTTTTTGGGGTGGAGGATTTCAAATATTATACTATTAAAATGCCATAAACAATTATTTCCACATACAAAATTTTTTAGTTGTGAGTTACTTGGATAGAGAATCTGGATGTGAAAGTAGTGATTTCTTGGGCAGCGGTTTTTCTTTTACATCTTTAAAATATGAATCATGAAGGCAAAAAGACGACGCGCGACGTATTGGAGCTTTCGAGATGTGAATCTGCAGACGCTTATTACGACTTCATTGGAGAAATCATTGCACCAACAACTTGATTTTCCAAGATTATCCAAAAAACTTTCTAGCATCGCGTTATTCTCCATTCCATAATGTTTAGAGACAGGATAATATAGAACGATTAAGGAAGAATCAGATGATAAGGAGCGACACTTTCCAAAATGTTGTGCTGATATTACCCAAAAACTGATGGAAAAAGCTATGAGGCTGTACTCCTAACAGGCAACCACGACTTATAGCATGGTGATATCTGATGTGTCTGCAGCGAAGTGAGGTCATTTATAATCTCTCAGGACGACGTGAATATAAGGAAGAAAAAGAAAAAGGTAAAGAAAAGGGCAAAATAGATGAAGAAGAAGCGGAATTTAAAGAGAAAATGAAGAATGAGTTTCTCTCTAAAAATATTTCGTTACCAATTTATTGATTATTTAATGTTTAAAATAGGTAATTTTAAGTGGGCCGTAATTCAAAAATCAAAAATCAAAATGTTGTTAAATTCTGGATATAGCGGTTCTAAAGCATGCTGATTAATAATATTGCATTAGTTTTTCAACAAAGAAATGTTTAATATAATTTCTCGAAAAATCGACCCATTTTTTCATAATAAAATTGCACGCCAATGCCTGAAATAAGTTTTGTTTTACTTAAAAAAGGTATAATAAAGGTCTTTGATACCTATTCAAACTTGGTTAAAATTGGGTGACTAATAACTGAGCTACAAAGGTGTTACCGTGAAAAGTGGGACACACTGTATATGTATATAACTGGTTTATAAATATTTGAAAATTTATATTTTCCTCTAATGAATCAGAAATCAAAGAACATCATGTATGCGACAAGGCTTAAGAAGATAAGAAAGAGATTAGCGTTTCTTTATCTGTCAAACAATTTACTCGAAGTACGTTTTCTAGACAATCATACGTATTAACTACAATAATGTACACCTGACTCCATGCTACATGAACACCGCAGATTTTTATTTTATACCCACCATACAATCCCATACAAATTTTTTGTATAAATAAAAAAAGGTGTTATAATCAAGTGGCTTTTTTATTTACTTATATTTGAAAAGTGTGACTAATTTTAATAACTTAGGGTGGTCTCTATTAACGCCGAAACGCCTGTTTTTAATAAATGTCATGATTCTTTATGTACATATTATATGGTTGTTTGTATAGAACTAATGTGCAAGGTGTAAAATGAAATCAATTAAAATAACTTAAGAAAACACACATAACTTAGGTATAGTTTGAGAACCTACACAATGTAAAAAATTGTTTCATGCTAAGGTGCATCACTGCCATTCGGCCACAACATTTTCTTAGAATGTAGAATGTAGATTATATATATATATCTTCAAATAAAAATTTTCTGTGATATACATTTCTTTATTTTTTAATGGATCGAGATGAAACTAGATATATATCAAAAGGTAACAAAACGACGTTTTTTTATCCATCTGTCTTGCAATTTCTCTGGAAGTAACCACAACTTTTGATTTTGAAATGGGACAACCTGTATATTTTTGTCTTTTTGAAATCTAGGGTTCATTCTGCGTATTAAAATATTTGCTGGCAATTTTAATTTTCAATCTAGTGTGCCATGAGAAATTGTTCTAATGTCTATAAATAACTGAAGAAAAATACGTATAGGATTTTTTTGCTGTTAATTTGTTCCACAGAGGTTGAAAGTTGATAAAATATGTTTTTCGAAATTGCTCAAAATGTTCAAATGAAAGTATATCACTTTCATATTACAACTAAATGTAATTTTCAATATAAATCTAACGATGTATCATATCATATTCTGCTGGGTCAATTTCTGTTAGGCGTAACACACTAGTTTGAAAAAACCGCTGCCCAAGGAATCACTACTTCCACATTCAGATTTTGCATTCAAGTCTCACAATGAGAAAAAATTGTTTATGGAACTATAATAATAATAATAATAATAATAATATATTTATTGATTCCAGTTTGCCAACAAATGGATAGGACAAGTCAAAATAGTACATGTAAATAATAATTGCTTATAAATTAGACGGAAGTATACATTTATAAAATAAAACACAATGATAAATACGATAGATAAAATAATGGGCTAAAACTATAATAGAACATTTAGCGCTTATAAAATTTATATAAGTTCAAAATCTAAAAGGAATAAAAGAGAAGAGATAAGTCTTTGTTACAATTAATTCTAAAACATTTTGATGATATGCACACATATATAAATATAACTATGATCTATGATTGTAAGAGGTCTGTCTGTTCGTCCAAGTCAAAAAATTCCCGTAAAGTATAGAAACAATTGGTTATAAGAAACTGTTTTAAATTTCTTTTAAACTTGTGAATACTATCATAGGATTTTATTCTTTGTGGTAGTTTATTGTAGATGGTTGCGCAAGTATAGTAAGGACTCTTTCTAAAAAGTGCTAAGTTGTAGTGGTTAATGTGAATTTCATTTGCGGATCTGATATTGTATGAGTGAATATTACTTCCAAATGTAAATTTACTTTTGTTTAGATGCACGAAGATAGCGGCCTCAAAAATTAATATGGACGTCAGTGTTAGAATATTGTTTTCTGTAAAAGTTGACCTACATGAGTCTAAAGGACCGAGGGAAAAGATTAAACGAATAATCCTTTTCTGTTGGATAAAAACTCGATGTGATGCAGAACTGGAACCCCAAAGGATCACTAAGTATTTGAGGTGGCTATAGGCAAGGCTATAGTACACGTTTATTAACTGGGCTCGAGATAGAATATATTTTAAATTTCTAATTGCAAAAAATGCTGAATTTAATTTATTAGTTGTAAGGCTAATATGTTCTTCCCAATTCAGTTTTTCGTCAATCATAACACCTAGAAATTTTACATTTGAAGATTTTTGTAGTTGACAATTGTGTATTTTAAGGTTTAACTGAGGTTGTTCACGTCTGGCCTGAAATAATGTATATGTTGTTTTCTGTGTATTCAAAAGCAGTCTATTTTTTTTGCACCATTCGGAGAAAGATGATATAAGTTTAGATGACATGTCTCGAAGGTCTTCGGGTGTTTCTGCCGATATGTTAATAGAAACATCATCGGCATACATGACTAATTTAAAATTAGCATTATTTAAGGTGAGGTAATGCTCTAGGTCATTTACGAATAGTATGAATAACAATGGCGATAAGACGGCACCTTGAGGAACCCCAATGTTAACCGTTTGCTCTTTAGACAAATATTCACCTAACCTTACAGTTAATTTTCTGTCACTTACAAATGAGGAGACCCACTCATTTAAATTTCCACGAATACCAAAGGCATCAATTTTTCGCTGTAAATATGTATGATCTATCGAATCAAATGCTTTGGATATATCAAAGAATATGCCCAAAACATACCGATTTTCATCCAGAGACTCATATATAGATTGTACAAAGTCAAAGGCTGCAGTACAAGTTGAATGCTTGGATCTAAAACCATGTTGGTTTTTGCTTAGGAGATCGTATGTGCTCAAATAATTGTATATTCTATGGTGCATTATTTTTTCAAATATTTTTGATATGTATGAGTTTTGCATAATAGCTCTATAGTTTTCTATTAGTTGTTTATCTCCTTTTTTATGAATTGGTGTAACGTGGGCTAGCTTTAAGGCTGATGGGAATATACCACTAGTTATTGATAAATTAAATATATAACAAAGGGGCTCTGCGATGTTATATATGCAGGAATTTAATATTTTAAATGTAATTTCATCCGGACCTACAGAAGTTCTATTATTAATCTCGGATAAAGCAGAAAAAATTTCATCCGGCTGTATATCTCCAAAAAACATCGACTGAGATGTTTGAGTGCACGTGGTGCAAGTGGTGTTATGGGTTGGTCCAAACTGTGAGTTAATGCTGTTTTCTGCTATGGATGAAAAGTGTTCGCAAAAAATGTTGCTTAAAATGTTTGGATCGGTTATTGCAGTGTTATTCTGCTTAATCATGAGGTCCTCGATATTTTTGCGCGTTACCCTGCCTGTATTTTTGTTAACAATATTCCAAGTGGTCTTGTTGATGTTTGATGATTTTTTTAAAAGGTTATCGTAAAAGTCTTTTTTTGCCTCTCTGATTCTTAGGGTAAAGTTCTGTTTTTTCTCTAAATAATTTTTACGGAGCTCCTCAGAACCAGTATTTTTATACATCCAAAATTGGGATTTCAGTTCTTCACTCTCATCAAGTATATCTTTATTTAGCCAGTTGTTACTGTCGTTTGAATTTGAGCGAACTTTAATTTTTGGACACGTTATATCGAAACAATAAAAAAAATTATTCCAGAAATATGTGTAAGCTATGTGTGGGTTATGAATGTGATATATGTCATTAAAATCTGTAGTAGAAAGTAAATAATTTAGGTTGTGGAGGTTGCTTTCAGACAGATCTCTTTTCCAATATGTGTGGGATTCATTTGAGGGACAGTTAAAATTTATACTAAATGTACATATTTGGGCCCTATGATCTGCAATGTTAGCTTCGATATTATAAGAATTAATGTAGTTAATATTTGATACGATGTAATCTATTGAACTTTCAGTGTTATTAACACATCGGGTTGGTTCCAGTGGTAGGCATGATTTAATGTCAAAGCTATCAAAGAGATCATTGAGCAGGATTTTGTTGTTATCATTTGTTAGATAATTTATATTAATGTCCCCACATAGGATAATATATTGATAGCTTTTGAATACAAAACAAAGAATATCATTAATTAAGTGAAAAAATTTGTGCATATCAGAACTTGGTGAGCGGTACACAGTTATTATGGCAATTTGATTTCTGTTTAAAATTGTACTTACAGCACAACATTCACATGTTTTTTCTTCTATGAGGTTACTTGGAATACTAATGGGTTTACTATTTATAGCAAATGAGCAGAATATTGCTACTCCTCCGTGGATAGCACTTTTACGGCAATAATATGAAGCTAGCTTGTATCCATCGATGGTTGTGACTTCGGCTTGTAAGTCTGTCATCCAGTGTTCGCTGATGCACAAAAAATGTGGCGTATCTGTTTTTGTAAGTATTTCAATTTGTGGAATTTTGTTTGCGATAGCCTGTACATTTACATGAACAATTTTTAAGTTTTCACTTTGTTGGAGATTGCAATCTCTGGTCTGCAATTGAAGATCCTTCGTTTCCTTTGGATCGAAAAAGGAATTGACTTACTTCAACTCCCGTTGGCCAGAAGTCTGGCTTGTAGATTGTAGGTAGGAAGATGTCTGGAATTCCTAGTTTGAAGTATGTATGGTCACCATGGAAAGTCTTACGTTTTTCACATATTACCAAATTTATATCGACGTCATTCTTTATGAGCTCCATGACGTCATTTACTTCCACGTTTTTGTTTTTAAATTTAGATATGTGCAGCCAGGCCTTTTTTTCCACGCCACTGAGTATTTCATTCGTATTTTTATTTGTACCTATTATGGTTTTTGTGTTTGTTTTCTTATAGTTATTTATACATTTACTTTTTGTTGCGTTCACTGTTTTTTCAGAGTTACTTCCTTTTTCTTTATCGTACTGTTTTTTTGTAGTAGCTGATGCATTACCTTTATTTTGGTTTGCCATTTTTGCATAGTTATTTGATGATGACGAATTTATAACAATTGGTTTTTCAGGTTGTTTACGTAAATTCAAACAAGGGTCATTGGTCGAGAGTAGGTTTATAAGTTCGATATTAGATTCACGTAGGATCACTACCTCGGATTTCAGTTCCGAAATAATTTTTAATAGCTTAGATGTTTGTTCTTTCACTACGTCTTGAATAAATTGTTTGAGTTCACTAATATTTGAGGAACTTTGTGATGTTTGGATATTTGTATCCTCACTACACGCCATACCCGACCGTGTTTTCATCATTTATTTGTCGTAATTGTTTATATATAGTGGTATAAATGAATTAACTTGCGGAGCACAATTTTATGTGTATGTACGCTCGAACGAACAACTCGAATAATATAATATTTGATAAAAACGATATGCCACACCTGTAGTGGGAGTGGTAGGTGGGGGTGAATGAAGTAAAAAAATGTTTTTGAGGACTTTGGTTCTTGTACATACACTAAACAAAATTTTATTTTTTTCACCCCTTCAATAATGGGTGGGGGTGGTAATGGTGGTGGCTAATTTTCGAGACCTCAGCTTCTCTTATATGTATATACTAAATACCAATTTTATGGACTCTTACTTCCTTGATTTACCTATCTACCCCAATTTACCCCCAACCCTTCTACGGAATAAGATCAAAATATAATCTAGTTGAAGATCTCGTTAATATATATACGTGTACCAAATTTCAAGTCAATATCTTAAACGGTTCCAGAGTAATCGTGCGCACAAAAAAAAAATTAGGCAGACAGACCGACAGACAGACAGAAATTTTTTTGCTGAAACTTAAAATCTCGACGTTTCATGACATTCTAAGCCTATCTGAATAATAAAAAAATTAAAAATTTTTTTAGCGGTACCATATTTCCACTGGGTGTGGAAATAATTAAAATTGGCTGCACATGTTACAAAATGGCAGAATGTCATGAAATTAGCAAACATATACAGGATGACCCATTTAAAAATACAAAATATGGGTCATTTCAGGTGGAACCGGAAGTCGTAGAAAAAACAATGTTAAAAAAAGGGGCTGTGCTGAAAACGAATCCATCATCCGTTTTGGCGAAAAATCTCGGGAACACATTAAAAAACAACATTTGGTTGGGAGTGACATTGGAATTGATATTAGTCTAAATACTAAGTTTCGATAACTAAGTAGAAAAAGAAGTAAAAAAACCAAATTCACCCCTTCAACCCCCCTCGCCATTCCCTCACCACCTCTAAGAAGGTACTAAAGAAGCTATAGTTATTTACAAAAAAGGGCTTTTTTGGCCCATCCGTGGTAAAGTGTGGAAACCATCTTTTTTTACTAATTTTGGGTTGCTGAATACGAATCTGTCATCAAAATTGGCTAAAAACATCGAGAAGACAGTAAAGACAACCATTTGGGAGGTGGCATTGAAATTGATATTAGAACTTGCAACAAAAAGTTGTTCTTTAGTGCAGGAAATTCTTTGAAACTACTCAGAGAGAGAGAGAGAGAGAGAGAGAGAGAGACAGGGGCGGCCCTTGCAGATTTTTCAGGTGGTGCGAGATCTCATTGTGGCGCCCCCCCACCCCAATATGCAATCGCTTATTCGTGATTAGGCTGTACATAGAGACCGAAGATAACATACATTTTTACATAAAAAAAAATTCTTTTTAGTCCGAAAGCATCGGGGGGGGGGGGGGGGGGATCCGAGAAACTTTTTTTTATCCAAAAAAATTGTTTGAAGAACGGGGGCTAAAGTCCGAAAGAATTTTTTGAAGAGCGAGGGGAGAAATCCGAAAAAACACTTTTTTTTACTTCGAATAAATTTTTGAGGAAAGGGGAGAAATCCCAAAATAAACAGGCATACGTCAAATTTACATCGTAAATTAATTAAAAACTGAAACAAATGAATATAGACCTTTTCACGGAAATGGAAGTTGTAAGGTTAAGTGATATTAAGGTGCTTGGGTTTTATTTTTTACGCAGACGAACTATCATTGCATTTTCGGCGCCCCCCCCTCCCCAAGAAGGCGCCCGGTGCGGTCGCACCGCTCGCACCGCCCTAGGGCCGCCCCTGGAGAGAGAGAGAGAGAGAGAGAGAGAGAGAGAGAGAGGAAAATATACTTTATCTAATGTGTATCGATTTATAAGTTATAATAGAAAACTTAGTCTCATAGGAAGTCTCTTCGTAATAGAAAGAACAGTTCTGGTAAAAAATGACCGTCTCTGTATTCTCCTGCCACGCCGAGTTTTCGGACTTGACCGCGGGTATCTCAATGTGGCGAACCTGCCAACATTTCCCTTTTGATTTCGATATAGCAACATAGATAGCAATGGAACAAAACTTAGTACAATTTGATTCTAATTCTTTTTTTATCGTATTATTTATATTACCTTTCTGGCGGAGTTTAGCCATAGCTATTCCATCACTCAATCAGGACACGCATAGAAGCCAGTGGAACACACACTGACCCGACTGAATCCCGATTTATTTTCATTGATCCATATACGAAATCACCATGATTTAAAAAATTATCAATAAAACACCGTGGAAAGTAATCGAACACAAACTGGACCGATTTGTCTCCAATCTAACTTTATTATCTCTAATAACATACATCAGATTTTCTTAGTTGGCAATAGTGTCAACTATGCGCCAAATACTTGACTATACAGGGTGTCCAGAAATATTTCGGTGGGTGGTTCTACATCCAAAAATATGAAGAAAAGTTCATACGTACGGGGGTCCGGAAATGCTCCCTAATGGACTTACGCCCCTCCGAAGATGGTATAAAAAATGGATTTTCTTAATTATTTTAAAAATAACTACTACTAGAGAGATGAAACATCGTACAAGTGGTAATTTTGTCATGAGAAATCGTTTGGTGCTGATGAAAACGGAGGGCAACGACCGGTGGCGTACGAAATGGTGGGAGGGAGGGGGGTCTCTTGATTAAAATGCCCATAATTTTTTTGCTGGAAAATAATTTAAATCGATTCTGAGTTATTAAAAAATAGGTACTTTGACAAGGTAATATTAATGTAATATTTATTTCCCTGCCACGAACATTTGCAATATGATTTAATTGCACATTAATTTTTGTATTGTTTTACTTTCATTTTTTTGTACATCTTTTTTAGTCCAAATTAACAAATACTCACTAAAGGCCAGTTTACACCCGTGTTGCATGTCATGTAATATTTTGTCACTCTGTTATTAGTTTATTGTGTGAACTACCGTACTAACTTAAATTTTTGTATATATTTGCTCCACTAACCTAAAATTGTTATTGCATATTTTTACCTGATCGATTTTAATCGATATTACTTATCTTCTTGTTTTTTAGCTTCTGGCTATTATGTTTGGGTTTTTTCTGCTTCTCGGTTCCACTAGAGAACCTGACCCCCGCAGCTTTTGAAGTTTTTGCACATTTCTATAGAAAAATTAATAACTTTTAATTATTTCTAGCCAATATTAGCTTGGTTGTTGATAACCCTTTCTAACGCTCTCGCCTCCGAAGTATTGGCTAGCCGAGGCCTAGTTTATCTTAAGGTGGATCTTCTTCTGCCTGTTTAACATCTCTGGACACCCCATATAAATTATATATATTTTTTTACATTATGAGTTATTCACTGTAGCCCAGTCATTTTATACAAAGAAAATTCCAAACCCCTAAAAACATCCAACTTAAGATTTTCCAGCGGGATTCTCTTTATTTTAGCGTCACAAATAATTTCTCAAAAGTTCATAAAGCCAACTGGACGCCTACAAAAGTTACAGAAGGTTAAAGGTCACGAAAATCAGTTTTTCTCAAATATCTCGTAAATTATCGATTTTACGTTAATTTTGGCTATTATAAAATTTGTTCGTGAGATAAAACTGCATAAAAAATGTATCAATACAAAATTTACGTAGAACCAATAGTTTTTGAGACATTGGACTCAGAAACTTCGGAGCAAAGTACATGCCCACTATTTTTTACGTATAGTGGTGTATATAGAAAACATGACCTATGTATACATAGGAACATCGTTTATGCACCGCATAGTTTCTTTCTAAGATGTTCTTGAAATGGACCCTTCATAATAATAATAATAGTAAGCAGAGTTGATGTATGAAAACGACTCAAAAATCCACTGATATGCTTTTCGAAGAGACAACGCCAATAGCTTCTAATCAAGAATAATTCTTGTCCAATAAATTGAACAAAAATAGATTTATTTCTTTACTAATGACCAAATTGGAAATGTTTAAAACTAATAGCATACAGGTTATAACCATTGAAACAGCTCTTCATAATTTTAATAGGATGCACTCCGATTACTCACAATATCTATTTTCTTAAACCCGGAAAAAGAAAGGTCCAGACCAGATTTAGAGAAAGCATTGGCGGCGCGGCGTTCAAAATAGAAAACTGTTCGAAAAATTTGCTAATAAATAGTGGTACATTATTTATTTTAGCTATGTACGGAGTTACAGAAAAAGATACTTCAATTGATAATTATAGATATTTTAGTTTTGCAGAATGCATTAGGCTAAATAAGCCTGTGCATTGTGCAATTATCGTCACTTCCACCCACAGCAGCAGCTACTCAACAATATCTATCCAGGGTATATTTCCAGGTGCAACCTTGACTGGGAAAAGATTTAGACCCTCAGCAATGGGGTTGGACTTTAAACAATAATTTATTAAAGCCAACAACTACTCTGATTCCTCCTGCACTAGATGAACTTCTCAATTCAATTTCCTGCAGTTGCACAAAAGGTTGTAGCATCAATTGTGGATGCAGAAAAATAGGATTGCCATGTTCCGTAGTATGTGGCTCTTGTCGTGTCTCAATACGATGTCTGAGGATACAATCGATGAATCTGAATTCAACGATGATGAAGCCGACCTCGTTTCGATATTTTCCGCTGAGATGATTGTTGTTGAAGATGAAAATATTGAAAAAGTGGAAATAGAAGAGATATACGGAGACGAAGAATAAGAAGTCAGCAAAGACGAACATTAATCAACAAAATTATAATACAACTTGTAACTCATGAATTAGGCTTACAGGGGACACCATGTAAAAAAAAAACAAAAACTATTGGTTCTACGTAAATTTGTATAGAACCTTTTCTATGCAGATTTATCTCACAAACAAAATTAACGTACAACCGATAATTTACGAGATATTTGAAAAAAAAAACTGATTTTAGTGACCTTTGACCTTTTGTAGCCGTCCAGTTGACTTTATGGACTTTTGAGAAATTATTTCTTACGCCAAAATAAAGAGAATCCTGTTGGAAAATCTTAGGTTGGATTTTTTTAGAGGTTCATGTATAAAGTGGCTGGGCTAACTGGTAAAGTACAAGTGGCAATGCTATCGTGGGTTTGTCCAATTTTCACGTTATAATTTTGTTAATTATCAGTAACAGATTTTAATACCTACGTAAAAAAAGTTTCACTTCCTAATTATACAAGTCACAGATTGCAACAATTTTTTGGAAACTATAAATCTATAACATAGTCTACATTGACAAAGAAATCTAATACTTTATACATTTCATTATTCTGAAAAAATTCTTCCTATTTAAAAATGTACGGCAGTTATCGACAATACTTTACTTCATGCCATCAATAGTGAACCAATTCATCCAGTCTTGCTATTCTTTAATGCAAAGAAGCAGGGACATCATAATTCTTTATCAATAAATCAGAAATGAAAACAATCCACGGAACTTCCATGTATAAGATTTCACAAGCCACTGGATCCTTCTTGCTGCCTTTATTACAAATTCAACGCATTACAGTCCATATATATTCTAGGTTTGTATGAGCTTTACAAGCACGGTTTGTGACCACTTTTTCATTCATACCTTATCACGGCAATCGCTCCATTTTATTGCTTATTATTTTATTGTGGCCACCGTCACAACCGGTGGTCGTTTTTTAAAACATATCTCTCAATATATTGATGTCATATCTACATCGAGTAAGTCATGAATTGACGTATAAAGAATTCCCGATGGGCTTTTTGTTTTATCTTTGTAGCATAGTAATGCGTTTTTGCTGATTCGCAGGCTAGTACTTGATTAATTTCTTAAGAGATGTATGGACGATATTATACGCTTACATATCGATGGAATTTTATAAGATTGCTTGGGATTTATGAATAAAATGCACCAAGAATTCTAATAGCTTTATTAAATGCTATTTTTAGATCTCCCTGCTGATTCCACCTTTGGCATTTTTATTAGTAGTCACCTTGTAAAGTGGTCATTACTTGAGTTATTTTTATTTATGGTTACAAAATTTATGCATTAAATTAGTTTCATTGAAACAAATCCTCCCATAACTGCATAAGAATTTAAAAACATTCAAAATAATGATAATGGTGACAGATACCACCTTAAGCACAATTGATCATATTTTTATTAATTATAGAAACGAAGAAGTGTGTTATATATTTGATAATATCATTTCGGATTACCGAACTGTTCTTTTTGAACTTAACTTTGAAAATCGTAAAATAAATGCAAATAATACGGCATTTGTTAAAAGAAGCTACAATGTAAACTCAATTTCTATTTTTGAACTAGCAATTCAAAATGAAACTTGGGGAAATCTTTATAATATCTCTGGTATTCATGATGCATTCTCATATTTTAATGACATCCTTTTATATTATTTTAATTTGTATTTTCCTCTGAAAAAATTTTATACAAATACATCTCAAAAAAAAATGGGTAAATACCGAGTTGATAGGGTCCAGCGTAAATTTAAAAAACCTTTTTGTTCTTAAGACAATGTGTTCTAATATGTCCGAAATTTATAAAAATGCGAAAAAGAATCACAAATTGTTGATAAGAAGAACTATTATCTTATTATCAAAATAAAATTACAGAATCTGACAACTCTGCACGGTCTGCTTGGAGTGTTATAGCGGAAATATCCAATAAAAATAAACATTTTAATAACATTAATATAAATAATGAAGGCATGGTTCATGACGATCCCAAAATAGTTGCTTCACTTTTTAATAATTTCTTTCTACAACCCCAGAGAACATAGTCAAGCAAATCCCGAAGCTAAGTAATACTGCGCATATCCCTGCTCTAGCTAATTTTTCTCAGTCGTTCTTAAAACGGTTTACTACTGATGAAATGTTACATTTATTAACAAACAAATTCAAGACCAAAAAATCATCTGGTCCTAATGACATTCCCCGTTTTCTGATAAAAAAGTGGTTTATCCTTCGACTACTTACTTATATAATCAATTTTATCATTCGAATCAGGAACATTTCCAAATAGTTTGAAAACTGGAAAAGTGGTACCCATTTTTAGAGACATTTTGGAAAATTATAGGCTTGTAACTGTGCCTTTTGGTCTGTCTAAAATATTTGAATACTGTTATTTGGATAGATTATTAAATTTCTTAGAGACTTACAAAATAATTACAGAAAATCAACATGGCTTTACTAGTGGTATGTCAACCAACACGGCTATATATTCATTTTTATATAAAATATTAGAATTTGTCGACGCAGGAGAATCCCCTGTTCTGCATACGACTGTGTTAATCATGATTTACTAAAATCTAAAGTGTTTGCCTATAGAATAAGGTCTTGCACTTGCAGTTTTGTTAGCACATTTCTGGAAGGATGAAATCAGTATGTTAGTTTACGACATAAAACGCAAAATTCAGTTTGATTCAGAATATTTAGAACTAAATATGGGTGTTCCACAAGGATCCATATTGGGTCCCATTTTGTTTTGTTATATAATAACGATATAGATTCTTTGGTGTCGAATGCACATTTTACAACGTATGCAGACGATATATCTATTATAATATCTAATCATAGGGACAATCTTTTGGAAGATAATTCTAACAATTTATTGACTAATTTGAACAATCAGTTTTCTCAAAATTCTCTATATTTCAATGCAGAGAAACTCACCTAATTAGATTTCACACCAGGCAAAAAAATGTAATAGTATAAATATTGATATAAATGGTACCAAAATCGATAATGAGGAAAGTATAAAGTTTTTAGGCATATACCTGAATGAAACCCTAAACTGGAAACACCACTGTGAAGTCCTGATGTCTAAAATATCATCAATAACTTATTTGTTCAGAAATATCAGATCGTTTCTGAATAAAAAACATTTAATTAATTTATATTATGCCCAAATTGATACAGGTATTATAGTGTCTGTTTCTGGGGACAGTCCACCCTAGCATCAAATGTTTTTATTGCGCAAGAACGTATTTTGCGATGTATCGCCAGCATACCGGCCACTCACACTTGTAAAGGTATTTTTAAAGAATTTGGAAATTTTAGCTTGCTACGTTTGTATATTTTCGAAATTTGTATGTATGTTCTAGAAATAGGAATAAGTTTGTTTTAAACAGTGAATACCACAATATACCACCACCAGAAAAATGAGTTCCATGTGCCTTATGCCGGAATTAAAATTACTTGTGAATCTCCCAGGTCAATGGGACATAAAATATTCAACCGCTTACCGAATGAAATAAAGTTTAGTGAGACAATGTATGCATTTAGAGGGAAATTAAAAATGTTTTTATTAGATACGTGTTACTATTCAGTAGCAGAATCCTCTCAATCTTAATGTATATTATATATCATATGTATACATAAGATTTGTGACTATTCCTATACGATATTCTGTATTGTCAAAAAGGAAAATAAATTATTATTGTTATTGTTATTATTATGACTCGAATGCATCTAAATTAGACTTGAGTCTCTATCTACTTCGTGTTGACTATTCGTATGCATTCATAGTTCTACAGTCTACAGTCTCGAAATCGACAAGGTGGGGTCGACTAAAGGGCCCACAAAAACGAAAACCAGATTCTTATGTAAAATTTCCTGCCGAATTCGAATATCGAGTTCGACAATTCATTCGGAATTTCAAAATTGAAGAAAAAATCATTTATTTGCAAAAATTGCAAAAAACAAAAAATATGCATTTTATTACTTCTCATTCAAAATCAAAGATTAGAGATATCCAACTTAAATTTTAACAAGTATTATTCTCTCAACCTTTGCCTTAGCTATAGACAAAGAAAAAGTTCTTTTTGCACGATATATTTTTTTACAAAAAATATAAAAATCCGAACATGTGGAACGAAAATTGGAAAATCCATCGTAAAATATGACAGGCAACTAACTTTTTTATTACTAAAGTTAGAAGAGTGATGCCTTGAAGTAAATTTGGTATCAGATCGTACGCTGTAACACTGGTAGTCTCAGAACTCTTTGAGATTGTCATCCCCAAAAAGGATCACTGGACATTCTGCAGCATATCTCTGGGCTATATCTCAAAACCATGAGTTTTTAGGACTTAGTGGCCTTGAGAACTTTTGTTCTACACATTAAGAACTATCAGAATCCAGAGCTTCAAAGAATCTGACAGTAAGGCATTTCCCATAAGGATTTAACTATGCTGTAGAATGCACGTAGAGTCCAACTTCAAAGGGCTATATCTCAAAACCATGAGTTTTTAGGATTTAGTGCCCTTGAGAGATTTCATTCTACACATCAAGAACAAAATATTGTTGTAAACATTGTAATCAATTTGCTAAACTTTTGCAATTTTCTTGGGGTACAAAAAGTGCAAAATCACTATTATTATTAATTTTGCAAGGTTCTGTTTCATATAAGTGTTAGCAAACCTAACATAAGATGTAATAATTTGTATATAACATTTGCTAAGCAATTTTTAAACAGAGACAAAGTGAATAATGCAAAGATTGCATTGTTAAGACATGTAAAATTATGTTCCGTGCAACAGAAAGTTTAGCAAATTTACGAAGATGTTAGAGGCAATAATTGATACTTTCATAGCACTTTGCTGTACTTTTGAGATTTTTGTCTTCCAGTTATTAACAAAAAATTTAATTTTTGAAAAATATGTATGTTGCACATTCCCAAATGTTCAGCAAATCTTAAAATTTGTAGGATATACCATACAGTTTTACAACTTTGCTGCTCTTTTGGGATTTTTGTCTGCAAATTATTTTAAAATTACGTTTTTTTGCAATTTTGGCAATTTTCCGGGCTTTGCAAACAGCAGCAAAAATGAGTTTCTTTGTCTTTATAACTTACTCAATCATTTCTCAAAATTTAAAAACTAGGTATTGTAATTATTAATAGGTTTTCGACTTTTAATGTCCTTACTGACTTGACTACAATTCATGAAATGAGACGTACGAAAAATAATGGTGCAATATGATTTGGTGACTTATAGAAGTCAGTCTAAACCCTGCATTTTTATTTGCACAAACAACTTGTAGTCCAGTCACCTTTAATTTGAGTGCTAATGAATGGATTTTGATGAAACCTTGTGCAATGTGTTTGTAATGACGTTAAAAAAAAAGTTGAAAAAAAGATTAGAGTAGGAAATAATCGGAAGGGTTGGAAAACATCCCTTTTATCACGGGTTCCGTAACTTGTAGAATTAGGTCAAAAATTAAAAAAAAAAAAACAATATATTTACCTTTTTGGGTCCAAAATAAGATGTTTTTACTCTTGTAAATCTTTTCGAAAAATGCATATTTTTCGAGATATGGCCACTCTAAAAGTGGCGGAGGGGAAATTTAAAATTTAAAAAAAAAAATCTGAAAAAATTCAGGTCAATGTATCATCAAAATACAAGACGTTCTTTATTTGCAACTTTTCTGTAATGTGCGTTTTCACCAATTTTTTCCTGAAAAACATGAATAATTACTCTCTTTGAAACTGTAGCGCCTTAAGAATATGTAATTTAAAAATTTGAAAAAAATCAGACGTATGCATTGAGGCCTTCTAAACATTTTTTATCTCCTGGAATTTTTTTATAACTTGATAATTTTCCGAGCTACAGGCAGTTTTTCATCATTTTTTGCATATTAAACAATACATGGAAATTCGAAAAATGAGCGTGATCTATATATATTATTATAAAAAAATATGAAACTTATATAGTTATACCATTTTTAAAGGTACAACATAATTTTTAAATTGAAAATGTGAAAAAGTTTACCGGAAAAATTTGTGCGAACAATGTAGTACATTATTTATCGTGAAAAACTGCCTGTAATTCGGAAAATTAGCAAGTTACAAAAAAATTCCAAGAGACAAAAAATATTTAGAAGGCCTCAATGCATACGTCTGAATTTTTTCAAATTTTTCAATTACATATTTTTAAAGTGCTACAATTTCATGTTTTTCCGGAAAATCTCGGTGAAAACGCACTTTACAGAAAATTTGCAAATAAAAAAAGTCACCTGAATTTTTTCAGATTTTTTTTTTCAACTTTTACATTTCTCCTCCCCCACTTTTAGGAATTTTCGAGTGGCCATATCTCGAAAAATATACATTTTTCAAAAAAATTTACAAGAGTAAAAACATCTTATTTTGGGCCAAAAAAGGCAAATATATTGTGTTTTATTTTTTCATTTTTGACCTAATTCTACAAGTTACGGATAAAAGGGGTGTTTTCTAACCCTTCCTATCATTTCCTACTCTAATCTTTTTTCAACTTTTTATTAACGTCATTACAAACACATTGCACAAGGTTTCATCAAAATACATTCATTAGCACTCAAATTAGAGTTTTTGGTTATTTTAGCGCTCCGTTGACTGGACTATTGACGTAGTTCCTTTTGAACTTTCGTTATTAGCCCCCGTTTGCATGCCTCACATTGTATATAGATAAGATATTAGCCAAAATTAAAGCATATATTTAAATATTAATTTAATGTAGTAGCGCCTATACTGAAGAAATCTTGGAAGGCAGATGAGGCATTTGGCCAGTCTCTGATTACTATTTCATTGAACGTATTCAATTTGGTAAAAAAAAGCAAATAAAAAATAATCATCTGCTTGCTTCGTTTGATCCTCCAATTCACATAGTCATCTAGTCATAATAAAATAAATATTGAACGAAATATTGCCGCGGACAGGTGTAATTTTCAATATTTGTTTAGTAGCAAGAAGCCGACGTTACGCACATTATACGTACGGCTGCATATGAAATTGGTTTTAACACAAAAACTCAGTAAATGTTTTCTTTCGCTACAGATATTTTATAACTTTATAATTATCACCTAGTGCGTATAAATAATGATATGTATTACTAAATGCAAAAAATTGGCGGTCGCAACGACCACCAATCTAGTGTGTGTCTGCCTTTAGTAATTATTTTAATAGTCCCAGAGCTGGTGACACTGGTCCGTCATGGCGGAATCGAAAAATTCATATGTGAATTGATAGTTAAAAATTATACGAACAAAATAAGCTTGGTATGCGTAGATTTAAAAAGCCGAAAAAATGTTTAAAAAAATTGATTATTATAAAAATTTAATAATGTTTTACTGTCATCGCGGATATTGATTATTTGTAGTGTATTCGATAGAAAATTTCGTACCCTTTCAGAAAAAAATTACGCAAACCACTTTATTTGGCCGGACGGGTCTGGCATACCTATTTGAAGTGTGTGAAAGGGGATAACATTTCTCCATTATCACGTGCAAACTTGTTTTTTGTTCGTTTCGATGTGATTTTTAAAAATATCTTGGTATGTGGGCCCAAAAACTGCCGGAAGCAACAGGCATACCAGCTTTATTGCATGGTCTCGATTCACATCTATTACAAAAAGTAGTACGTTAAATAAATGTGTTACAAAGACCTGATAAATTTCAATTCCATGCTGGAAAATCTTATCGCAAAAAATTGTGCGCACCATATTTATAAATACAATATAGCAAAATGCTACTACACCGATTTCTATTTTATATGAACCAGCAGAATGTGGATGGCAATTAAATGAAGACAATAAACTTGAACCATTGTGGTATAAAGGCCCAGCAGCACCTTCAAAAGTTGAAGAAATTCTTAGTGTCCAACAAAATGAAGAAGAAAGTGAAGAATTAGAGGATGAAAGACGTTATAATATTGATGATATTGACTCTGATGATTATTATTAAATATACTATGCTTGGGCATAAACTCTTGCTAATTATATCAACTTTATTTTATTGTTTGAATCATCTAAAATAAAAAATTTCCTATAATTCCTTTGATCATATTCAGAGCTGTAGCGAGACAACTTTTTTGGGGGGTTGTTTTTCCAAATTTGCCAACTTCATAAACTAAAAAGTCAACTATGTAAATAATTAAATAATAATTCCTCAAAAAAAAAAAAAAAATTGATGAGCGGGGGTGAGAAATTCTAAAAGAAAAATTTCAACAGAAATTGCCAACTTACGTCGCAAATTTCCAAATTTTATTCAAAATACAAATTGATAAGCGGGAGGAAGAAATTCTGAAAAAAAAATTTCAATAGAAATTGCCAACTTACGTCTCAAATTTCCAACTTTTACCCGGAATAAAAATTGATGAGCGGCAGGGTTGGAAAAAAAAACGTTTTTTTTTTTCATTTTAAACAAAAAAACAGTTTTTTTTGTTTTGAACAGTTTTTTTTGTTTAAAATATGTTTTTTTTTAAGTTTTCAATGGTATGTTTAAAATATGTTTAAAACAGGTTTAAAACGTTTAAAACTGTATTCAACTAAAATTAAATGGTGCCAGGCACACTATGTCTGCCACTACTCCTTGATGTCAGATGGCGCTTTTAAATGGATTTTACAGCACTCTGCAAATAAAATGCTCAGTTTAGTGCATGTGACCACCATCGGAATTTTTTATCGGAATGGACCATGATCGGCACTTTTCCTGCTTTTCCATAAACTCCAAAATAATACATTTATTTAAAACAACGTACTGTGTTTTACACTGTGTTTTAAACAGTTGTTTAAAACATCGCATTATGTTTTCAATATGTTTTAAACATTTGTTGTAAATTTTCAATAGAAATTACCAACTTACATCTCAAATTTCCAACTTTTGCCAACTCTGGCAAAGTTGGGTGGTACGTTACTCCCCCCCATATCCCCCTTCGCTACGGCCCTGATCATATTTATCCTCATATAATCAAAATACTCAAGAAAGTAAAGTACCATCTTTATAAGGTAACAGGCAACAAACAGCTGGTAAATGGTTTTGCTGAATACTTTTGTAGTTCTTAGATCACCTCAGCCGATCCAACTGAGAACAATCTTGACGCAAATACCGACTTTTTAACAACTGAAAAGTTTACAGAGCAAGAACTTTTAAACTCACTAAAAAAAAAAAATCAAAAACAAATGTACAATGGGCCCTGAGAAAATTCCTGCATTTCTATTGTATGATTGTGCTAGCGTATTTGCAATTCCTCTCACATTTTTATTTAATTTGGCCAATAAATCTAATTTTTTCCCCGATTCACTTAAATGTTCTAAGATAATTTCAATATATAAAAAAAGGTGAAAAAAATAATATTGAGAATTACAGACCTATAACGATTATCAACAATTTCTCCAAAGCTTTCGAAATTTTGTTATATGAGTCAACATTTTCTTATGCAAAGAATCGCATTATGGAGTACCAGCACGGTTTCTTCAAGGGAAGATCTACCTCAGTCAATCTTTTTTGTATTACCCAATATATATCTGATGGTATCGACGCTAACTCGCAAGTCGACGTAATTTACACAGACTTCACTAAAGCATTTAACAGACTTGACCACAGTATTTTATATTCAAAATTTCAACAATTTGGTTTCACAAGAAATTTGCTGTCATTTGTCAAATCATATCTTGAAAACAGACACCACCACATTGAATGCTGTGGTTAGCGGTCTCTAGAATGTACCCACGTCAGGCGTCCTCCAGGGTTCTGTGTTAGGTCCACTATTTTTCAATATTTTCATTAATGACATTATGGTAGAACTGGGTGTCAATTGTCTCTTATACGTAGATAATATGAAGTTATATAATAAAGTAAATGATGTTACTGATTGTGTGGCACTACAAACAACCCTTGATAATGTCAATGAATGGTGTAATTTAAACAAATTACAGCTGAACATAAGGAAGTGCAATGTGCAACTTTTACCAATAAATATCAACCTGTCGAATTTAATTACTGTTTAGAAGATTTAGTACTTACACCGCGATCTCGGTGTAAAACTAATCTTTAATTGCCATATAAACACCATAACCAAAGAGAGTTTTAGAATACTGGGATTTGTAATATGATTTTCTCATGATTTTAACGACAGTAACACGCTGAAACTACTATATCAGTCTTTTGTTCGATCAAAATTGGAATATTCGTCAATTATTTGGTCTCCTCATTACAACATACATATACAAAATATAGAGAGAATTCAGAGACGTTTCTTAAAGACTTTAAGTCACAAGGAAGGCGGTGTCTATCCTGCTATTGGTTTTCCCCAGACTGCACTTTTAAACAGATTTTCTCTTTCGAGTTTGGAGACTCGCCGAATTGTTTCACAACAAATATTTCTTTTTATAGTAATACATATTATAACAGATTGCAGTGCCATCTTAAGTTTACCAAATTTTTGAACACCTAGACCAGGTCCCAGGCAAAACTCTTTATTCTATCTGCCGACCCCCAGAACTAACGTACAGAAATTTTCGCCACTGTACAAAATGTGTGAGAACTATAATCTTCAAGACCATTTTGATATCTTCCACTGCAATGTAGCTGAGATAAAGAGATTAACTGTATAAATTAAAATATGTTACCACATTTCTCTATATATCTGTATGTCCTCATTATCTACTGCCCTGTAATTTGAATACTCTGTTGGACTATTGCAAAATAAAAATAAAATAAGGTATTGTTAATAGATAAAATTGTCATTATTTGACCTCAGAAACTCGCCACTGGATGAGTATAACCTTTAAAATTGAATGTGTGGCTGGGATAGTTGATGGAAGAACTTATTTCTTTGACTAGATCCTAACTGGTACGTGATATTTGCATTTTCTTCCCTCATTCCCGCACTAGCAACTTTGAATTCAGATCCACAAGAACCCGATCTTCAGAGAGACGACTTCTTCTTTCAACAAGATGGAACACCTCGCCATTACCATGTCCGAGTCTATTTAAATGAGAAATTTACAAATCGTTGAGTGGTTAAACACAATGCCAGATTTGACGCCCCTCGATTAGTTTCTATGGGAATATATTAAAAGTGAAATATGTGTGAATCACATATGGAATGTGGAAGATTTAAAGAGAACAATTCGTCAAGAAATGAAAGGAAATTATCGACAACTTTCAAGTAGAGTATATTAATCGACTTGGCTACTGTCAGGCAGCGAATGGAGTGTAATTTCAACGTTTAATTTAATAGTATTAGAAATTTCTTAATTTCTAGTAAAGTTAACTTTCAAAAAATGGGGGTGCATATTTAAAAAAATATATTGATAAGTGAAATATTGAAACGAACAGTTGATTTTTCAAATATTCATCAATCGAATAAAAACATGTAATTGCTAAGTATTTTTCTGTTTCGTTTTTATATTTTCAATGTTTTTTAACAAATTTGGGATTTTATTATACAATTTTATTCCTATATATTGTTACATATCTAAACCCCCCTTTAACAGATAATAATTCGAGAGATGGCGCTGCTCAGCCTACTAGAAAATTACAGAATGTTTGGAAATATTCTAGAGCTCTCATCTTTAGGTATATAAAGGAATGGAGAAGTCGAGTAAAGCCCTCCACACACGGGTCGATCGGCGACGTGGTCGACACGATTTGACTCGTACGAGCCTCTCCCCTCCACTCGACTTCCTAGGCAAAGCATTTGGACCCCGCACACGGGTCGTCTAGAAACGTACGATTTCAGATCTCCTCGTTTTCAGTCTTTACGTGATTAGCAAAGAAGCAGTTTGTTCGAGTGAATCGTGCGTCTTAATGGGTTTGAAGACGCGAAAATTAGTGTAATATTATAAGATATTATTATTTTATATACTACATTGAAAATCGCTGCCCAAGGAATCACTACTTCCACATCCTGATTTTCTATCCAAGTCTCTCATAACGAAAAAAAATTGTATGTGGAACTAATTGTTTATAGAACTTTAATAATATAATATTTGAAATCGCCTACCTCAAAAATCCATAAAACGATATCCCACACGGTAGTGGGGTGGGGATGGTGGTACGGGGGTGGTATTGGGGGTGGATTAAATAAAAAAATATTTTGAGGCTTTTGGTACACACGCTGAATCACATTATTTTTTCATCCCCTTTAATACGGGGGTAGGGCATTAGTTCCTACTTGATTAGACGCGAATCGACTGAGAAAACATCGATCCATATGCGGAGGGCAGACGCACCCGTCTCGTGGATCGTACGATTATGACGTCATTGCAATCGAGTCGATCACGTCGCCGATCGTGTGTGGAGGGTCTAAGTCAGATAAAATCAAGAAATAAGCAAAGTGATAAAATGACTGAATTATTGAATTATAGTACTCAGTGTCATATTAGTGAGGTAATTATTTGTTGTAATTAATACGTAAGCTAATAAATTAGTGTTTAGTATTACCTGGTGTTATAATTTCCGAACACACAATACAGGGTGTTTACTAAGGGATGTAATTGTAGAAGAACTCACTACCGAGCGTCAATTTGGCGCGACACCAATTTGGTTATAGAAGAGCGCCAGCCGCGTTCTGCCCCGTTCTTCTACTCGCAAGCGGGTTCGAGATAAGATATAACTCGATAGACAAGTAATAGTAATAGTAATAGGTCAGGGCTGCACTACCTCAGATCATTAACTACACTTTCCTTGTTTATTTACTGGTAATAATTGGTTTTACGTCTAGGAAGTTTTGTAAATTTTGCAGAAAAAATCCCTGTCAGAGATTTCTCTCTCTGACGGGACTAAAATTTGACGTGATTGTTTATGCAGTAATAATGAATATTGTCTAAATGTTGGTTGTGCCGTTTTCTTAATTTTTCTATATTTCTTATTGGGATGCTCTGCCACATGTAAAATACTGGTTAATTGTATTATTTTGTAGATTTAATGACACTGTTTAGAAGAAAATACATGTGGCAGAGCATCCCTATAAGAAACAGAAAAAAAAGTAATAATGAATTTAACGTCCATGGATTTTTGAGATTTTTGCATTAAAAGAAAATCCCTATCGGAACTTTCTCTCTGACGGGATTAAAATTGGACGTGATTTCTATTTGCTTACCTACTAATAAAGGATTCTACACTGATGATTCCTGAAAAATAGCACAAAAATATCCCTATCGAGCTCCCGCAAGGCGACCAGAACTCGGTCTTCCAAATGAAAACTCAAGGGATTAAGACTAGCAACAAGTCCTGATATCAACAAAATGCAATTAGTTAAAAGAATATCATTTATTTAACAGGTTTAAAACAATACAGTTAGATTCTGCAAAATAATATAATGTGAAAGAATCACGCCTCCTCAACTAAGGCAAGTTAAATTCGTACCTTACAAATGAGAGCATGCGCTAACAATCGATTTGGTAGAAGAAAATATTCATACAACTTCCCCAGAATTTAATGCAAGCATTTAATAAGGTTTGTGAAATTTATAATTATGATAATTATTGTAGCTGACTGGAGATAATATAAAAATATTTTACTTAAAAATTTTGTTTCGCTTATGATTAGCTTTAAGATTCTATAGTGTGCTTTTATAATTCACAGAATGGAGTTCAACTAATACATGAGTTTGTTAACGTTCGGCCAGTCTCGCAACCTACTAATCCTCATTCAGGTTCAATAAAGGAAAAACCGCTGCCCAAGGAATCACTACTTCCACATCCAGATTCTCTATCCAAGTCACTCACAACGAAAAAACTTTGTATGTGAAAACAATTGTTTATGGAACTTTAATAATATAATATTTGAAATCCTCTATCCCAAAAACCCATAAAACGATACCCCACATCGGTAGTGGGGTGGGGGTGGTGATAGGGGGTGGATGAAGTAAAAAAAATATTTTGAGGTTTCTGGTTCCTGTACATACACTAAATCACAATTTTTTTTCATCCACTTTAATAAGGAGGTGGGGGTGGTAATGGGGGTGGCTAATGCCAAAAATTTTTTTGAGACCTTAGCTTCTCTTATATATACTAAATACCAATTTCATGGACTCTTACCTGCTTGATTTACCCATTTACCCCAAATTTACCCCAATTTACCCTCCAACCCTTCGACGGAACAAGATGAAAATATAATCTAGTTCCAGATCTCGTTAAAGTACATATGTGTACCAAATTTCAAGTCAATATCTTAAACGGTTCCAGAGTAAACGTGCGCACAAAAAAAAGTTACAGACAGACAGACCGACAGACCGACAGACCGACAGGCAGACAGACCGACAGACAGACAGAAATTTTGTTTTCGCTCAAACTTAAAATCTCGACGTTTCATGACATTTTAAGCCTATTTGGACAATAAAAATTTTTAAAAATTTTTTTGTCGTTACTATACTTCCACTGGACGTGGAAGTAAAATGACACCGACTCACCTCCGAGCGACTTCTTAGCAAAATAGATTTTTGAGTTATTTATGCACATGGCGGTTTTCTCTATAACTTTATTATTTGGAAAGCCCTGTATTTGGCTTTCCTACCATCGCTTTGAATTGACCATCCAACGCACTCGTCCAAATTATGAGTCGCTGGGTTAATTCAAACTTGTTTTAACCAGCTTTGTCCATTTTTACTGTTTTTGGACAATATTTGCGCTACGCGCCTTCACCATATTTTTCGATTCCACCCTTTTCGATACATAGCATAGTTAAAATTTTGTATTCATTCTTTTGAATGAATATAAAATTTTAATGACGGTATATTCACTCTCATGGTCTTTTGTGAAGGGAGAGTTGATAATATTCATAATATTTTCAAGCTCATTTTTGGCGTACTTTGTAAAAAGGTTTCTTTTTCCATGTCCATAAAAAAAAATTTCAAAGTCCAACTTTGGTGCACTTCTGAAAAAGTACATCATATTTTTGTCTCTGATCAAAATTATATTTTTTATTCTTGGTTCATTTTTCCATGTTGGTGTTACTGGATTATTCTAAGGCATTTGATACTCTGGAACACAGTGCATTATTAATTCTATTAAAATACATTGGATTAGATGAAAAATTTTTAAGAGTTATTTAAATGTTAGAAAGCAAAACGTGGTACTGAATGGTCAGTCTTCTGATTTTTTAGATGTGACACGGGGCATACCACAAGGGTCAGTGTTAGGTCCCATTTTATATACAGTGTACACGTCGTCGCTACCCAGATTCATAAAAAGATGTAATGTGCAAATGTGTGCAGATGATACGCAGGTATTATATTCCTTTTTTCCAGGTGAAATACAAAATAGCTGTGATATTGAAAATTCAGATTTAGATATTATTTACAAGGTATCATTAGAACATTTTTTACATCTAAATCCAAATGAGTGTATTGCTATGTTTTTTGGTAGAGCTGTTGATAGAGAAAGATTATCTCAACATGTTCATTTAGGAATTAATGGAACGCACTTGCCGCTCAAAAAAGAAGCAAAAGATTTAGGTTTAATAATTGATACTACACTTAGATTTGAGAAACACATTTCACTTTCTATCAAAAGAGCTATTTCTAGGTTAAAAATGTTGTACAGCTTCCGCCATGTTTTAAATATTGAAGTAAAAACTATGCTATGCGATGCTCTTATTATGTTGTTTTTTAACTATAGTGATTCTGTGTATCGACCCTGCTTATCTGCTGCTACTACACAGCGAATACAAAAAAATTATTGCCTTAGATTAGGGGATCAGAAGACACCATTCTGTAAGTCACAAGCTTTCGGTAACTAACTGGCTGAACATGAAACAGCGACGAATTTTACAGTGTTGTACATTGTATCACAAAATCATAATTTCTAACAGTGCCTCTTATTTGTTTAGAAAGATTACATTTCGTACTGATGTGCACAATTAAAAAAGACATAAGAGTATATTGACACCTCCTATTCATATACGGCACTTTTTGAAAGGCCTTTTACATTTAGTGTACTCACTTCCCCTCTACTGAAATCGTGCACAGATTTCACTTTTGCTAAACATTTTAAAAAACATCTTCTGATTCAGACGTATACATAAAAAAGTAGTAATTCATTTTTTTCCCTTTTCTTCTAAATAATTCAGTTTACATGGAGAAAGGTATTCTTTTTTTTAATTCATATTAATCATTGTAGAAATAATTCAAATATCTCTAATTTTTTTTGACTCATTATTAATGTCTAAACGCGTGTAGCAAAAGTTTTCCGTATAAAATATTTTTCAGTTCCAAGGAAATTAGAAATTTTATACAGAAAACCTTATTTTCGTCGAATTCTACGTTTTAGTGACAAATTTCTAATTTCCTTGGAACTGAAAAATATTTTATACGGAAAACTTTTGCTACACGCGTTTAGACATTAATAATGTGTCAAAAAAAAATTTCAAATGTCAATTTAAAAAACGTTAAAAATCGAAAAATAGGCCCCTTCTTTCATTTTCAAGGCCGTGGGGGGCGCGGCTAGATATTCACCGATTTGGCTAAAAATTTACCCGAATTAGTTTTAGATACATAGTAATAAATTAGAAACTATGATATCTGCAAATTCAAATTTTCGTGTTTTTCAGCCCACCCTATTATGCATGTAAATTGACAGTTAATAGTGTACTGCACACACAAAATACGAACTGGTTATAGCTAGTTAAGATATGATCTTATGACGTATTATAATATGGGAGCCAGCTACACTTTTAGTTGCTATATTTGTTTAAACTTGTCTTTCTTTTCGATTATATTAACGTAACTTATCCACAAAACAAACTCCTACCACTTCGTTAGCAGGCCAACGCTTGGCAGCAGCATTTTAATTGTGATTATTTAAAAAAAAGTGTCACTGTGTTTACGTGTTTAAAGCTGATATTTTTTGTGTCCTTTATTGACATTACAGTATGATGGAAAATGATTTCCTGCCTCCTTCATTGTAGACCGGCATGCTGTTATCATTAACATAAATATGTAATGAAAATAAAGTCCATTAACAGAAATTATTACAGCTGAAATTTTTTTTGCGAGTACTTTATTATAGCCCGGGAGACAGCGTTGCATTTTTGATGGTGATTTTACGCCGCTCGATATTGTGTGTAATCGATAGTCTAGATATGGCTAGTAATCGAAACAAGCGTCAGCTGTCAGAATCGTGGTGGACCTGGTCGTGAGAGAACGTCTATTATGTCGAAAAAAAAAAAATTCAAAAATGATTTCAGGTCGTTTGAAAATTTGTACAACAAATGTTTACATGATAATAATAATAATTTTAAAAAAAGTCAGCTGCGTAGATAATGGGGGATTATACGTCAGCCGCCTGTATAAACCTGTATAAAAAACAATTGATGTAAAATCATTTCAGGTTCAATGAAACTTATACAGCTAACACTTTATATTATTAAAATGATAAAAACAGTCGTCAGCTATTCTTTCAATGGGGGTAAGACCGTCAGCGGAGGGATTATAAGTGCTGAGTGAGCTTTTAATCTGTGTATGGTGCAATCCAATCTATGATCTAACTGACGATCTTTCCCTCTTTATATCAATAGCTGACGTATATTTTCATTTAATATATTGTTTAAATAATCATTTCTAGAAATTTCAAGTGACTTGAAATCAATTTAAACAAAAATTTATTGTTTTAATCTAGTATTCATAGCATACATACAAATTTTTTTTTGAAAATTGTTGCTCCCCAGGATTTTTCTGATTCCTTTTGGTTCCTAATAAAACGATATGAGGTTTGAAGCTTGTAGGTTTAGGGGAAAGTTTGCCCCTGGGGGCTACAGTTTTAAATTTCTATAAAAAAACTCCGAAATTAAGAAAAGCAATTCTTTTTGAAAAGTATGTTTTCTCTAATTAAATGAATGTAGTTGGGATTCTTTAGACTTTTTTTCTTGTTATTGTCAGATATCTTATTTGAAAAGAGTGATAACGGTACTGTCTCCTCTGCCAAATACCATAAGTGTCGATTGAAACTTGTTAGTGCGGCCTAAACTACTTTAGGATCAATCGTTTTGTAACTGTTCAAGCCGCGCCATAGCTGTAAATTATTCATCGGGAATCTGCTGCTTTAGGAGCGTTCAACTAGAATTTAATGCAAACCAGAGCATTGAAAAGACAGATTTGCCGCAATTTATCAACATTTTCTAGCTCATAACCCAGCTGCTCGCTAAATGCGCACATTTTTGCTGCATAGATTATTGTTGACATCCATTTTGCTTTATGAAAAACTCCAGGCTTCTGCCAGTGAATTCCGCCCAATACTATTAGTAAGACTTCAGCACGTTCTCTGTAGTCTCCACGAGGAAGGAGATCCTTGTTCTGGCTTAAAACAAGTTTCAAGAAAGTAACGGTTTCCTCCTTAAAAGATCTTAAGTTCCTGTCTTTGATTAGAAATAAATATGAAATGAAGGAAGAAGATACGTTTTTAAATATAGCAATAATCAAATTTATTTTATATAAACATGATAAGCTGAAAAACTGCATACTTACCTACATGTCCTTTTCGCACGACTTGGCAACTGCGACTGAAAATAAAACTCGGCAAGTCTACAAACGCTCCAAAAAAATGGCGATTTTACGTGCGCCAACTTGGATGCGCGAACTCTTCCCGCCAATGCGAGTTACACTTTAGGTTGTTCAGTGGCTAGACAAATGGATCCCCCGAATTCTTCTACTTAAACAGATTCCAAAGAGCCCTAACGGTCATAGGTAAGGGCGCAGGAAATTTACGTAGAAATGCGCGGATACTGTCACAATTTGTCAAGGTCTGTGCAAACTTAACCTACAGGAAAATACAATGGGAAAATATATTTTTTGAAATTGTTTATTTTCCAGCATTAGTGTATATTACCATTGTAATTGAAACCATAAATTTTAGTTTAAATTGATTTCAAGAAATGATTACTTAAATAATATATTCAATGAAAATGTACGTCAGCTATTGATATAAAGGGGGAAAGATCGTCAGTTAGATGTTAGATCATACATTGGATTGCACTATACTCAGATTAAGCTCGCTCAGCACTTATAATCGCTCAGCTGACGGTCTTACCCCATTGAAAGAATAGCTGATGATTGTTTTTATCATTTTAATAATATAAAGAGTTAGCTGTATAAGTTTCATTGAACCTGAAATGATTTTACATCAATTGCTTTTTATACAGGTTTATATAAGCATCTGACGTATAATCCCCCATTATCTACGCAGCTGATTTTTTTAAAATTATTATCATGTAAACATTTGTTGTACAAATTTCCAAACGATTTGAAATCATTTTTGAATTTTTTTTTTCGACATAATAGACGTTCTCTCACGACCAGGTCCACCACTATTCTAATAGCTGACGCTTGTTTCGATTACTAGCCATATTTAGACTATCGATTACACACAAAATCACCATCAAAAATGCAACGCTGCCTTCCGGGCGATTACTTGAAATTGTTAAAAACTTTGGCAGGAGCAAAAAAGTCCTGTCAGGCGTTAGCCCGCTGGTGCGCCTGCAGGAGTCCATTTTTTGGAAACACTGCTTAAGTATAACACAAAAAATAAGAAATTAATTTAAGCAAATCTTACAAATAATAGTGCCGCTGGCTCCCGTACTATTATTCAGAACTTATAAATCAGTTCAATAAAACAAAGACAGACAATTTTTAAAACCATTTTTAATTTACCAAAGTGAACTCTATCTACCATAACAGTATGTCCATTTCCTCGTTAATCACCCTATGTACCTACCAAACTAAAATTGAATTCACTTTTTTTATAATTTATCTATAATCTATAAAACATTTGAATATTTATTTCCTGCTCTTGCTAATGTACCAATTCGATTAAATCAAATAGGAATAATATGAATGTTATTACAATTACAGTCAGGTAACAACTATCTTTAAATTTTCCTGAAAATATAGAACATTTAAGATAATTCTGAACAAAATCGATCCTCGAATATTTATGTGAGCAGTCTCCGAGATTATGAAACAAAAAAAGGATACAAACAATTTTAAAATGTTAAACTAATGGTTGTTTAATGTTTCTAGTTTTTCTCAGTTGAGAGGTTGTGATATCTATCATTTTTAGGCCACGTGGCACTTTACCACTTTCTTCAGCAGACGCTGAGGGGTTAATAAACCGCCTCACATAACAGATTGGTTTTATTACTACCTTGATCTTAGATAACCCTTTAATATACCATCCCTTTTACTTTGCACACTTTTGTTATTTTTTATGTGACTCACAAATTTTAATTATAAGACATCTGCAATTCCTAGTGCGGTCGCATAAAAACTACCGTAAGGCCATTAAAGCAACCCATCTATTTCAGAAAATAATAACCCCGGAAGAGGTGCTTCTCCCAAAAAGAGCAAAAAACGTAATCATGTGTTCCGAAAGGGTTGTTCAACTTGTTAACTGCGAGACCTAACGGGACCTACGCTCGACACCGATTCGCTAAAGAATTCGATATTTGTGTTTTGCTAGGAAGATCGCGTATATTAAAGTGAAAAGAGAAGGAGGAACCAGTGCGCCTTAAAGGGGAGAGGGATGGAAACAGGGCAGGTGATGCCCTAACCTGTCGAGTTCATATGTGTGTCCTTTCTCTTTCTAAAGCAGTTGGTCGGTTTACATGGCACGCGTCTGTCTCTGGTTTACTTCAGGGTTGGATTACCTTTTTGGGTTACCTAAAATGTAATCAGTGTCTTCATTTATTTTGTTGTACTTGGACTTGCTCGCATGTGATCATTTTTTAAATTAGGTAAAATAATATGTGGCTGACAAAAACGTAAATCGCTTGACACTTTTATATGTGACGGGGGAACCTTACCAACTGAATATAAAGTATGAGTTAGTTCACATTTGTTGATACAAGCAATTGTTTTGGTAGTTGCATTTCATGAACTTTGAATTTCTAAGAGACCATTTTTTTTACGCAGTTGTGTTACAATAATAATAATATTAGTAATAATAAAGAAAACTAGTGTAAAAATTATACTCTCAGCAGATTTGTTGAACTTTTTGTATAATTGTAGAACATTCTATAGGATACTCTTCGCAGTTTTTTGTAATATGAATGTATTAAATTTTATGATACCAACTTACCCAGTTAACATGCATGTAACTTTACCTCTGTGAGAGGTAAGATTAAAGCAACATTTTTATGTAAAATATTTATGTAAAATATGTACAAATAATATCTAAGGAATAAGTTCCATTTTACCAAAATTTATTAATGTATATTTTACAAAGTTGTATGTATATTGTGTGTGCATTAGGCAATACGGACAATTTTATGTAAAATTGTTACTTAAATAATAAATCATGTTATATACCTAAAATATCATATTTGAGTCAATATATTAACTTATTTACTCATACACAAGTTTACATATTTTTTACATCATTTTACATTTATATGTCGTGAACCATGTCGTCATATTGCTTATTTTGATGTAAAATCTGTAACGTTTGTGTTTTTTGATCATTTTTGTGAAAAATAAAGTAGTTTTAACGATTTTTATCCCATTTTCTGTTGGAATTTTATTATATTTTTTTGACGAAATCGACTTCTTATTTCAAAGTGATAAAATGTTTCGGACATGTTGTGAAACACCCTGTATATCGAGAGCAGCAAACATCCAAGAATATACGCCTACTAAAAATTTAAAGACACTGACTTCGGAGCAATAAAATTTTATTGAGGGATACTTTTCAGTATTTCTTTCAGTGGATGAAGTAAAAGAAAAATTTTTACACACTAAATCACAGTTTTATTTTTTCAACCCCTTTAATAATAAGGTGGAGGTGGCTAATGCCAAAAAAATTTTTGAGACCTTAGCATATCCTATATACAGAGTGTCCCGGCACTATGGGGCAATACTTCTAGAACGTAAAGTTTGCGTTAAAATAACACTAAAAGTACCTATAATTTTTTTTTCTTAGGGCGCCCCCCTACGGAGATATTACTTTTTAAAGGTTACATATTCAAGAAGGTTTTTTGCCTATTACTTCCAAATCGTTTTATCGATTTTAATAAAATTTGGACTGTGTACATATTAAATGAGTATCTTTATTCCAGAAATATGGCGCCCTTCGTATCTTGTCTAGGAATCCCTAATGTTTTTTACCCCTAAATTTTGACATAAATTAATTTTTGAAAATTAAGGTCATATTTTTAAATTTCCTTAAACAATTTTCTAAAAAAATATATTCTTGTTTGACATCGTTAAAGCGATCTGTTTTTGAGAAAAAATAATTTTTTGTGCAGCCGTACGTGAAATGAGTATTTCGCGTTCTCAAAACAGTCCGAGAAATTCAATTTCACGGCCGTTACCCTCAGTAACGGCCAAAAAACTAAAAGTCACTTTCATAATAATTGACGTTTAAGTCACTTCAAAATTGACATTTCTAAAATATAACAAACTATCGCTCTCAGGCATTTTTACGATTATTCGAGAACTGTCAAGTATACATTCAAAATATACCGTTTCCATAGAAACGCTCTGACGCTAAGGCCACCTTGTTTATTTAGCAAAATATAGCATAAACGGTGGTGTCATTTTCACCATCTATACTAACTATAATTTACGGTTGCACAAAAAATAGTGTTTATAACGGTGACGTTCATATAAACGTTCTTTCACGTCACCCAAAATTCTATAACTATAAGCAACAATATCATATATACAGTGTCTTTTACTTGAAATGGTAACACTCCAATAACTTTTTTATTTTTGTTCCGATTTGAATCAAATTTTACCTAAGTATAGAAGAAATTGGGATCTACTTATAACCTTAAAAACATTCGCCTCCTACAAATGCAAAGCCACCTGCGGTACCAAAATACAAAAAAAATCATGTAAATATAAAAAAATCATATTAGGCATTTTCTTATCGAAAAATTTTGTTAATAAAACTTTTTCAGAAGAGGAAAACTTAGACACCCTGGTACAACTTTTTAATAAAATCTATAAATCTGGTGTCATCCCTTCCGTATGGCTAAGTTCAGAATTTGTTCCTATTCCTAAAAAGGCAAGCTCAACAAAATGTGATGAATATCGGCTCATAAGCTTAATGAGTCACATACTCAAACTCTCTCTCAAAATCATCCACGCAAGAATATACAAAAAATGCGAGCAAAATCTTGGCGATGCACAATTTGGATTCCGAGATGGTATGGGAACTCGGGAGGCTCTGTTCGGCATAAACGTTCTCTTTCAAAAATGTAGAGATCAACAAAAGAAAGTATATTCATGCTTCATAGACTACGAGAAAGCATTTGATCGAGTAAACCACGTTAAACTGATGCGAATATTAGAAGGAATGGGATTGGATAAAAATGATATCACAATTATAAAAAACCTCTATTGGAATCAGACAGCCACTGTAAGATACAACAATACAAAAACTGAAAAAGCTACCATAGAACGAGGGGTGCGACAAGGCTGTGTCTTGTCCCCCCTTCTGTTCAACATATACTCCGAACAAATATTCGCGGAGGATTGAGTGACTCAGAAGACGGCATTAAAATCAACGGTAAAATGATTAATAACCTTCGTTATGCAGATGACACCGCAGTAATGGCAGATAATCCAGAAGCACTACAACGTTTGCTGAACAGACTTACTACAGTTGGCGACCAATACGACAATTCGACAAAAACAAAGATACTGATTATTTCAAGAACTCTTGAACCTCCCATACACATTAGTATATACGAAAAAAATGTAGAGGTAGTGGATAAATATCTGGGAACCTGGATAAACAGCGACTTGGACCCAGATATTGAGATCAGAACAAGAATCGAGCAATCAAGAGCTATTTTTAATCTCATGAAATCGTAATTCCACATTATCGCTAAAAATGTGATACCGCTTTTTTAAATGTTATATTTACTCAGTACTGCTGTACGGTAGCGAAGTGTGTACATTGAAGGCCAACACAATGAACCGAATCGAAGCCTTCGAGATGTGGGTGTTACGAGGACTCCTAACGATTCCACGGACTGCCCTAGTTTCTAACAATGAAGTTCTCGAAAGAGCAGAATGTGAAAGAGAATTACTGCAAATAATAAAAGAAAGAAAGACCTCATACCTAGGTCACATAATAAGCGCCGATAACAAATTATTAAAACTAATAATAGAAGGCAAAATTGAGGGCCGGCGTGGTATTGGCAGAAGAAAGCATTCCTGGCTCAAGAACATAAAGGACTGGACAGGCCTGGATACCCACTCACTCTTTAGAGCTGCCCAGAACCGCCAGACGTTCGCTGAGATTGTTGCCAACCTCTAATATAGAGACGGCACTATAAGAAGAAGTTCAGAATTACCCAAAAACGCTATGTCCAAAATTTAATCAAAATTGAAAAATTATAATTTTTAAAAATTTTAAAATAATTATTTAAAAAAAAACCTGTAAATTGCTTGACAACTACCTGGCAGCTTGGGTTTAATTTCAAACAAAATTGTCATGGTACAGTTTTATAAACAAAAAAACCCATTCAAATGATATTTTCGGACTTGGACATTATTTTAATCAAAATTTCAATATTCTTTATTTTGATTAAATTTTGGACTTTTTTAGACAATTCTGAACAAGTTTCATTAACAAAATTTTCCAATAAAAATATGCCTAATATGATTTTTTGATTTTCTCCCCATATCTTGGTGCCCCAGGTGGCTTTGCATTTGTAGGAGGCGAATGTTTTTCTGATCATAAATATATCCTAATTTGTTCTGTACTCAAGTAAAGTTTGATTTAAATCGGAGAAAAAATGAAAAAGTTATTGGGGTGTTACCATTTCAAGTGAAACACACTGTATAAACAACTTGTGCTATTTAATACCGCAACACCCCATTATTTCGGAACGCGTTGGCCGATTTAAAATTTTTTGAGATGTAGTTGCTCGATGAGCTTTATTTGACTATTTTGAAAAATGTATAATTTTCATATTTTCAAGACCTATTAAGCTTCTCTAAATGGGTCGAAATTTCGAGATCGATTATTAAGCAACCTTTTATCGGCAAACTGGATAGCGTTTTCGATTTACAGTTGTCTCAAATAGGTCTATACAAAATTTTAGCTCGATGCCTCATATAGGGTGTTTGTCATTCAATAGCCAAATTTAAAATTTCTCACTTTTCGACTGGCCCCATATAAAAGTTGGTTAGGTTTACTAAAAAGGTAAAGTAGTCATTCGACTTAAGGAACATCAGACACTAAATGAGGAAGCAAAAAATAAATTATTCTTTAAATAAATTGTGCTTCTATACATTATTTAGTTGCTGTGCGTAGGCGCCTTAATGAACATTTTTCAAACAAATGGATAGGACGGAATAGCTTTTCTTTTTTCTTCCTTATTTAGTGACAGCAACATAAGGTACTAAATAAGGAAGAAAGAACAAACATCAAGTACCTCAAACACCACAGTCGAAATATTCACCTGATCGCCAACCATGCCGGCAACACCCAGAGATGCTCCAAAAATACCCAGCTCCAAACCGCCGTCCTATATTTATACTAAGCCAAATAACTCGAATCAGACAGCATAATGCAATCCTTTTCGTTATTTGACACACCCTACCATACTAGGCGTTGCCTATTTTCCGGCAACCTCTTTCCTAGCCATACTTTCCTTTACCATAACCTATAATATCCCCACCTTTGAACTTTACCCTTTCTCTATTTGTTTAATTTTGTTCTTGTTTGTCCTTTCTGTCATCTTTTGTTTTTAAAATCCCCTTTAGGCCGAAAAATTCCGTCAAATCTGAACATTTTATAAGAAAACTTCTATTTTTACACATTTTCATGGCGGCAGGAAGATCATCAGGGTAGAATTGTTTCGAACTGGTTTTTTCGTTGAGTTTTGTTTTCCCTTGCCAGCAATCAAATTTTTTACAGTTTTAATTTTAATTATTTTTAAGTACCTTGTGTACTACGTTGCACGCTATTATTAAATTTAAGTATCCTTAAACATTAATAAATGCTTGTTGTTGTTGTTGATACTCCAGTGAAGCAACGTTCAAGGCGGTTCGTACTTGGATGGGTGAAATCTATCTTGGGAAACACAGCGATCTCGTCCCACCTTCTAGCGGCTTGTATATCAGCGTATACGAGGAAGCTATGTAATTTTAAGACGAGAATTACATAGTGGATATACCACTCCTCGGAGGGGATGTAAAACAGGCGGTCTCTTGTCTATTAAATATTAGGCAAGTAAAAGATCTCTTCTTATCTCTTCTTATGAGAAAAGGTTCGGCAAAATTTCCAGGTTGGGGGTAGCTCGTCTCCTGGCATCGGTGATAGGCCTTGGTAGCGGAATTAGGCAGACGTTAAATAAATAGATAAAAAAAAACTAAGACTGTAGCCTTCATATGTTCAAAGTTGTCAACTAATATCTCGATAATTATTATTCAGTTATTCACCAATATGCATTCTGAGTACTCCTTCTCTACCCATCCTGTGATATAAATAGGTCCTTATTTAGGTAAATAATATTATACATTTACCTTAAAATTACCACAAATTAACTTGCTAATAGGGCTATGTAACATTTCATTGCCTTAACCTCTTGAACAAAATGCATTTGCTTGCCTATTTTCGACTTTTCTTTCTTTCCCCACATGGTAAATATGCTTACAATTTGAGGTAAAGCCTATCACTAAATTGGTAAGCTAAATATTGTGACCTAGTAATAGGTCGAATTGAAGTAATACTGACTAGAATGTTTGTTGGGTAACAATATATGGGTGAACATTCTGTACCTGTTGTGCCCTTAAACTTTTAGGGACGCCTATGAAGATTATGATCGACGCTATTTTGATATTCTTGGAATGTTTAATTATAAAATTAATAACTTTTCAAAGCAATCCGTCATCCCAAGTGGCCAATGGTGCATAATACATTGGACTTATTAATTTATAATGCTAAGTAAACAGAAAAAAAGAAATGCATCATGGTGAAATTAAGAAGGCTGCAGGTGTAAAATATTTGTGAATCAGCTTAAAACTAACAGCTTTCCCATAAAAAAGACTACGCTGTTTAGGATTAATTAATTTTGATGCAAGTTAAAAAAAATGTATCTACTAAATTCCCATTGACTGGATATTCATTCATAATTTTTAAAGAATGGGAGGAATCTCTATTTTGATCAGACTGTTCGTTGAAAATAACACCTTTTCGGAAACATATTTTAGCAAATATAATTAAACTTTGATTGTACATTTTGATTACGAGGCAGTTTTTTAGTGGAATTTCAATAATAATTAACTATTTTTTGTGTAACATAAAACTGTTTAAAATACTGGAAATGCTTCCAAGAGTACTGATTAAGAGATTTTTTTGGATGATACAAATTAAAAGATATGTATTGTATTTGGAAATACAACAGCATCAATAAATACAGTAACAGCGACATATTAACAACATTTCATGGATTGCTAAAAGACATTCTATAGTAACTTTTAATATTCACACTTTCCACTCATTTATTTTTGTAGTTACTAAATGTGTATTTGTGAGAACGAAACGAAAATTGTAATTGTAGACAGAACCAATGTTAACCATTAAGAAACGTTAAGAGCAGGTGACTGTGAGGTAGCAAAAACAATATGGTATACCTTGGGGCCCTTGGGACAATACTGGTAAGTGCAAATATGAGATTTGGCGAAGAATACAGATGGCAACATGGCAACTTTCCTATTGTGCAAAATTTGTCGTCACAGAAATATCACAAAAAGCACAAAGATCAGATTTGCTAACGTCCTAGTTTCTCCATCTTTTTTTATGCCTCTGAGACATGGATCACCAGCGAAGCAGAGACCAGGCATATTGTTTCTTTCGAGATGTGGATCTGAAGATTTTTGCCACAAATTCCCTTGACAGCCTGTGTAAGCTCAAAGCTTATGTTCAAAATACGAGGATCGCGGGATTGGAATGAAGAAAGCAAGCGACCTCTCTCATCTGATAGGAGGTCTAATATATAACAGTAAGTTACTTCTTGGCCAATCGTACACCTCCTTGAAACGTGAAATATTCAATTGTTTATAACTCGGTAACCCTAAGCTATCAGATTCTCTCGGGCATCAAAATTATCATAATATAAGAGAGAATAAAAAAGTTTATTACAACATATGTCGAAAATTCTACAGTTACCATGATGTTTGAAATTAAGTGAAATTTTTCTAGCATCCTTATTAAATTCTTGTAAATAATTCTTAATCTAAAAATTTTAGATATAAATTGTTGCTCACAACCAGAAAAATATATCCTTTTGTATTTTGACCCGCTGAATCCGAATCCAAAGTCAGAATTGTCAGATTGGCCCGCTTTTCATCCTGAATCCCAAAAAACACACCTAAAATGAAAAATCTGTCCGGTAAAACAGACTAGTACATCTTTATGTATTTTGACTCGCCGAATCCGGGTCCGAAGCCAGAATTGTCAGGCTCAGTTTCAGGTCTAACCTAAAAAAACCAAAAAAACCGGTTTTTCGCCTTTCACACTCAAATGAGTAGTTGGAAATTTTTTTAAATATGTTTATTTCATAACTTCATAACGCCATAATCTCATATCACTGTAACCAAATAACCTTACAACTCCATATCACTGTGAAAGGCGAAAAACAGTTTTTTACGGGTTTTTCTTGAGATTAGAAAAAAATTAGAAAACCAAGCCAATCTGACAATTCTGACTTCAGATTCAGATTCAGCAGGTCAAATAACATGAGGATGCATTGGTCTGATCCGCCGGACAAATCACATTTTTTGTTTGTTTTAGGGGCTAGAGATGAAAAACGAGCTGATATGAGAATTCTGACTTCGGATTCTGATTCAGTAGGTCAAAATACATAAGGACATATTGGTCTGATCCACTGGACAGACCACTTTTTTATTTAGGGATGTTTTTTGAGGTTAGGGATGAAAAACGAGCCAATGTGAAAATTCTTACTTCGGATTCGGATTCAGCAGGTTAAAATACATAAGAATATATTGGTCTCGTCCGCCGGATAGACTACTTTCTTTTGTGGGCCTGTGATTTATCCCGTGTCTTGCAGGAAGTAGGAAGAATTGTCGAATTACGTTCATCTTAACACACGAAAAGTGTGTCTGAAATAATATTTATTATCAACACATTTAGTTTCATCATGGGATAATTATATCTCTATTTGCAGTTGTTCAAAATTGCTTAAAAAATTTAAACTTATTTCTGCATATGTGAAGTTGTAAATACAACTCAAGATATAGATGCTTCTAGTAAGTTTAATAAAACTAAAAACCCTTAACTTTTGTATAGTTGTATAAGCTATTTTGCAATAAAAATTTATAATAATCTTTTTGTTTAAAGATGATATGATTGTTTATAACAAATTCGGATAAAAACACGTTTTTCCACAAAATTTTTAATCTTTAGATTATTGAAGGAAAATAATAAATATGCCATCTGATTAATTGTTTGAAAGGCTAAAAAAAATTTAAATTATCTTTTTTGTTAGAATGCAATTTAAAGGAAGAAATTTGCAATTTCAGTTTTCAAAAAATGCACTTTTTATAAAAACAAATAGCCATAACTTGGTCAATTTTTATCGCAAAGCCTTATACCAAAAACCAAATTGTAGGGAACTAAATTTTCTTTCAATATTGTGATCAACGTTTTTCTGTAGAACCAGTGTTTTTGAGTTAGTCACCAAAAACGTGTAGAAATTTGACTTATGGAGAGTGGAAAAAGCACTAAACTTTAATAATTCATATCTCAGTCAATTTGTAATCAAATTGAACGGGATTGTCTCACATTGACGGTAATGTCGGTCTTCAAGTTACGTGTGTTAATACTTTTAGATAGAATTAATCGTTTTCAAGATATTTGCAAAAAATCGTTTTTAGCCCCTTCCCCAACTCCAATAGCTTAAACCCACAGCTGATTTTGGTTGACCTTTTTTATATATTTATAAGACCTTGAACAATAGTTTTCTGCAAAAATAATTCCCGTCGATTTAAAAGTTAAAACCTAAATGCACTCCACTATAATTAAATTGTTTAGGTATAGTATTTTAAAATTTTTTTTGCTAATTTTATTATCAATAATTTGTTAAACAATGATAAAAAAGCGCTCTTTTTTAATTAACAAACATTTTTATAAATGGCATTTAGAACCAATTAAAAGAGGTTTCATCAAAATTGGTCTTGCTTAACCGATTTCTGATATTTTAATTGTTTTACGTCTAACGTAACTCCACTATACATAAATCAGAATAATACTGATTTTTGGTTTGCTACTCTCCCTTACTTTCCCTTATTATCGCGGGCTCTAGCTCAGGCCTACCGGATCTATTGGAAAAAGGCCCCTAAGCAAAAGAAATATTCCACAGCGGTGTACCCGGGTTTGTTTTATTTAACTTATTAGGTTATTACTTAAAGTCGGCAAGGTTAAAGAGTAGTTATAACAAATTAATTCATTCTTTATCTTCGATAACTTACTGCTAAATAAAAGCAAATCAAGACAGTTATCTTTCAGAGATTTGCATACTCCAATAAAAAATGTTATTAACAATATTATGTATATGTACTTACTTTCATTTACTCTTTCAACTGTGAGAACGAGAAACTCTTTTGGAGCAATTATACAATAATAAATTAAAGTTTTCGGAATGCGTTTTATTTAAATTTTGAACTATTTATTTTAATTGACTTACTTTTTCCAAATGTAAATTGCTTATTTATATGCATATGCATCTGAAATTAATGACCGGGCAAACAGAACTTTAAACCTGCAATACGTCCACAGAAATAACCAAAAATAATGGTGGAAGACTAACATAACTCTACTAGTAAATATTGAAGGCACAATTTTTCCACGCAAAAAATACCCAAAGACATTTGGATATCACCGGATAATCGCACTCGAAATCACACTAATCATGTCACAATAGACGAGAAAATGTCTCCTAGATGTATGATGTTACCGCGGGACATATATAGCAAGTGACCACTATCTGGTTGTTTGGGACATGAAATTGAAAATTAGAATGGTTAATATAAAACTAACTAGCAAAGAATTAAATACAATGTTCAGAAACTTAAGGAAATTTGTAGAAGAATCAAACAGGGGCTCAAAGAATAGGGGAAGAACACGAGAAATAGACGGATACAGGCCTATTTGACACTGAAAAAGTGTCTACCAGTAGTTATTAAACCTTTATGTATGCTAATTAATTAATCCTTTGCCGAAGGCGCGTCTCCAGACAGACTTAAAATTGCAAGAATAGACCATTTTTTAAAACATGATGTAAAAATAAAGTTGAAAACCATAGGCCTATTTCTGTATTAAGTTCATTCTCCAAAGTATTTGAAAAATGTGTATCGAACAGAATAGTAAATTTCTTTGAGAAATCTAATATATTTAATAATAATCAATTTGGTTTTCGGAGAGGCCGTCCTACTACTATAGCTGTCATCGATTTTTTTACTGAATTATACGACAAGTTACATAATAAAAACAAGTGTATAGGGATATTTCTAGATCTCTTTGATCTTGTTAATCACAACTTACTCTTACAAAAATTAGAAAGTTATGGCATTCGTGGTGTATCGCTGGAATGGTTCAGGAGTTATTTGTGTGACAGGAAACACTATGTGCAGATAGGTGGTACTAAATCTAGGAAAATGAAACTAACAGTAGGTGTACCACAAGGGTCTGTCCTGGGACCACTTCTTTACATAATTTACGTCAACAACTTTAGTGAAACAAATTCAATTCTTATCTCTGATGATACATCTCTGCTTATCACTGCACAAAAATCTGCAGACGTAGTCTTAAAGCAATTAGGCAGTGCTCATAATTGATTTACTTAGAACGACCTCATCCAAAATAGTAGTAAATCAATTTTTATTCATTTTAATATTAGTAAAATCAATGCCGCCCACAGCCTTTTAATAAAGTCAAATGAAGGATCCATTCGACAAGTTACGTCCTCAAAATTTTTAGGTTTACACATGCAAGAAAACTGTACTTGGACAGTACATATAAATGAAATTTGTAAAAAAATAGCTCCATACTGTATTAGTCAACTACGTCAAATGGTTAGTAAAGCAGTATTAGTCACTTTCTATTATTTATTCTTTGAATCGATTGTTAGTTATGCCTTAATTGCGTGGGGTTCTTCGCCTGATATGTTGAGGGTTTTTAAATCACAGAAGAGAGCAGTACGTTTAATAGCGGAAGTAACCAGGCGAACCAGCTGTTAAGATATTTATAAACAACTTGGGATACTGGGTATTAAAGTGCACAATAAGCTACCTAATTCGTACAAATCCATTGACGAAAAAAAATTAAAAATACAAATAAAGCATTTACTGAAAAGTAACGCATATTATTTCGTTGATGAGTACCTTAATGACATTTTGTAGTTTTATATTTTGTGAAATTTTATTTTATTTTGTTATACCCTATGTATGTATTTTATATTCGTTTGTTTATTTATTGACATTGTTATCTTATATTATATTTTATCTGATATTTCAGATACTATTTTTGACATGTTCTAGATCATGTAAATGATCTCTTGGATAAATATATTATTATCAACATTATTATTATTATTATTTGAAAAACGACAGAAAGTAAAAAATTGCCTCCTGACGATGAGTGAAGCCATTCTAGGTCAGAAACGAAAGAATTGATCTTTGACGATACTTGGACAAAAATTAGCGGACGCAAATAATTTAAAAATAGCCTGAATAAAAGCAAAAAAATACAGCTACAAGAATAGTACGATAGCGGTCACTTGCACCGTTAGAGATGCTTCCTTTCTAACGTTATTTGTAGTGGCGCCTGAAAGATAGCATTCCCAACAGCGGTGAGTTTAACCTGACGTCGATTGTACAAGGAAGCAATGGAAGCAGTAAAAAGGGTCGAGAAATGGGATAAGCGTGTTTGTGCAGGGAACTTTAAAAAACAATCAGTAAGTTACTATTAACTAGAGGAAGAACACTTTTGTTTTTGAAAAAAAAAATCGATTAGTAAATATAAGTTTTAAAAAATGCACATATAGGGCGTTATAACCTTTGTCAAGATTCTACAAACATAAAAATACTGTATAGTATATTGGCAAACGTTTCGCCAATCAAGATGGCATCATCAGGTGATGATTAAAATTATAAGTGTAGCAATTAATCCCGAGAAATTAACTTATTTCCAAAAATTTGAGAAGAGTATGCTATAGAATATCCAACAATTGTATAGGAAATTCAATAATCCAGCGCAGAATATAATGTTTACATCATTACATCTAGTTACTTATATAAATTTTTTAGGGATATGTTTGTCCTCATCATATCTTAGATTCCCGTAATTTTATTAAAGCGGAAACATGATTTCTTCAAAACGTCAAATTTAGAAAATGTCTGAAAACATAATACTCCAGTCATTTTAGACAAAAATATGGCTTCTGATCTAACAAAATATATCCTTCATTTTTTTAAATCGATTTATTTTGGTGTTTTACAGAAAATATTAAAAATCGACAACGAGATCATTATGGAATAAAAAATTATTCAAGGTCAAAGTTCACATAATCGGTTTTTTTTGCTAATATCGCGCTTTATATGGCTCGGAGGCCAATTGAGGTTATTACGAAAATGAAAGATAATGAAATTCGATACAAAAATGATCTCTTCCATTTTTTAGGTACAACGAACGGTTTAGGCAAAAATGTGCTTCAAACTTTCCGCGCAAGGCATATGCTCCATTTCATAACTATTTTTAAAAAACACCATTAAAATAATATTTTCGGACTTGGACATTATTTTAATGAAAATTTCAATAGTTTTTTATTTTGATAAAATTTTGGACTTAAAGTTTTTGGACAATTCTGAGCAAGTTTTATTAACAAAATTTCCCGATAAAAAAATGCCTAATATGATTTTTTGATTTTCTCCGCATATTTTGGTACCGCAGGTGGCTTTGCATTTGTAGGAGGCGATTGTTTTTCTGGTCAAATTTTGGACTTGAGGTTTTTGGACAATTCTGAGCAAGTTTTATTAACAAAATTTTCCGATAAAAAAATGCCTAATATGATTTTTTGATTTTCTTCGCATATTTTGGTACCGCAGATGGCTTTGCATTTGTAGGAGGCGATTGTTTTTCTAGTCAAATTTTGGACTTATGGTTTTTGGACAATTCTGAGCAAGTTTTATTAAGAAAATTTTCCGATAAAAAAATGCCTAATATGATTATTTTTTGATTTTCTCCGCATATTTTGGTACCGCAGATGGCTTTGCATGACGCGATTGTTTTTCTGGTCATAAGTAGATCCTAATTTGTTCTATACTTAAATAAAATTTGATTCAAATCGGAAGAAAAATAAAAAAGTTATTGATCATCAGTTAGAGATCATTTTTGTACGGAATTTCATTATCTTTCATTTTCGTAATAACCTCAATTGGCCTCATAGGAAGCGCGATATTCGCAAAAAACCGTTTTTTGTGAACTTTGACCTTGAATAATTTTTTATGCCATAATGATCTCGTTGCCGATTTTTAATATTTCCTTTAAAACACCAAAATAAATCTATTTAAAAAAATGAAGGATATATTTTGTCTAATTTCACTGGATTATAAATAATGGATAAGCAATAAATAATAGGTACCATATTTTATAAAATCTAATTTGGAGTATTAAAAATCTGTGTATTATAATTAATTATCTTCAATATTGTTAAGTATAAGATTAAAAGTGAAAATCATGGTAATAAATTTTAGTGCGCTCATAACTGACACCTGACTTTTTTGGAGCTACCTGAAGAATTATCCATCGGTATAATAATTTACTTAATAATGAATGAAAATTGCCAGTCATTATATACTAAATCGTTTTCTATTTGGATGAGCCGTCGAAGATTGCATTACCAACAATAATTTGTTTGAGATTAATCAATTAAATTAATTAAGCACCACGGGCAATGCGATATTCCTATATTCCAGAAGAGACTCTGACATTTAGAGAAAACTGACATACGCACCCAGTTCCGAGTAAACAGAAATTAATATTTCAGCGCCTTTTTAGGACAAAATAATATTTCATCAAATTGCCGTTCTGGTAAATCTAAACGATGACAATTGACAAATTGGTTGAAAGTATATAGATGCTTTTGAGAACAAAAGCTTCGCCGGAAGTATTTTCTGTGACATGTCAAGAGTCTTCTAAATTTTACAGATATGGTCTTCAACTTTCAACCTAAAGTGTTCTTTTAAAATTGTACCTGAATGTAAAATTTGGAGTTCCACAAGGTTCTATACTAGGACCACTTTTATTTTAAATTTGCATAAATGCCTGAATATGCTAAGGACACTTCGGTTGTACTATTTGCTGATAGAGACTTCTGACTGATTCAGAGCAAACAAATTAAATCTACCTAAATCAAATGAAAACATAAAGTATGATTTTCTCAACCTGGAGATTAGATAATATTGATCAACGCGATATCAAGTTTTTGGGAGTAATTATGGACGCTAAGCTTTGATGGGATTAACATGTATATTATCTGGCTAGTAGTTAATTTGGTTATGAATTTAAGAGTACATACATATCGAAGGTGCTACCCTGCTAGAGGTGCAGCTCTCTTACATCGATGCCATCAATTTGTGGGGCGAGCGTAGAGGCGACTTCAATGTGAATGTCAGTCGATATTCCGTTGAAGCAACGTCGAGCGCGGTTAGTACTTGGATGGGTGACCCATCTTGGGAAATACAGCGTTCTCGTCCCACCTTCTAGCGGCTTGTATATCAGTGTATACGCGGAAGTTACGTAATTTCAGACGAGGATTACGTAGTGGATATACCATCCTTCGCAGGCGGTCCCTTGTCTATTAAATGTTAGGCAAGTAAAAGATCCCTACTCTTCTTAAGGGAAGAGGTTCGACAAAATTTCCAGGTTGGGGGTAGCTCGTCTCCTGGCGTCGGTGATGGGCCCTGGTAGCGAAAATAGGCCGACGTTAAATAGTAAAAAAAATTTGTAAAACAAACCTGTACATTTAAATATGACCGCACATACTAGTCGGGAATCCAGTAAACTAAATTACGCTTATTTCTACATTGCTATGCAACTTTTGGACCTACTTTTAAAATTAGGTCTATCTCCTGTAAAATTTTCTGTCGAATCCATTTCCGGAGGGCGATTTGCGATGTAAGCTTTCGTTCATCCCCTATATTAGTTTTTCATCCCTTTTCGACGATTTCGAATGTACGGAACAACCCAAAATAATACTGGGTGGTCAGGTGGCATTTTTACAAACATGCATTTTTTTATATACCTACTCTAATATTGGTTGAAATTGGATGATCAATAACTGAGTTACGAAGGTGTGTCCACTTTAAATGGGTCACACTGTATATGAAAATATCCACTGCCTACTCTATATGAAATTTTTTTTACATTTTTTTTACTCTAGAAAAGAAAATATTTTCATCTTTAGAAGTGAAAATGAAAATGTCAAATTTATCTAGAGATGAAAATATTTAGCAATTTTTCAATGAAGATTCTTGGCCTACGAAATTTGAAAGTATCGATGATATGGGATGGTAGAAAAAGAGAATTTAAAGAGAAAATGAAGAATTTGGTTGAATTGATTACCAATAACTGAGCCACGAAGCTGTGTCCACTTGAGATGAATATATGAGTAGAAAAAACAGTATTTTCATCTCTTGTTGTAAAATATACTATTTAACACCATTGTAAAACACGTTCAAAAAGCTACAATTTAAGAAAGAAAAAGTGTTAGTCGGACGAAATGAAGCTTAAAAATAAAATAATAATAGAATAAATATTATTACTTCTAGTTTTCCATAATAATTTATATCCATAAGACCTATTAGTCCAGTCAATGAATACATTGTAGAATGCATGGTATATGCGAGACTTTTTGACTTCAGAACTTTGTTAGGAGTAGTTAGTAGGTAAACATACTAAAAGTCCCCGCCCCTGGGAGGTGAGCTTACGGTGGGAGGGAGGGGGGAAGGTACCATTTTTGAATTTTTCGATTATATCTCGGAAACGGTGAACTCTAGAAAAATATGTTTTAAATAAAGCTAATTAAATTTCCTATAAAATTGTTTCCATACATATTTGTCGAATTTCCAACGGTTTTCGAGATATACGTTATTGAAATTCGGTAATTTTCGAAAAAATTATCTTTTAAGTGTATATCAAATTGAAGGAAATTTAATGCTCTACAACTTTGTTTCTGACAATTTTTCTGAGAAACGATCGTGGGAGGCACTAGAAGCAATTGTTTGACAAAAAGAGTTAGGTAAAAATAATTTTTTCGAAAAGTATCGATTTTCAATAACGTATATCTCGAAAACCGTTGGAAATTCGGCAAATATGAATGGAAATAATTTTATAGGAAATTTAATTAGCTTTCATTTTTATTTAAAACATATTTTTCTAGAGTCCACCGTTTCCGAGATATAATCGAAAAACCTAAAAATGGGGCCTTCCCCCCGTCCTTCCAACGTAAGCTCACCTTCCAGGGACGGGGACTTTTAGCAAGTTTACCAGCTAACTACTCCTAACGAAGTCCTGAAGTCAAAAAGTCTCGCATATTCCATGTACTCTACACCCCCCTTTTGAGCACTCATTGACTGAATTATATAACTTCGTCAAGTTTCATTAAAAAGGATTGATTATTTTTTTAGTAATTTCGGTATATACAAAATCAGAAATTTTAGTTTTTCTTAAGAAAAAAAAACAAAAAATAAAATGATAAATCGGATTTGGACCTATGCAGTTTCATTCATAATTTATTTACAAACATTTTGATATTTTGTTTGACTTAATCCGACGAATAGAACTCAAGATATTGAAAGAAAACGAGACAAAAACACTTTTTTCAAAATTAAAAGTTAATTTTCAAAAAACGCTCACCTCTTATTGGGCAATATTTTACTATAAGTCGCGTAGTTTCTGTAATCTTCTTTGTTGCTGATTCTAAATAAAGAGACCTTTAAATTATGTATAAATTAATGCATAAATTAATAATTAATATGTTGCTAATATGACAAATAATAAACTGTCGAATGTCTGTGCACTTTTACAGACAAAAAAAACTATATAACCAATTCCAAGAAAATATATTTCTTCGACAAGAGAGTAAAACACTTTAAATTCGTACCGTTTTATTGACAAGAGCTTTCCTTAAAAGATAAATATATTACAGAACATCTAGGATCCTTCATCTGCTTCACCGCTGAGGTTTTCCACGACATCCACTTTACTTCCCATTTCGTTACAGGTCATCTCAGCTCTAGACAGTTTTAAATAATCCACGAAACTGCTCCAGTTTTGTGATATCTTTTCCTCCAACATGATAAATTGCTTACTCGTATTTATTCTCAAGAAATAAAATGTCTGCAATAATTTCTCCTCAAATTCTTTTGTACTCAACTTGATTCTGTCTTCTATTTCTTTATACAGTTCCATATCCACACATCTGGATTTATGGGGAGCCGCAATTGTTTGAATTGAAGTAGAAGCACCGTCGTCTTCGCTTTCAATGCGTTTTAGCGGTTTATGAAGATCCTGAATGAGAGAGTGTTTAGCTGAAGAATCTGTAACTATACTGAAATCTCCAGAGGCCGAGAAATTATCTTCATAGCATTTATTGCTATACTTTATTGCATGTTTTTGGTTTGCCGTCGTGGGAGTTGAAGTTTCGTCTTTTACGTTCGAAAATGCAATTTTTTTTATGCCTCCATTATTGTAGGCAACAAGAGTCCGTAATGGATTTTTCATGTTTCGTGTGTCATAACTCCTCAACTGCCCCGTGGTTGAACTTATTGCCAGTTCATAACTGTCTCTCCTATACGATAAGCTGGACAAAGGACAATCTAGTTCGTAATTAGAGCTACAGTTAGCTGATCGCAAGTCGTAACTAATAAAATTACCATCTATTCCTACTGTTGATAATATGGTACCGAAGAAAGCTACATCAGTTATCCTATTCTCGTGATTTTTTGTATAGAAGATATTATCTGTAGTTTCTGTATCCCATAGTGCCAAAATACCTTCCTTGCTAGCCGCTGCGAGCAAATTTGGCGTATATTTACTATATGCTATAGTTGATAATGTCAGACTGTTAGGTATCATAAAACTTACGCTAGGTGTAAATTTCTCATCGTACAAAATAATTTGTCCATTTACACATCCCGCAGCTATACATTGATCGTCAAAAGAAAACTCTAAATTCTGAATGGCACTTGGTAACTTCTTAAATTCATGTGCATGCTTTTGTTTACCTTTGATATTATAAATGTGTACGGTCCCAGTATCAGTACCGAAAAGTAACATATTGGGATTTGTGTTTGAAAAGGTACCAGCACTAACACCATTTATATGAACACATTCGTATGGCTCAACGTACTGCTCTGGTTTTGTAGGTGGTGTTATAATCACTGGGCTACCTTTGCTTCTCACCACAAGAATTTCTCTTTCAGTGCAGGACCATGATATACTTTTGATTGTCATACAATCTGCTGGGGTTTCATAAATACCGATATAACAGATGTTTGGCCATTTGTAGAACTTAACATCTTTTGCGCATGCTGCTAGAGTCATTACACTTTTAAATATCACAATTTGTATTTATAAAAAAAAACGTATTCAAAATGATTACTTTTATGTCGACTGTCAAATATGTCAACTAATCAAAAATATAAGGTTCCTTCGTTTATCTTAGTTTCTTTCCCTAAAGTCATGTAAGGGTGTTTTTATCCCAAAATATATTTTATAACTGAATTAATTGATATTAGTCCCTTCAAATTAGTCAAAAAATCACTGTTTTATGGAAAAACTTCGCACAGTTATAAAACCTCTAAAAAGTGAAGCATTTGGGTTGTCTAGACATGCAGTTCTATTTTGACGAAAAACTATGCATTTTAATGAAAAATATCAAGAAAGCAAAGTTGTAGAGAATAAAATTTCCTCTAAAATTTGTCTCTACTTTTTTTTCGAATTCCGCATAGATTCACCGCTAGAGGGCGCGAAAGAGATAAATATCGAAGTTGTAGAACAGAATATATGTATAATACGTGTTTTTATGAAAAAAAAAAAAAAACTAGAAAACAATTAAAGATAGAGAATTTTATGTTCTACAACTTTGATCTCATGTAATTTTTCATAAAAATGCATAATTATGGCTCAAAATCTAAAAAAAAAGGCGCAAAAGTCTATACGTATATTTATTTCTTTCGTGCCCTCTAGCGGCGAAACTATGAGGAATTCGAAAAAAAAAAAAAGTAGAGACAGGACTTACAGGAAATTTTATGCTCTACAACTTTGCTCTCTTGATATTTTTCACCAAAATGCATAGTTTTTCCTCAAAATAGAGAAAAAGACGAAAAAACGCTAAAATTCATATTCATATATTATTCATATGTATATATTTCTCAAAAACCACCCTTTTTTAGATCATGTTAAGACGACCCAAATACTTCACTTTTTACAGGTCTCATAACAGAGGGAAAATTTTCTTTAATTTTTCCTAATTTGAAGGGACTATATGCTAATTTTTCTTATTACTGAATAACACTTAAGTTATTCATAGCACACTTAACCGTTTTTTTCTGTAGACGATTTTTAAAGTCAAAAAATCGGCAGCTACTGGAAGCGGCTGGAACCTCCCCACCCGGTGATTCTTTGAAGCCGAAAAGAGCACTAAACAATATGAACGATCTCATTTAATTATATTTATTAAGTTGAAATATTTTTTTCGTATTACAATGGGAAAAAAAGTCTTGCGTTCGGTGGGATTTGGACCTAAGAACTTGAGTGTTAAATTTATAGTCTGCACAACATTAATATTTTATTCAATGTTTTTAATACAAATATATGCTTCATCGGATCCTAGCCCGGGGCCAGCCAGACAACCACGGTGAACAACGCCGTGGCGAGTGTGAAGCTGGACGGGGTAGGTCCGGTTTGGCTTGGAGAAAAATAGAAAAGTAGCTCCTGTCTTCTGTAGGCAGGCTTAAAGACTAGGTTAAAATTATAATGTGTCCACATGGACCTAAAATTAATATGAAAATAAACACAATTCTATAAAAACGTTCGTAGGCAAGAGCACTTAATAATTTTGATTATTGATACGGGAAACAACTAAACGAAAAAACCTGTTCGTTGGTAATGGGATGGATGGCAGGGATGGCCATCTTTGGAAAAAAACATATAACTCTTGGTGGACAGCTTCCCTGCCAGATGTAGCCAGGGTAGTGTTCATGGTGGATCGTTTAAGTTTGAGTTGGTATATTTTGTTTTATCTTTTGGCCTCGACCAATTTTTCACTAAATCGGTCGGGGAAGTGATAGCTGTCAAATTTTTGGTTCCAATGTTTCTCTGGGGAATTTGGTTTTTGAAAAATGTTTTGGTTGGTACCAATGTCCTAAATTGTTTTTAGGTTATGTAGTACTATTTTTAGGTTATGTTGCCGGAAGAATTTCCGGCGGTATGCCGGAAGCAGCGGAAATAGTTTTTAAAATATGTCACTGTCACTTTTAAAGTTTTATTGGAAAAAACTCACCGAAAGCGTTCCGGTGGGATTGCTTACACTTGTAGAGCTTGTAAGCGGTTCAGGATGGACTCTCACACCATCCGTGGGCTTTATAAACGGCGAAAAAACTTGTAATCTCTCGATACACCTGACACGTCAAAAATACTCAGCATACAGTCTGCACGCTTTAACACACTAGCAGAGAACTTATACCACAAATGGACCCGTAGTATTTTTTGGGAATTTTCCTTTGAGTCCATTTAATAAAATTTGACATTTTTCTGAAGTGACATTACTCCAAAAATTTGACAATTTTCAAACATTTGACGTTTTTCTGAAAGGTGACATTTCTTCGAAAATTTGACGTTTTTTCGAAAATTTGACATTTTCCTGAATTTTTGACATTTTTCTGAAAAGTGACATTTCTCTGAAAATTTGACATTTTTTCGAAAATTTGACATTTTCCTGAAATGACATTACTCCGAAAATTTGACAATTTTCAAACATTTGGTATTTTTCTGAAAGGTGACATTTTTTCGAAAATTTGACGTTTTTTCGAAAATTTGACATTTTTTTGAAAATTTGACATAATTCTGAAAAGTGACATTTCCCTGAAAATTTAACATTTTTTCGAAAATTTGACATTTTTCTGAAAAGTGACATTTCTCCGAAAATTTGACATTTTTTCGAAAATTTGACATTTTTCTGAAATGGCTACTCCGAAAATTTGACAATTTTCAAACATTTGGCATTTTTCCGAAATGTGACATTTCTTCGAAAATTTGACGTTTTTTGAAAATTTGACATTTTTCTGAAAAGTGACATTTCCCTGAAAATTCAACATTTTTTCGAAAATTTGACATTTTTCTGAAAAGTGACATTTCTCCGAAAATTTGACGTTTTCCTGAAAATTTGACATTTTTTAAAAATCTGACATTTTTCTGAAAAGTGACATTTCTCCGAAAATTTGATATTTCTTGGAAATTAAAAAAAAAAAAATTTCGTGACTCGTCTTGTAGAAATATTTTTTTGATATCATCATCAGTTCGCCTGTTATAAGAATTTTATGCTTTTACGACGTCATCAGAACGTAGGTGTATTTTTAATTCACTCGTATTCCATCCATCTACAATATTTCCATCTACGTTTCAAACTTTAATTGGATGTTTCCAATAGTTAAGTCGATATCTGCACCAGTTTCTAAGAATTTTTCTTATTTGTGACGTAATGTGACGTAGGTGTATTATTAATTCACTCGTAATCCGTCCATCTACAATATTTATACCTACGTTTCAAATTTCGGTTACAAACATTAAATATGAGAATAAACGAAAACACCTTAAAATTTGAGGTTATGTTAGTTATGCGATGCACATGCTCAGGTAATTGTAGGACCGTATTGCTCGCGCCATCTATTAAAGTAAACAGAAACCATGCACTTACGAAGCCATTATTATAATAGGAAAGTGCCGGACCACCTATTTAATACACCGTGGTGTAGACGCAACTGGTACGCAAGGTCACAGAAAACGAGCCATCAAAACTGAAAGGAACCGCCAAAGACTTCGCCTCTGTGCAGTTACTGTATTCTGTGGTTCCACTATAAAATATATTTTACACAAGAAGCGTGTTATTTGGTTTTTAATTTTTTTCACGGAAACCAAAGCTAAAGAGTGCAAGTGCTATATATCGTTGAAATCGGAATTTTTACTGCTTTTCAATGGTTCGATTACAAATTGTAAGTAATCATAAAATAAACAACTTGTTGTGCCAAAACAGCAACAAACGTAATCCGATCTCAACCAAAACCTTTTCAGATCTTCTGGAGCACTAAAGAAACCCTCATGCAAAGTTTCATCCAAATCCGTTTAGTGGCTTCGCCGCTATCGTGCTAACAGACATACACACACACACACACACACACATACACACACACAGACATTTTTCAAAAACAACTTTTTTGGGTTCCTGGGACCTCAAAACGGAAAGATTTGATGTTATCTCAATTTTCGATTTTGGACTAATTGTAGTAACCTCCCACAATTTTATTGTGGGGAGGTTAAAATGATCGTATGACTCGGGGTACAATTACTCCAAAATTCACTTTTTCTACCGATTACACAGGCATTTTGAAAAACGTGTCTTTGTCTCGTTTTTATTTCTAATATTTCTGGTTCTGTTCACCGGATCAGGCCATACAAAAAGTCAAAATGTTTGTATTTAAATTATGAATGAAGCTGCATAGATCCACATCCGCTCTGCTATATTTTAAAATAAGAAAACAAGAAAATATCTTATTTTACATGAACCGAAATTAATAAAAAAATAATAAATCTTTATTAACGACACTTGGTGAAATTAGGTTTCATAGTGCAAAATTACAAATAAAAATGTTTGTTAATATAAAAACGAGATTTTTGAAAAATTTTTGGAGCTTCACAAAAAAACTGTTTATTGACCACAGTGTCTTTTTTCTCTTAAATTGTAGTTTTTGAACGTGCTTTACAATGATGAGAGAACTAAATACATTTTTGTTATTATTTTTAAGTTACATTATTTCGTGCATTTTTGTGAAATGATTTCTTTTGTAATGCATTTCTTTACCGGAAAAATGTATCCGGTCAAGTACTTTTATCACGCGTTAAAAGTGCTTGAAGAAACAAATTAAATCTAAATGAAATGAAAACATAAAGTATGATTTTCTCAACCTGGAGATTAGATAATATTGATCATCCCGATATCAAGTTTTTGGGAGTAATTATGGACGGCAAGCTTTGCTGGGGTCAACATGTTTATTATCTGGCTAGTAGTTAATCTGGTTATGAATCTAAGGCTACATACATGTCGAAGATGCTACGCTGCTAGAGGTGCAGGTCTCAATCGTTATATCGATGCCATCAATTTGTAAAACAACCCTGTACATTTAAATGTGACCGCACATACTAGTCGGGGATCCAGTAAACTAAATTCCGCTTATTTCTACATTGCTATGCAACTTTTTGACCTACTTTTAAAATTAGGTCTATCTCCTGTAAAATTTTCTGTCGAATCCATTTCCGGAGGGCGATTTGCGATGTAAGCTTGCGTTCATCCCCCATATTAATTTTCGACGATACACGATATTTAAAATTTTTTAGATATAACTCGTGCTATCTCGAAAACTATAAAAGCTACAAGGATCAAATTCTAGACGGAGGTTAAATAATATATGATGACTATGATAGCAGCGTTAAAATAGTATTTTGACTACTGATCGTGGAATAATAGCTAAAATAGCAAAACCCGGTCAAGCTAGGGGTTGACGGGCTAGCAATCCATAAAAAGTAAAATATTATTTTTGCAACTTTTATTCCACCGAAAAATGGTTAATGCACAAACGGTATTAAAAGTTACAAAGAGAATGTTTTAGTTTTTGTGAATTGCTACCCCGTCAGCCCCTACCTATATCGGATTTTGTTGTGTTTTCTTGAAATATATGTATATAGCTATTATTATTCCACCAAGAATAGTTAATTCACAAACGATATTAAAAAAGTTACAAAAAGAATATTTTACTTTTTGTGGATTGCTACCCCATCAGCCCCTATCTATATCGGATTTTGTTCTGTTTTCTTGAAATATATGTATAAAACTATTTTTCCACTGAAAATAATTTATAGGGCGTAAAAGAAAGAAAAATATGGAGGACTGCTAAAAAGATTGCTATTTTCTCTCAGCAAAATTGGTATATGCTCATTGTGACGGTCAAGCCCTCCTAACTTAAAAAGCAGTCACAGCCGAGACTTCTGCCCCTGAGAACTTTTGCTCAGAAAAGCAAAAGCTACTAAAATTGGACTCAGAGCCCATTTTCTTGGGGTTTGTGGGGGGTCCTTTTATCCAAAAACTACTTATTTACTAATGAAAAGAGGACATTCTTGGATTTTTTCTGAATGTACGGAACTACTCAAAATAATACTGGGTGGTCAGGTGACATTTTTCCAAACACGTATTTGTTTAGATACTTTAATAATTATTTATTTAATAAAGCAAAAATTAAAAAAATAAAATAAATAAATTGACACTTGCAATGACTTTTGTTTTCATGGCTTTTTTAGGTCTTTATTGAATATTATTTGTTAGAAAAATGGTAAGTATGTACGAATTAGAATTTTTGCCTCATTAAATAAATAATAATATTGTTCTAAAATCAATTCAAACTAGTACAATATATAGTAAAAGTAAAAGTAAAGTCTCAGTGAGGAGAGGATGCCCACAAGGAGGTGTCCTCTCCCCTCTGCTATGGAACCTCGTTCTCGATGGTCTACTCCAGGAACTCGAGAATGAGGATCTTTTTGCTCAAGGTTACGCAGATACCTGGCAATAATCATCTCGGGAAAATTCCCAAATACGGTTAGCGGGCTCCTGCAAAGGGCCCTGCAGATCGTACAGAGATGGTGTAACAACCAGGGCCTTAGAGTCAACCCCTCTAAGGCAGAACTGGTAATTTTCACTAGGAGGCGCAGGCTAGACGGTTTCGTCGAACCTGTACTTTATGATACGACTCTAAGGATCTCCAGGACAGTGAAGTATCTGGGTGTCATCCTGGACTCTAAGCTGACCTGGAAAGATCACATAGACAGACAAATACAAAGGGCCACTACAACCCTCTTGGTATGTAGAAGGACCTTTGGTAAAACATGGAGGTTGAACCCCAGGGTAACAATGTGGTACTATACTGTGATGGTTAGACCAATGATCACGTACGCTTCTGTTGTGTGGTGGCCTGCCGTAACCAGGCTATACATTCAACAGAAACTAACACAACTCCAAAGACTTGCCTGTTTGGGTGTCACAGGAGCAATACGCACGACCCCCACAGCAGCTCTGGAGGTCCTTCTAGATCTCGTGCCCCTTCACTTGGTGATTGAGGCCGAGGCTCGGAAAGCGGCTTACAGGCTGAGGTGCGGTGGTCAGTGGAAAACCGGAGGAGAACAATTAGGGCACTCGAGGGTCCTTTCCGACGTGATAGGGACTCACTCGCTTCTGGAGGCCAGGAGTGATGATATGGTGCCTTCCTTCTCCTTCTCCTTTGAGGTTGTCATCCCCAAAAGGGAAGACTGGAACCCACTCGAGGACATACTCAGGCCTGCCGATATCGTCTGGTTTACAGACGGATCGAGGTTTGAGGAAAGTGCTGGAGCGGGGATATACGGTGAAAAGCCCAGAGCTGAACTTTCTTATGCCCTGGGCAAATTTGCCACGGTATTCCAGACCGAGATCTTTGCTATCTTGGTCTGCGCACAGGAGAATATCCGAAGAAAATATTCCAACAAGCACATATATATATGTAGCGATAGTCAAGCGGCCCTCAAGGCCCTTGCATCAGTCCGGACCAAGTCAATACTGGTTCAAAACTGCACACAGGCGCTCTGTGAACTAAGCTCATCTAACTGGGTCAAGCTTCTCTGGGTGCCTGGACACAGTAACATCGAGGGTAACGAGCGGGCGGACGCTCTGGCCAGAGGGGGCTCTCGGAGACCTTTACTGGGTCCGGAGCCTGCTCTCGGCTACCCTAGATCAAGTGCCAAGAAGTCAGTAGAGAACTGGACACGGTCCCAGTTCTTTGACTTCTGGGCCTCCTACCCAGGACTCCGGCAAGCGAAGCTCCTGATCTCAGGGCCCTTGCCGAAGCGAGCAGAACAAATCCTGCGGCTAAGCAGGAAACAGGTCAGAATCGTGGTAAGTCTTTTGACTGGACACGGCTCTTTCAAGAAACACCTGCACACTATAGGGGTGGTTGACAACCCCGACTGCAGGTTCTGCGGGGACGAGGAGGAGACTTCCATCCACGTCCTTACTTCCTGCCCAAGTCTTATGAACTTGAGGAACAAACACTTCGACATTGGTTTTCCGGTGCTGGAGGAAATAAGGAATGCCCCTATAGGAAGGATTCTGGCCTTTGGGTTAGAATCCGGCCTGAATGGGGGAATTCAATAAATTCGTAGTGGTTGCACAATGGGCCACAAGGCCTGAGTGCGGCGACCCTTCGTCGCCCCGCTAAAAGAAGAAGAAGAAGAAGTACAATATATTATTCTGAACAAAAAATGGAGAATACATTTTTTTTCATTTGAGAATCCGTTTTACAGATAAAAATTATTTTTAGTTGAAAAAATTGTTAAATTATGACCTTTGGCCAATATCTCGAAACCGCATTGAAGTTTTTTGTGCCCGTAGGGACTTTTGATCGACATGTCAAAAACTACCACCAAATTACATATAAAAAGTCTGGGTCCTTTATTTCTTCAATGTTCTTAGATGGATCACCATGTGTATTTTTACATACAGGATACAGAATTAGCTTACGACTCTGTTTTGCATTAATGTCCCTATGGTTGTCTTCAGCCGTTTTCGAGATGACTGAAAAAAATCACACGAAGATAAATGAGTATAAGGTACAGATATAAGTTTTACTTTTGCATAAAATTTTTAATAAGATAAGATGTGAATGAGATTTTATTGTTATTTATTTTTGCATTAAATGTGATATACACATCATATTCCTGAATTCAAGCCCACATTAATAGTATTTCAAAATACTTTAATATGGCTTTGATGCCTCGGTAGAAGACGAAGGGGTGTGACTGCTTAACATATATGCTGAATAAAAAGTTAATTTTTACCTGGGCGGGTGCGAGAGCTCGGTTTCCACATGGTGTGTCTGTTTACGAAGTTACAATTCCCCCAATACATCTTCAATCTCATATTTATTTTTAATACGGAAATTTAGCTTCGTCCTTGTCATATTCGAGTTAGTTTACATTAGAAAATTGAGAAGATATTCTAAGAACCAGCAAAATTTTACTTTTCCTGATGAAGTATTTCATCTGTACAGGGTGTTTGGGATATGTGCTCCTTAGTTTCAAAGTGAGACAATATAGACCGAAAAAGGTAAAAAAAAATAATGCAAGAATTTTATGTATGTTTTATAATTACACAGCCCCACAAAAAACAATCAGACCAGCGAAACAGACCCACGTATCCTTTACCGAGGTCAAAAAAAATTGTACACCCCCAAAATCATTAGCTAGAGCCAAAAAAACACCCCTGGAATGGGGTAAAAAGAAGATTAAGTTACGAGAATATTTGTCACATCATAATCAATCGAATTATACAAGTTAATGTTAAACAGCAGCGTACATACAGTAGCTATGAAACTCACCCTCAACGAGGGGCGAAAACTTCCCCCCATATATAAAAAAGATCGATCCAAAACAGCAATGACTGCTGAAAAAATTCGAAATGTTTAAGTTTTGTTAAAGTGGTCAAAAACTGCGTCAGGTCCGACGTAATCTTCATAAACTGCCCCTATAGGGTATAGTTTAAAGGACACGAGAAAAACAATAAAAACGTTAAATCCAACAGGATTTCTGTTTTCATGGATGCTATGATTGGCTGAAATTGCGTAGTACTCTAAAATAGAACTAGAAACTTATGTACCATCAACGTCCTATAGTATCAACCCTCAGAGGGTGTGAAAACTACCCCCATTCAAGATTAAACTTGAAAAAGCTGCAGTGACCCTCGAAAAAGCTCGAAACTTCGGAGATTTGTAAAGGTGAGAAGTCTGCAGTAGTTTTGGCTCAATTATTGAAAACTACCTCAACAGCGGTAGTTTTATGTATAACATGAATAACATTGCGGATAGCATACCTATTATTGATTGAAATACTGAATGTGTAGTACCCCAACATACTTGGCACCTATATTATTGCATTTGTTAACCTTAATACATAAGGAAAGTTAGTTCCGGTGACGTTATAATAATTATGCATAGCGCAGAAAATTGTACTCAACAAAGTCGAATAGTACAGGAAGAATTTATATCAATAAAAGGGTGGTTTGATATAAATGTACATACCATCAGTTGTGAGAAGACTAAGTATCTTCCCTTTATTTCTTAGTAGTCAAATCTACTTAAACTTGGTCTCTTACAAATTCACACTGGAAGAAATAATAAAATTGAAATTGAGGAAGCTGAATATGCTAAATATATAAACATTTCAGGGGGGGTTTACAATAATACTGTAAAAAAAGCTAAGAATATTATTGCCAAAATTGCAATATTTAAGACAGTTTCTAGACTTACTTCTGATGTTTGTGTTGTATTATGCTCTTATTCAATCTCAACTGATTTGCAGCATTATTGTTTGAGTTGGAGTTAATAACAACTACCTAAAAATTTAGAAATTCTTCAGACATAGTTTTAAAAAATTATATTTCAAAGAAACATTACCTATTCTACTCAAAGTCTATTGTCTATGTACTGTAGAAAGGAACTAAAACGTTAAAGGGTTTTTATTGTTTCTTATGTTTAATTGACCTCAAAATATCAGAAAATCGTTGAGTGCTACCATTTAAAGGAGTGCGTTTTTGAGATCGAAGTAAAAATGTCCACTTTTCACATTTTTGAGTTTTGCTCGAAAACTGTGCATTTTTCCTATAAATGCGTCAATAGAAAAGTTCTAGAGAATTAAATTTCCTATCGAAATGGCAGAAGTCAAATTTTTTTTTTTTTTACAAAAATACGTTCAAAAAACAAAACAAGAAAAAACGAAAAAATGCAACTTTTTTTTTAATTTTAGCCTGTAACTTTTTTTCGGGTACATTTAGGCATAGACATTGCTGCATAAAAAAGCTGGCATTTTACCCGTTAAAATGATATTTTGTAAAAAAAATTACGATTAATAGTGACTGAGATATAGCGTTTCAAAGTTTGCAACTTTTAACTTTTTTTGCAATTTTTTTCCTGAGTGAATTTAGGTAGAGACATTATTATATTAAAGTGAAAGCTGGCTTTACGCCCGTTGACATGGTGTCTGGTAAAAGCCTCTACGACAAATAGAAACCTAGATACAGCGTTTCGGAGATTGTTACTTTTATTAACTTTTTTAAATTTCGGCCTATAACTTATTTGTCAAATACTTTAAATGCAGATATTGCTACATTGAATGTAGTCGCAGAATTCTTGTTTAAATGGTCTGCAATAGAAGTTTATGTGATCAATAGTAACTAAGATACAGTCTAGATATAGTAGATTATTGTACTTAAAAAATAACTTTTTACATTTTTCCACTTCTGAACGTGATTTTTTTTGTTGTTCAAATAACAACTTAGAAAAGATAGATTAAATTAATTTATTCATAATTATATACCTGTTATACATTATTTATGTTTCTAATTGTACATTATTTATGAAATTATTCAAATTCTGGATTTAACATATTTTCAAAATCAAAGTCGATTTCTTCATCGGCATCTACATGAACATCGTCTTCCGTTATTTCAGGTACATCAGCGTTTTCACAGTTTATTTCCATACATTCCTTGCAAAAAATGGAGCAATTCATTCCCAGTTTCCTGCAACCGCAGTTTCCTCTGCATCCTTTGGTGCATTCACAGGCTATTTTTTCCAGCAAAACTTGTGGTGCAGGAGGTTTATTTGTCAAAATTGGTACTAGTCCATTTTTTGAACTTTTCCAACCCCAGATGAGAGGATTTACAGTATTTCCTTTCCAATGTTGCATTTGCAAGTAACTTCTTAAACCATATAAGTTTAGCAGCATCAGTTGTTGGAGGCAATCGGGACAATGTGGATTTCGTACCTGTTGAGTAATTCTGAAATAGCTTATAGCGACAGGTGCTTTGGCCATCAATTTTCATACCGTATAGTAATGTTACAATACATTCAGAAGGAAAAAAAACGAAAAATGGATAAGGATAATAAGGAGATAAAACAATACTTTAAGATGTTAAACTTCTATTGCAGACCATTTAAACAAGAATGCTGCGAGTACATTCAGTGTAGCAATATCTGTACTTAAAGTATTTGACAAATAAGTTATAGGCCGAAATTTAAAAAGGAACGTAAAAATTAGAAGAAAGTTAATAAAAGTAACAATCTTCGAAACGCTGTATCTAGGTTTCTATTTGTCGTAGAGACTTTTACCAGCCACCTTTTCAACGGGCGTAAAGTCAGCTTTCACTTGGTTATAATAATGTCTATACCTAAATTCACTCAGAAAAAGTTACAGGACGAAATTTGAAAAAAATAGTCAAAATTAGCAAAAAAAGTTAAAAGTTGCAAACTTTGAAACGCTATCTCGGTCACTATTAATCGTAAAATTTTTTACAAAACCTCATTTCAACGGGTAAAATGCCAGCTTTTTTATGTAGCAATGTCTGTGCCTAATTGTACCCGAAAAAAAGTTATAGACTAAAATTGAAAAAAAAAATTACATTTTTTTGTTTTTTTTTGTTTTGTTTTTTGGACGTATTTTTGTAAAAAAAAATTTTTGGCTTCTGAGGTGCTACTTCGATTGGAAATTTAATTCTCTACCACTTTTCTGTTGATGTGTTTATAGCAAAAATGCATAGTTTTCGAGCAAAACTCAAAAATTTGGTAGCACTCCGCGGTTTTCTCATATTTTGGAGTCAATTGAACATAAGAAACAATAACAATAACTTTAACGTTTTAGTTCTTTTCAACCCTATTTTTTCGGACATAGACAATAGCCTATCATATCCTATATGGAGAAAGTAAAATATTTGACATCAGACAACTTTATTGTCAAAGTACAACGGGCACTTTGTACTTAGTGTTCTTTAATTTTCACCTCTACGATTTTCTTATATTTTGCGCTTCCAACGAACTATTTTTGAGAGTTTGAAGCCATTTGTTTATTTTACAACCACGGCAGCTTTGAGAATTTTTAAAAATATTTTTCTAGCAGAAAAAACCTACTTCTAGGATAATTCAATCCCAGTCCAAAATTCCTAACTACTAATGAAATAAAACTTATTCGAAAATCTCAACAAAATTCTTTAAGGAATTCTTCATGTTGTATTTCTTATACAAACCAATCAAACCAGTATATATATTTTCAATGTCAAATATGCGGTTATATATTTTCCCAAACAACTTTGCCTTTGCCGGTACATAAGCTTATTTAATAAAATTAAAGTTATAATTTATAGGACATAGTGGTGCCGAAATACAAAATAAGAGAACACTGTCACAATTTAGGTATCAATATTTCATTCAACCTTATTTTTAGATAAATTAAAATGGTTATTTAGTAGAAAGTGTTACTGTTAATCTATAAGGACAGATGTTTAATCGGCAGGTTGGCAGTGTAAGTTTAACCTACTTAAACCAAGAAGATTTAAAAATCGTTTATAAGTAACTCCTGCAAAAGTAGCGGCTTCCTTAAAAACTCAGTGCTTCCGGGTGTGAAGGCCCACTGGATCACTGTAAAAAAAAATGAAAATTCTTAATAAATTCTTGCGTAAATAATGCAGATGTAATTCTTTTTTTAAAATTTACTACATGCATAAGTTTTTAAATAATTTTGCTCATTTTGGTTAATTGGTTGGGTACCTCGTTATGGACAAATTGCAGTAATAAGTAAAAATTATTTCCGAAACAAACAATTTGCACCTGCACCAATCCAAGAAAAGAAACATCCGTTAAAAAATTATATGTAGGTTAGTGTAAAATTTGTCGTATTTTTCTAGTTAATCAAATTCTGAGGAAATATTCGCTTGTGCTTCTCTCGCATTTTATTTTAAGTTTTATAAAAAACGTGCTGAAAAATATGTAATAAAATAAATAAGTAAAACTATTTTCAGAAAACCTATCAATCAGCTGGAAATATCTCAAATTATTTTATTTGCATATAATTACACCAAAAAATAGTGTTCTATAATGTTTAGTGAAGAGCTGAAAATAATATATGACGTATTTTTTCTTTTTTTTTTTTTTGGCATCTGTCCACTAGCCATACAGCCAACTGCTACCCTAAAAACCATTAATTCCAATTAATCTATATCGAAAATGAAAAAACAAATATTGAAGATCAGCAAAGGAGGAAAAACAGGGACACACGCTTCTCATCGTGGGGTCTATCAGGACATTTATTTTTTTAAACACAAACAAAATTAGAGGACCACTATAAATTGAAGGATGCAACAGAGGAAAAACAACAGAGGATACGAAGCTAACCTACTTAAACATTCACTCACAAAGTTCATTATAAAATATTCGTTTCTTCCAAAAAACCGATGGTACAATCAAAATTTTGTTTATTATGGTGGCTGAGGAGAGAACGTATATTAAAAGGAGCCTGAATATTATAATTAATAAAATTGTTATGTAGTCTGTCACTTGCTACTTTATATTTAGAACACTGGAAGAAAATATTATCCAGGTCACCTTTAATATTACAAATATCACAATTCTCTGAAGGCAGAACATTTACTTTATGCAAGTGTGCTGGATAACAGGCATGTCCAAATTTGAGGCGTATTATTGTTGTGATATATTTTCTTGGATATTCATAATTTTCTTGCCAAAACTTAGATGGTGTAACGGTTTGTTGTCGGGTAGCTGGTCTGGAGATTAATCAGGGTCCAGATTAGTTAATAACACAGCCCAATAAAAATATAAACAATTTATTTTTCTTCTTCAAACAGGAAATGTGTGGTAGTGTTACATAACACACAGGTACAGGTTATACAGGTCTGTATCTTTTACGGTTCTTAGGATAACATTTTCTATTATCTGAGAGAGAGAGAGAGAGAGAGAGAAGAGAGAGAGAGAGAGAGAGAGAGAGAGCGAGTGTAATGATGCGATGCGACGTTAGTTGCTGCTACTGGAGTGGCATCGGACGTCGGGCGAATATCGTCGACTCAAGAATTTTCCCAGCTCAACACGCTGAAGGAGGTCTCCAGGTCAGGCTCATCCGCTCTGGTTCTTTCAGCGAAACGGCGTCGGGGAATGACGGTCCCAGCTCACCACGCTGAAGGATTCCCTAGGTCAGATTACATTCGTTCCGTTGTGTTTGCGTCGGGAGATGCATAAAACTGTAATATGTCCAGCTCACCACGCTGAAGACAGATTGTCAGAGTTGTCCACACTGAATCTATTGATTTGGGGCCGGGCTTTTATATCTGAGAATCCTCGCTTACTGGTGACGTAGAGCTGAGTATAGATTGGTGTCGCGTGCAAATCCGTGTCTCTAGACGGGAGCTGGGTAGATTTGCGTGCCGTGTGCACATTGGTAGCGTGTGTAAATCGGGAAACTTTAGTAATGGAGAAGGAATTTAAAGAATGCTTCGTTACAATGGAAGGTCAGAATGAATATGCGTATATCTATTAGGATTGGAATGACAAAACTCCCGCCACAGCTCTGACCGTCTATTTCTAAATTTAGATTTTAAAATGTTGAACGAGTCAGATAAACAAATTTTTTGTTCTTATAGGAATCCCGAGATGAAGCTTTTCACTGTTTTCTTATGAAGATAAAACCGATAGAGAATCTGATAAAATTATGGAAGTATCTGCATCAGAAGAATAAATAAATTCGAGAGCATCGTATATAGCAATTGCTTCTGCTGTAAAAAAGGGGCACTGAGACGGCAATTTAATCATTTTTATAAAGTTATTGGTTGAAGGTATGTAGCATGCACAACCAGTACCCAAGAGAGACTTAAAAGCGTCTGAATATATCAACAAAGGATTATTCTACTTGTCCAAAATTGTATTTAAGATGTTTGTTCTAATATTTGGGTGATCACTGTATTGAGGTATAATTAATAACACTTTCTAAAGAAGACTGGAGTATTCAAAATTTGAAGTGTAATTATAGGGGAAGGATATCGCTGGAATCTCGAAAAGCTACACAAAGAGGCGGAGAATTTTTATTTATCCTGAATTTATTTGTTAAATCAGATGTATTAAGCACAGAAATATTATGTAAAAGTGGTTGATTGTTAATATTTCTTTTGTGAAGGGACTTTTCAGTCAGGTAATCTCATCTAAGTGAAAGAGGCAGGACCAAAGCTTCGCTATATAACTGGTGTTGATCTCATGGCTTCTAAACATATCCATAGTGCTGTATTTTGTAAGACATCTAAGCGTTTTAAAAGATTATTACATGCAGATCCATAAAGGGTACATCCATAGTCCAAAATTGATCTTATGTATGCTTTGTACAAAAGAAGAGCGGTTTGAACGTCCGCACTCCACCAGCTTTTAGTAGACATTTTAAGAGAATTTAAGCTTTTGGTGCAACGCTTTATCATATTCTCAATATAGAGGTTCCATTTGAGTTTTTTATCCACAATCACTCCTAAATATTTCGCATGTGTTTGAAAGGAAATAAATAATCCCCAAGATTAATGTCGTTAATATTAGGACAGTTGTGCCGGGAGAATACAACCACTGTAGACTTATTTGGTGCGATATCAAAACCGTTAAGAGAAAACCATTTTCCCAGTCTAATTACACAGGCCCACAAAAAAAAAGTTGTCTGCCCCGGGGTACTGACCATACCTATCCCTTGTATTTTGAGCCTCTGAACACGAATCTGACCTTAGTTTTTCTCCAGCACGTCAGGTTTTTTTTAACGGCAAATAAATATATAAATATTACGATTCAACAGACTTTTTTTGCTGTTAAAAAAACCAGACGGGTTAGGGAAAAACTAAGGTTATATTCGTGTTTAGCGGCTCAAAATACAAGGGATAGGTATGGTCAGTACCCACGCGCAGACCACTTTTTTTTTGGTGGCCACTGTGCCACACTCAATGTGCGTGTAACGCAAATAAATATATAAATATTACGATTCAACAGACTTTTTTGCTTAAAAAAAAACCTGACGTGCTGGGGAAAAATTAAGATCAGATTCGTGTTCAGCGGGTCAAAATACAAATAATAGGTATGGTCAGTACCCCGGCGCAGATCACTTTTTTTTGTGGGCCTGTGGTGTTGTATTTTTTATGTTCTGTATATACGCAAAAATCATCGGCATATTGCACTATGCTGAACTGGGCATCACTAATTTCGTATATATCATCTGTATGTAAATTAAAAAGAGTCGAGGCTCAAAACGGAACCCTGTGGAAGACCTGTGCTGTTATTCCGGGGGCCAATTAATCGGTTATTAAATTCACGGATAAAAACAGATCTATTGGTAAAGAGAGAGAGAAAAGAGTTTTGCCAAATTTATAGGAAATTTAAAATTATTTATTAGTTTACCTTCTAAGACATCCAGATCAATAGAATAGTATGTATCCTCTATATCTACAAACAAAGGAGCTAAATAATTATTACGAGAGAAGTCATTCTGAATATCCACCACCAGAGAAGATAAAGTATCGACTTTTTTAAAACCATATTGGTTAAATGTACAAGCATACGATATTTTATGTTATCGTGGCCAGGGGAGGTATTCAGATTGTTTTTAAGAGCAAATTCTAACTCCGAAAAATTAAATGGTTGTAACAAAGAATGGTTGGAATCAGATTGAGAAATGGTGTGTCTTGGGACCATTTTCAACGTAGGGGGAGATACTTTATTAAAGAATTCTTGTACCCAATCATTATTTATTGCTTTATTAGTATTTTCTGGAATTAATTGCAGTTTTTTGCTTGCTTCCATAAAGAAGATGATGGATTATTTTTGTTTAAATTTGACACCCAGTTTATCCAATTCTGTTTAGGTTTATTTTTAAAAAAATTTTAGTGCGAGCAGCAATTCGTTTGCAACTTAAAAAAATCTCCAGAGTAGGAGATTGTTTATAGTTATTAAGTGCAGTTTTTCTTTCTTGAACTGCATTATCACATTCAAAATCCCACCAGGGTGCCAGGGGGTCGATTTTTTATTTTAAAGAGTTTTAACTTGCAGATTGACAACTCAGCTGACCGATTAACACAATCCAATAGATAATTCCATTTTTCATTTAAATTGCAAAAAGCAGGAGGAGTGATAATGAACGAGTTGTATATATGAAGCGAGTACAGAGACCAATTAGCCCTTTTAACATTCCATTTGCTTTTTGGGAAAATTGTGTCATTTATTTGTTGACAAGAATCAAATTCTAAGAGAACTGGAAAATGATCTGAACCAAGAATGTTGGAAGTTACACTCCATTTTAATTTATTTGAGATGTCTGGAGACGAAAATGAAATATCAACTACAAACTTCTGTAAACCAGTCCTCTCCGTCAGGGTAGATTGACCATCGTTCAGACATGATAAGTTAAGATTAGAGAATATTATTTAGGTATTATGCAAATCAAAACTTACACACTTTTTATTTATTATGAAAATACCTACTTTCTGTATATTGTTGCCCTAATCTGGGCACGCTAATATACTAGTCAGGTAAATACTTTAAAACACTCATTATTGGAGAATCAATCAAAACAACTACTCTTCTAGCTAATACTGACGAAGTATTGAATTACATGATAGGATTCTTAGCATTTTAAAGGAAAAAAATATATTGAAAATACTTAAATCATTTATTCAAATTTAATCATTCACACTTTTTTATTTAATATGAAATTATCTACTTTCTGTATATTGGTGCCTTAATCGGGTCACGCTAATATACTACTTAGGAAAACACTTTAAAACACTCATTATTGGAAGACCAATCAAAACAACTCCAATAATGAGTGTTTTAAAGTGTTTTCCTAAGTAGTATATTAGCGTGACCCGATTAAGGCACCAATATACAGAAAGTAGATAATTTCATATTAAATAAAAAAGTGTGAATGATTAAATTTGAATAAATGATTTAAGTATTTTCAATATATTTTTTTCCTTTAAAATGCTAAGAATCCTATCATGTAATTCAATACTTCGTCAGTATTAGCTAGAAGAGTAGTTGTTTTGATTGATTCTCCAATAATGAGTGTTTTAAAGTATTTACCTGACTAGTATATTAGCGTGCCCAGATTAGGGCAACAATATACAGAAAGTAGGTATTTTCATAATAAATAAAAAGTGTGTAAGTTTTGATTTGCATAATACCTAAATAATATTCTCTAATCATGATAAAAGCAAATAAATAAAAATAATTAATTATGATAAGTTAAGGTCATCTGCAGCATTTATTATTTGAACACCAATTCATTCATTTTTAGATGAACCCAATAAATTGTTGTGTGCATTAAAATCGCCCCGTATGATAAGAGGTGCCGACACTTGCCCAAAAATACGATATCAGTCATTGTTGTTAGTGCTTATATTAGGTGGTCTATAAATCGATAAACATGATAATTCAAGATTATTAATGAACACTGTTACTCCACATACCATATGACGTATTAGAACTGAAAATATGTCATTAGAACATTAATGATTTCTAATCTCTGCAGTTTTTTTTATAGTATAATAATAGTCTGAGAGCTAGTGAATCTTTTTGGTACTAATTTTTCCAGTCAGAGGACATCGATGGGATCATTCAGTTAGTTATTCTAAGTAAAAAATCGTATATTATGTATAGTCGTTTTCTGACGTGGAGTCAGAAAATGCTTTGAAAAATATAAATGCGTTCCACTTTTTTTTTTACAGTAATGAAGTTGATTCTACTAACAAGTCGTACACTAAAATCCAGTAAAAAGAACAGTCTGGCTGATCTGTAGGCATACCAAATATGTCTGATGTGTGAAAAACTGAATAATATTAAAAAAATAATTGCAATTATTTTGGTAGCCCTAAAAATTTGTCAGATGACAGTTTGTATTATGACAATAGCTCAAAATACAATCTGGCTATAATGCGAGATCACCAAAGCCTTGCCAGACTCGTCAGATGCGCTAAATTTGGTACGTTCGATTATACGACGATTGGTGTTGTACCTTTTCATATATGTTTTTTTTATAATTTATTGCATTAAAAAGCAAGTGCATACTGTGCAGCTTGAAAAATATTTAATTTAGGAAGTCATTAATTTTAATGAAGGTAATGAAGGTGAATTAATTTTAAGGAAGGAAGTTTTTATTTAATATCTATATTTCGAGAAATACGCAAATACGTCTACAAAATCAAATTCATTGTGATTCTATAGTATAAGCCTATCTAAACCAAATATAGTGTATATATCTTAAGTATTTAGATAAATAATAGCTACTTATATTATAAGTGCCATATGACGTATTTTATAGCACACGTCTGAAATTTACAGAACGAAACGAAGGTGAGTTCTATAAACAGACGAGTGTTATGAAATACCTTATATGGCACTTATACAAAATATTATCTACTCTCGACTTATTAATTTTTTTATACATAAAAAACTACTAATTAATCAATATCATTTATTGTCAACATACAATATCTACAAGTAATAAATAATCAACACTACTGATTGTAAATATTAATCACACAATTTTGACAATCTATGAGATTAACTCCAGATTGGGAAGACGTTGCCTTTGTATCAACAGTGGTACAAACAGCCAATTTATTTTGTGTTGCTGATGAAGTACTCTCACCTAATATTTTAATTGCAGTTTTCTTTTTATTTTCTTCGGAGGTTTCAATGTACCCTTCTGCAATTGCATTACTTTTCCATCCTCCATGCCTTTTTACCGTTAAAAGATCGGCTCCAGCATTTGCTAGTCAGTGTACTGTCTAGGGTTGGATAGTTTAAAAAAATTGGCAATTCTATAGAGTACTGCCCAAATTGTATTTATACCAATCGGTATATTAACACATTTATTATTTATATATGTAACGAAAAAAGATTAGGTATGTGTACAATTTGGAGGTCTCATTTCAGCAAACTTTTTAACAGTATCCATCATATCAACACCTTTTATGTCTCCTGGAGTTATAAAAAATTCAATTTTTGTTTTGTATTTCTAACTCGGACTTTGAAGCAACTTTCTTCATTTATAACATCATCTTTTAATAAGTTTGTCAATTCCGCTCTTCTACAGGCACCGGCCACTCCAAAAATCAGTAAAACCTTAAAAAATATTTTGTTGAAAAAATAAAAAAAATATTGAAAAAAAAATCACCATTACATCCAAATATATTTCATTGTCGGCTGTTTGTAGAAATGTTATATGTTTCTTGGTTAAAATTTTAGATTTTTTCGGCTTATAGCCCTCCGATTTTCTTTTAAGCATGGCAAATAAATTAGCACATTTTTTTATTTCTACTTTTTTTCTTATTGATAGTTCTAGTTTTAACATTGAATAATAACTCCATAATGAAGTAAATTTACGATCCTTACTTAGTTCATTAAAATATGCTAGTAGAACTTTTTCACCAGCTATGTCCTTAATTTTCTTTTCATGGCATCATTTCTCATATCTCTCAAATACTAAGGCATACTGTACGCGAGACTTCTGTGGAACAAGGCCTAGAATTTCTTCAGATGTACTTTCGCCGATATCTGCAAGCAAGTCTTTATCAAAAAAATTCATTTTTATAGAATTTATTTTGATTTCAACATTTTCAATATGTTTTTGGTAATAACTAAGTTAATTACAATAACTTTTGTCAGTGTTGGAGAATAAAATAATCACCGATTTTATTACTTTTTTTTACAATATAAGTTAAATATAAAGTTTCGGCACAACTACTAACTCTTTTTTGGAGAATATTGGGATGGTTTTTTGCCTCACATAATTTTTCTAAAGCGATGAAATGGGTCTTGGTACTTGAAAAAATAATATGTCCTTTTTTATTTTTTTAAATTATGATACGTTGAGCCTAAATGTTTTTTAATTATCAGTAGAGGGTCCTTAAAAAAAGTAAAATATCTTTAAGCGATAGTAGGAAAGCCAAATGTAGGGCTTTCCAAATGACAAAGTTATAGAGCAAACCGTCTTGTGCATAAATGAGGCAAAAAACGGTTTTGCCAAAATGTCGCTCAAAAGCGAAGTGGTGTCATTTTCTCTTTATGGAACCTGCATAGCGACCAGTAAGTCGTGAGACTGACCGGAAGTTACCTAACTTAAGTATTAGTCGAACGCACTTTTGAATTCCGTTCTTGTGAATGATATAATCACATACGAGAACCTTAAAGCTAATGACAAGCGAACCAAAATTTTTTAAGTAAATATTTTTATGTTATTTTCAGTCAGCCATAATAACTTAAATGCTTGCATTGAATTCTGGGGAAGTTGCATGAATCTTTTCTACCAAATCGATTGTTAGCGCATGCTCTTTTATGGTAAAATTTACTTAATTGGGGAGACGATTCTTTCAAATTATATAATTTGTTGGATAGGATATTGCACAATTTCATTGTACTTATTTTAAACCTATTAAATAAATAGTATTCTTTGAACATTATTATTATTATTTGAACATTATTATTGGGCCTTCAAATTTTTTCTGACTCATGCTTCAATTAAAGCTTCGGCAGTTATCCATCGTCTAAATCTTTCAAATTATATGTTAAGCTTTTATCCTTATAACAGGCCTTAATGACGTTGTAAAAGGTCAAGAATGATTTCCGAATTATTTATTCGTTTAGTGACAACTTGACACTTTTGAAATCATATGGAGACGTTAATAAAGGATCAAACACTCATAGGAAATACATATGGAATCAATGTGACTGAAAAATAAATTTCATAAATTTACATTAAAAATAATCGTATAACTTTGTCGTTAATATATTCATATTTGTTAGGTGTAATTGCTAATTTATATTGAAGCCAAACCATTAAACATAAATATTATAATAAAATACGGCAAGAAAGAAGAGGATATCAGGGAATCTTTGACTTGACTATAAATCATATCTGTTTAATACGACTGTGACATGTAAATGCTGTATTGTTATTATATAAGTTTATGGTAATACATGGAATTACATGCGATATACAATCGAAACAGCATTCAAAGAGACCATTTGTCATTAGAGAATTTTAAAAAATGTATGCTACATTATTTGTGTAATCGATTTAGAAAGTTCATTATTAATAGTAGCTAATATTTCAAACCATAAATAATTATATAAAATATGATAATTCTAATTAACTGTACGTGTGTAAGATGGTAGCTATACTATTGTTATCTGGCGAAAAGACGTTTTTTTATGTTTAATAATTGTTTAATAATGTAAATCGCAAATCATTAATCATGGAATAGTTTGATTATGCTGTGAATAAAATTGTCGTTAGCTTGTAAAAATTGTCTGAGATACACTTATTATGGTATTGTAAAAAAGGCGCCTATTACCTAAATGATTGATATAACAATTTATAACATTTACATAGTAGATGTGTCCTGTTATTTTGTCCTGCTCTGGAATCACAAATTCTATTATTAGCTTACCTACATTCTTCGTATAACTGATGTGTAATATAGAAACATTTTCTTGATTACTCATCATAAACCAGTTTTAATCAACCTATTTCCGATATAGTTTATAACGTCGTTATTTTCTGAAAGGAAATTATTTTTTAAAAGTTCTCAAGAAGAGAAAAAATATAGCCTGTCTATAAAAAATTATATTTTAAAAGTAAAATTCGTAAATCAAATAATGGACTTTTGAAATAAAGAATAACTATTTAACAATAACAAAATTTATTGGAAATAAATCGGTAGAGCATTGAGATATACAGCATGTGGACAAATACAAATGTGCTAACGATAATAATATTCTACAAACAAATATTAGATAAAAGTTATACACAGAGAGACATATATAAATATAACATAATAACAAAATATAAAAACATAAGAAATGGGAGATTGGCCAATTTCGAATGTAATAATATAAAGGTACCTATAAACAAATAACAAGATAAAGAGAACAAAAAATTACAAAAATTATAAATCAAAAGCAGTATAACAGACTTAACTAAAAAGTACAAAATGTTGTGTTTATACTGAGTCTATATGTCACATAGTTTCTTTAAAGGCAAATTAAGAGGAGTTTTAAACAATTAAAACGTAGCACTCGCGAAAGCAATTCTGTCTGTTGATTTACACGGAAAATAGAGAGATAAAAGGTAGAACTCGCCTAAAGTTTAGGGTGATGCAATTAATGTAACAAGGACGCACTGCACTAGCGATCAACCAACGGAAAATACTGGCTCAATTCTCCCTCGGTTGTAAGAATCATTGACGACGAAGTGGAAGATAATAATTATTGTTCGTGTACTTACAAAATCTGCTGGACCTTAAGGTATACACTATTAGAAGGACTGCAGCGCACAGTTATAGATTAGTAGCAGTTGTATGCACAATTAAAGGCATAATTTAGGTATAATGAACACTTACACTAGAATGTTCTTTTAAAATTTAACCACTCATAAAGTAAACATAATACTTTATCAGATTTTTATTAAGTATGCACGTATTTACGAGACAAATGGTATTGTTAATATCTTGTTTCAACTATTTGGTAAAATTCACCATTGTTCTTTTTAAACAACACACACTTTTTTAACCAGGATTCTGACCAAAAGTGATCTACATCACACTCATTTACGATTTTATACGCGCGCCTAGCTCAAAAAAGCAAAATCTTAATGAATTTAAGAACTTTGAGGATTGTCTGAGCATCGTTGCCCCAAGATATGAGCAAATTATTTGCACAGGAGACTTGAATGTTGACTTTTTAGATCAGAATACTGACTCTTTTAACAAGTTGTATGATATTGTTGATAGCTATAATGTTTCACAAGTAGTAACATCACCGACTAGAATTGGATTAACCAGTTCTACTATATTGGATTTAGTTCTATGTTTTACCAATATAAAAATTAAATCTTGTGATGTATCCGATGTGAATATATCAGACCATAGTCTGGTATCGGTATGTATTAAGAATAATGTAAATAAAAAAATAAAACCTATATTTTAGCTACCGTGACTTCAAACACTTTAATAGTGAAGAGTTCAGAGCAGACCTGAATAGTAGTAACTTCCATCAAATAGTGTATGTTCATGATATTGATGAAAAAATTAAAATATTCAATCAGTTAATTTTAAAACTATTTGATACACATGCTCCCCTGAAAATCGCTAGAATCACAAAAAAGCCTACGCCGTGGTTAACTGACAACTTAAAAATGCTCATGAAAATTAGAAACAAAGCACATACGAGATATAAAACAACAGGTCTGCCACAACACTGGCAATATTATAAAGATCTGCGTAATTACACCAAACATGCCATAAATCGTGAAAAAAAAGCATACCTCCAATATAGAATAAACACTAGTAATTATAAAAGTCTATGGAAAGATTTAAAAACTATGAATATTTATAGTAAGTGTTAAAATAGAGGCATTCCAGACGACCTTACCGATCCAAATAAGTTAAATGACTACTTTATATCATCTTCACTTTCAGGAAATATTCCTGACAGAGATACTTATGGATTTTATAGGAATAATATTACAGAAAATACTTCAGAATTTAATTTTTCACTGACAAGTAACGAAGAAATAAGTAAATACATAGGCGAAATTAAGACTAAAGCCATAGGAGCTGACAAAATAAATATCACTATGTTGTCTTTGTGTCGTCCAAATTTAATACCATAATAAATGAATGTTTATTACGTAGTTACTTTCCCAAATGCTGGAAACATGCTTTGGTGATTCCGTTCCCCAAGGTGGATAATCCGGGTGAAACGAAGGATTTACGAAATATTTCGATATTTCCAGCGATATCTAAGCTTATGGAAAAGGTTTTAAATTGTCAAATTAGGTCTCATTTAACCGATTTTGATATAATACCTGAAAAACAGTCGGGTTTCCGGTCGGGTCATAGTTGTGTGACTGCGCTGCTCGGGGTAGTGGATGATGTCCTATTGGCGGCAGATAATAACTACCTTGTTTTATTAGATTACTCGAAAGTTTTCGATAGGATAAACCACCCTCTGATGTTGGCAATGTTACACTACTATGGTTTTGGTCCCGATGCTGAAGCCTTGCTGAACTATTACCTTAGGGAAGTCAGCAACAAGTTATTGTAAATAACAAAACTTCCGAATTAAGCAATGTTTCCAGTGGTGTGCCTCAAGGCTCGATCTTAGGACCACTTATGTTTATTATCTACACCACTAATCTAAAAAAAATCGTTAACTCAGTGTGGATCGCACTTCTACGCAAATTTACTTGTCGTTTCCTAAGTACAATATAGCTAATGCTGTAGACATCTTAAATGCTGATCTAAACTCACTTATCAAGACCTCAGAAAATCATTATTTAACCGTAAATTCTTCAAAAAGCTCAGTTGTACTCTTTGGAAGGAAGAAACAAGTCAAGACATATTAAAAGTAATTGTTGGTGATGAAGAGCTAACATTTTCACAGGTGGTAAGTAATTTACGACTTAATATTGACACATCACTGAGATTTACAAATCATGTGAACCTTTCAATAAAAAACGCATACAGTAATCTTAAATTAATATTTTTCTATAATTCACTACTTAATAAAAAAAACAAAGGTAATGCTATGTGACATCCTGGTTTTATCCCATTTTAATTATGGAGATGTAGTCTACAATCCATGTTTAACAAAATATGATAGCTTCCGTATTCAACGTATCCAAAACGCATGTGTTAGACTTATTTGTTGCATAAAAAAGTATGAATCTATTTCCCCTTTAATTAAAGAACTGGGCTGGTTAAAAATGAAAGAACGGCGTCTACTCAGTAGTTGCATTACATTTTACAAAATAATTACTCTTAAAACGCCGCGGTATCTATATAATAAATTAAAATTTGGGCACGATATCCGTCAGTAGAATACCCGTGCATCTAACAACTCTCCTTGAAAGATTGTTTTCATATAATATATTTAAGATATATAATAGCATTCCTCAACATATTAAGGCAATATAGAAAATAACAACATTTAAACAAAAATTAAAAACAGAAATGATCAACAATAATTTCCCATGAATCAATAACTTTATACATGTTTATATGCAATTTATATAATTATATATTGTTATATTATTATATGTATGCATGTGTATATGTGTATGTATATATATATATATATATATATATATATATATATATATATATATATATATATATATATATATATATATATATATATATATATATATATATATATATATATATATATATATATATATATATATATATATATGTATATATATATATATTATTTTCTTTTTCTTCGGTTAAGTGGAAGAGCGCGTATTATCGCGAACTTCGCCGAATTACATGATATGTAAACATTTTGTATTTTCATGTAAATAAAAAGACATTTATTTTTGTTATTATTATTATTAATATTTTCGGGGGTCTGTAACCAAGGGCAACGCAGGCATTTTGTCATATCTGTACTTGCCATTGGAGGAATAGTTTCCGCGTGGCTATTTTACCCGCTCATTTTCTGGAACTTCTAGAAGGCTAACTCGGCGTTGAAATTTGTTTTACAGAACTAACAAAATAGGTAATTTTTATAATAAAGATATAAGATAATGTAATTTAACGGATTTTAATAGTATTGGTAATACTTCAAAAGTTGACCGTTACAACTTTTTCCATTTTAGTTCAGGCCCCAGACTAAAGTTCAATGTCCAATAGCAGGTCGTCGAGATAAGATTGGTGGAAAGATAGAAAATGATCCCCACATCAAGAATATCTTGATTGCTTTTAAAAAAATGTCAGGTTTTCAAAAAAATTAACATGTTCATAATTTTGTGTTTTCTGGCTTTCGATCCAGTTTGGTAGATAGTGCGCTAGAAGTTAAGACTTCGACTTCCCGCGGTTATTTGAAAATCTAAAAATTCCGTGTATTAGTGACAAGCGATTTTTTGTTTAAAATTTGTATCAAAATAGACAATACCGAGAGTAATTCCCAACGTTTAAAAAAGTTTTTTGGTCAGGTTTAACAACCTGACGGCCGTTTGTAGAATGCCTAAAATCTTCTCGTAAATGTAAATTTTACGGAAATACAGCTTTTTCATATTGTAATTTTTGTACATTCATTGCAAAAACTGAAAAATTGCCTCTATCCGTCGATAGAGGCAATTTTCAGTTTTTGCAATGAATGTACAAAAATTACAGAGGGAAATGCCGAGATCACAATTTTTAACTTGAGGGCTGTGTTTGGACTATTTAGGAGGTAAACATACCAAAAGTCCACGAACGTAGGGTTTGGGGGCACGAAGAGTCCCGGTTTTTGGTTTTTCGCTCATGTCTCGAAAAAGGGTTAGGCCTAATCAAAAAGTGGCTATATGCAAAATTAAAGCTGACTAAATTTTCTACAGTAATGTTTCTATTAATATTTTTCGTCTCTGTTATGGTTCAGTAATGAATTATTTCTTTTGACTGTATTCTAACTTTATTATAAATTGAAGACAAAATTTAATAATCATCGTAGAAAAAAATTTCTTGTACAGATATCCGTTTCACAGCAGACTGAACTCAAATATCGAATAAAAAATGTCTTTGCTCTGTAAGTGTGTGTGCGTGTATATCGTTTCTTGCAAACACGACAACTTTTGTTACAATTTGGAGTATATTTAAAACAGCATATTACAATAATCCTTATTGAAATTGGACCATATCTGTAATACATGGTGATAACCAGAGGCCTACAAACTCTTACGTAAAATAGGTTTTATTTTAATCTCAGAGCAAAATGTTATACGGTTTTTGATTAGGCATACAAAAATATGACGATGTATAAGATTTATAAACCGCAATATACCGGGTGTATGTTAGGCAAACCAACTTTATTTAAATTAGATGATATATCAATATTATTCTTAAATATGGAACATAGTATTTTTAATAAGATTGTTATGAAGTGAGAGTTTGTAGGCCTGTGGTTATCACCATGTATTACAGATGTGGCCCAATTTAAATAGGGATTATTGTAATATGCTGTTTCACATATGTTCCAAACTGTAATTAAATATTTTAAGTCTAACAGAAGTTATTGTGTTTACAAGAAACGGTATACACGCACATATACATATACACGCACACACACACTTACAGACGCAAAGACATTTTTTATTCGATATTTGAGTTCAGTCTGCTGTGAAACGAATATCGGTACAACAAATTTTTTTCCACTCATTTTTTTTTCAATTTATAATAAAGTTGGAATACAGTTAAAAGATATACAATCCATTACTGAACCATAACATATACGACAAAAATTAATACATGAAAATTCGAAAAATGAGCGCGGTTCATATATATTATTACAAAAAAATATGAAACCTATATAGTTATACCATTTTTAAAGGTTCAGTATAATTTTTAAACTGGAAATGTGAGAAAATTTTCCGGAGCATTTTTTCCACAATTTTCATTTGTTAATGATAAAAGTGGGAGAATTGCTTCAAAGGGTTGAAATAAGTTTATATAGTTACAAGTATAACACTTATTTCATTTAAAGTATAAATAATGTAACCATAATTTTATATTATAGTAAAGACTCATCAAATGAATTTGTTTTGTCAACTTCCAAAGTTTCATTTGTTCCGTTAGTATATATTAAATTTTCCGCAGGATTACGATTAGTACAATCTAGACCATTACATTTTTTACAAGCTGAGGTGTAATGAAATCCAGCATTGCGACAACCACACCTTGCTTGGCAACCTTTTTATCGTCCGCAGATCATTTTTAAAATAATTTCTGGCGCTGGTGGTTTAGTTACTGGAATAGGCATTAAAAATTTTTTCATAGTCCATCCATAATGTCATGGGTTTAAATCATTCTCATACCATAATTGGATTTGATAATTATATGTTCCGTTGCAGCATCTTCTGTGCATGGTAGGTTTAATAAAATATTTTTAATGTGCAAAAAATGTGGTACATTATTTATCGTGAAAAACTGCCTGCAACTCGGAAAATTAGTAAGTTACAAAAAAATTCTAAGAGACAAAAAATGTTTAGAAGGCCTCAGTGCCTTAAATTACATATTTTTAAAGCGCTACAATTTCAAAGAAAGGGGTAGTTTTTCATGTTTTTCCGAAAAAATTCGGTGAAAACGCACTTTACAGAAAAGTTGCAAATAAAAAAAGTCTTGTATTTCGATGATATTATTCACCTGAATTTTTTCAGATTTCTTTTCTACTTTTACATTTCCCCTTCCCCACATTTAGGAATTTTCGAGTGGCCATATCTCGAAAAAATATGCATTTTTCGAATAAAATCACAAGAGTGGGCCAGAAAAGGTAAACGTATTGTTTTTTTTTTAATTTTTGACCTATAAGTTACGGAACCTGTGATAACAGAGGTGTTTTCTACCCCTTCCGATAATTTCCTACTCTAATGTTTTTTTCAACTTTTTTATTAACGTCATTACAAACACATTGCACAAGGTTTTATCAAAATCCATTCACTATCACTCAAATTAGAGATTTTGGTCATTTTAGCGCTCCGTTGGCTGTTATATCATTTAGGTGTTGTCGAACCAATATGTTACTTTGTATAAAAAATGACATTTACTAATTTAATGTCCTACAAGTCTGTTATTTTACAATAACCACCCTATTTTGAGATACATTAAATGAAAAATAACGCTCTAGGGCGTTATGAATATCTATAACGCCCTAGGGCATTATAAAATTATAATACAACCCAAAACAAGCAAATTATGATAGCGTTATTGACAAACAAAATGCGTTGCTATGCAACGGCGGCGTTTACAACCAATTTTGATTTTTACTCTCTTTTAAATCAAATCGTTCTGAACATAATAGATGTCAAATTAATAAATCGAAATGTCAAAAAAAAATTCGAATTAAATAACAGACTTGCAGGACATTAAACGTTGAAGACACCACGGGTGTTATAGGATAATGACGCCCTCGGTCGACGTACACTCCCTCGGGCCAGAGGCCCTCGGGATTGTACACTGCCGACCTCGGTGCGTTATTATCCTTATAACACCCTTGATACCTTAATAACTATAATGATATGCCCTCAAAAATAATATTAATTTATTATATAATTAATAATTTATATATGATTAATATTTTTCTGATAAGACCCAAATTATTCAGTGTTATGCTAATAACATTGCATTATGCTTTACAATAATTTCATCATATTATCATTCATATTATTTATGACATTTAAATGATATTTTAAACTATACTATATGACTATAAAATTTCTTTGCTTTATCTGTATTTTCTTGGACCAGGAAAAAGAAATGTTGCTAGTACAAACTAAGTAACTCAACTGAAGTTAATTTTGCTGCCATAATAAGCTAATGATTATCTTTATAGTTTCTATTGGTTTCTCCATACGTAATAATAATAATATGAAAAGTTCAATAGAATTCATTACATGTTCTTTAATGATTATTTTATAAAACTTTTAATAGAAATAATAAACTCTGAAAATAATACAATATATTTTCGAACACTTAGTATTATGTTTTAGTGCTAGTTTGTTACGTAATATAGTAATATACATATATTTTTAAATATAAGTTAACGTTAGAACAAACACTTAATAAAATTCATTTTGGATTAATACTCTGAATAAACTTCTAAATCTCTTTGTAAGTAGTAAACTACATCAGGCTCCACCCGTTAAGGAATGGTTAGCGCCACGCCGGTACTGTTGAGAGTTCACTGAATTTCAGAATAAGCGACTCGACCTTTCGCAAGAAAACGCACTTGAAACATCACTTCAGATAATAAGAATTTTTATTATTCAAAAAACTCTAAGTACATACTGCAATGAACATGGTATTGGAGCATTTTGGTAACTTTTTCGCCTTTTCCGAGTACAATTTGACCACCAAAGTACACCACAGGTATGAGGGCATCACGTCCGCGTTAGTCCGTCTGTCGCCAGTGCAGGTAAATAAGAAGAGAAGAGAGATCGGTCAACAATGCGATGTGTCGGCTGTCGTGGTGATATCAAAGTCCATCATCGGATCACGGTGGCGTACCGAATCAGGAATATATCGTTTAATTGGTGCGTGCAGACTCGCGAGCGAATGTATATGGAAAGCAGCACCCATTGCGACAATCTCAGATACGACTAATTAGTCCCATTAGCAGCTAAGGACATGATTTCATGGAACCATTGCAACGGTGGCACGTCCAATCACTGTCCGCGCTTTTGCAAACTATTTTCAACAATTACTTGGGTTTTCTTGAAATGTAGTTATTACATCTAAGGCAACAACTGGCTCTTTGTTTAATTGCTCTTCTCTCGGTTTGTGTTATCTAATAATGAACGTTCGAGCTACCGCTTGATGTGTATTTTACAATGCGACAAGTTTTCTATCGTCGGAAACATGGTATTTCTGCTCGTCGGCTTGTTAGAATCAACCATTTTTGATGTAGAAAGACACCTTCGATAGACTTATTTATGGAAACGGCGATAAATCTACTTTTAAATGAACAGGGCGACCAAAAAAGATAGACATGAAAGGATATAATTGAATGTTGCAAGATATTTTGGCTTAATTGCTATACCTATTTTAAATAATGTTTGTAATGTTCACCTTAATCTTGTCAGGTATTTATCTAGTTGTAATTAGAATTAATGGAATCATTAGAATGAGTATTTCACATTCTCGTGTAATTCTCAAATAAATGTAGAATAAATTACTATGGTAGAGCCAGTTTGCAAAATATTAAGAGAAACAGAGGCAGGATTTCAGCAATTTCATTTAGGGATCAAAATTAGACGCCAAAAACCTTATTTCTTTGTTTTAATTATCCTATTACAGTGGTGTATAAAAAAGAGAAGCGCATCGTGAATGTCAAGTCCGAGGAAATATTTTTGATTTCTCAAATAAATATATATATAATAGTATAATATAATAGTATTTTTTGTAACGCCATATCCTAAAATGACATTTATTTGACAGATTCAATGAATAAAAGCAATGTCATTATTGACAAGTGTAAAATAAAGAAAAAAGTATGAAATAATAGTGTATTATACAACGATGCTATAACGAATACTGTTATTTCCGAGTATGATTACAAGTACGAGCGAGCGAGGCAAACAAGAGTTGTAATCATCCAAGGGAATACAGTATTCATTATAGCGAGTATACTATACCTTATATACGACTAATTTTTGGAAATAAAAAATGATAGAATTTTTTTTACTTTGCAGTAAAATGTATATTAATGTGGCTACAATTGCTATAATTGATAAATTGTACAGATGATGGAATGTTAATGGGTAGGCCGTTATGTGTCAAAAGAACGGCTTGTCAAATGAAATTTAAATGTCAACGTTTTACAAAAAGAAATAATGATCCATTATTCCCTCATCATTAATTCCTGCGGGAATAATATATGGCATTACATAGCTAAATTGACACATATAAAACATATATTATGTATTAATCGTAGATAAAGAAATTTTATTTCACAATGTGAAATAAAACTTCACACTGTGAAATAAAATTTTTTATTTCACTCTTTTTTCTTTATTTCACACTTGTCAATAATAACTTTGTTTTGATTCATTGAAACTGTCAAATAAATGTCATTTTATCACATGGCGTTACAAAAAATACTATTATATAACAAGTGGCTAAAATGGTGTCTTTTTTACATGTGGGGCATTTATAGTACGAACCGAAGGCGAGTGCTATAAACCACATGACTAGAAAAAAACGCATTTTAGTTTCGAGTTATAAACAAAATTTTTTGTATCGCCATTCGAAATTAGAAAACAATATAATTTTGTAAAAATATATTAAATTCTATTGCTGTTTCCATAGAAACCAATAAGTTTTATTTCACACTGCGAAATAAAATTTCTTTATTTCAGTCTTTTCTCTTTATTTTACACTTGTCAATAATGACATTGTTTTGATTCATTGAAACTGTCAAATAAATGTCATTTTAGGATATGGCGTTACAAAAAATACTATTATATAACAAGTGGCTAAAATGGTGTCTTTCTTACATGTGAGGCATTTATAGTACGAGCCGAGGGCGAGTGCTATAAACGACACGAGTAAAAAAAAAACACATTTTAGTTTCGATTTATATACAAAAATTTTTTGTATCCCCATTCGAAATTAGAAAACAATATGATTTTGTAAAAATAGACTAAATTCTATTGCTGTTTCTATAGAAACCAACAAGTTTTATTTCACACTGTGAAATAAAACTTCTTTATTTCACTCGTTTTTCTTTATTTTACACTTGTCAATAATGAGATTGTTTTGATTCATTGAAACTGTCAAATAAATATCATTTTAGGATATGGCGTTACAAAAAACTATTTGCTATATCTTTAAAACTATCAAAATGCAGCTTCTATACTAAAAGAGGCAATCTCATGAATATTGTTAAGATTTTTTTAATTTAGAAAACACCTAGAAGACTACCTTAAAATTGATTTTTACAACCTTTATAAGTCAATCCCAATAAACAATTTAACAGACATTTGGTTTTCAGGAGATTTTAAAAAAATCTTGTCAGGGTTATAAAATACTCTATTGCTTTATTGATGTTGTAATTAAGATCTCCTAAGTTTAATTTACTCTTGTAAGGTAAGTTTTAAAGCGTTCTGTAAAACCGAATTATAATTTGCTAATTTGCCGCTAAGATTATTTGTATTTGTAATGGGTTTATCATATCTATATAAAACTCTCCATAAATCTAAATGGTTTTATTATCTTCAATTAAGATTTAAAAAGGCTTTAAATTATTCTTTTTGGTTTAACGAGTATGCAGAAAATACATTTCAAGTTATTTTTAAAACTAGACATTTTCAATGCCTATTAGTACTTAGTAAGCCATTACAAAACTAGTCTCTTAAAACATCCTTGACAAATGTTGTGATGAAACCGTTATGAAGAAGAATAAAACTATAAATCTAAAAATCAAATCTTAACTCCAAAAAACACTTTCTAAGAACTCTCAATTCATGACAACAAATGTGTTAGAAGCGTTTCACGGCTTGTAATTATGTCTTTTCTGTAAATGTGGACGAAAATATAAAAGAGTACGTTAAAAGAACTACTAAGAAGTAGAGAGCTGCGCGATGCTGCTGTTTTGATGCATTTGTTTATTTGAAAAAAAAAAATCTCTAGTTTTTCTGAACGTATATTTCTTTATGTGATGAGAGTGAAACAGGCAACCTTATGAGTTTCAAAATAAAAAACATTTGCTACTAGACGAAGAACACGAAATGAAAAGAATTTCACTTAATCTTTTTTAAACGCCATTTGTGATTAATATGTGAAATGGAAAGGTTAAATTGTTGTTTTTGTTAATATAACTGTGTGATATTACTTTACAATTAAACATTCTTAGGATCTCTAAGCATCAAATAAAAACATCCATAGAAAATATGTTACAAAAACGTGTTAGTTTTTATTGTTTTATTGTTTTGCTATTATTTAACAAAATTTCAAATTCGTTTCTTTTGATCTACACAATTTTTCAGAAATTCAAATTATCCGCCAAAAAACTCGCCCAATTTAGTTTTTAATTTGACACCTTTTGGGTTTGTAGAGTATTTTGGGCTGTACAGACCTTTTAACTAAAAGTGCGAAATGAATATGAGTCACTGCAGCACTGGAGCTATGAAAATCATTAGTAGGAGACGAAAATTTGTAGGTTAAGCTTAAAGTTTTCAGGCGGATTTGTTTTGACGGCGGCTTTCTTAAATTGCAAAGGTTTTGTTACGATTTTAGTATAACCTTATGAAGCCCATGTGATCTTCGCCAAGTGTATTTGCCCTTGTGTAAGGATGGAATTATTTGTGATAATCTGCAAAAAGACTAAATAGACTTCATCTAGAGTACAATGTTCTAGGCCATTACCATTGCTAGAATGTATAGTTTAATGAGAGAACTGCAAATAACAATTGGATTTTACTTAATTGGGGGCCATATTTTTCTTGTTATAAAAGTAGTCAATTTTACAATCGTAATTATTAACAATTTTTAATTTTTCTTTGGCAAATTAAAATACAACCACAAAAGCTGATTGAAAATGACCCTAGGAACCGATAAGAAGTCTATTTCTTTATGTGCTGATTAACGCGTCTACGCAAATTTTGTCTAATTTTTTATGAATAGCAAGTAATCATCATTATTTCGGGGACGCGCTTGTTTTTGCGCCCATTTTTTTTGTAGGTTTAGCAATAAACTGTCATTGGTTTCAAACTTTTTGTCATAACTGATGTCTGTTTGGCTTTTTTAAATCGGTTTTATATAGAAAGATAAGGTATATACTGTGTACCACTCTACTTTTATAAGTTTCAAATTCATTCAGAGCTTTTCAGTCTTGATATCGACTTATAAGTGTTTCAAACAACACCTTGAAGGTGGTCTTCTATGTGTGTTTTATAGAAATGCAGGAAGATCATAAAAAGTCCATCTGACCTTAAAATAGGTTTTGATAAAGGTTTTAAAAAGACCCAGACAAGGTTCTTAACAGTGGCACTATGTCACTCTAAGGAGTTTTATGAGAGAATTTGAAAAAAGTCTACCTTCATAAGAATGGGCCTTTTTAGTCTAGAAGCTGCTTTACGATGGTATTATGATGTTGTTACAGCAAAATTGATTTGTCAAAACCATAAATAAATGGTAAATAGCAACTTTGTAGATATTTAAAGAACCAAAATTATTTATTGGGCGTATCAGGAGTGAGAAGCTCTAAGAATATCTACTAAGGAATCTAAATAATTTTATAATCACATTTATTTCTTCTACATTGATTTAAGCAAACGTTATTATGTGAAGATAAAATGTACTTGGTGATATGTAAAACCAGAAAAGACATCTTATAACAAAAAAATTTAAACCAATGTCAGTATATTGTTAAAACTGCAAGGAATAGACCCAAGAAACAAGTGCGCCTCGGAAATAATAATGATTTCTTAATATCCATACAATATTAAACAAAATTTGTGTATAATTAGCAAATAAAAAAAAATAGACTGCCTGTTGGTTCCCAGAATTAAAAATAATTACTATTGTAAAATTGGCCTTGATTATTTTTATAGGAAGAAAATATGGCTAGCCAATTAACTAAATCTCAGTTGTTATTTGTAGTCCTGTGATTAAATTATCTGTTCTAATAATGGTAATGCCCTAGAATATTTTACTCTAGATGAAGACCATTGAGTCTTTTTATAGATTATCATAAATAGTTCCTACCTTATACAAGTACATATACACTTTAAACTTAACCTATAAATTTTTGTCTCCTACTAATAATTTTCACAGCTCCAATGCCGTTGCGTGCTAACTTTTAGTTAAAATTTGTACCCAAAACAAGGTCTCTAGAGCCCAAGTACTCTACAAACATTGTACCCAAAAGGTGTCAAATTTAAAATTAAATTGGGTGAGTGTTATGGCGGATAATTTGAATTTCTGAAGTTATGTTGGGTCGAGGAATATGAAAAATTGAACTAAAATAAAGTAGAGATAATTATTTGATTAAAATAACATTTAAATTTTGTTAAATAATAGCAAAAAAATACAATAATAAAAACGAACACATTTTTATAACATCATTTTTGGATCTGTTTATTCGGTACTTTAAGAATCTAGTACTACAGTTATATTAACAAAAACAGCATTTTAACCTCTCCATTTCACATATTTATCACAAATGCCATTTAGAAATATTAACTGAAATTTTTCCATTTCGTATTCTTCGTCTAGATGCAAATATTTCTTATTTTGAAACTCAAGAGGTTGCCTGTTTCACTCTCATCACAATAATATGCAGCCAGCGATCCTCTTTTGAAAGATCTTCTTAAAATTAATACCTTATTTCTTGTGTTATATTTAGACTTTATATATATTTAGACTCCTGCACCAGCGGGCTAATACCTGACAGGATTTCCTTTGCTCCTGCGAAAGCCAATGGTCGGAAACGCGTTTTTTTTTAACAATTTCAAGTAATAAACTACTCGCAAAAAATTTCGGCTTTAAACATTTCTGTCAATTAACTTTATTTTAATTACATAGTTATAGTGCTGATAGGAGGATGTCGGTCTACAATGAAGGTGGAAGGAAATTGTTTTCCATTATATTGTAATGTTAATAAAGAACACAAGAAATATCAACTTTAAACACGTACAGCAGTGACACTTTTTTTTAAATAATCAAAATGCTGCTGCCAAGCATTGGTACGCTAACCAGCGGAGTTTGTTTTGTGGCTAAGTTACGTCAATATGATCGAAACAAAAAAACGAAAACAAGTTTAAACAAAGATAGCAACTTAAAGCGTCTCTGGTTGCCATACTAATAAAGAACTACACGTTCAGAAAAACGGTAGATTTAATTTTCTTTTAGTTAAACGGATGTATCAAAGTGCTGTGTGATGCTGCATCGCACAGCTCTGCTTTTTAACGGCCCTTTTAAATTTTTATTTTCATCCACCTTTCCAGAGGACGTAATTACAAGTCTTGAAATGCTTCTAATACATTTGTTACAATGAATCGAATTTTTAGAAAGTGTTTAATGGAAATAAGATTTGCCTTTTAGATCTATGTTTTATTTTCTTAACAACAATATCATCAAAAACATTTGCCAAGGATGTTTTAAGAAACTAGTTTTGCAATGGCCTATAATAAGTACTAATAGGCATTAATGATGTCTAGTTTCAAAAATAATTTGAAATATATTTATTGCATACATGTTAAAATCATAGAGAAAAATTTAGAACCTTTTACATCTTAATGAAATTTTAGAAGCTAATAAAACCATTTAGCTTTAACGGGAGTTTTACGTAGGTATGATAAACTCATTACATATACAAAAGATCCTAGTAGCAAATTAGCTATACAATTAGGTCCATAGAATGCCTTAAACCTTACCTTTTCTAAGAGAAAGTATTCTTGAAGCCTAAAAGATCTTAATCACAACATCAATAAAGCTACACATTATTTTAAAATCCTGAAAAACCTTACTTAAAACTTCCTAAAGTCCAAACGACTTTTAAATCGTTCTTTGGGAAAGGCTGAATGATAAAATTAAGGCTGATAAGGGAGATAGTGATGAACTGAACTGTCAATAGTGTCAAGCGGCGTATGTCAATGGGCAACGTTAATTTGATAAGTCTTTGCAAACATTATTTTAAATTACACCCTCTTCAAATTTAAACGCCAATAGGATCTGTTGCACGCACTAACGACGTGCATTTTTCCGGTTGAGATATGGACAGGATCTGATAAACGAAGCCATAAAATGTTCGCGAAAGAATATTATTTTATATAAAATTTTCAAGTTCGAACTAAAGACATTAATTTATTAATATGTCATCATCTCTCGTTATCTTGCAGTTATGAAGAAATAAATTTTGCCATTTTCTAAAAGTTTCTAGCCTTATCGATCATTTGAGTCTCTAGCAATTAAAACTCGGCATGACAATTCAGCCAATATTTCTTACAAGTTTGCGATGAAATTACCGTCCTACTATCATTTTTGCTTTACTCATGAATATACCACATAAGCAAATTTAACAACACCTCAAAACCAATTAATAAAATAAGAGAATGATTGGTAATTAATAGTAGAGGAGAGGAGTAAATAGCCAACCAAATAATCAATTTTATGTGATTTTACTTCACATTAGATTAACGAATGAAAATATAAATATGCTTTGTTCTTTATGAATAAAAAACTATATCAGTAACTGAGAAAGTGGCGATCATATATATTAAGGAAAAATATTACTAGAGATGTTCAGTTAAATACTGCTCCTCGTGAATATTATATTTTTTATTTTTTAATGTTAGTTAAAATTTTTTAAAAATTGTAGATATTATATATATATTGGATCAACTTTCCTTTTATTTGGAACAGGTTTAAATTTGTTTTTCGGTATGTGTGAAAACAGAGACATGATGATATATTACCTAAAGGCGAAAAACATGCAATACTTGTGAATAGTTAAACAGGAAATCAGTTTTTTTTTGCACAGTGGCAATTTTTATAATAAAATAAATTTTTCCCATAACTACCCAGTCCCAGCACTTGCTTTACACCAGACGGCGTGAAAGGCACTCTCAAACGGAAAAATTCAAGAATAAGCCAAACTATGGACAATTATTTTATGATTCATAGTCATAGATACCCGTTTTTCGAATCGCTGATTAGGTATCAGAGGTCTAAAATGAAAAACTCAAAGTGTCAAATCCAATGACAGATGGCATTTTTTGACATTTTTTAACCTCCCCACAATAAAATTGTGGGAGGTTACTACAGTTAGTCCAAAATCGAAAATTGAGATAACATCAAATCTTTACGTTTTGAGGTCCCAGGAACCCAAAAAAGTTGTTTTTGAAAAATGTCTGTGTGTGTGTATGTGTGTGTGTGTGTGTGTGTGTGTGTGTGTGTGTGTATGTCTGTTAGCACGATAGCGGCGAAGCCACTAAACGGATTTGGATGAAACTTTGCATGAGGGTTTCTTTAGTGCTCCAGAAGATCTGAAAAGGTTTTGGTTGAGATCGGATTACGTTTGTTGCTGTTTTGGCACAACAAGTTGTTTATTTTATGATTACTTACAATTTGTAATCGAACCATTGAAAAGCAGTAAAAATTCCGATTTCAACGATATATAGCACTTGCACTCTTTAGCTTTGGTTTCCGTGAAAAAAATTAAAAACCAAATAACACGCTTCTTGTGTAAAATATATTTTATAGTGGAACCACAGAATACAGTAACTGCACAGAGGCGAAGTCTTTGGCGGTTCCTTTCAGTTTTGATGGCTCGTTTTCTGTGACCTTGCGTACCAGTTGCGTCTACACCACGGTGTATTAAATAGGTGGTCCGGCACTTTCCTATTATAATAATGGCTTCGTAAGTGCATGGTTTCTGTTTACTTTAATAGATGGCGCGAGCAATACGGTCCTACAATTACCTGAGCATGTGCATCGCATAACTAACATAACCTCAAATTTTAAGGTGTTTTCGTTTATTCTCATATTTAATGTTTGTAACCGAAATTTGAAACGTAGGTATAAATATTGTAGATGGACGGATTACGAGTGAATTAATAATACACCTACGTCACATTACGTCACAAATAAGAAAAATTCTTAGAAACTGGTGCAGATATCGACTTAACTATTGGAAACATCCAATTAAAGTTTGAAACGTAGATGGAAATATTGTAGATGGATGGAATACGAGTGAATTAAAAATACACCTACGTTCTGATGACGTCGTAAAAGCATAAAATTCTTATAACAGGCGAACTGATGATGATATCAAAAAAATATTTCTACAAGACGAGTCACGAAATTTTTTTTTTTTAATTTCCAAGAAATATCAAATTTTCGGAGAAATGTCACTTTTCAGAAAAATGTCAGATTTTTAAAAAATGTCAAATTTTCAGGAAAACGTCAAATTTTCGGAGAAATGTCACTTTTCAGAAAAATGTCAAATTTTCGAAAAAATGTTGAATTTTCAGGGAAATGTCACTTTTCAGAAAAATGTCAAATTTTCAAAAAACGTCAAATTTTCGAAGAAATGTCACATTTCGGAAAAATGCCAAATGTTTGAAAATTGTCAAATTTTCGGAGTAGCCATTTCAGAAAAATGTCAAATTTTCGAAAAAATGTCAAATTTTCGGAGAAATGTCACTTTTCAGAAAAATGTCAAATTTTCGAAAAAATGTTAAATTTTCAGGGAAATGTCACTTTTCAGAATTATGTCAAATTTTCAAAAAAATGTCAAATTTTCGAAAAAACGTCAAATTTTCGAAAAAATGTCACCTTTCAGAAAAATACCAAATGTTTGAAAATTGTCAAATTTTCGGAGTAATGTCATTTCAGGAAAATGTCAAATTTTCGAAAAAATGTCAAATTTTCAGAGAAATGTCACTTTTCAGAAAAATGTCAAAAATTCAGGAAAATGTCAAATTTTCGAAAAAACGTCAAATTTTCGAAGAAATGTCACCTTTCAGAAAAACGTCAAATGTTTGAAAATTGTCAAATTTTTGGAGTAATGTCACTTCAGAAAAATGTCAAATTTTCAGAAAAATGTCAAATTTTCAGAAAAATGTCAAATTTTATTAAATGGACTCAAAGGAAAATTCCCAAAAAATACTACGGGTCCATTTGTGGTATAAGTTCTCTGCTAGTGTGTTAAAGCGTGCAGACTGTATGCTGAGTATTTTTGACGTGTCAGGTGTATCGAGAGATTACAAGTTTTTTCGACGTTTATAAAGCCCACGGATGGTGTGAGAGTCCATCCTGAACCGCTTACAAGCTCTACAAGTGTAAGCAATCCCACCGGAACGCTTTCGGTGAGTTTTTTCCAATAAAACTTTAAAAGTGACAGTGACATATTTTAAAAACTATTTCCGCTGCTTCCGGCATACCGCCGGAAATTCTTCTGGCAACATAACCTAAAAATAGTACTACATAACCTAAAAACAATTTAGGACATTGGTACCAACCAAAACATTTTTCAAAAACCAAATTCCCCAGAGAAACATTGGAACCAAAAATTTGACAGCTATCACTTCCCCGACCGATTTAGTGAAAAATTGGTCGAGGCCAAAAGATAAAACAAAATATACCAACTCAAACTTAAACGATCCACCATGAACACTACCCTGGCTACATCTGGCAGGGAAGCTGTCCACCAAGAGTTATATGGTTTTTTCCAAAGATGGCCACCCCTGCCATCCATCCCATTACCAACGAACAGGTTTTTTCGTTTAGTTGTTTCCCGTATCAATAATCAAAATTATTAAGTGCTCTTGCCTACGAACGTTTTTATAGAATTGTGTTTATTTTCATATTAATTTTAGGTCCATGTGGACACATTATAATTTTAACCTAGTCTTTAAGCCTGCCTACAGAAGACAGGAGCTACTTTTCTATTTTTCTCCAAGCCAAACCGGACCTACCCCGTCCAGCTTCACACTCGCCACGGCGGTGTTCACCGTGGTTGTCTGGCTGGCCCCGGGCTAGGATCCGATGAAGCATATATTTGTATTAAAAACATTGAATAAAATATTAATGTTGTGCAGACTATAAATTTAACACTCAAGTTCTTAGGTCCAAATCCCACCGAACGCAAGACTTTTTTTCCCATTGTAATACGAAAAAAATATTTCAACTTAATAAATATAATTAAATGAGATCGTTCATATTGTTTAGTGCTCTTTTCGGCTTCAAAGAATCACCGGGTGGGGAGGTTCCAGCCGCTTCCAGTAGCTGCCGATTTTTTATATTTAAAAATTATACATACGCACACACAAGCACATGTAACTACCCAAACACTACATCTGAGTGTGTTAAGAGCCTCGATTTAAAAAATCTATATTTCGCATATGTCCTTATAATCCAGTGAAATTAGACTTTTCTGATCTAGCAAAATATATCATTTTTTTATATCGATTTATTTTGGTGTTTTAAAGAAAATATTAAAAATCGGCAACGAGATCACTACGGCATAAAAAATTATTCAAGGTCAAAGTTCACAAAAAACAGTTCTTTGCGAATATCGCGCTTTCTATGGCTCGGAGGCCAATTGAGGTCATTATGAAAATGAAAGATAATTAAATTGCGCACAAAAATGTTCTCTTCCATTTTTTATATACAACGAACAGTTTAGGCAAAAATTGCTTCGAAGTTTCCGTGCAGGGCATATAATATACTCCATTTCATATAGTCCATGCATAGAATACGTGGTTGTTCTATGTATATTATTATCTGATCAATATATATATATTTACCGTCATATACAGTAATATTTGCTAAATCTTAACATTAAAATTTAGTTACATATTTACAGTGTGTTTCACTTGAAATGGTAACACCAACTTATTTTTCTTTTTTAATCAAATTTTATTTAAGTATAGAATAACTCAGGATCTACTTATGGCCAGAAAAACATTCGCCTCCTACAAATGCAAAGCCACCTGCGGTACCAAAATATGCGGAGAAAATCAGGAAATCATATTAGGCATTTTTTTGTCGGAAAATTTTGTTAATGAAACTTGTTCAGAATTGTCCAAAAAGTTTAAGTCCAAAATGTAATCAAAATAAAAAAATATATATTATGCCTTTCGCGGGAACTTCGAAGCACATTTTTGTCTAAACCGTTCGTTATACATAAAAAATGGAAGAGATAATTTTTGTGCGGAATTTTGCTATTTTTCATTTTCATAATAACCTTAATTGGCCTTCGAGCCACAGAAAGCGCGATATTCGCAAAAAACCGTTTTTTGTGAACTTTGACCTTGAATAATATTTTATGCCGTAGTGATCTCGTTGCCGATTTTTAATATTTTCTTTAAAACACCAAAATAAATCGATTTCAAAAAAAAATGAAGGATATATTTTGTTAGATCAGAAACCATATTTTTGTCTAAAATGACTGGAGTATTATACCTAATAGAATAAATAAAAGTAAAGAATATTCGCTCGTTTTTCACCCCCAACCCCAAAAACACCCCCTCCCCAAAAAAAAGTGGTCCGGCCTGCGGACCAGATCAGTGTATCCTTATGTATTCGGACCCGTTGAAGTCGAATCCGGAATCAGAATTGTCAGATTGGTTCGTTTTTCACCCCCAACCCCCCAAAAACCACCCACCTCAAAAATAGTCTGACTTCGGATTCGGTTTGAGCGGGTCCAAATACATAAGGGTACACTTTATTTTTTTTGTGTGGCTGTGTAATCGACAAACTTCTTGAGTTTTATTTTGTCATCGTAGCAAATCATAATACGAATTTAAAATCTTTCAATTTCCATTAAACGTATATTCATTTTCAATAAAACACCATTTGGGCATGAAACTAGCTCCTGTATCATGTGAATTTTTGACTTCACATACTTCATATAAGGAGTCAACCATTGGTATGTGACCAATGGTTTTTCACACTTGGTGCTTTCCGTCATATTAGACTTAACATGGTGTAATCTAATTTTTGTGATCATTTGTTTCTGGATCAGCTATACCAATAATTTTAGTTTATTTTTTTATTTGAAGTAGTTCTTCATTTTACTTGCACATCGTGAAAGTATACCTAATAACGGTAAAAAAAATCTTCAATATTTGTTATTATACTCTTTGCTCTGATAGGTTTAGAATGTCATGAAAAGATTTTAAGATTGAGCAAAAAAAATTTTGTTCTGGAATGTTTTACGATATTGACTTGAGATTTGGTACACCTGTATTACACAACGAGATTTGGAACTGGATTAAATTTTGATCTTATTCTGTTAAAAGGTTAAGGGTAAATGGGTGTAAATAGGTAAAGCAAGCAAGAGTCTATAAAATTGGGATTTAGTGCATATACGAGAAGCCAAGACTTCAAAAATTTCTTTTTCACCCCCACCATATTAAGGAAGGAGGGAAATAATTAAAATTATGATTTATTCTGTGAACAAGAACCGAAGGCCTCAACATTTTTTTTGGCACTACTTACCACCCTCTTTAATAATAGGGTGGGGGTGGTAATGGGGGACTTGAATAAGAAGAGATGAATAGGAAATTTGAATGTGGATAAAGTGATTCCTTAAGCAGCAGATTTTGTATTTATACTTGAAAATTTGTTGAAAATGCTAGTTTCCGATTGTTATATCATTGCTCGCTTATTTATAAATAGACTTTCTTTTTTATTTGAGAGTGTAATAAAGTTCTTTATTTTTTATTGTAGTGATTTTGTTGAAAAAATAGAATAAAATGAAATGAAAGAAAATAATAGTGATTTTTTTTCAATTAGTTCTTATATAATATCACATTTTTAAATGAAAAACTGGTTTTATTTAATACAAAGACAATTAATTATATTGCTTCACTCACACTTCTCTTCTAATTGGCGAGTTATTATATTGCTTATAACTATAGAAAACACCATTAGTCGCATAAAACGGTGTTTTTTCAACGATAATTTGGGATGGGTGCGGTTTTTTTGTCGAAATGCAATCTGCATATTATCAGGAAGTTATAAAGATTTGTCCAATCTGGAAGCTGACAGTTTTTTGAATATTAAGTTTTAATTATGAAAGACTCTTTTTATCTAGTTTTTCTTTAAGATTTCGGGTTCTGTTCATCGCATCAAGTCTAAAAAAAGATCAAAATGTTTGGAAATGAATTATGAAAAAGCTGCGTGCAAATCCCATCTGCCATTTTGTTTTTTTCCAAAAAAATGAAAATTTCCAATTTTACATAAACCAGCATTACTGAAAAAAAAATAGTTAATTTTTTTTAATGGAACTTGGTGAAATTATAGGTTCTATAGTCGTAAACTATTATGCAAAATTAGAAACAAAGATATTTATTATTTTCCCTAAAATACGAGATTCTTGAAGCTTCATGAAAAACTGCCATTTGGTCACACTAACAATTTTTTTCCCTTAACTTGTAGCTTTTTGAATGTGCTTTATAGTGGTAATACAAATTAATTTTTTATATTATTTTAAAATTACATTTCATGCATTTTTGTATAATGCATTTTTTTATCAAAATACATTAGTTAAAAGTGCTTCAACAAACGAACAGTTCAAAAAGATGGACAGACCATCTTACATTAATTAGAAGCTAGGCGAGACAGTTTTAATAATAATTATTTACAAACATTTTGATTTTTTGTTTAGCCAGAGATATTAAAAAAAACGAGATAAAAATATGTTTTTCAAAATTAATACTTAATTTCGAAATAATGCTTAACGTCCAGATTAAACAAAACTTTACTGTAACTTCCTGACAATGTACATATTAGTTCTCACAAAAAAATTGCCCCCCTCCCAAACAATCGTTGGAATCGTATTTTTAATGTTTAGTTTTGTTCTACTATATACATATGAAAATAAATCGTGTTTTTATATTTGCTAAAAAAGTATTCTGGATATACTCTGATATTTCAGCAATCGGTCCTGTTATATTAATATTTTTAATAGAACAAACTAGTTTCCTTACTGTACTAAATTCTGGTTGATTTAAAAGTTGTTTACACGTCATGCACATTGTATAACATAATGATCTGTCAATTGACACATGTTCATTATGTTGACAAATGAATAATAAATGCAAATCAGAGTGACTAAATATTAAGGAAATTCTAATAATTCCCGGTCTACTTCATCATGAGTGTTAACTCAGTTACATCATACAAAGTTTTTTTACTAACAATAATAAAAAAATATTATTTTTGTTTTCTGTTTGTTGGTAATATCCAGCATATGTTTTTACAATTGATTATTTTTTATTTATTTGCTTTCATCATGATTAGAGAATATTATTTAGTTATTAAGCAAATCACAACTTACATACTTTTTTATTTATTATGAAATTACCTACTTTCTGTATATTGTTGCCCTAATCAGGGCACGCTGATTTACTGGTTAGGTAAATACTTTAAAACTTATTATTGGAGAACCAATGAAAACAACTACTCTTCTATTACATGATAGGATTCCTATAATTTTAAACAAAAAATATATTGAAAATACGTATATCATTTATTTAAATTCAGTGATTCACACTTTTTCATTTAATATGAAATTATCTACTTTCAGTACATTGGTACCTTAATCTGGTTACGCTAATGGAAAACACCTTAAAACACTCATCATTGGAGAACTTATCAAAACAACTACTCTTCTAGCTAATATTGATGAAGTATTGAATTACATGAGAGAGTTCCTAGCATTGTAAGGAAAGAACAAAAAATGTATTGAAGATACCTAAATCATTTATTGAAATTCAGTGATTGAAAACAATTATTAAACCTTACATTCTATTTCAATTCTAGAAAATTTGTACAAGTTTCTTTGAACTCTTTAGTTCTCATCAAGAATAAACTTATAAATAATGAATGAGTGTTTCTATACTCTAATGATGAGAACTAACGAGTTCGAAAAAACTTGTACAACTTTTCTAGAGTTGAAATAGAATGTAAGGTTCAATAATTGTTGTAAAAACAGTTTATTTCTCTTTATTTCAAAGTGTATTCTCTTATGCTATTCTTACCTGGGGCCACTCCTCTCATTTATACAGAATATTCTCACTGCAAAGACGTGTTATGAGGATAATGACACGATTGACATTTAGGCAAGATGTAAAGCAGAAATTTATAGAGATGAATATTCTAACAGTTCCTAGTTATTATATTCTTACCGCGCTCATGTATGTTAAACAAAATCTAGAAAAATATGTTTCGCACACGGACATGATACCAGACACAGAGATCAAGTTTGTTTAAACTACACCAGATTGGTTAAAAGCCAGAATGCAATAAATTATTACGGTCCAAAATTTTTTAATAAGTTACCGCCAGACATCAAGCAGTTACCGGAAAAAAAAATTAATTTTAGAATCAAAGATATTCTGCTGAATGGAGCATACTACTCATTTGACGAGTTTTTGTCTGATGTTTTATATTAAATTACTTTTCAGTGTTTTTACTATTGTTTGTCTTTATATAATGCATGTCATGTGATGTAATTTACAATATCTGTACCTTTTGACGCGTGTAAACCCAGTGGGTATTGACATCAATAAATTATTTGTATTTGTATTTGTATTTGTATTTGTAATTGTGGTGAATGATTGAATTTCAATAAACAATTTAAGTATTTTCAATATATCTTTTTACCTTAAAATGCTAGGAATTTTATAATGTAATTTAATACTTCGTCAGTATTAGCTATAAGAATAGTTATTTTGATTGGTTCTCCAATGATGAGTGTTTTACAGTGTTTTCCTATGTAGTATATTAGCGTGATCAGATTAAGATACCAATATACAGAAGTAGATAATTTCATATTAAATAAAAAAGTGTGAACGACTGAATTTAGATAAATGATTTAAGTATTTTCAATATATTTTTTTTTGCTTTAAAATGTTAGGTGTAATTCAATACTTCATCAGTATTAGCTAGAAGAGTAGTTGTTTTGATTAGTTCTCCAATATAATGAGTGTTTTAAAGTGTTTAGTATATTAGCGTGTACAGATTAGGGCAATGATATACAGAAAGTAGATAATTTCGTAATAAATAAAGAAGTGTGTAAGTTGTGATTTGCTTAATACCTAAATAATATCACGATGAAAGCAAATAAATAAAAAATAATCAATTGTAAAAACAAATCAAGAATAGGGTTATAATTAATGAATGCATGTTTCTATACTCTACTGATGAGAACTAACGAGTTCAAAAACACTTGTACAACTTTTCTAGAGTTGAAATAGAATGTAATGTTTAATAATTGTTGTGAATGTCTGAATTTCAATAAATGAATTAAGTATTTTCAATATTTTTTTCCTTAAAATGTTGGGAATCCTATCATGTAATTCAATATTTCGTCAGTATTAGCTAGAAGAAAAAGAAGATCTGTGAGCAGATTTTTATCCCTTATATTTAAACTTTGATCATTGCCTCGAAATATATATTTTTTATAAAGATAAGAAGGTTGTTAATAATTTTATTAAATAAATAGGTCAAATGGAGGAAAAATCCATTAGTAATGTTAAGCAGTTACAGTCCTTTAATTTCTGTGTGTTGGTATTTTCAAAATCCAAAATACATCTTAAACATAAATTTTTTTATCTTTTAAATTTTCTGCAAAGTAACAAAATCAGTGCATGGGAGAAAACTTGACAGCAATAATTAAAATTTGACAATTCTGGAGTTTCACATAATTTTTTTTAAATTTTTTGCGTGATGGGGATATAACAATTTTAGCTTCGAATGGACTTATTGTTTCAGAAATATTATCACGATAAATGTAGCATCCGTAGTTTCTAGCACTTTTGACTAACGGTATAGCATGTTCATAAATTTTAATTTGCAGTTGATCTTATATCATGCTACATCTAGTTTTACTACCAAGCAGCAACACCACATATTTTAAGGGATTCATGTGCAGATGAGGTAAAGGTAAATAGCAATATTGAGCCTTGGGGTATACCCATAGCAATGGACAAAGGTTTTGATGTAACTCCGTCGATCTTTACTCTCTATGATCGATGAATAAGGTAACTTTTTATTAAATTAATAGATTCTACACCGAAATCTACATATTGCAGAATGACAAAAAGAACATAGCGGTTTAAGGTGTCAAAAATTTTCGAGAAATCTAACAAAACCAAGGCTGTCAGTAAACCTTTGTTATTTGACTCCAGAATATTATCAATCTTTGGTATTTTGATTAGGGGCGCAACTACGCCTTAAAAATGGAGTAAAGCCCACTTATATAGGATGAAAATATAAAAAAAAGTTGGTATAATTATTTTAGAAAAACTACAATATAAAGGAGTAAGGTACTAGAGGAATGATAAAGGAACTATTGAGTCAGAAACATATCTTGTATTGGACTGGCGCGCCGGGGATGAGGCAGTCACGCATGTTCATCACCGGCGGGCCATCCATGACAAAGACCAACGAATTGCTAAAGCTGGGCAGAAAACAGCTGAGATGTGCAGTGGGAATCCTAACAGGACACTGCACACTGAATAGACACCTAACCAAAATAGGTGTGAAAGATAATCCAGAATGCAGGATGTGTGGTGAGGATGAAGAAACTCCTCACCACATACTATGTGAATGCCCAGCCTTAGTGGCTGGGAGGTTCTCACACTTCGGGAGAATAACCGTAACCCCGGAAGAAATAGCCAGAGCTCCCATTGACCGTATACTCTCCTTTTGGAGAGGAACGGGATTAATGGGATAACGAGGCTATGGGGTACAATAAGCTCAAGCTTCAGTACAGCGGGGCTTCGGCACCGCAACCCATAAGAAAAAAAAAAGGTACTAGAGAATATTATTTCGGTATTAAGCAAATCACAACTTACACACTTTTTTATTAAGGTACTACACCGCAGCAACCTCTTAGAGAGCCAATAATATATGTGACTAGTAACTCGAGAAATTTTGCTCAGCCCTGGTATGTATTATTATTGTATTATTTGAGTTGTGTATGTACTATTTTAGTTGTGTAGGCAGACCTCGTATGAAAATTACAAAATTATCATATCATCCTAATTATAATTAGTCGCTATTTAAACATAACCCTTCAGTAAATGAATACAAATTGGTCACAAAAAAATGAATGAACATGTCTGAGTTACTGGGCATTAAACAATTTAAGGCAGAATACGGCTCCTTAAAATTGCCCTGGAGAAGTCGGATCACATCTAGCTTGCGTTGATAAACATCTGATCATTATCGGTCCTTAATTACGTGCAGAGGCAGCAGAAGGAAAACTCCATACAGCTGAGTTCTGAGCATGACCTACATCACTTTGAGCACGCGCCCGACGTTGAACATATGCCCTCAAAGTACCCTCGCTAACAAAAGTTTCATTACGTAAAAAGTTAGTCACTCGTATTAAATAAATCCGACATAATTATCGCTGCAACAGTACGTGTTTCTCTGTGAAGACACACGTTTTAAAAATTGATTACTGTCAGCAAACAATGCGGCAAAATGAATCGCTTACTTTCTAATTGAAGTCACTTTTGTCAGAGATGTTACTCTAATTACATATACATTTGCCCATCGGTTATTGCTGGCATATGAAATGGTTTCGCTGGTTTCAACCGACAACTTGCACTGTATTTTAGTTCCAGAAACCCTGAGGATACAACGTAACGACTTTGTTAAAACAAAATTGAAGAAAAATATAGTTTACGTCAGTTGTCATTTCGTTGCTTTTTGTTGACCGATATTTGAATTAATTGATATTAATTCACGTGTTGGGTGATAATTATTTAACGTCGTGCGTGGCCAACTGCGAATACCTATTTGATTCATATTTTACACGAACACGATGCAATTCACTTTTAAAGGGCGGCATTAAAAATAAGTACACAGCTAATATATTTTTGTGAAATAAAAACATTTTTTTTGAGGCCTTTGGTTCTTGTACACACACTAAATCACAATTTAATTTTTTAATAATGGGGAGGAGGTGGTAGCGGGGGTGACTAATGCCAAAAAATTTTTGAGACCTTAGCTTCTTTTATATATACTAAATACCAATTTTATGGACTCTTACTTGCTTGATTTGCCTATTTACCACAATTTACCCCCAACCCTTCAACAGAATAAGATCAAAATATGATTTAGTTCCATATCTTGTTAAAATCAATACGTGTATCAAATTTCAAGTCAAATTACCGTGTACTGTTTTATCATATAGGGAGCATTCAATATATTTTGCACCTATTACTTTCGAGGAAATAAATTACGTCATCAATAACTTGAAAAACAAACCATCTACTGGGTTGGATGGCAAAACAGCAAATTTACTGAAAAATATTAAGGATAGCATATTACACCAGTTAGTCTACTTGTTCAATATATCAGTAGACCAGGGTTGTTTCCCTGATATACTTAAATTAGCTAAGGTGATATCTATTTTGAAAAATGGGTTACCAGAGGAAATTGAAAACTATCGACAAACTTTGCTAAGTGTAACTTCTAAATTATTAGAAAAAGTAGTTCACAACAGAATTATACCTCTGCATAAAATATAATATCCTAACAGTGTTTCAGCATGGTTTCACGGCTGGCAAATCAACAGAAACAGCAACTTATCACTTATTAAATTATGTATACACCTGCTTAGATGATGGCAAGTACGTTGTCTCAATAATGTTTGATTTGTCAGAGGCTTTTGATTCGATAAACAATTCCTTTTTATAGTATGGGGATAAGAGGAAACTTACTCTCATGGATAAATAGCTTTATGGAGGGGAGAATACTAAAAGTACAACTAAATAATATACAATCTGATTTGTAGAATTTAATGTACGGAGTCCCTCAAGGATCTGTTTTAGTGCCGCTATTATTTATGTTGTATATAATTCTTGGTAACTAAATTGCTGTGGAACAAGCACATTGAGCATGTATATTCACAACTAAATAAGGCCTATTTTGCTATATTGCAAATGCAAAGCTCTTTAGATGAAGCGGGGTTATTGAGTATATACTAGGCTTGTGCTTATTCACAAGACTCATATTTCACATGGATTATAATGACAGATGTAAACATATATTTAAAATAAAAAATGATGACCACTCCATGCATATTTATATTAAAATGTTTGATGGATACCAAGAAAAATATAAATCTTTTTACTCAAAGAAACAACTGTCATTCGTACAGTACAAGATATGGTGATCTACTTAGTATCCCCTCACATCATACTTCAAATTATAAACACTCACCATACTATAACTGTGTTTTACTGTATAATAATCTTCCTGCTTTCATTCGAAATATCCAAAACTATACTACACTGTAAAACCGCAGTTAGAAACATATTACTTGAAGGTAGCTTTTGCAGCGTTCAAGACTTTCTAAATAGGGAACCTACAGGAATTACTCATATATTACTTTAACAAATTTGACAAAACAAATAATTATGTAATTTAAATAATTATTATTTAATTTAAATCATTCAGTGTAATTTTTTTATATTTATTTGTCATTCAAATATCTGTATTGTGTATACTTATATTTTTGATATGATATGACTATAAAATATACATACATCTTATTTATTTAGTATTGTAACATAATAACATATTGTATATTTGTCACTAAATTTCTTACAAAATGACTTACTATATATACAGGCAGTACCCAAAATGGTCAATAATAATAATACTTATTATTATTTTCTCAAATGGTTCCAGAGCTATCATACACACAAAAAAAGTTACAGACAGATAGACCGACAGACATAATTTTTTTTTGCTGAAACTTATAATTTCGACATTTCATTACATTCTAAGCCTATTTGAACAATAAAAATTTTCATTTTATTTTGCGTTACTATACTTCCACTGAATGTGGAAGTAAAATAGACATATTATTATAGTTAAAAATCAACGGTAGTTGATATGTGAAAATAAGATTTTCGACATTGGCATATATTGCTACTGGGTTGAGAGGCAAGCACAAATTTAACATCGACGGACAAGACGTTCAAGAGCGCAACAACGTTAAATATCTGGGGATCTTTGTCTTTTGACAAGAGGCCCTGTTTCGGTCATCACATAACAGGCGATTAATAAAACTTATGGAGCTCTCAGCAAACTATACCCGCTAGTTAACAGGAGGAGTAAACTCACCCTAAATAATTACAATAATAATAAATTAACCTTCTATGCGGTAATTTTTAGATCAATCTTGCTTTATGGCTGTGTTGTCTGAAATGGGGCCTCAGATACATAGCATAATAATAGAGTACAGATAATGCAAAATAAAATACTCCGCCTGTTAACTAATTCTCATCGTTACATAACAACTGATGAGCTTCATCGAATTGCTGAGATGCTGAGGACCAGATACCTCGCCAGAGAGACTGCCGAGAAATGTTTTACCTTCAAAACCGAATGATCTGAACTGACATGTGGCATCGCTCAACAACGTAGATACGACAATATCCCTCATTACGCACAGTCTCCTCCACCAAAAACTCGACATTTACCATACAAGAACACAATGACAAACCCTTACACCCCTACACAGATAGCATACTCGGATACTGGGTGTGTGTCCCTTGTCTCCAAGTGTGTACCTCCTTCCTCACAAGGCTCTTGCAGACCCTCCAGGAATGAAGGGATCGTATTACTTGTGGTGTGTTATTATACAATTTTGTTTTGTTCATGTATTAAAATGTTTCCTAACTTTTATATTTACTGGGGGTTCGGAACTGTAGCTGATACTAACCTACTCTCCAAATTTCAATACAATCGCACTATCTTTTTTTTCGTACTTTCAAAAAACATAACTGGTGGACAGAGATTTTGTAAGTTGTTCAGAACTGGATTATTAACACGATGATGATTTTTTCTCTGCGAGCGATATTTACAGTTTTAGAAATGTGTTGATCAAATCCAGTATATTCGTTTTCGTATTTGCGAAGAGTATAATAATAAATCAGATCGTATGTTTTCAACTTTTACTCCACACATAATTAATTATCTTTATTATGAAATAAACAACTAAAATTGTTCAGATTATGTATCATTAAAGTATTTTACTTCATTAGTACATGATAAGTTCATAAATATTTTAAGTAGATACTGCTAAATCTCAATTTAAATTAAGGAATATTTTAGATTATAAATTCAAAACAGGAAGCAATTTCTGTTATAACATGCAGGTATAGGTATACATGTTTAAAAGTTATAATTATAAAAGTTGATTGCAGAAGTACTAAATTTTTCATCACGAGATATGAATCTCACGTTTATATATCTTTTAACCGACAAATCAAATACTATAAAGTTAATTTATTAAAATTACAGTTATACTCTATTTTATTTCAATAAACACTATTTTGATTTTATTATTTTAGGATAATTCACACACCTACAAATTTTAACTTTTATTTTATATCCTTAACCAAAACCACTTATTTGCATTGTTCTGGTCCCAGCTACGTCTAACATAGTCATCAAAAAAAATTGTTGGCTCTAAAAATTGTAATAACTGACCTAACTCACATATTATGGTATAATTTTAATAAAAAAAGCAATTAATTACGTCATGCGAAAAAATATTTGCCATTTTGATATATATTTCAAAGACATGTTATATACTGTATATTTAAGTAGAATATAAGCCCTTTAATCAGAAAATTAATTATTCTTCTTGCGCTTCTTAGTCCGTCTCTTATAAGTTACTTCTGGAGCATCTCTTATACATGTCCAATAGTAGTCTGCCAATATAGCAGAAGTCCATTTGATATCGTTTTTCCATATTTTGAATATCCTGGTGGAATCTCTCTCCATGCTCATATTGCTCATCACTTACTGCACCACAGTTTTCTGGGAAGTAATCTAGGTGTGAATGTAGAAAGTGGACTTTTAGTGACATATTGCATCCTAATTTCTGGTAGCATGAAAGAAGATTCCCAACAAGGTCTCTATAGTTTTCTGCTCTTTTGTTACCGAGAAAGTGTGTTGCTACCATTTTAAAGGAATTCCAAGCAGCTTTTTCATTACCTTCGAGAATGTTGTCAAATTCAGCATCTTTGAAAAGGTTCCTGATTTGAGCACCCACAAAAATTCCCTCTTTAATTTTCGCATTACTGAGTCTGGGAAATTTTTGTTTTAAGTAACTGAAAGCACATCCCTCTTTGTCCATAAGCCTTTACCAAGTTTTTCATAAGCCCCAGTTTTATGTGGAGTGGTGGCAGTATTACCTTTTGTGAATCAATTAATGGAATGTTAGCAACATTTTCTTCTCCTGGTTCAAAACCCAGTCTTGGCGGCCAAATTTTTCTTTTGCAATGTTCTAATCGCGCTCGACTGTCCCACTCACAAAGAAAACAGCAATATTTGGTATACCCTTGCTGCATACCAAGTAAGATAGCTATCACTTTTAAGTCTGCGCAAATCTGCCACTTGTACTTGTTATATTCTATAGTTTGTAGCAATACATTCATGTTACTGTAATTTTCCTTCATGTGGACCGCATGGGCGATTGGAATTCATGGCAATTTATTTCCATTGTGGAGTAACATAGCTTTTAGACTAAGTTTCGAGGCGTTAATAAAAAGTCTCCAGTCACTAGGATCATGGGGAATGTGTAAAGCACTCATTAAACCGTCAATGTCCTTGCAAGCAACCAAGTCATTTTCCATGTTGAAAAAAGGTATAATATCTTTTTGACGACTTCGATACATGGAAACTTTTTTGCAGTAAATTCCATTGTTGTAATCGAGATGCCAAAAGCTCCGCTTTTGCCTTGGATAGATCAGGGTCTCTTATAAGATCACTTAATTCGCGTTGATTAATTTTGTGTGGTTCACCACCGGACAGTTCGGCAGAGAAATCGGAATCTTGTGATGTTGATGGCTGGACTAAGTCGTCATCTACATTATCATCCGATTCTTCGTCAGAATCAAGGCTGTATTCTTGAGGTGGATTAGGAATAGATAGTTCATCAGTATGGAGAACTGGGCGAATGGCAGATGGTAAATTGGGGTATTGTATTACCATCCTTTTTTTCTTGTTAGTACCCTGTTTAATAGGAGGTATCACGCAAAATAACAATCGGTAACATTATCTGCAGGTTCTCGCCAGATCATGGGCACAGCAAAAGCCATTGAACGTCCTCTTCCACTTAGCCAACTGCAAATATTGTTCGTACAATTGCTGCAACATATATGAGGTGCCTATTTTTTGTCTTCATCTCCAATTGTACAACCAAAATACAACTGGTACGCCTCCTTAATTTTGGGAGTAAAATTACGTGTTTGATGCGCAAAAGTCACTTCACCACAAATATAACAAAAGTTGGTAGGTGTATTTACACAATCTCGTGGCATATTTTCAAAATAGCACTATTTACTTTCGAAAATGAACGCTTATCATGCACAAGGTACAAATACGACTACCTAAGAATGAATATTAGTTTTAGTGACAAATAAAGAGGTAGGTAGTTAGTATGTCTATTTTAGTTTCTAATTCTACCTGTTATTTGTGATAGGACCGCCCATAAACTAGGGTTTATAAGGTACACACGATCCAACGGCAGGGAGCCAGCCTCGTCGGCATGCTTTGAACTCATTCGTAAAGGTGAACTGGTCCGCTGGAATTTCAATTATCTTCAAAGCGTACCGACAATGTCGGGTCCCAGCAGCTGGATCGTCTGTAGACCCCTATACTTGCATTACACTTTATTACCTGTATTGGGAAAACCAGAGCCAACTTGAACTTTTGCTTTTTTATATTGTTATTTAGCATGACGAAGTTACTAAGAATTTGCTATTTTTACTTCCAATACATGTAGGCTGTAGAATGGTGATAATTTGTTTGGAACATAGTACAGTATGCGTGTTTTAATTTCAGTGTCCATTCCTTAAGGTAGCCATCTACCAAATCCAAATCCATAAGATCTTGATGAAATTTGTGGTAAGGGTAAATAAAGTGTTTTTGAGTATAGTTATGAAGTTTAAGCTCTCTTTGCCATTTCTTATCAAAGTTATCAAACTCCAAAGTTGCCTAATTTAACATGGTAGGTATAGGGGAGACACAATAACTGAGCCGAAAATCGCTCGCAAACTCGTAAAATCCATAAGTTTTTATAAAAAACTACTCAGACATACTCTATGAAGAATGATATCAGCAATTAAAAAAATGCATTTACCGATCTGTTTTGGGAAATGGAGTTGGTAGTCCTGTCACGTGTACAGCTAAAGCTCGCTCGTGAAAAAATTCAAATAGTAGTCCAGTCCAATTACCTCAAGGGCAGTTTTTCGCGTAGATTACGATACGCGGGGTTCCGGAGCGATCCCTGTGGGACTTCAGCCCTGAAAAGTTAAAGAACATGTATATGAATGTTTCCACAATATTCTGGCAAGAGTTCCAACCTCTAGGGATGGGGTTCTGTGCTAATAGTGTTTGAAATTGTAAAACTATCTTACTCGAAAATAGGCAACAGGGTAGAGGTTATTTCAGAAAATTATGGATAAACAATGTGAAAAATTGAATTTTATCTAAATATTTAATGTATTTATATATGCTTAAGAATTTTTGTTTTATTTATACTCAAAGGGTACAAATATATTAGCTGAAACCTTTTATTAAAACCATATTGTAAAAAACACATTTTCGTTTTTACTGTAATAAACATTATTATTATTATCATATTGTTGTCTAAATGTTAGTTGTGGCATTCTCTTAATTTATCTTAATATTGCAGTATTTTATTGGAAAATAACCTTTACGTCTGTGATTTTTACGCCAAAGGAACAGATGGAGGGTGTTTTTTGACAAATAATATGAATAAGAATAAAAATGTAAAATACAGAATCTGTTTCCTTTCTCAAAGTTTTGTTTATCTATTCTATATCTATTTTGACAAAAACAAAACCGAATGTCATTAAACAAATTGCATTTATAATATTCCATGTGAGTATAACGAACTTTATGTGGGTGGGTCGTCCAAAGCATGCTGTGTAAAATTGGGTGGATACAAAAATTACGTTAGAAAGAGATCAAAGATTTGCGAACACGCTTGGGAGAATGGAATAACTGGGACTCGACAAAAATTTTAACAAAAGAGGCGGACAGCAAAAATTGAAAAATAAATATTATTGAATGAAGATAAATGTTTGTCGAATTCTTTCGTAGATGTTTGTGCAACCTGGTTATCAATGTTAAAAGAAGAACTTAACAAATTTAACATTATTAAAAATAAAACTGTTACTATATCAATGGTTCTGTGTAAGTAATAAATAGGGGGACGCAAGAATGGGAACATACAGGCTACAAAATTCTCAGAACCCCACTCCTCTCGGAGACAATTCAGAGCATATGAGGATAATAAATATTGTAATGGATCCTCTATGGATGACAGGTGTTCTTTATACTTCATGCAAAGGCCTGGCCTGGTATACCGACGGGTACAGAATGGAAACAGGAGCTGGAGCAGGAATACATGGAGAAAGGCCAAGAGAGAGTATAAGTCTCTCTCTTCGACACATTCACTGCGTTCCAGATTGAAATTCTGACTGGTTTAGAGATCAAAATTCTGGGTGAGCGGAACAGAGCTAGACTTCTCTAGATGCTGGGACATATCAGTATAGAGGGCAACGAAAAAGCTGACGAACTTGCTATAAAAGGAGCAGCTGATATATTATATGGCCCAGAACCCGCGCTGGGCATCACAAAAGGCTCAGCCAGAAGGGTAATTAAAGACTGCGTCAAGAGTAAACATAACCACTACTCAAGAGATATTCCAAGAAATCGATATGGGAAAAGACTTATCAATGGACCATGTTCAAAACAACTGCTCACAAAGAACAGGATTCAGTTAACAGGTCTTCTGATGGGACACTATCCCGTTAAGAAGTACCTGCATATAATCGGAAAGTTTCCTGGCGACCTTAACTGCAGACTGTGGAGTAAGGTACCAAACGCTGTGGAACATATTATACATGCGTGCGAGGCGTTGGACTGCAGAAGATAGTGTAAACTAAGTGTGATAGTGTAAACTAAGACGGGAGAGTACAATTAGCCCAGGAGGCTGCATTGCCCTCGGAGTATTTTTTACAGACGAGCCCCAGGAGGAGGGGTTTTAGTCCGTTAGAGTTTGACATTTAGACCTACTCAGCGAAAAAAAGTAATCCCCCAGAATTTTGAGCTCAAGCGAAAAAAAAGTAATAAGTATATATGGATATTGAAAATAACATAAACAATCTTAAAGCTGTGTATTTAATATACACAGCTCATAAAAGATTTTTTTTTTTGTAATAAAGCTTTGAGGACAGAAGGAGATTCGGTTTCCGAAACATCAGAGAAATATATTATTTTTATATTTTTGTTCTTATTCTCATAATTTTTTTATCAAAAAACATCATGTAACTATTCTTTTGACGTAAAGAATCCCGATAAGAAGACCAGAAAAATAAATTTTATTCTGTAATTATTTCTGAACTGATTTGTGCTAAATTGAAAATGCATAATTGTGCTAATGTTTTATAAGAATATGTGATGAAAATCAGTGGTTTCAAAATACTATATTTCCCAACATGCATAATCAAATAATATGATAGGAAGAATTTTTACCATTTCTAACATTTCAGTGTGCACGGTCTTTATTTCTTATAATGAAAATAATTGTATCAAATACTTTGGGAACTGTGCATAATTTACACTTATTTATACTACCTGTAATTTGCGTCTCCTTCCTGTGATTTAATTACAAAATGGTGCAACTCGCACCTGAAATTTTGCGTAACTGTAAATAATCGCGTTTATGAACGGCTGGTCGTGCAATCTTAAAATCTCCAGATTTACTTGATAGGTAGGCCTTCAATCAGGTATGTTATTTGATGTCGTGACTTCCGTCAGTCTTCCTGATAGTCTTATCTTACATCTTAATAAAATATATTCACCTGGAGTTTTCAAAAGTGAACAATCTTTGGTTGTTTCTAGATAAGTATAACTTAAAGCATTTATTAATTGTGCAGTTACTGGCTGCGTATTACTTGTGTGTCTTATTATTTCTTCCTATCATTATTCAGTAATAAATTGAAAAGCATTATTAATAATGCCTTTAAGTATTCGTCTAATAATATTCAAGTCATTTGTAATAGTTTCTCTAAATTTATTTAGAGATAATAACAAAAACCGTATTAGAGAACAGGAGGTTTAAAGTATGATACATACAACACATAATACAATTTGATAATATATACAATAGAGATAATACAATTTTAAACATCAGATATACAATATTTACTTACACTAAATAAAAGATCATACCAGATTAATAATAATAATGTGTCTTTATTTTTATAGAATTAACAGATGCACAACTATTTTAATAGGTGGCGGAGTTCAATACTGTTACTCTTCCACGTAACTACCTCTTATACAAATATGTTAACAATATCGATCTATTTAAGAAATATACATTAAAGACATGAAATAAAAAAGATAGCTGATATGTATGTACAATGGGCATAAACCATAGAAAAACGTATATAAAGATACAAACATGGGAAAGCGTACACTGAACATTATTAAGTACATCATATTATATTTAATATAGGCAAAAACAACAATTAAAAATTTACAGTATGCGTGAATAATTAATACTGAAAAAGCTAAGATTTTGATTTCGGATAAAAAAAATATAGGCTTTGACATGTTTCCTGAATGTGGGAATTGACAACATTGACTTGATTACAGGAGGCAGATTATTAAATAAATTAATAGTTTAAAAAACTAAAAAAAACATGCTTTTATAAATACTGCACTAAAAAGCAAAAAATAATCATCTAACCGTTTTGTCCCCTGCTCTGGCGTCTCCGAAACTCTTGTTTGAGACTGGTAACGTCGCAAACCTTCTAACTGTTTTGTCCGCTGCTCTGGTGTCTCCGAAACTCGTGTTTGAGACTGGTAACGTCCCAAACCTTCTAACTTCTTTTGTCCGCTGCTCTGGCGTCTCCGAAGATCTTGTTTGAGACTCGTGAGGTCGCAAACCTTCTAACCGTTTTGTCCGCTCCTCTGGCGTCTTTTTGGCTCTATGTTGCTTCATGTACATTTTTAAGATGTTTTTGTTTCTCTCTGGCTCTATATTGCTTCATGTATATTTAGAATACATGTTTTTGTTGATTTTTTTCATTTTCACTTAGTTTTGCGATTTTTTGTTCGCGCTTTTCCTTTTCTTTTTCTAATCTTCGTTTTCTTTGTGTTGCCGTTTCTCTTTTTATTGTCTTTCTCATTTTGTTCTCACGAGTAGGGGACACATTTTACGAACAGATTATTGCTTCGAAGGACCTTGTTTATTAAATTAGTAGCATACAAATTATTTCAACAGATAAATACTTCAAAACTCTTGAATTAAACTAAAATCTGTCAAAGTCAAAAATATCTCAATTATCTACAGTTTTATAGTGCTCATAACACTACTACTAAAGTACTATATTTTAAACATGAGCCTTCTTGGTCTTTTGGTCTTTTAGCTGAATTTTGACTTCTCATTCTTGGCTGAATATTTTTTTAAAAGTCCTTTCTTTTGATACCCATATCAAGGGAGTTGTAAAGAAATAATGATAATCAGCCACCATGTTGACGCCGCCATTTTGAATTTTTAAATTTTGATCACATATTTGTTTTCTACTTATTACGCCCTTTCTTTTGATACCCATATCGAGAGAAAATGATAAGCCGCCATCTTGGGGCGGCGGCCATTTTGAACATATTATAATATTGAGTATACTGTATTGTATTGTCAACAGAGCTACACATAATAGGATTTTCCCACTAATTTTATTTTAACATTTTATGTCGTGAAAATGATATAATAAAACATTCTATTAATTTACAACAATTTACTTTTCTAATAAGAATTACTTCTAAGAAAATATCGTTAAAACATCTTGCTGATAATTTCAGGGCTTTTTAAAACGGGCATTTTTACGCGCCAGAATGACGTATCTGCCCGGAAAACCAATGAGATTATGGATATAATTAGTTGATAATATGTTCTAACTGTGTGTTAAAGGAAGCTTTCCTCTAAAATTCCTCAGAATTTCCTCTTTTATTGTTTGTAATGTGATTGGTCTAAAGCAGTAGACTTGTAAATATTGGCCAATCAGAATCCAGATAAATACCACACAAGTTATTCGTAAAAGCGTCGGACGTTGATATTTTGTAGTTTGGGCTTAACCCTCACCCGCTTCTGCATTGACAGTTCACATCAGATGATTAACCTAAAACTTTATTTATATTTTGATGTTTGGAGTGAAAATATTTTATCAGTTTCTGGTTTGTTGATCAAAATGAGTAAAGTGGAGGAGGAATATGTTAATATGGTGCTGCTGATAATGTACCTAAAGTAGACTTTGAAATGGTGAATAATTGGTTTTTTATAACAAATCTTTTCCTAGATGAAATATTTGTTTAGATTTTACAGCAGAAAATCACTTTTTTCGTCTTTCAATATTGAATGGTACTGTCAAAAATAATATTGAGGGAGCATTTTCACTAGTATTATTACACAAAGGTACAAAACAAGCTTTTTTAGGCATTTTGATAATCCATTACAACTCATAATTATTAAAAAGTGCTGTCAATAAATAGAGGTTATGTTTTATATTTTTCACGGCTATCTTATGCCGACTTTTAATTGGATTTCAGGGCGTTGACGTCACAACGCGCTAATTTATGGCTGTTTAAAATGAACTCAATATTTTTCAAACTTTGTTTTTTTTTTTCGTTTTTTTTTTCCTTATGGGTTGCGGTGCGAAGCCCGCCGTACTGAAGCTTAAGCTTATAGCCCATAGTCTCATTATCCCATTAATCCCGTTCCTCTCCAAAAGGAGAGTATACGGTCAATGGGAGCTCTGGCTATTTCTTCCGGGGTCACGGTTAGTCCCCCGAAGTATGAAAACCTCCCAGCCACCAAGGCTGGGCATTCACATAGTATGTGAACGTTACTATTAGTAAAATTAAAAAGATAATAATTATGCCATAAATTTCAGCAATAATTTTTTTTTCTGGGAAAACCCTATTGCCAAATTTCATGATGATACAACAATTAGAAGTGGGTGAAATTCAGTTCCTTAGATTTTTTTACTTACATAGATATATACATAGAGTTAATATATAATAAAGGCATGTTAAAAATGTAATCGAATTATATGTGATTTTTTCGAATAGGGCAGAGTTATGTTTGGGGACTGTATATAAATCACAGGCACGCGTCGGACGTGAATGAATATCCGATCCCTTAATCAATTTGTCAAATAAATATACAGGTGTTTGAGTACTGCTAATTTAAAAAATAAGACTTGACATTTGAAGCAGAAACCTTTCATTTAAATTTAAACATTTTGACCTTCGGAAGCTACCAGTTGAAATTTACAGAATTTATTTGTGTAAATACAGGATGATTTACATGCGGAAAATTTATCAGTAGGTTTTCCCAATCGAAAGGAGTTAAAAAAAATGAAAAATGAAAAAAAATAAAAAATTTCCTTTTTTTTTTGTAATGCGCCGCCTATTACTTTAACCAATCTGACGTAACGCGATGCAACCATATCACTTCCTCTTCCCCTTTATCAGACTTGAGACTGACAGCAAAGCTGGTGGGGTTAGAAGTGACTTTTGGATTTAATCACACTCAAAAATAGCAAAAATTAAAATAATTTTTCCAGAACACAGCACAGCACAAAACTTAAAAGTAATGAAAAGTCAAAGAAAATGTTCGAATGCATTACATTCAATGCACTGTTCTAAGCGCAGAATGGCACATTGAATGGTATCAATCTACGAATATAATTTAAAATTTAACGGTACGCTCTAACTGGAAGTCGGGAAAACAATAAAGACACTGTGCCAGTGAACTCTTATACTAGGTACAAAGATTAGATGATTAATTATCTAATATTTGCTACGTATCTGCAACGGACCCCATTGTTGTCGAAGTTCGTAATAAGATAGAAAGGACAGATACCAGTCACGATTGCGTGTTGGCCAAATTCGATTTGCCTTACTTGTATTTGAAGGACGGATCCGTTTCAGGTGGGTAGTTCATTACTTTTACCTGACCACAGATAAATAACAGTAGCATATCTTTGCAAGTTTTCATGCAAGGAAATATACTAAATTACCTCGGATCACTCTAAAATTTTGCAGGGCCTTCCCCACATAGAAGACTAGTACACCATTTTATTTTCCGCATGTTGTGGTAAATTACCCTGTATAACATTTTTAGTTTTCCATATGATTTTTTAATAATGTTATTTACATATTCAGCAGATCTTAAATATATATCCAAATATAACCCCAAATTTTTACTACAGGTAAAAAACGATGTCAAGATCTGGTAATTAACGGTAATTTTAAAATTTGCATTTTCTATCATGGCTAATCTATTAAATCCAAATATCAACATTCCCGTCTCAGTTTCATTCAAAACTAGGTCATGAGCTTTTGAAACATCTGAAATGATTTGAAGGTCCGAATTAATTTTATTGACTTCAGAATCCAGCTCATTTAAATATAGAGATAGATAGAGTTACGTGTCATCAGCATACTGGTGCAATTTACAAAATTTTAAATTGTTATGGAAATCTGCTGTATAAACTGAAAACAGTAATGGCCCTAATATGCTGCCCTCGGGGACCCTGCGTTCAATAGGTTTATTGTCCGAAAATTTTCCATTCACAATTACCCGTTGATATCTATTACTCAAATAACTATGAATGTGAGAGAAAATATTTCAGTTTTGTGCATAGAGTGGCTTGATTTAGAGTAGTAAACGCCTTGCTAAAATCCAAAAGGATCATGCAAGTGTGATTCTTCTCATCACCAGTCCTAAATATATTTTCAGTTACATGTAGCAACGTGGTTGTAGTGCTATGACCTTCACGAAAATCAAACTGTAGGGTATTTAAATTGCAACAGAATATATCAAAGCTATGACAACTGTTGTCGTAATTGATGCACATAGTGTAAACAGGAGAAAACTTTAAGATATTTGAGCGTGATTGCAGTATTTAAAAGCTATGGACTCTGGAAGATACACGCGGGATATAAAAAACAATTTTCTCTAAAATAGTGGGCAGTCAACCATCTTATGAATGACTGTAAAGTAGCAGTCCACAAAAATATACACACTTGTCAAAAAGCGAAGACATGCTAAATTTTTGAAATATTTCCGATTGAGGAAATCCTATTGGAGGATAAAAATTCTTCTGGTTTGACCTACAATAGTTCTAGTAATTTTTCTTGTACTGATTCTAGACAATCAATGTGCACATTATGCGCATGACTCCAAACAACTGATTCATATTACACTTTTGATCTAATATGCCCTTGCTAAGTCTATAATAATAATAATGATAATTATATAAAAATAACACATATAATAGAATAAATGAGAGAGATGGCGAAGTTCAACACAGCTGCTCTTCAATGAAGCAAATATACAATTGCCATAGGTGCTATGCATACAATGAACAAAAATTAATTCACCAGGTTATTATTGATCAGGAGTTCAAAAATTAAAAAGAAAGATAAATAGCACAATAATAACTTAAGATAAACAAAAATTTACAGTGTACAAAATTAAGTATTGGTTGGTTTACTAAATGTGTAGGTTTTGATCTTGTTTCCTAAATGATGCAACATAGGACTGGTTTTTTATTTCAGTGGCTAGAGAATAATAAATTTTGACAGCGTTGAAACTAAATGAACGTTAAAGTAAAGCCGCATTATGCTTATGTACATTATGAAGTTCACAATGTCTAGAAGGGCGTGTATGAATATCACTGACTCTTACAAGCTTACTTATTAAATATTGCAGAGATTGAGTGAAGTTAATTTTAAATTAGTATAGAAAAGAAGCAGTAAAAGGTATCATCAGCATATTAGAGGGATTCACAGAAGTCCATATATTTATAAAAATTAGCTGGATAAATGCAAAATAACAAGGGTTTCAGAATAATACCTTGCGGTACTCCCTGTCTTAGGTCTATAGATTCTGAAAAGCAATTATTTATAACTGCACTTTCTTTTCTTCCAGACAAATTATTTTGAAAAAACAGTACAGCTGCTTCACTAAGCCTAAAATATAGCAACTTAGTGCAAAATGTGACGTGGTTCAAAGTTTCAAAAGCTTTACTAAAGTCTAAGAGGATTGAGCAAGTATTTTTATTATCATCGTCCTTAATATACCTACCATCAGTCATGTTATCAGTGCTGTAGCTGTACTATGATGGTGACGAAAACCTGATTGTTAGGTGGAAAGATATCATTAAATAATGGAAAATGACGAAGTGGCTGATGTACTATTTTTTAGATAATATACTGATGAAAGTTTGAAATTTGAGTTTGGGAACTGCTCTTGAAAATAGGAGTGACACTTGCTATTTCCCAACTAGAAGTAAAAGCAGAATTTAAAAGACGTTATATGAGTACTTAAATATGGAATAATAAGCATTATCATTTTTAAATCTAGTCCGTCCGCCCCATTAGCGTTAGATCTAATATTTGTTAATATTTTTTCAACATTTTCAGTTGTTACAGTTAAAAACTCAAACGTGCCTTTAATATTTAAACTAATTGAGTTTACATAATTATCTAAAATAAAATAATTTTTAATAACCGACTTTTGGGACGCTTTTAACAAAATAATCATTAAACTTTTCAGGATTTTCCGTATTAGCAATTGAACTCTCTGAATTTGCAATATTAAGTCATCGTAAACCTTTTGGATCAGTTTTCAATTTCTGTTGCAAGAAAGCCTTTTTTTCCATTTTTTACCGTCATATTTACAAAATTTCGTAACTTCCTGTATTCTGACTTCGGTTTTAGTTTCCTTATATTTATGACGCACTTTACCTTTCAACTTCGGTGAGCCAAGGAACTGATAGCGTAGTAATTCTAACTGTACGTACTAGTGCATGCATATCGAATAAATAGCAGCAAATTATTATTTAAAAATTATCTTATATTATTGACATCATAGATATTATAAATGTAGTCCCAGTCTACTTTTCTCAAATTACACAGCCCCACAAAAAAAAAAGTTCAGACCAGTGAACCAGACCCATGTATCCTTATGTATTTTCAGTCGCTGAATCCGAATCCGAGGTCAAAAAAATTCGTACACCCCCAAAATCTTTAGCTAGAGCCAAAAAACACCCCTGGACTGGGGTAAAAAGTTGTTACATTCTAATCGATCGAATTATACAAATTAAGGTTAAACAGCAGCGTACATACAATAGATATGAAACACACCTCCAGTGAGGGGCGAAAACTAGCCCCCGTTTATAAAAAAATCGATAAAAACAGTAATGACTGCTGAAAAAGCCCGAAATGTCTAAGTTTTGTTAAAGTGATAAGAAACTGCATCAGATCCGACGTAATCTTCATAAACTGCACCTATAGGGTTGAGAACAACCATCCCAAAGTTTAAAGGACACAAAACAAGAGAAAACGTAAAATCCAACTCGATTTCTATTTTGCGTAGTACTCTAAAATTGATCTAAAAACTTACGTACCATCAACGTCCTATAGTGTTAACCTTCAGATGGTGTGAAAACTACCCCTTATGTAAGATGTATCTATAAAAAGTTACAGTGACTTTTATAAAAATTCGAAATACCTGCGTTGTGTGGAAGTGAGAAGAAACTAGACTATGTTCGACGCTGTGCTTGAAAACCACCCCCATGGGGTTGCGAGATGCTACCTCTATATCCGTAGGACGCTGGAAGTGTGCATCACGATTTTTGCTAATCATAGCATCCATAAAAATGTAAATCCGGTTAGTTTATTTCTGTTTTTTCAGCATCCTACGGATATAGTGATGGCATCTCGCAACCCCGTGGGGGTGGTTTTCAAGCACATAGTCTCACTTCCACACAACGCAGGTGTTTCGAATTTTTATAGAAGTCACTGTAACTTTTTATGGATAAATCTTACATAGGGGTAGTTTTCACACCATCTGAGGGTTGACACTGTAGGACGTTGATGATACGTAAGTTTCTAGTTCTATTTTAGAGTACTACGCAAAATAGAAATCCTGTTGGATTTTTACGTTTTCTCTTGTTTTGTGTCCTTTAAACTTGAGGGTGGTTGTTCTCAACCCTATAGGGGCAGTTTATGAAGATTACGTCGGACCTGATACAGTTTTTTATCACTTTAACAAAATTAGACATTTTGAGCTTTTTTAGCAGTCATTACTGTTTTGGATCGATTTTTATAAATGGGGGCTAGTTTTCGCCCCTCACTGGGGGTGTGTTTCATATCTATTGTATGTACGCTGTTGTTTAACCTTAATTTGTATAATTCGATCGATTAGGATCTAGCTCGTAGCTTAATATTCTTTTTACCCCAGTCCAGGGGTGTTTTTTGGCTCTAGCTAAAGATTTTGGGGGTGTACGAATTTTTTTGACCTCGGATTCGGATTCAGCGACCGAAAATACATAAAGATACATGGGTCTGGTTCGCTGGTCTGAACTTTTTTTTTTGTGGGGCTGTGTTATTTAAAAACAGTTCATAATCAAAATTAGCAAAATCTCTAAATGTTCTGTATTTAATAGCCTGTTCATTTTTTTTGCAATATATGAATCACATTTCACCAGATTATGATCATAGATGTCGTCCATATTATGCACCTTAGTCTTGGCTACAATCTCATTATTGTTGGTAATTATTAAATCGATAAATGTTGCAGAAATATCAGTTATTAGCGTTAGGACCTCTTAATATTCTGATGCAAATACTACTAAGTGAGCATCAATTAATTATTGTTAGTTAAACAATAATAACACAAAAAAAAGTTCTGTGCAGCGGACCAAATTATATGGATTTGGTGTATTTTTCGACGCTGAATCCGAATCTGTAGTCCAAAAAAGGATCTATCGTGTCAGTTTCGTTTTTCAATCAAAAACATCCCTCAAAATGGTGTAAAATCATAGAAATAACTTTTAATGAAGTGTGAAAAATGGTAGATGTTTTGTAGTCGAGAGTAGAGAATATAAATTCGAGCCACAGTAAGCTATTTCTATAAATAAAACCGAAAACCGCCCTTTTTAGGGGTGAAAACTCTACTACTAAAACTCAAAAGACGCAGGTGAGTGTGAATAACATGTACAAAGGCCAAATTTTTCTAATTCTTAGTGCAAAATATTTGACTCTGGTTCGACAACCAGCCATTACTCTCAAAGGGTAGAAACTCAACCCCATGGAGGGTTAAAACTACCTCCACCTCTCATAGAGAGAAAAACGGAAAAAAATTGAGGCTTTTGTAGTTTTAGGCACGGTGAACAAATATGGAGTAAATTCGTTCCAACCACCGACACATGACTAGAGTCTACCCTTGGTAAGAGCTACCTCTACGCTCTTTGATGCATATAGGTGCTATTAAAATTCGGAAAGGGTCAATCAAATACTTGTAGCTCATCATGCCTTACCAAATTTGTTTTAAAATTCGTTGCGATAATTTATTATTCTCAAACTGAAAGTGGCCCTTCCCGAATTGAATGTTTAGTTTCAATTTGATTTAAAAAGGTGTAGATCAGATCAGTAACCATTGACAACATTGTGGTAAATTTTCATTCTCTTCAAGACATTGATAATTTTATAGAAACTATACAAAAACATCACAAATGTAGAATGGATATTTCACAAAAACAGCTTCGTCTTATATTTAATAATAATATACTGCAAATATATTTTGCTTTTGTTTAAAATTATAATTACTACAATTAAAGTAATTGTATATGTAGATATACTACAGATACTTTTCAAGTTGATGATGAGTAAATATCCATATGGTATGTTCTTATAGAAAAAGCATTGAAAATCTCCTGTAATCAAAGCAGTTGGTTCTTGGAAGTGCAGCTAATATACATTTACGTTTTCATTATGATATTAATTTATAATATCGCTTTAAAGAGGAATTCGTGTATTATTCAAATTACTCCTCAGCAACTACATCTTCATTATTCATTGATAGGAAATTGGCCAATTATAAAGGATTTTATTTAAAAATTATTCAAGGCTCTCTGTAATTATATATCTACTTAGCCAAAGTCACGTAAAGTCAATAAATTGCATGGTTGAAAAGAAATATTCTAAAGCAAATTTCTTAATTACAATATGGTGACCTAAATAACCTCTTCGCCGAAACTAATTTTCAAAAAAAGTCTCATAAAGATTATTAACGAGTGATATTGCTGGACAACTTACCATTTATTAAATAATTTAAAATCGTCTAAGTAAGGATCACAAATATCAAAATTACTGTATATATTTCGATAAGCAAGTTGGAGTCATCTAGCGATACTTAAACATTTGGTTTTTTGTTTCACAGAATTTATTTTGATTTACCTGACATATTTCGGTTTCCAATGCCTTAAAAATAAGGACAAGCGCTGCCAGAGTTTGCAGAAGAAATACGAGAGAAGCACTAAGAAATAAAGTAGAAGAGATAACAGAGCATTGTAGCAAAAATGAAGAAAGAAAGTTCTACAAAGAGATCACAAAGAGAATTAGAGAATTCCGGCCAAAGATCAATGTATGTAAAAACAACGAAAGGGAGATGTTAGTAGAAAAAGATGATACTGTAAATAGGTGGAAGGAATATTTTGGAAATATCTTAAGAGATGAGGACGTAAATGAACAACCAATAGAATATCACATGACTGAGCCTGAGAATAAAGACCTTATCACATGTTGAAGTACTGAAGATAGTAAAATGTCTGAAAAATTACAAGGCATCGAGCAAGGATGAAATAAAAGCAGAATTTTAAAAAATGGATGGAATCGACTATGGAAAAGAATCTATAGATTAAAAATACTAGTATGAATGGAAGAGAAGCTCCCAGAAGATTGGACACTGGGAATCATTCAATCTATTTATAAAAAGGGAGATAAGCTAGGCTACTCAAATCACAGTGGTCACCCAAAACAATTTTTATTTTAAAATGTGACGGAGAACGATAATATTTCACATGCAGTTAACTCAACTGTCGAAGAAAAATTTAAAAAAGTATACATGGTGGTCATTCAAAAAAAAATTTTAAATGAGGACGATAATATTTAGCGTGTAGTTAACATAACTGTCGAAGAAGAAAAATATACAGGGTGGTCATCCAAATTAAAAAAATATACGGAGAACGACAATATTTCTCATGCAGTTAATACAACTATGAAAAAGATATACAGGGTGGTCATAGAAAAATGTTCCGGGGGACGAAAATATTTCATATGCAGTTAACACATCTGTCGAAGAAAAATATGAAAAAAAAAATATACAGGGTGGTCACTCAAAAAAAAAAGGAATTCCAAAAAGGACGATATTATTTTGCATGCAGTCAATACAACTCTCAAAGAAGAAAAATATTTAAAAAAATATACAGGTTGGTCACTATAACAAAATTTAAAAAAAAATGATGGAGGACGATAATATTTCGCATGCAGTTAACACAACTGTCAAAAATAAAAAATATGAAAAAAATATACAGGGAGAGGAAAGATAATGAAAAATTTTACAGAGAACGATAAGATTTGGTATGTAGTTAACACAACTGTCAAAGAAAGATATAAAAAATGTACAGGGTGGTCATCCTAAAAAAATATGTGAAAAATGTGAGGAATAATGTTTCACATATAGTTAACACAACTGCCAAAGCAGAAAAGTATGAAAATTAAAATATATATATATATATATATATATATATGTGAGAATGAGAATAAAACATTTTCAGTTAATACAACTGTCAAAGAAGAAAAGTATACAGGGTGGTAAGCTTGAAAAAATTAAAGAAAAAATGTGACGTTGAAGAAGAAAAGTATACAGTATTGAAATATAAAATAATTTATGAATCACAAAACGTCCGACGAGACGTTGCGAATAAGAAGAATAAACTAGTGGGAGCATTATACTCTTCGCCGATTTACTGAACTTTTTACATAATTGTTACACATTCTATAGGATTCTCTTCGCAGTTCTCTTGTAAATAGTGTTAGTTTTTGGACATCTAAATTTTGTGATACCAACTTTGTTGTGAAAAAAAATATATAACAGAACATTGAAAAAAGAATCCAACCCGTCTGGGATTCGAACACATGACCTTCGGATTGCAAGAATAAGAAAAAGAATTTTATTTTTAATTAACGGCTACGTGCACCTTTCCGGGACGTGGCCCGGAGCCAACCAAACAACCACTCCGCGGTTAATGTATGGTTGGGCGGGGCAAGTCCGCTCCGGTTAAAACAATAATTGATGAAAAAAAAAGTTAAAACTCCTGTCCAAGGAAAAGAGTTAAAATTAACAATTTGGTTTGGGAATAATATACAAAAATACTTAAAAATAATTGAAAATTACACTATAAATTAGCGTGGCACACGCGCACTGATTAAATTTCGGTTGTTGGCTCGGGAAAAACTAAACGAGAACTGCCCCCCCTGGTGGTCTTCCTGTCTCCAGGAAAGTGTGGTCGAAAAGAAAAATTAACATTTAAAATGTTTTAATTTTAGAGACATTCAGAGACAAAAAGGACAAAAGAAAAAAACAAAAGACTAAAAAGGATAAACAAGGACAAATTGAACAAGAGAGAGAATAAAAAGTATTGAAGATGTAAAGTTGAGGAAAGATAAAGTTTAGGATAGTAGTAAGTTATGGTGGAGGAAAGTGTGGCTAAGGGAGTTGACGGAAAATAGGCTACGCCTGGATCAGATATGTTATTATGAAATATATATTAGTAAAATTTATAAACAAAAAAAATTATAAAGAATAACATTTCGCAAGAATTATATTTAAGTACAAGCGACAAAAATTAAGAAAACATTTTTTTAAATTTTAAATGATTAATAACTTTCTTATTTACTTATCGATTTTCTTAGCTAACACTAACTTTCTTTCCAAATTTAAATACAATCGGCCTTTTCTTTCTTAAGTCATCATGCTTACAAGAAACGTGACGGACGGACAGACGGACGAACGGTCGGACAGACGGACGAACGGTCGGACAGACGGACATTTTGAAAGTTGTTCAGAATTCGTTCACTACCACAATGATATGAAAATTCTTTCTCTACGAGCGATATTTGCGGTTTTAGAAATGCAATATACTCTTCGTTTTTGCGAAGAGTATAAGTATGATAAACAGGGAGTGGTTTTGGCTAAATACTTTACCAATTTTTATTTATTGCGAAACAAAAAGGTGGATGGTGTAAGTAATGCAAGTTTTCTTCTTTGTTTCTTTCTTTTTCTCTCTTTATTTTTAAACCTTAAATCACAATGGTTCTTTTGAGCTCATTTATAATGATATTTAATTCCGCCGATACGATGCATAAAATGTTGAGACACGTCCTCCCGTTACACGCAAAGCTAGTATATTTGTGTGAGGTGAAAACATTTTTAATGTCCATAGACATAGCTAACACCTTGGCAAATAAAATAACAATAACATTTTGTAGACGATAAAATTCCCCATTTTCGTACATAATGTTCTTTTATTGTTTAGCAGTAAGGAATTGTTTGACGGTTATTTTATTTATTTGTTGGTTGTGCGTTCGTTAAAAAATATAAAAGGAAGCCTTGTTTGTAAAGTGCTTCCAGTAAACGCGATCAGTCGAAATGCTTGAACGTAATTTTATAGAACAAAAATCAATGGGCAAAAGATCCGCGCAAATATTTAAAGACCAACAACATTTGAAGTATGTACATTAAAAAGCTTGGTTCCGCTTAAAAGATGCTTAAAACTGAAATGTATTAAGGATGGTTGACATTTTATTGCGTTGCTAACGTTTTTGCGCGTGCTTAAAGACTTTTTGGTAGTTGTTGAGTCATTTTAATTATACACACATATTTATAGCGAAAAACTGCATGTTCAAATGTCCTTACTATAAATATTCTGCAATTACGAAATTCTATAATGGGTTAGCGAATAAATCACTTTTAAGCAAGCAGCTAGTTGAATACAAATCCCTCATTAATTTTTTAATATAATTAAATTGGCAATATATTTACTCATTTGATTTTTATATATTTAGTGTAGCGTTGTGCACCAAAGGTGTCTATTTAGCCAGCAACCTATCATGGGGTAAAACACAAGAAACTATATAATATGAACATGTAGGTCATAACTTTTCATATCAAGAAATGCATATTATCCAATTAAAAGTTATAAAAAGGTATAAGGTACTTACAGTCCAGAATTTTTTTCTAAGTATATGTTTACTTACCATTTTTACTCTAATTGTATACCACAGTGGGCTAGAACCACCTTTAAATGAAATATGCATGCACTCTTTCAATTCCTACGGGAAATGGTAGCTTTATCTGTCCCGAAACAATTACCGTAAAATCTGAAATCATTCCCTTGGCCGTTTTCTAGAAAATTCACTTTTATTTTTTTTTTGAAAACTAATTTTTTGCATTGATAAAAACAAGAATCTACTACATTTTTGAAGCCTCTGAATACCCGGACATATTTCAAACAACCTATCAGTTAAGTATCAGTTATCTTCTTCAATCCGTGATTCTTACGTTTATAAAATAGACAATTTCTTTGATTTTAATCATGGTCACAGAAAATTTTCACTCTTGGAGTCTTGGATTGATTGCCTAGTGAAGTCTAAAGAGTAACTGACCGAGCGACGCCAATATTCTTTGGCAGTGATGACGGTCTCAGATATCTTAGGTCGAGCAGGACTACTGCTATTTACCCTAGTACATCGCTGTAGACCTGGACCGGCCTCGTACGGGGTGGGCGAGCTTACTTTACATTAACCCCACTCACAAATGTGAGTGCTGTAGATGATTTCGGCCCACCCCCCCCGGGTCCTGGCCTTTTGGACCTTGCTGGCTAAGGCCTTTATCTTCTGGCGCTCTTCTGTCTTGATGATCTTTCTTCACCAGTTTGTCACCCCCTGGATAGTCATCTGTCTGTTCGGAAACTTTGGGGTATTTTTGGCTGGGATTGACTGCCGGTATGCAGAATGTCAATTGACATCCTGCTATCCGGATCATCGGTTAGGTAGGAATGAGCTATGTAGCTCGAGGAAGTGCAGACCTAAGTGCTTTGGTAGCACTTTCGATCTGCACGGAGCTGGTGACTACGGGTACTGGATGGCATTTCGTCCGATATCTGCAGGGTAGTGGGTGGGTAGTTGGGTTATCGTCATGTCTCTTCTGTGGGTTGTCTTCATCGGCGGTGGTATAGTTCTCATACTCACCCGTTAACTGACTGAGCGAATGGGAAGTCTTCTCAGATGGCAAATAGAGGCGCTCGGATTTCCCTATAGTAAATCCAGTTACGCAAATAGTAACGTTATTCATTGGTTACGGATATATTGGTAGACAAAAATTGCTTTCATTCAAAATAACATAGGAATAGATCTACTTGGAAAGTTTATATAACCCGATTATTATCAAAACGTCTGGAGTTGTCGAGCATGAAGGTTTCTTGTATGTTATTTCCCCAAACTTGGCTTGAGTTGAAATTTGTATTGGAATGTTCAATTTTACTTTCTTGATTGACATTTTAACAAGCTTATCAATGCAAAAAATCAGTTTTCAAAAAAAAAAATTAAAAGTGAATTTTCTAGAAAACGGCCAAGGGAATGATTTTAGATTTTACGGCAATTGTTTCAGGACAGATAAAGCTACCATTTCCCGTAGGAATTGAGAAAGTGCATGCACATTTCTTTTAAAGGTGGTTCTAGCCTACTGTGATAGTTTTTTATGCCGAAATTGCAAACCTAATCGGTCAGGGTAAATCGAAAGGGGAGTAACAGTGTGTGGTACGGTAAGTCTATTTTCTAATTCTCTAAATATCTAATTTTCTAATTTCTATTGGCCAAAACTTTTGATTTCACGCTTACCAAAATTCTGATACATAACTATTTTCTTTGGTGCTGAACAAAATGAACACAATCAGTAAACAACCAAAAGAGATCAAGGATTTCAAATATACCTCGATTTGATTGGCTGTTTCAGTGATTGCATGAGTTCGTTCAGCACCAAAGAAAACATGGAAAACTTTGTTACTCTCTTAGCTTGTATTTAAGTACAAATACATGGAGCTATGTACTTCGTTTTCTGATCAGAGTATAAATTGTAATGCAATGTCACGGATTTATGTTATTCAAAACTAAGTCGGTGTTATGTTATGAATGCGTGGTCGTGAGCGCTCAAAATCGACTTTATTGCTTATTTGCATAAGGCCATGGATGACTGTTACACCAAATTGTTACTTGTAATAAAAAACTTTTACGTAATAGTGAATGCGGTACGACTTTTTTTACTGCACTTCAACTCCACGGGGTGCCATTTGGCACGGTTGGTCCTTACACCAAAGTGATTCATTTTCGATTAGGACGCGTCAACATTTTCCCTTAGATGGCGGAGATTTTTTGAATTACAATAACTCATATTGGCGCCAAACATACATTTGTAGTATAATCTCTGGTTAAACTATACAGTATCGGAAAGTGTTTCTTTTGGGTACGGCAATAAGAGCAAGCGAGAGCAGCAACTCTTGAAGAGGTGTGTCACTGTTTGCTTCTGCTAGAGTACTGGTAGATCACTTTATTGTGGGCGGTCGGTTAATACCGCAATGCCAAACGAAGGACTTTCTGATACTGTATCTGGCGACTACGAATACGGTGTCTATTTTCCACTAGAAAGCAATATGGTCGCTATATTTTGATTAAATTCACTGTACAATTGTTAAAAACATGTTGGGTACGGCGTTCGGTTGTTCTTTGCATCCTGAACTCAAATATGAATTCCTTTTTCTCATAGGAAGCTACAAAAAACTACCAATTGCTTTATTTAAAAAAGATTATTTTTTTATGTTCCTATTTATAATTTAAAACGTTTTTTATTTCCGTATTTCGATTATATACACTAGCAGAGGTTCTCTTTATAATAAGTACATAAAAAATTAATTTTTTTAAATAAGGCAATTTGTAGCTTCCTATGAGAAAAAGGAATTCATATTTGCTTTCAGAATACAGAAAACAGCCGAACACCTTACCCAATATGTTCAATTTACAAATATTAATTTTTAAAAAAATTGTAGAGTGAACTTGATCAATAAACGTATGTTTAGCGCCGATATGAGTGATTGTAATTAAAAAAAAAAAAAAATCAAAAAATGACCCCCATCTCGGTCCCCTGATAGAACCTAATTTACCTCTATCCAAAACCGCACCCCTGTGAAGAAATAAAAAAACATATTCTTTAAATATTGTACAAATGGCTACAGATATTTTGTTCAATACTGGTACGCTGTAACATATGTCAGAGGGTAACAGTTTAAAGTAAAAATATTTGAAAATAAAGTTTTAGAAATGGCTGATTTAGGGTTAAACAACCCTTCCCCCCTACCCCCTTTTTAAGTGGTACGTCTATGGCTTTTTTGATATACTGTATTTTATAGAAAATTTAATTCTACAACTTTTTTGCATCTTGTGTTTTTTTCCTTTAAGTGATCATTTTTAAATGAAACTTAGAATACTAAAAACATTGTCATGTGTTTTGTAGGATGAAATGTTAAAAACTCTAGAAAAATCATTTATTTTATCAGTCTCTTCTTAATTTCACGACATGATAATCCTGCAAATGTAATATCGCTTTTTAAATTTTGTTTCCTACGATAATTTGTATTTTTAACAGAAACTCTTTGTTTACTTTGTAACTGTCAATTTATTTATTTATTTAATATCTATTTTTATGTACTATAGATTTGTTAGTTTGTTTTTATGTTTTTTTTTTATTGTGTACTTTGGTAGCCTCGTTTGCTTCATATATTTTTTGTGACGTGACATACGGGGTGTTTCACGGGAAATGGATTTTCAATTTTAAAATTCAATTTTAAATCGCAAATAATTCAAAAAGTCTAAGCCAAACCCCTACAATATCTACATGGGAAAATGGGGAATTTAATTTTACATAATTTAATGGAACAAAATACAGGTTGTTCCATTTAACTTAAACAAGTTCTCGCGGTTTGAAATTGACAAAATGTAACGTAAAAACACTTGGTATGTTATTGAATTTCCTTATTTTTTTTTTACAGTTTAAACACATTCTCCCTGCATGCTAAAAAGCAAATGAGGATCTTTTACGCGAAAAAAGTTATAAAGGCTATTGCAAACTGTTACCCTTGTCAATTTTTTTATATAAAATGTCAAATATCTCTGAAACGGCTGAGTTTAGGGATATAGTATGCCACATGTTTTCGACTCAGAATTTTTCGCCCTCTTTGAATACTTCGAAATATATAGGGTGTTTTATTTAAGTTGGTATCGACATCCGGTATAAGCGGAAGTGCCAAATGCTTGTAATTATTTTCCTTGGATTGACTATACTGAGATTAGTAATTCTAAAAATTTTCTTATGTGTAAAACTATATCGATCGATACAGTTCCCGGTGGGACACCCTGCATACACAGTATATTAATAAGTTTTTTGTATTTTATATCTTATATTTTATTCGAGATTTTATGACAAAACCAATATTGTTCTTTTAACAAGGTTTATGGTGAATACATTTATTTTATTCTATTATTAGAACTGTTTATAAGTTTAAAAACCGTGAAACCTTTACATAATTAATTTTAATTCTTACTATTACACCTCAAAACCCTTTACTATGAGTTAACGGCATATTTTCCCTTCCATGCCCTTATGCAAATCAGCAATAAGGTCGATTTCGAGCGCGCACGTCCACGAATTCATAAAGCCGGATACTCACAGACGAACTGTAACTGTAACGGCAACGGTTGCTGTATCAAATTTTAGTGTGTACGTAAATGTTTTCCCTTCTCGTAAATCTCTGTGTTCACCTAAAACCCAACAACTGGTGGTTCGCTGCGATAAGTTCGAAGTAAGCTCTCAGAGATGCTCAATTATTTCCATATTTGACATACTTGTCAGATCTAGAGAAAATGATGAAATGTAAGGCCGGATACTCACAGGCGAGCTGTAAGTGCAATGGTTACTGTATCAAATTTTTGTGTGTACGCAAACGTTTTCCCTTCTCCTAAATCTCTGAGAGTCTTTTTGTGTTCGCCTGAAAACCGACAACTGGTGGTTCGCTACGATCAGTTCGAAGTAGGCTCGCCAAATTGATTCGCAACACGTCTACACTTAAGCCGGGTACTCACAGGCGAACTGTAACTGTAACTGCAACGGTTACTGCAACAACTTTTTGTGTGTACGTACACATACACATGAACGAACTAACCTTCAGCGTCCACGAACCAACTGAGAGCCTCTTTGTGTTCGCAGTAAAAATCGACAACTCTCGGTTCGCTGCGATCAGCTCGAAGTGAGCTCGCGAGCTTCATTCGCAACGCGTCCACATTGACGAATTTTGGTTGCAGTAACCGTTATAGTTACAGTTACAGTTACAGTTACAGTTACAGTTACAGTTACAGTTACAGTTACAGTTACAGTTACAGTTCGTCTGTGAGTACTCAGCTTTTAACACCGTCTAGGTTTTGGAACTCATAAATCCGTGACCTTGCATTACAATTTATAGCATTATTATCAGTATTATCACAAAATGGAACACGTAGCTCCATGTATTTGTACTTAAATAAATGCTAAGAGAATAACAATATTTTATATGCATCTATCAAAATCTTGGTAAGTGTGAAATCAAAAGTTACGGCCAATAGAAGTTTGGACTTCGATTTACCGTGAACGAATAGTTTTGCGATTTTGATGTACTTAGTTGTTAGGTAGGGAAGAATTCAGCAAATAATTGTGAACAATTTGGCATAAAAAAAATATCCTGTCATGTATTTTTATAAAATTAGAATAAAAATTATAAGTAAATTGTTTTAAAACAATTTACTTTCTGGGCTGTAACTACCTCTTGTACCGACTTATAGATTAGATAACATGCATTTTCTGATGTAATAAGTTATTTCCTATATTTTCATATATAGTTTACTTTGTTCTACTCCATTCATAGGTTGATGATACAATTTGAATGGGCGGCCGCTGCATTATTACCAGTACTACTGTTATTCAGATTCATATTTTCTTTCATAATATCCTATTATAGAATCAATAACTAAGCATGACTCTTGCAGTAATAATATACCGCCTAATGTTCTTATAATATGCAATGAGCTTAATGTAACTAGTCGACATAGTTGGTTTTTCTAAAGCCGATATCAATTTGACCTTGACCAACTCTATTCCATGGTCTTATTAACTATTTCTTATTTGTACTGTTGTATTATCTTATTTTAAAATAGTTTCCTTCGATAATGCACACCCACTGGGTGGTGCTCTATTCTAGTTCTAAAATTGCTGTTGAAAATTGAAATACATCTCCGTCAGCTGGTCCGAACGTACGTGTGTACGTACGGACACACCTACAGGTCGCAATTCTTAACGGATCTACTTGAATGTTTTTTTATCGCTTCGTCATCACCCTATTGAATTTCATAATTATCCATCAAGTAGTTTAATTATTATAAATAATTACACAGGTCTACAAAAAAAGCTCTTGTTCTAAGTTTTACAATTAATTATTTTTTATTTATTTGCTTTTATCATGATTAGAGAATATTATTTAGGTATTATGCAAATCACAACTTACACTCTTTTTATTTATTATGAAAATACCTACTTTCTGTATATAGTTGCCCTAATCTGGGCACGCTAATATACTAGTTAGGCAAATACTTTAAAACACTCATTATTGGAGAATCAATCAAAACAACTACTCTTCTAGCTAATACTGACAAAGTATTGAATTGCATGATAGGATTCTTAGCATTTTAAAGGAAAAAAATATATTGAAAATCATTTATTCAAATTTAGTCATTCACACTTTTTTATTTAATATGAAATTATCTACTTTCTGTGTATTGGTACCCTAATCGGGTCACGCTAATATACTACTTAGGAAAACACTTAACTCTCATTATTGGAAAACCAATCAAAACAACTACTCTTCTAGCTAATACTGACGAAGTATTGAATTACGTGATAGGATTCCTGGAATTTTAAGGCAAAAAAATATATTGAAAATACTTAAATTATTTATTGAAATTCAGTCGTTCACAACAATTATTGAACCGTACACTCTATTTCAACTCTAGAAAAGTTGTACAAGTTTTTTCGAACTCGTTAGTTCTCATCAATAGAGTATAGAAACATTCATTCATTATTTACAAGCCTATTCTTGATTTATTTTTACAATTAATTATTTTTTATTTATTTGCTTTCATCATGATTAGAGAATATTATTAGGTATTATGCAAATCACAACTTACACACTTTCTATTTATTATGAAAATACCTACTTTCTGTATATTGTTGCCCTAATCTGGGCACGCTAATATACTAGTTAGGCAAATACTTTAAAACACTCATTATTGGAAAACCAACCAAAACAACTACTCTTCTAGCTAATACTGACGAAGTATTGAATTACGTGTTAGGATTCCTGGCATTTTAAGGCAAAAAAATATATTGAAAATACTTAAATTATTTATTGAAATTCAGTCGTTCACAACGATTATTGAACCGTACACTCTATTTCAACTCTAGAAAAGTTGTACAAGTTTTTTCGAACTCGTTAGTTCTCATCAGTAGAGTATAGAAACATTCATTCATTATTTACAAGCCTATTCTTGATTTATTTTTACAATTAATTATTTTTTATTTATTTGCTTTTATCATGATTAGAGAATATTATTTAGGTATTATGCAAATCACTTTGTATTTATTATGAAAATACCTACTTTCTGTATATTGTTGCCTTAATCACAGATAACGGCAGCATGTATACGTAACAGATTGAATGCGCAACAATACAAAGGAATTTAAATAGATCGAGAGGGCGATCGTATGCTAAAACCCGGCCCGCTGTACGTACTTGCCTACCGCCGATATTTAAAAAATACATACAATCAACTATGCAATTCTTGCTGAAAATAATAAAGTTTAATGTATTATAAATATACAAAAATTGTCTATTCTACTTAAAGGTCTCACAAATAATTAGTTTTCATTGACTAGACACAACTGCAATTTTATATCTTAAAAAATAAAGTCAACTTTGTTTTGTACCAAAATTATGATGTACCCGATATCAAGCTAACATCAATGTTCTATCAATCAATGCACGTACTTACTTATTTACTAAGATAGCGAATTTTAATAGAGCTACTTATACAGGGTGTTTGGTACATAGATAGAAAGTTTTCACTGGCTAATAGTTAAGGTCGTTTGGAACCTATATGATCATATTTACCCGTATGCAAAGTCTCACCGTTTTTGAGATATCGGCATTTTTAAATATTTTTGCGAAATAGTTGAGTTGTTACTAATACATGTTATTTTTTATGATACTAAATACTTCAGCTTTCTTAAATATTTTTTTTAGATATTCTTAGTATGCACTTTGTCGAAACAATACAAAAAAAGAAATGCCGAAGTATTGGTATGAAAATTATGTAGGGCAATTTATGTGCTGAAATACAGTGGTGCGATTTTTCCTTTCTATTTTAAGCAAAATTTTTTCAAATGCGGAACTACTTCGAGAGATTCAAATAGTTTTAAAAACTTATCTATTGCATACTCTTTCCAATGGTATACCACGTTATGACAGAATATAGTTCATTAAACTAAAAAAGAAACATATTTGTGAACAAGTACGTTTTTAATAAGGAAAGAATAAATTCTTTCAGCCGCAAATCGGTGATATTATACACTATTATTTACTAATGTTTAAAGACAGTTTTCTGTCTGTGACATATTGAAATAAAAACAAACGCATTTACACGTACAGTGAACAAGAAATGAAATAAATAGAGGGTAGATATCAGACGACCAGACGCAAAAAAATGTTTTCCTTGGATACCAGTGAGACATTTGGACGCTTGTGTCAAACGCTGTTTTATTTAATTGTTCATAGTATTGTCACATTTTTCTGCAATGGCATCTTTTTATAATGCCGAATATGCCGATATTCTCTTTATGTACGGAATGGCCGACGGAAATGAAGCAGCAGCTAAAGATTTTTATCGGGAACGATTTCCAACAAAAAGAATTCCCAATGTCCGGGTGTTTTGTAACACATATCAACGTATACGTGAAACAGGTAACCTTCATCATAGAGAACGGGTGCATATTGTGCAACGTGGTCCTGAAGCAGATGAGCAAATTTTGGAGGCTTTCGAAGCAGATTCTACCAGCAGTATTGGAAAAGTAGCTCGTCAACTGAATTTGTCCATATGGAAAGTTTGGACAATTCTTAGGATTGAAGGAAAACATCCATTCCACTACACGCCTGTTTAGGGCCTCGAAGAAGGTGACCCAATACGGAGAACTGCGTTTTGCCGTTTTGTGCTGAACGCTGATCTGGAAAATTAACGTTTTCTTAAAAGTATTTTGTGGACAGACGAGTCGAAGTGTTCTCGAGAAGGAATAACATAACATAACATAACATAACATTTTCACAATCTTCATTACTGGGCTGATGCTGACGAAAACCCGCACATAGAAAAACAAACCTCTTTTCAATACAAGTTCAGTGTGAATGTATGGGCAGCGGTAATTGGGAGAGCTTTCATTGGTCCGTATTATCTTCCAAACAATTTAAATGGAGACAGTTATTTAGAGTTTTTGCAGAATAATTTACCATAATATTTTAGATAACATACCTCTAAATGTAAGAGACAGCTTGATATTTCAAAACGACGAATATCCTGCTCATTACCGAAACATTTCCTAATCGTTGGATTTGGAGAAATGGGCTAATATTGTGGCCAGCGAGGTCTCCAGACTTGACGCTCCTTGATTTTCATGTCTGGGGTAGAATGAAAGACTAGTTTTTGAGATTGAAATAACCGACCATGACCACCTTGTACGGAGAATTAATGAAGCAGGTGCCAGATTAAGGGAAGAAATGAGGTTAGGCGTCACCACTACCCAAATACGAAAGAGGACACGTAAATGCGTTAGAAATGGAGGTTCTCATTTTGAAAATGAAATGAATGAATTATTAGTTTTAGTTACATTTGTTTTAGTTAAAACGAAATAAGAGTAATAAAATCATCATTACTTATTTAATTTTATTCCTCATTAAAAATGTAATGGTCTGCTAATATGTTTCCTTTTTAGTTTAATGAACTATAATTCTGTCATAACGTGGTATACCATTGGAAAGAGTATACAATAGAGAAGTTTTTAAAACTATTCGAATCTCTTGAAGTAGGCGCCGCTTTTGAGAAAATTTTGCTTAAAATAGAAAAAAAATCGAACCAATGCATTTCAACACATAAATTGTACTACATAATTTTTATACCAATACTTTGGCATTTATTTTTGTATTGTTTCGACAAAGTGCATATTAAAAATATCTTAAAAAACTATTTAAGAAAGCTGAAAGGATTTATTATCATAAACAATAACATGTATTAGTGACAACTCAATTATTTCACAAAAACATCTAAAAATGCCCATATCTCAAAAACGGTGAGATTTTGCATACGGGTAAATATAGTCATATAGGTTCCAAACGACCCCAACTACCACCCAGTGAAAACTTTCTATCAATGTACCAAACACCCTGTATATGTGATGTATTAAACTGAAGTAAACGAGTGTTGTGCATTCGAAAAACGAGATTTGCCGTCACTTTCGGCAAAACCGGAAGTTCGGGCACATCAATCTAAGACCAAATAATGGTAAATAGTTTGGTTATACATTTCCAGCAGTTATCATTTCAATATATGCAGTACGTTTTGAGAAATCGTTGATACAGATCGAGAGGTCCATTGGGTCCAATCTTTGGAGCCATCTATCGGAGAAACTGTCCATAATTTGAAGTTTTGCCAAAGGAAATTATTGTTCAGAATCAGTTGAACTACAAAATATCAAAAATTCATCAAATTTGACAGGCCACCAATTTACCTATAAAACGTGCAGTGTCCTTTAAGAAAAAAAATTCTATCGTGCCAGTTTTTCTCTACCATCCCGTTTATCCCCTAAAAAAATCTTGTCCTAAGGTTCTGGTCTAACTTTTTTGAAGTATTTTCTATCATGTCAGTTTCCCTCTGCCACTCCTACTATATAAAAGTTGGGCGGTGGAGGGAAATTAACACAATAGAAATAAAAAATTTGTCCACATTTGGCTTCAGCGCGTCAATATACTTTAGAAATGTTAGATCAGAACCTTAGGACAAGATCTCTATAGCGACTATAGCGACTCACTCACTTCCAAAAGCGAGAAGTTTCCATGGAGTCGCTAAGAAACAAAAAGGAAAACTCGATCCATAATGGAGAAGTTTCCATGGAGTCGCTAAGAAAAATAAAAACATTCGATATAAATATAATAATATCAATATACTTAAAAAATACCAAAATCATATAAAATATGAACATGTATTAATAACAAATATACAAATATATTAACTTCGATTTTAATTTTATTTATAGCGATAACGCTATAAATTTGGTGACCCCGACGTGATAATGTTATGTCCAACGTGATAAATATATGCCAGACGTGAAAATTTTATGTCCAACGTCATAAATATATGCCAGAAGTGAAAATTTTATGTCCAACGTGATAAATATATACCAGAAGAGATTCAATATATCAACTACCGTTATAAATTGACCATTTTATGAAGAGAAGAATTTTCCCGATGAATTTTGAATAGAGGTTCCAAAGTTGAATAGATGTTCCTATAATTTATGGTAATTTCCTAATTCAATCAACTGAAGTTGTATATTACAAGTACTGTCATCTGTTGGTGAGTGAGTTAAAGTACATTCCTTTTTTATCTGAGAGAGTAGTCAATCAATCAAACAATCACAATCGATTAGTTATGCAAAGACAACCTTCAGACGAGGATTTTCCTCAAACTCATTATGTCACCTCTGTCAAACTACCCCCATTCTGGAAATCAAAACCAGAAATTTGGTTTACCCATATTGAATCACAGTTTTCTGTTGCAAAAATTGTCAATGATAAGAAAAAGTATGATCAGGTTATAGCTAATTTGCCATTAGATGTGATAGATAATATATACGATATAATATCTAATCCCCCGGAAACGGATCTCTATATAAATTTAAAGAAAGTTTTAATTTCACGTTTATCATCGAGTGAGGAAAAACGTCTGAATGATCTGTTATCAGGTTCCCAAATGGGCGATCTGAAACCTTCAGATTTCTATAGATCCATGCTGAATATGGTTGGAGGATTCAGCATGGTTAGTCAAGATTTATTGATAAAGCTATGGAAAAGACGTTTACCTCAAACAGTATATATTGCCATTACAGCTTCAGGGAAAACAGACACAAAAGAGATTCTAGATATTGCAGATCAGATCTGGGAGTCCTGTCAAAATTCAATGGTTGCATCGTACTCCAAAAATCCTCTTGACTCTGAGTCAACCCCGTTATCAGATTTAACTACTACTATCAAAAATTTTTCAATCACTTTCCATGATTCAATTAATCAAGTATTACAAAAACAAGAAATTTTTAATTCTCGATTAAACTCTTTAGAATCCAGACTTTCCAATCAATCCTTCGAGCCTCAACCTTCTACTTCATGCTGCAACAATTGCAAAAGTAGAAGCAATTCACAAACTCGTACCACTAATCGCAATCGTTCACCCAGCCGTAATAATGTTTCCAATAAATTTGATCGTACAGACAATACTATTTGTTACTACCATCAACTTGATGGTAAGCAGACGTTGACATACCGATAGTCGGAGCAGATTTCTTGTCTCATTTTGGTTTAGTTGTCGATCTTAAAGGAGCTCGAATAATTGATAACAAGACTAATTTGTCAGTTAATTGTTTTATTAAAAATAGTCCTTTAGACAATTGTAGATTAGATTCACTTAAATTATTTCCTTTGACAGATAAATATAACAAATTACTTTTACAATTTCCTAATTTAATTAGTTCCCCAGATTACAATTTACCTATTAAACATTCTATTGTACATCATATAGTTACTGAAGGTCATTTACCTTTTTCACGACCTCGTAGATTAGACAATCTTAAATTTAAAATAGCTCAAACAGAATTTAATAACATGGTAGAATTAGGTATCTGCAAACCATCATCTTCTCAAGTTTCCTCTCCACTCCATCTAGTGGCGAAAAAAGAGAATGACTGGAGACCTTGTGGAGATTATCGACAACTAAATACGATTACCATTCCAGACAGATATCCATTACCTCATATCCACGACTTTAGCTCTCAGTTGCACGGCTGCACTATTTTCTCCAAGATTGATTTAGTGCGAGCGTACCATCAGATACCTGTCGCTGAAAATGACGTTTATAAGACAGCTATAACAACTCCATTCGGACTGTTTGAATTTTCCCGCATGCCTTTTGGTCTACGCAATGCTGGTCAAACTTTCCAACGTTTTATGAATGAAGTACTTGTCAATTTACCTTTCGTTTTCGTCTATTTGGATGATATATTAATCGCAAGTCAATCAGATGTACAACATTTGGAACATTTGGAAAAGGTTTTCAAGAGATTAGACACATACGGAATTAACATTAAACCATCTAAATGTATCTTGGGAGTTGACAATTTAACCTTTTTAGGTCATTACATCTCATCATCAGGTATTTTACCATCAACTGAGAGAGTTGAAGTCATTAATAATTTCCCTTTACCGACAACTCTCAAACAACTACAACGTTTCATAGGTATGGTGAATTTTTATCATCGTTTCATACCTCATTTTGCTGAAATATTACTTCCCCTATATTCTCTTTGTAACAGTTTATCTCATGATAAAATTACAAAGATAAATAGTTGGCCTGATCAATGTTTAGACGGATTTTCGAAAGCCAAAGACGCAATAAGTAATGCAGTAGTTTTAGCTCATCCTTGCAATAATGACGATACTATCTTATCTCTCTCAGTCGATTGTTCTAACCTTGCCATGGGTGCAGTTTTAGAGCAAAAAGATAATAAGGGATTTCTTGCTCCTTTAGCATTCTTTTCCCGTAAATTAACCACAGCACAAACCAATTATTCGATTTTTGACAAAGAACTTTTAGCATTATATACTGCAATTAAACATTTTAAGTTTATACTTGAAGGTCGCAAGTTTAATTGTTTTACGGATCACAAACCTTTAATCAACGCTTTATTCACAAAAGCAGAAAGATCTCCTCGTCAAATACGTCATTTAGAATACATAGCTCAATTTTCTTGTAAAATACAACATGTTAAAGGAAAACATAATGTAATAGCTGACAGCTTGTCACGTATTTACGACACTGCTTCCTTAAAACAAGATATTTTACCACTTCAACTTAAAAGTTCTCCCTTCCTTAATGTTAACTTTGACCTAAAGTTGCTTAGTGAAGCTCAGGAGAAAGATTCAAATCTCAACTATTTATTGTCAGATAAATCATCACTAACTAAAACCAATTTCATTTTAAAAAAGATACAAATTCCAGATTCAAATGATTTTATTTGGTGTGATGTTTCTCGTGCAAAAGTCAGACCTTTTGTCCCACTTATTTACAGACGAACGATTTTCGATATTTTTCACAACTTATCTCATCCTGGTATTAAAGCCACTAGACTTTTGATTTCAAATAACTATTTTTGGCCGAAAATGAATACAGATTGCAATTTATGGTCAAAATCGTGCATTAACTGTCAAGCTGTCAAAGTCAGTCGACATACGCGAAGTGCTCTCGGGAACTTCACCATTCCGAAAATCAGATTCGACCACATCCACATAGATTTGGTAGGACCATTACCTCCATCCAAAGGTAACTCTTACATTCTTACGGTGATTGAACGATTCACTAGGTGGCCGGAAGCATACCCTCTTCGCGACATCACAGCAGAAACAGTTGCACGTACTTTATTTCAAAAGTTTGTTTGTCGTTTCGGTGTTCCCTTATCAGTAACGACTGATCAAGGAGTACAATTCGAGTCAAGATTATTTAATGAATTTGCAAAGTTTTTAGGTTTTCATAGAATACGTACAACTCCATATCACCCAGAAGGCAACTCTTTAATTGAAAGATTTCATCGCTCACTTAAAACTTCCTTGTTAGCTAGAGCCAATACATCACATTGGACAGATGAATTACCCATCATTTTATTAGCATTTAGGACAACTCCCAAGGAAGATCTGCAATGTTCACCTGCTGAACTCATATATGGTCAAACCCTTCGTTTACCTGGCGAATTTTTCGTTGAATCGTATAATTCCCCAGATATTCCTTATTTCATTGACAAATTACGCATTTATTTTAATAATTTAAAATTTGTTCCTCCAACTTCGCATGGCAATCACAAAACTTTTGTTAGTTCAGATCTTGCCTCTTGCGATTTTATTTTCGTTCGCATTGAACGTTTAAAACGTTCATTTACTCCTTTATATGAAGGACCGTTTAAAGTTTTATCTCGTTCAGATAAGTTATTTACCTTTAAGAAAGGAGACAAAGTCATAACTGTCAATATTGATAGGGTTAAACCGGCTTTTGTATTAGTTGACAGATGTGACACTTTGCCTACCCCGATTAAAAAAGTACGTTTTGCAATCGACACGTTGATTGATTGACTATTTTCTTTTTTAACGAGGGGGTGTATATAGCGACTATAGCGACTCACTCACTTCCAAAAGCGAGAAGTTTCCATGGAGTCGCTAAGAAACAAAAAGGAAAACTCGATCCATAATGGAGAAGTTTCCATGGAGTCGCTAAGAAAAATAAAAACATTCGATATAAATATAATAATATCAATATACTTAAAAAATACCAAAATCATATAAAATATGAACATGTATTAAAAACAAATATACAAATATATTAACTTCGATTTTAATTTTATTTATAGCGATAACGCTATAATCTCTTTTTGCTTTTTTTAGGAAGATAAAAACAGACATGATAGAAATTTTTTTTTGACAAAAATTGGCTTCAGTGCGTCAAAATACTTCAGAAAATTTAGATGAGAACCTTAGAAGACCTTCTTTTGTAGACTTATGTTATTTAACACTGTCACACGAGTTTTCGATCACCATCTCTCGTTTTCGGCGTCTATTGAATAAATAAAACAGTTATTTTTTCGTTCACCTCTGACTTAAAAACGGAACAATGAACTGGTTTCAAATTTTCACCACAATTTTTTTCACATAATTTTCACAATTATCACTGCATACTTGTTAACAAAATGTGTTAAATAAAGGTCAAAATTAATAAGAATAGAAAGAAAATATTTATTGTTCCACTTTTTCTTTCTAAAAAGTGCCAGTGATTGAACTTAATTTTTGCTTTTGCTCAACATTTTGATATTTGTTTGAAAGAAAATGTTATTATTAGAATAAAATTTGATATATTTTTTATTATTGATTAATGTTATCTTTGGATCCATCAAAATATATATTTTTATATAGGGCGTTTTATAAAACATAAAGTAAACTTTTTGGGGTAACCGTACATAATCGTGTATGTTGCGAATAACCGGTGCAATGATCTTCTCAATGTGCGGTTATGTAATATGTATAGGTATAATGAATTCCTGTTCAGGAGCTAGACGTTTTCCGATATCGTGACTTCCATAGCTTGTGGGACTGTTAATCATGTTAATCAATGTCTCGACTGCAGTTATTTATAATTTAGTTTAATGGTTAAAATTAATTATACTGATATGTCAACACATCTGCTTTTTAAATAAATTTATTCAGTGAAATCGTTAAATTCAGGAGATATTACGCATTGATGTTTATAGAGAGATCTAAGTAAATTATCTTTTTGTAACGGCATTTCTAATTTTTCTCCGAATACATGAAAATAAAGCGCAACCATAAGCGCTCTCTTATACGGAGTTTTCTAATTCATTAGCATATTTTGATCTGTTATAATAATATATTTAGTAAACTGTAAGCTTAATAACTCTTTCTAGTCTTATCTAAGCCTTCTTTAATTATTGATTACGGACCACCAGCAGATCTACTTTGAAAAAGAACGTTTTGTTTTTATTACATTTTATTTTCCCCATTATAAGGAGTCCTATAACCTGGAATTTCTATTTTATAATCTGATTCAGCTTGGAGTTTTAAGTTGAATGATGTATCAGAGATACAGTACAGGTACAAACTTAATTAAATTTGTAATGCAAGTAATGGTAAATCAATGTAAAAATGAAGAGTGACGTGTTGGCCTCTCTTGATTACACATATTTTATACCGTGAAGATGTTCTTGGTGGATTAGATTAGATCGAATTATCACTGGAGGAACTGGCTAATTGGCCTTGATGTATTGTGGTACTCCTGCAAGTATCTTCTTTACAGCAGTAACTTTACTCTGTGTATCGGATCCCTTAGAGCCCCTTGATAGGGGATCCTTAGTGTGGTTATCCTCTAGGCCCATTAGAGTCATATGTCTGTTAAACTGATCAACCATCATCGTTTCTGGAGCACACTAGATCATCTGTAAATTTAGTCGCTCGTTCTTTTTCTTCTTTTTTTTTTGGCCAGTCCCTTTCCCTTCGCCACTTCGAAGATTTATTTTGTATCTACTTGTTAGAGCATGTTGGGATGCATGGTTTAGTCACGCCGGAGAAGGGTTTGGGTCCTACGTATCTTCTCTGGCACACCTCTCTGTAGTTTTATTTACATTGTGTCCTGGTATTCATTCCAATGTTACTCTAATCTGTCTTCCTAGGTGCATAAGCATATTTAAGCACTTCCAAACTAGTATCTAATTAACCTGCATGGAACGAGTTGCCTTCCACGGAGATAGTAATTGACCGATTGATGGCTGTCTTATCTCATTTGTACACCACAGTATTGAAATATTGTTGCAAATATTCCTGAACGATTTTTGTTTTTAACCTTATCGCATAAGTTTCCGCTCCAACCCCATGGTCTGTCTTGGAGCTGTTGGCGTCATTTGTATACCAGACTGTCTATGCCGCTATTGTAAGACCATTATTACATTTAATTTATTTATTTAAAATATTTATTGAAATTATACTTTGGGACTTATAGTATCCGCGAACATTTCGGGAATGGGACCCGTCTTCAACTTACAATTCACCTCAGTTCCGGTACTTTTATCCGTGTTGGCCTCGCTGTTGTCTTATCAGTATTGTTCCTTACATTAGCATGTGCACTCTCACCGAGTTTCTTCCTAGACATATATGAGTAAATGGCAGATCTAAAAGGACTTTGAATTCGAGTGTCAGAGCCCTAATAAAGGCACCCATGGTACACAGGCAAGCAAGCATTTGTACTGTAACGATGAATTTCCTTTTTAATTTATTAAACAATAGTTTTCAAAGATTAATAATGGGTTAATACATACTAACAAGAATAAATCAGATTCATCGTTACCAACGAACTATTTATCTGTATCTAGAGTAATTTGGTAACTAAGAAAATGTGATGAACCTAGCAACCATTTACTAAAAAAGGCATTGCAGGAGCTCATTTATTCATTCCTACTCCGTTGAATAGAATGGAGACCAAGACACGAGGCAACACGAAGTAGAGCTGGCTAACAGGCCTTGACCACCACGACTTCCTATAGATCTATTGTGGTACTCCTGGAAGTGTCTTCTTTAGAGCAACTTATTCAACTTTACTCTGTGGATCAGATTCCACAGTCCCTTGATAGGGGCTCACTAGTGTGGTTATTCGGAACAGTTTGATAGAGTCCATTCAAATGCTTCAGATCCATAACCATTCGAAGACTGCGCACAATGATGCGAATAACATATCTAGTAAGAAAAATACAGGGTCGTATTTGTGAAATTTTTTATTTGTTTTTTTTAAAATTTTTTAATTTTAATGCCTTATTTATATTAACTTCCTGGCGAAGTTTAGCTAATTGCTACTCTACCACTTAACCAGGATGGCGAGATGAGATACTGATCTCCCATCCAAGTGCCGAACACAAGCAGCGAGCCTTACTCACTGATCGATTGCGCCACTTAAACCGGTGACCGATACCACACCTCCGAATTATTTTATGTAATTTAGATAAAATGTTAAAATTTGAATGGATTATGGGTATAACCTTCATAGAAAAAGCATGCATGCATAAATGTCATAATTGCTTTTAATAAACAAACAAACTTAACATCATAATATTACATAAACAATGCTCCAAATCTAGTACATGAGGTTCTCAAAATGTCCTCCCCCAACTTCGATACATTTCCTGCACCGCACCAATAAATGTCGTGTGGCCTTCCCGATGGTATGTCTCTGGTTCCTCATGTCACCAAATGCTACCCGCTGCCGTAGTTCCTCTCTAGTGGTGACTTCTGTGCTGTACATCGATTGTTTCATGTGGCCCCAGCCATAAAAATCAAGAACAGTTAGGTCAGGAGATCTAGCTGGCTAAGCTTGAGTGCCTCCGCTACCGATCCAGCGGTTAGGAAACTCATTGTTGAGGTGTTGTCGGACCTGGAGTGAGAAATGTGGCGGTGCCCCATCATGCTGGAAATGAAGACCTCTCCTGTTGACATCTTGCGCCAATAATAAATTGGGCAAAACGTTCCGGAAGAAATCTAAATAGATTTCTGCAGTCAATCGGCTTTCAAAAAAATGCGGTCCTACCAATGTATCGTTCACCACTCCACACCATACATTAAGTGAGAACTTGCGCTTGGAGTTTCTCTGGACAACGGCGTGAGGATTATTGTGGGCCCAAATGTGTGAATTCCTAGAATTCCACACTCCGTCTCGAGTGAATTGGGCCGCGAAAAGAATTCTGGGCAAAGTTCTTGGATAACGAATTATCCAACGGCAGAAAGTAAGACGTGCGACTTCATCACCTGGTTCGAGACACTGGACCTTTTGGATGCGGTAAGGATACAGCCGTTCCGCTTTTAATGCCCTCCATACACGGGTTTGAGGAATACCTAGCGCGTGTGCTATTCTTCTACTGCTTGCCGAAGGATTTTGCTCTGCCATCTCCACAATATTCTCTTCGGCCGGTCTAACTACTCGTTCTATATTTTCGTTACTTCCAGAAAATCTGCCATGTGCTCGAGATAACTGGAAAACTCTGCTGAAGGTGTCGCGCGACGGTACTCGTCGACCAGGAAATCTTCGCTGATATTCTGTAACGGCCTTATATTACCATCGCAAAACTCATACACATAAATGATATCAGCGAATTCAGCGTTTGTAAACTTAGTTGGCATCTTTAAAACACGAATGAAACGAGGTACAATAGACCGAATGCATGTAGGCGGCGTCAGAGTCGCGTTTGGGTACTGCAACATAACCTCATTTTCTGTGCATCTTTGTTTACTACTTCTTTAAAAATACCAAGCAATTGTGTGCCTCAATGCACTTCCTATTATAGAAAAAATAAAAATTTAAAGTTTCACCAGTTTCCAGTATGCAGCAGTTTTAGAAGAAAGTGGATAGTTGCTCTCAAATTACAAAAAAGCCCATCTAGTATGTTCAAAACATTTCACAGACCGAATGCATGTAGGCGGCGTCAGAGTCGCGTTTGGGTACTGCAACATAACCTCATTTTCTGTGCATCTTTGTTTACTACTTCTTTAAACGTGCCAAGCTTTTCTTTTAGTTCAACTAAACTATCCATTTTCCATAGGTTTCAAATAAACAAACTTATTTCAACACATCGAAACTACAAAGCACAGAACACAATGAATAGAGTACCCAAAGGCGATCGGGAACCGCCTGGCGGCGAAATATTTTACTAAACCTATGCATTCCTCCTATTAGAGAGAACACCAAATTGTCAAAATAATTATTGTTGTCATAGAGATAATGATAAATACATAGATTACTATTCTTTTCGATTTCAAAATAAAACTGTGATTCTTTCTTAATTAATAGATAGGTTATGTTCTCTTATTTACGTCATGACCGCACGTATCTAGTGTTTTGACTTTATAATTTTGTGTTCTATTAATTATTTAGAAGTGTGTGTATGTACTGTGTAAACATAAAAAAGATGGAAAAGGGTTTTGAGAAAGTCCTGATGCGCTAAATTGTTTTGTGATTTTTTGCCGAAACGGTTTAGGTGTGCCGTCAAAATTGAATCGCTATTCTTATAGCATTTTTTCTGAACTTTCCGAATCCGCTAATAGTTTTCCAGAAATGTGATAGAAAAATGTACTTATTGGTCAAAAACGAGGAGGGCAGATTCTTTACGAGTCCGGCCCTGAATTTTTCAAAACCAATTATTCTAATCTAAGTTCTAGCTGTGAAATGTTACTGGTAAATTTCATTCGATTACATCCAACCGTTGCAGAGATATAGCTCTTTGAATTTTCAGACCAAATGTATAAAACACCCTGTATCTTCTTAACCACTGGCCAAAACATTTTTTTCGTTGGTGATCTAGACTCTCCTTGAAGTGCTCTATCTGCCATTAGGCTATGACGCATTGCTAGCGAATCACCCTGTATATTTGTTTGATAGATGTATTACGAATATCTAGTAAATTGTGTTTTTCTCTAGTCGAATTCGATACAAGAGTGAATGAACAGCAACTTCAGAAAAGGAAAGACTTATGTTTATTTAACGGAAAGTTTAAACATGACAAAAACTAATTATCTCCTGATTATCGACAAAATGATGCACGTGCTACAATTACAACATTAACGACAAACACAGTATTAAATTAATTATTAGTTATAGCGACTAAATAATAAGTGTGTTAATAAAATAATGAACAACATTCTATGAAAGGCAATAATTTGTAATTTCGCGAATGACTGGTGTGCAATTAAAATGAAATAAGAGTATAAGTTTGTAGGCTATATAATCTTCCTTTCTTTGTTAATTAATTAATCAATATTGGGCAGTAATAAAATCGAGGAGCTCGAGCACGAGCTGAACAACGGCAGGTGCTTTGAAGTAAGTTGGGTTCACTTTATTGTGTATTGTGTTTTGTATGAGTGGCATAGGCGTAGATATGTTCACAGGGAATCAGCTGTTTCGAACTTTTAATCCATGGAAGACTCGTAATTCTGCTAATTTCTTATGTTCATTTTGCCTCAAGGTAGTATTGATGACATAATGACAGATGAATCTATTTTTTTTAAATCTAGACTTAAATTATTATACGAAAATACACAGTAATATTTTGTCGAACTCATCTATACATCTCTTTAAATAAATAAGAAATAAAAACCAACAGCTGTTCCCCGGATTAATGCCCCGCCGAGCACTGGATTACTAATTACAAGCCAGGCCGTGTTAAGTGCAATAACTACGCAAAACGACTTGCAAAAAAAACGATTTGCGTGATCTTTGACCTTCGATATCTTGGGTAGCGGACACGAGATCTTATGAGACTTTTCATCTGATCTTTAGAACGTCAAAACAAAGGTCTATGTAATATTTCAGCTTTCCATCTTTTATTCCGCGGTTTAATCCTTATTTGACTAGAGTAATAGTTCTAAATAATCGTTATTTTGATATACAGGGTGTCTGGTGGAAAGAAGCCTCAGTTTCTCATCATTTATGTAATTATTACGGACTAAATTTAATTTGTGGTGCTCTGAAATATTCTTTTTCTTTGTCCAAAGTAAGCAAACTTCTATAAGAAAAATAACGAAAAAGTTTATGTTTGTTAAAAAAAATAAAAAATATATTTATAGGAAAAAAGATGTCTTAAGGTGTAGAATTTGAAAGTAAAATAATGTATCTACTCTTATTATGTTATATAGTAATTAATGAACTGCTTTCGACCAATTAATAGTATCCATAAACAAATAGTGTGAGTTATAATGAGTGAGTTATTATAAATTACTAGGTACAGGGCCAATCACCTTTATCTTCATGCCTAGCCTGTCCAATCGACGTAACGCGCGACAGGAAGGTGGCTCTGTCCGAGAGAAATTTTTCCGGTATGGTGAAATAGAACGGTCCATTATTATTGAAGAGAGGAAGGTGATTTATCATGTTTAAATAGTTTCGACGTTTTCAAATCAAGTTAAGTAATAATTATTGTGCAAAAATGATGAATTCGGTTAGTGAAGATGAATTAATATGTACACCACCAGAATACAGACAAGTAGCTAATGATACAATATATAATTTATTACCCGAAAAATCGCAGAACAAATACAAAAGTGTGCACAAAAATTAAATTTTAGAGTCAATTTTATTAATAAACAAGCTGAGTAATTTAAACAAAATTTTCTCAATTCTCAATTTAATATTTATTGTTATAATCGTAGATAAAGTATACTATTCAACTTGCGGTAATGGTAATAACTCAGTTCATCTGCGTGAATTATTACCTACATTACCGCTCGTTGAATAACATACTATTAAAGAAAGTTGCCTGGATATTATAGCTATTTTAAAAACTTTTCTATTTTATCCTCTTTCGTTGGTACTACCATATCCACCGTCAAGTTTTATCAGTTACTAAAAGAATATCAATCGGCAATAATTTTTCATTTAATAGAAAATTAAATACGTGGGATTTTTCAAGAAAAACAAGGCCATATTTTCAAAAACTTTATTTAAGAGGTTGCAGAACTATCTTTTGTGCGAAATGTAATTCATTGTTTCCAATGCATTTCCATGCTATTTCAACCGTAGTCGTCCTTAATCTTATTTCTATTCGTAATGGTAAGGCATCTTGCTATTTTTTCTATCAGTTGAGCACGGATTTGAATTTCCTTATTGTAGAAAAGTTTTTTCATCCTAGCTCACACTAAAAATTCCAGTGTCGTTAAATCTGGGGATCGTGCAGACCTCAGAATAGGTCCACTTCTACCGATTCACCGATCGGGATATGTTCGATCTGAGAACTGGCTTATTGCCATGCGATAGTCAGCTGGGCATACTCCAGATTTAACGCCACGGGATTTTTTTCGTATGGGGTAGGATGAAAGAGTTTGTCTACAATGAAAAAATTTCAAACTGTGCTCAACTGATAACAAAAATAAAGCAAGCTGCCCTACCATTACGAATAGAAATAAGACTAAGAACGACGGTTGAAGTAAGAAGGCCAGCACGGAAATACATTAGAAATAATGTATCTCATTTCAAACAAAAAAAATAATAATTATGTAACCTTTTAAATAAAGTTTTTGAAAAGGTACCCGTTTTTTCTTGTTCAAAAACCCCACATCAATTTTCTATAAAATGAAAAATTATTGCTTATTGATATTCTATTGTCTTCTGTTAGTAACTGATAAAACTTTATAGTACGTATGATAACACCCATAAAAGAGGATAAAATAGAGACATTTTTAAAATAAATGTGACATCTAGACGACTTTTCTTTTTCTGTAATATAAGACTTTCAAATTCGATACGTCAACTTACCAATACAATTCTTTCCCTATAAATATATTTTTTGTTTTTTCTAACCAGCTGAAACTTTTAAATTATTTTTCTTTTGGAAGTATACTTATTTCGGATGGAGAAAAAAAATATTTCAGAGTGTCAAAAATTAAATTTAGTGCGTAATAATTATAGTATAAATGATGAAGAGCGAGTATTTTTTATGAAAGTACAAAATCGACATTATAGAAGAAACCGTAGAATTTTTTATATAGGTGTATGTTTGGTCGTATAGATGCCAAATGATTCTCTGTACCTTTCTGTTTAGGTTCAGTATCGTTCTACCGAACACTCTGAATACCTATAATAGTTGATGTTTTACTAGAACAGAACTGTAAACTCAAGGGAAACGTCTGATAAATAGATGGGAAAATATTTAATAATTAACTTAAGAACATAGTGATGTACGCCTATGATTTTATATGTGTCTGCGTTTGTCTTCTTCCTCCTTGATAATCATATAAGAAAATCTTATACGCCCTGAGCAATCGACAGATGGCTAAATATATGCAAAAGTAACAAGCGAAACGACGAACAAAGTTTTTTACATTCAAGATTATTCATTCTTATTCATTGTTCCTTTAATAAAAAGAACTGAACTGATTAAAGTTAATTTATTCACTTATTTTAATGATGTTTCAGTACACCTAAAGGAAAAATTATTTCCTTATGCCAGCAAAGAAAAAAATTGGTAATAGTGTTTCCGATTTATGTTTTATACAATTTTTTTATCTGATGTTTTATACTACTGGACAAAAATAGCGGATGTTCAATATACGCTACTCAGTGTTAATTTGAAATTATTATTATCATTAGGAACGCAACCAGATTCTAAGGATATTCCCAGAATTTAGGCCTGTCAGCCAATTGTACGACCGAGGCATGTAGGAGTGAAGGATCTCCTAGAAAAGGCCAGCGCTCTCTACGAAAGATAGCAGTCTATTCCAAGGTAGAAATTTTAACATTTTAAAAGTTGCCAAAATATTGGGTAGCAAAAAGAGGAAAGTGCAAAAGGGGCGAAACGATTTTTTAGGGAAAAAATGGCTAAAACTACCAAAGGCGGTTTTTACCACGAAGGTAAAATATTCTCATCTGGCGACTCGACTACGGGACAGAAGCAATGGAGGTATATTAGAAAAATACAGATTCATGGGGAAGGCCAACTTTGAATTTTAGCGAAATTATGCCAAATGCCAATTAGCCCATAAAAATGCGTATGCAAGTAATTCCATTATAGAGGTCGCTCGGGGGTGAACCTGAAGTAAGCTACTTTTATTGGGTTATATGCAATTAGTACGTTTTTGCAAAAGAGCGGGACAGCCTTATATATTGCCGTAAAACACCTTTCAGTTGACAAGTTAGTGAATGATATAATCACTATTAAGAACCATAAGCCAGCCATGAGCGAACCTACATTTTTAGCAGAAAATTTTTAACGTCAGTCCAAGTAAAATTGCACTCATACTCAACTAGGAAGTGAATCTTTCTGTGCCAAGTCGATTGCTACTATTACTCTCCATTGTGGTTGATATTAAGTCCTCTAAAGGAGATGTCCGCCCTTGCCATGTTTGGTTAATCAGATCTTATTATTAATAGATAGGTTTCTTAGAAATCATGAATATGCCACAAATAATAAATTATAAACAATAGATAGGTTCTTATACATATTTACCGTACACTTTGAGTTTACACAGTAAATGATGTTATTTGAACTATTGCATTCTCTTGATTGAATTATCAACTTTCAGTTTAACCTCTCTCGACAACTAAATGTATAGGACCCTCACGTCTATTATTCAGAACATCGATCAGATGACAGAAGCTGAAGGAAATAATTCTATAAAAGTAATTAGGAAATTAAGAAGTGATATATCCATAAGAAGTGATTAGAGATAAAACAAGTGCATCGTAAGAAGGTGGAGACTTTGGAGGGAGCAGCAAGCAATCCTCGGTAGGTACGAACTTATGCTTTTCTCGTCTATTACAAGACCCCGGCCCTAAGTCGTCTCTTAGAACTTACCCGAATTCCATTGAGAGTAGAAATTAGCCATAATATGTTGAAGTAGAGAGCGCGACCGGCGCCCTCAATAAATACATTGTTCACGTCCCTCAGACAAACGGTGGTGAGTTTTTCTACATTCACATAGATCAGTCAAAATATTTCGACAGTTCAGCGGCAGTTTAGTAAGAAGTCACTTTATTTGGTGCAATAACCTTCAAAATTGTCTGGCCGTCGCTGCATATAAGAATGTTTGCCAACCTTCTGAGATTTCCGCTTGCACACTGCAATATGGTATTACCTCTGCTTGGAATACATGAGGGTACTTGTCAACTGGCACCGACATACAGGTCCTAGGTTTACACCCATGTAGGCTTGCAGCAGTTCCCTCCTGAGTGTTAGAGTTCTGCTTTGTACCATTACAAGACCTCTGAGACTCAGGAGGGACTTTATAATATAAATTGTTTAGACATTCATCAATTAATAATAAGTGATAATTCAAGTTGTTTGAATTTGGTTTTTATTAATATTTACAGTGCAAACAGTTCACTAAAATAACAGTAATATTTTAATATATCGGACAAAATTCATCAAGTTTTGAAAATTAGTAGAAATGTTAAGGACAGCATAAGAATTAATAAACCGAAAAGTTTCCACCCCTAAATAGTGTGCTTCATCCCCTAGGAGGTCGTTTCCACTCCCATTTTCAGGTTTTCTAGATTATCTCGGGAACGGTGCACTTTTTGATAAAAATACCTATATACAAAATTATTCCTTATAAAATTCTCTATCAAAAATGTCTTTATAATTTTTTCCCTAAAATTAATAGTACCGTGAAAAATAACGCGCACACATAGGGATTGGTTCCAGTTAACGTAATAAATTGTAATCTTTACTATAATCTACTTTAAAGTTGAATGATTAACGCTACAGCAGTAGCTACTAAATTCCACTTAAAAATATAATAAATGATTAAATGATCAACTTTTAGTTTAACCTCTCTCGACAACTAAATGTATAGGACCCTCACGTCTATTATTCAGGACATCGATCAGATGACAGAAGCTGGAGGAAAGAATTATATAAAAGTAATTAGGAAATTAAGAAGTGATATATCCATAAGAAGTGATTGGAGATAAAACAAGTGCATCGTAAGAAGGTGGAGACTGGAGGGAGCAGCAAGCAAATCTCGGTAGGTACGAACTTTGCTTTTCTCGTCTATTACAAAACCCAGGCCCTAAGTCGTCTCTTAGAACTTAACCGAATTCCATTGAGAGTAGAAATTAGCCATAATATGTTGAAGTAGAGAGCGCGACCGGCGCCCTCAATAAATATATTGTTCACGTCCCTCAGACAAACGGTGGTGAGTTCTTCTACATTCACATAGATCAGTCAACATATTTCGACAGTTCTGCGCCAGTTTAGTTAGAAGTCACTTTATTTGGTGCAATAACCCTCAAAATTTTCTGGCCGTCGCTGCATATAAAAATGTTTGCCAACGAACCCTCTTCTGAGATTTTCGCTTGCACACTACAATATGGTATTACCTTTGCTTGGAATACATGAGGGTGCTTGTCAAGTGGCACCGACATACAAGCCCTAGGTTTGCACCCATGTAGGCTTACACCAATTCCCTCCTGAGTGTTAGAGTTCTGCTTTGTACCATTCTGGGACTCAGGAGGGACTTTATAATATAAATTGTTTAGACATTCATCAATTAATAATAAGTGATAATTCAAGTTGTTTGAATTTGGTTTTTATTAATATTTACAGTGCAAACAGTTCAGTAAAATAACAGTAATATTTTAATATATCGGACAAAATTCATAAAGTTTTGAAAATTAGTAGAAATGTTAAGGACAGCATAAGAATTAGTAAACCGAAAAGTTTCCACCCCTAAATAGTGTGCTTCATCCCCTAGGAGGTCGTTTCCACCCTCATTTTCAGGTTTTCTAGATTATCTCGGGAACGGTGCACTTTTTGATAAAAATACCTATATACAAAATTATTCCTTATAAAATTCTCTATCAAAAATGTCTTTATAATTTTTTCCCTAAAATTAATAGTACCGTGAAAAATAACGCGCACACATAATAGAGTTAACATAATAAATTGTAATCTTTACTATAATCTACTTTAAAGTTGAATGATTAACGCTAAAGCAGTAGCTACTAAATTCCACTTAAAAATATAATAAATGTAGAAAATAATAACAATAATAATGATAATAATAACCAACAATGCAACTTTATACCAGATTATTAATACTGCTCCAGAACGAGACCATATTTTCGAAAATAGTGAGTATGTGATTGATGGAAGATACTTGCTTCGCCGCGTAATATGGCCAAAAAAGGAGAATTTAATAACGTTTACAACGCTTATGTTAGTTACATAAGAAAACATTACGGTAATGGAGTAACTGTCGTGGTCGTTGGTTATTTGGAGAATTCAAACAGCACGACGTGCCTAGAACGAAGGCGGTTACTTCAAAGAACCTGTCCTGAAATTATATTTGATGAAAACACTGTTGTTTCTGAAACTCAGCAGAAGTTCCTTAGTCATTTACTTAACAAAGAACGTTTGATTGCAGAACTAGTGAAAAAAATTAGGAAAGAAGGAATCAAGGTGTTCGTTGCTGTGGATGACGCCGATTTACTAATAGTACAAACTGCTGTCGAAAAATATTATAAGTGCGTCACAGCTTAGGGCAAGGATATTCACCTGCTAGTCCTTCTTATTGCTCTTTATCCCTCCAACAAAGATATTAAATTTTTAAAATATAAACAAGGTAATACCAGCGAAAGGATTTACAGTTTCCGAGATATACAATTCTCAACTTAAAAAAAAAATGTAAAGAAACAATATTATTTGCACACGGTTGTGACACAACCTCAGCGTTTTTTTCTAATGGAAAGGTTAATGCAATCCATATGCTTAATAAAAGAGATGACTTACAAAACATCGCGCAAATTTTTAATAACCAAAAAGCTAGTCCTGAAGAAATTGCAGACGTAGAAGAGCGATTTGTTCTAGCCTTATACAACTCTTCCTCCGCAGAAAAAAGTCTAGATGTATACAGATTCATGTCTTTTAACAAACTTGTTAGTAAAGCGAACAATACTATAATGTTATCAAAACTACCACCGACGTGACAACAAGTACAATATACAATATCTCGCTTCTTTAAAAATTGCTATATTTTTTATGGGTGAGAGGGTGGAAGCGCTACATTTATTAAATTTTTAAGTGGAGTTTACTAGCTACTGCTTTGGCGTTAATCATTAAACTTTAAAGTAGATTATAGTAAAGATTACAATTTTTGAGACGTTTTTCATAGAGAATTTTATAAAGAACAATTTTGTATATAGGTTTTTATATTTTTTATCAGAAAATGCACCGTTCCCGAGATCTAGAAAACCTGAAAATGGGGGTGGAAACAACCGCCTAGGGTATGAAGTACACTATTTGGGGGTGGGAACTTTTCGGTTTACTAATTCTTATGCTATCCTTAACACTTCTACCAATTTTCAAAACTTCATCAATTTTGTCTGATATCAATCGTTACATTACTGAACTAAAAGTAAAGAACATGCCTCCACAATAATCATGTAACGTATTTTATTTAGTCTTAGATAAATACAGTCGAACTTCCATAACTCGAATACTTCTATATCTTGAAGCGATTCAAAGCAATAAATATTCATTATCTTTACTAAAAAGTTCCCATAACTCAAAATTTCTCTAACTCGAAGGGATTTTTAATCCCCTTGGGGGATTTGAGTTATGGAGGTTCCACTGTATTTACATGAAATGATCTTCAGAAACAAATCTCTAGTATTTTCGAATATATCATTCTATTTTTGCCTCAGATTCCAATCATAATTTTATCTTTTTCAAGTTTAGCACCTATTTAATGGCAACGGCAATGGCAATGAAATAAATATTTTTTCTTCGTTCTAATAGATGTTGAATTACATTTCGGCATTAGGGGATATTAAGAGTATTTAATTATAGATTTATCTGCCTTAAATCAAAAGTTAGAACTTTAGGAACGAATATTTTACTGAAAACAATTTATTGCGCAGATGTCAACAGTAAACAAATAGTCTGACGCCAATGTGGCTGAAGACAGCAACGAAATCAGAAATGAGAAACGATTATTTAGAGTCGACCAACAAAATAACGCACATGAAGTTAAAATCTTCGTAATTACAGAATTGAAAAGTATTTTCCTATAAAACCAAACATGTATGTTGACAAGGGTTGAGCAGCTAAAGTTATCTAAAGCAAAACACGGATTTTAAGAGGGCGAAACACCCCAAAAAGTGTAAACTGTAAAAATAAGATAACTATAAGATAACTATTGTAAAAAATTTTTTAAGACTTTCATATTTTAGGGTGTAATAGAAAAGAGCATTTCCAATATTGCATAATTTTGATTTAAAAAAAAACAGAGTTTAAGAGGGTAAAACACCCCAAAAACTATCTAAAAATAATGTAACTATTGCAAAAAAGTTTTTAACACTTTCTTATTTTAAGGTATGTTAGAAAAGAGCATTTCCAATATTGGATAATTTTTATTTAACAAAAAACAGGGGATAAGGGGGTGATACACCCCAAAAACTATATAAAAGTTGTAAAATTTTTTAGCGCTTTCAGATTTTGGAGGGTGATAGAAAAGACTATTTCCAAGATAGCATAATTGAGATTTAATAAAAAACAAAGTTTAAGGGGGTAAAACACCCCAAAAACTATCTATAAATAATGTAACTATTGCAAAAAAGTTTCTTACACTTTCCTATTTTAGGGTATGTTAGAAAAGAGCATTTCCAATATTGGATAATTTTTATTTAACAAAAAACAGGGGATAAGGGGGTGGTATACCCCAAAACTCTTTAAAAATAATATAAAAATTGTAAAATTTTTTCACGCTTTTAGACATTGGAGGGTGACAGAAAAGACTATTTTCAAGATAGCAAATTGGGATTTAATAAAAAACAAGAGTTTAAGAGGGTAAAACACCCCAAAAAATATCTATAAATAATGTAACTATTGCAAAAAAGTTTCTTACACTTTCCTATTTTAGGGTATGTTAGAAAAGAGCATTTCCAATATTGGATAATTTTTATTTAACAAAAAACAGGGGGTAAGGGGGTGGTATACCCCAAAACCCTTTAAAAATAATATAAAAATTGTAAAATTTTTTCACGCTTTTAGACATTGGAGGGTGATAGAAAAGACTATTTTCAAGATAGCGTAATTGGGATTTAATAAAAAACAAGAGTTTAAGAGGGTAAAACACCCCAAAAACTATCTATAAATAATGTAACTATTGCAAAAAAGTTTCTTACACTTTCCTATTTTAGGGTATGTTAGAAAAGAGCATTTCCAATATTGGATAATTTTTACTTAACAAAAAACAGGGGATAAGGGGGTGATACACCCCAAAAACTATATAAAAGCTGTAAACTTTTTTAGCGCTTTCAGATTTTGGAGGGTGATAGAAAAGACTATTTCCAAGATAGCATAATTGAGATTTAATAAAAAACAAAGTTTAAGGGGGTAAAACACCCCAAAAACTATCTATAAATAATGTAACTATTGCAAAAAAGTTTCTTACACTTTCCTATTTTAGGGTATGTTAGAAAAGAGCATTTCCAATATTGGATAATTTTTATTTAACAAAAAACAGGGGATAAGGGGGTGGTATACCTCAAAACTCTTTAAAAATAATATAAAAATTGTAAAATTTTTTCACGCTTTTAGACATTGGAGAGTGATAGAAAAGACTATTTCCAAGATAGCATAATTGGGATTTAATAAAAAACAAGAGTTTAAGAGGGTAAAACACCCCAAAAGCTAACTAAAAATAATGTAACTTTTGCAAAAAAGTTTTCAACACTCTCCCATTTTAGGGTATGTTAGAAAAGAGCATTTCCAATATTGGATAATTTTTATTTAACAAAAAACAGGGGATAAGGGGGTGGTATATCCCAAAACTCTTTAAAAATAATAAAAAAATTGTAAAATTTTTTCACGCTTTTAGACATTGGAGGGTGATAGAAAAGACTATTTTTTTTAATAAAAAACAAGAGTTTAAGAGGGCAAAATACCCCATATCTTAAAATAATGTAACTTTTGCAAACAAGTTTTCAACACTCTCCCATTTTAGGGTAGGTTAGAAAAAAGCATTTCCAATATTGCATAATTTTTATTTAACGAAAAACAGGGGATAAGGGGGTGATACACCCCAAAATTATTTAAAAATAATATAAAAATTGTAAAATTTCTTCACGCTTTTAGATATTGAAGGGTGACAGAAAAAACTATTTCCAAGATAGCATAATTGGGATTTAATAAGAAACAGAGTTTAAGAGGGTAAAACACCCCAAAACTATCTAAAAATAATGTAACTTTTGAAAAAAAGTTTTCAACACTCTCCCATTTTAGGGTAGGTTAGAAAAAAGCATTTCCAATATTGCATAATTTTTATTTAACGAAAGACAGGGGGATAAAAGGGTGATACACCTCAAAAAATCGTTAAATAAAAATTATGCTTTTTTCTAACCTACCCTAAAATGGGAGAGCGTTGAAAACTTTTTTGCAAAAGTTACATTATTTTTAGTTAGCTTTTGGGGTGTTTTACCCTCTTAAACTCTTGTTTTTTATTAAATCCCAATTATGCTATCTTGGAAATAGTCTTTTCTATCACTCTCCAATGTCTAAAAGCGTGAAAAAATTTTACAATTTTTATATTATTTTTAAAGAGTTTTGAGGTATACCACCCCCTTATCCCCTGTTTTTTGTTAAATAAAAATTGTCCAATATTGGAAATGCTCTTTTCTAACATACCCTAAAATAGGAAAGTGTAAGAAACTTTTTTGCAATAGTTACATTATTTATAGATAGTTTTTGGGGTGTTTTACCCCCATAAACTTTGTTTTTTATTAAATCCCAATTATGCTATCTTGGAAATAGTCTTTTCTATTGCCCTCCAAAATCTGAAAGCGCTAAAAAATTTTACAACTTTTATATAGTTTTGGGGTGTATCACCCCCTTATCCCCTGTTTTTTGTTAAATAAAAATTATGCAATATTGGAAATGCTCTTTTCTAACATACCTTAAAATAAGAAAGTGTTAGAAACTTTTTTGCAATAGTTACATTATTTTTAGATAGTTTTTGGGGTGTTTTACCCTCTTAAACTCTGTCTTTTATTAAATCAAAATTATGCAATATTGAAAATGCTCTTTTCTATCGCACCCTAAAATATGAAAGTCTTAAATACTTTTTTACAATAGTTATCTTATAGTTATCTTATTTTTACAGTTTACACTTTTTGGGGTGTTTCGCCCTCTTAAAATCCGTGTTTTACTTTAGATAACTTTAGCTGCTCAACCCTTGTCAACATACATGTTTGGTTTTATAAGAAAATACTTTTCAATTCTGTAATTACGAAGATTTTAACTTCATGTGCATTATTTCGTTGGTCGACTCTAAATAATCGTTTCTCATTTCTGATTTCGTTGCTGTCTTCAGCCACATCTGACGCCATTAGAGGTCAACCGTGAAAATTCATGATCTCAAACATGCTTTACCGCATATGTAAAATTATATCGTTTCAAATTTAATTTTATGCCAGAGCAAAATATTTCAGTGAGGTTAATAATAATCAAATTTGTTAATATAACAAAGAGATAATCTAATTTTCTTTCCACTAAAATATGTGTGCGTTACTTATTATTTGTATATTTATTCGTAGAGAATACTACATAATTCCCATGTTTTCTGTAAGTTCTCACGAACATACAATGTAAAATATTTCACATAACAAAACACGTAATATGCTTGGTACTACTCGAGCTATATCACCCATAAAGTGAATGACTGCGTAAAAGTTTTTCTGTAGTAATTTATATCTCAAGTACAATTAATTGGCGATAAGATTTTATACTGTTTTTATAATCCACAGAATCGATGATCTTGACACTTGAAGTTGTCGTACTGCAGCTTGTTGTGACAAATAAGAATGAGTTAACTTCGTACTTTGAGTTTCATTTTCAGTTATTTCCATGAATTGATGATGTATATTATATTTAATACAGTCAGGTGACAGACAAGGCGTACATTACATTTAAAATACGAATATTTAAATAATAATAATAATAATAATAATTTATTGACAAGATAATATAACAATGAAAAATAACGAAGTAAGCCCATATAGGTCCTTACAAGGGACCTGTCTATGGGCAATTGAATATTTTATTAAGACATTAACATATTGTCATAACATAAACAATTATAAAATTATAAAAACAACTGTAAAGAGGTGTAAAGTAGTATTACTATGAGAAGATGCCAGCAAAAAATATGCGCAGAAACGAGTTTGTGCACTCCATCATTCTAAGCCAATGAGAAAGAATTACGTGACATTCAATGTCAACACCAGTGGCGGCGGTGCCCTGCAGTAGAGCGACGGCGACGGTAATAATAATAATAATAAAACAACTTTATTAGGCAAAGTTTAGTAGAACTTACTATTCTTACACTTCTCCTGAACAAAGGTTACTCGTAACAGTTGGCAAGTTTTAATCTACTCCATTTTCACAATTCCTTGACCGCGAAACTTTTATTGCAATTACACGTCCCTATACCCTAGATAAAGCTATGCCACTGGTAAAAGTATTCGCGCATTTTGGCTCCGCCCTGGCATCTTCTCATAGTAATACTAGTCTATGAATCATATTACCTAACCTAAATACTATTTAAATAAAATACATACATACAAACGTGTGCAACAACAACACACACACACACACACACACACACACATGTACATATAATTCATTATTATCAGCAGTGTAGGACAAAATTACAAATTTAAGTGTGGGTCAATAATATTATGGAAAAAGTTTCGATTATTTGAGATAATCCATTTTTTTAATCTCATTTTAAAAAGACGTTTATTCAAGCCTTTGAGAAACCCTGGCATACGATTGTATAATTTTATCCCAATACACATAAAAGATTTCTACCCAATTGTTTTTTGGGTTTTGGGTAAGGTTAGGTGCGCAGATGTTATTGCTCTTGTGTTATATATGTGGTTAAGTTCATTTAAATATTTTTTGTTATTGGTTAAGAATATTAATACGGCCTTGGTATATAATTGTCTGATATCTAATAATTTAAGTTAATCATACAGTTTATTAGAGGAATATCGTGTAGGTTTGATGTACATAATTTTTAGTATTCGTTTTTGATTTTTTTCCAGTGATTCCATTAAAGTCTTTTTTAATCCCCCCCCCCCCCCCAACCCACTATACCGTACTGCAATATAGACTCCAGTAGGGCATAATATAGTATTTTCAGTTGATGTAAAGAAATAATGCGTTGACATACCTAAATAGTATTTAAATATTATACCCCGAAGTTTATTTTTTACATGTTTTACATGTTCGTCCCATCCCAAGAACGAATCAATGAAAATACCAAGATATTTAGTTGAGGTGACAATGGTAATGTCGTGACTTTCGACGGATATGTTGCTATAATCGGGTAGGTATTTTTCATAAGAGGTGAATGGAACTATTTTAGTTTTGTTTATATTGACAGTTAACAAATTAGCATTAGCAAATATGACGGTATCGTCTGCAAATGATATTATGGTTTCAGAAGATTTTAAGGTAAGTAACTGATTGAGATATATGGTAAATAAAATATACGGTTGAAATTGATTTCAATATATTGGGATTTTGAAATACTTATTATACCATACCTATCTGATTTAATCAAATAGGAATATTATAACCATGCAAAAATTGTCAATAATAACCGTGGAAAAAACAATTGTACAGAAATTCGTTTCATAACAGACTGAATTCAAATATCGAATAAAAAATGTCTGTGTGCCTGTATGTGTGTCGATCATATCTTGTAAATACGATAACTTTCGTTAGATTTAAAATGTTTAATTCAAATTTGAAGTACAGGTAAAACAGTATAATAAAATACTCCTTATTGAAATTGGGCCATATCCATCATACAGGGTGATCACTACAGGCATACAAACTGTCATTTTTTATGTTAAAGAGGTTTTCTTTTAATTTTAGAGCAAAATATTACTATTAAGGTTTTTGATTAAGCAGATAAAAATATGAATATGTGCATGATTTATGCAGAAATATACAGAGCGTCTTTTAGGTTCAAACCAACTTCATGTAGATTGGATGATATATCAATTTTATATTTTATCCTAAAATATTATTATGGTATTCTTTATAAGAGACTATTATGAAATGAATAAAAGTTGCAGTCAGATGTTGCCGACTGCGAATATTTATTAAATGCAATAAACTTTGTTGAAATGGTAGAATACTTTCTATAGAAATTGAATCATATCCTTCATATAGGGCGATTGTTAGGGAAGTATAATCTGTCATCTTTTATATAAACCACGTTTTATTATAATTTTAGAGAAAAATGTTACTAAGGTTTTTGATTAAGCACACAAAAATATGAAGACGTACAAGATATCCAAATCGCAATATACAGGATGTCTCTCAGGATCAAATCAAGTCAGATGACAATTTTACCTTATAACATCAGTATTTTCAATAAGACTATTATAAAATGAATAACAGTTGCTGTCGGGTGTTGCTAATTGCAAGTGTCTATTAAATACGATAATTTCTGTTGGGCTTACATTTTTTTTTTCAAATTTGGAGCATATACCGGGTGGCTCAGCCGATAGGAACACTCTTGTAACTTTTGAATGATTTTTTTCAAATTTGGTGCTGTGATAAGGGATGAAATTTCCAATTATATGATGCAAAGAAACAAAATGACCGACTTCCGGTTTCGATGCAATTGACATGAAAATCAAATTTTTAAATGGAATAACCTGTATATATGTATATATTTTTACATATTTGGATCCTGCTGGGCAAGATACATATGATCTGACCCTCACTTATTATTTTGATTTTCAAAAAATATAGTTTTTTTAATTTTAGTTATAGAAGGCCTCTATTTCGCCAAATTTGTTAAAAATCGGTCTGCAAGCACCTTTAAAATATTTTCTCTTCAAACAGTTACATTAAACAGGATGTATTCTCCATTAAGTTCAACGATATCGATTTCTCAACGAAAGCTATTTTTTTTAAATGGAACTCCTAAGGGACCACCTGTTATTTAATTAGATCTTTAAATTACGAAAATAATGATATGCATAATGCCTACCTTCTCTTTGTACTAAATTTATAATTAAAAAAATGTTTTGATAATCGATTTATCGATATATTTTTTGAAAGTCAAAGTAATATTTGAGGGTTAGATCATATGTATTTTGGCCAGCAGGATCCAGGTATGCAAAAATATACAGATTGTCCCATTTAAAAATTTGATTTTCATGTCAATTGCATCGACCTTCCTATTCTCTTTCTATATGTTCTACTTATTCTTTTTATCCATTTTGTCCTCTTCGTTTTCTTTTTGTCTTCTTTTTGTTCTAAATTCCCTTTAAAACGACAAAAAAACCTTTATTACGACCACATTTTCCTGGCGGCATCGGCAGGAAGATCACCAGGGCGGAATTGCTTCGAAGGATTTTTCGTTTAGTTTTTTCAAAAAGTGTTTGTGAGAGCACAATAGCGATAGTTTTAAACTGTTAATTTTAAATCCGCCACAGGCGTATAGGACTTTTAATCTCTTTTTATTTATTGTCGTTAAGCCGAACCGGACCTGCCCTGCCCAGTCCAGCACTATATTCTATATTCTGTCAGGCTGGCTCCGGGTTAGGTTTTGGGGAGACACATGTTTGTAATTTTAATATAAATAAAACATTGTTGACTTGACTTGACGTATTATTCCGATATTTAGAGTAAAACAACGTTCATCGCTGGATTGGATTGGTGAACCGTCTGGAGAAACACGGCGATCTCGTCCCACCTTCTAACGACTTGTATATCAGCGTATATGCAGAAGCAGGGTTGCCAATAGGTTAACACAAAATTACTGGCAAATGTTTTTTGTGTTCCTGGCAATTCCTGGTAAACATAAAAATAACATTCTTACTAAACTATAGAGTATACTGTATACTTAGTATAGGGTGACCAGATATTTGCAGTTTGAATGCTGCACGCAAAAAAAAATGATCCAACATTTTTTGATGAGCGGGGAGGGGGCGGGGGAGAAATCCGAAAAAAAAATTTCATCCCAACATTTATTTGATGGGCAGGGGGGAAAAATCCGAAAAAAAAATTTCATCCCAACATTTTTTTGATGAGCGAGAGGGAGATCCAAAAAAAATGTTTTTCATCCCAACATTTTTTTGATGAACAGGGGAGAGAAATCCGAAAAAAAAAGTTTAGTTTGTATAATAATAATATCGAGTATATCTGTCATTCCTCCATCAATAAATTCGTATGTAATTAAGGATGCGCCAATTGAAAATATATTTTGACTCTAAACTGACATTTGTGCATCACATCGACTTATGCAATTAATCTCTGAAAGTACTAGGTTTCATTAAAAGACATACCTACTAAAGATTTTAGAAACATAGCTGCCATAAAATCACTATATATTTCACTAGTTCGAACTCACTTACAAAATTGTTCAGTTATATGGTCTCCGTATTTTCAGGTGCATATAGATAAGATAGAGTGTAAAAAAGATTCTTACGTTATGCTGCATATAAGCTCAACATTAAATCTTTGTACCTTGTAACAACGCAGAATCAACGCAGATGCTGTCTTGGCATTCAAAATTGGCAATGGCATTATTGACTCACCTGAATTACTCTCTACAATAGACTTCTCTGGTCCCCAGAGACATTTAAGAGAAACATACGTTTTCTATTCAGAGCCATCGAACCTTATATGGTTCTAATTTAGGTACAAGCAGAATTGTAAGGAACGCTAATAATTCTCAACTGGTTTTTTTTTTTTAATACCTCAGTAATTAAGTTAAAAAGACATTTGATGTGATCATTATTTATAGGTCTAAGATAACTTTATGTTAGTGTTTGCTTTTAAGTAAGGATATGTATCCTCCTAATCTGACCCGTCTATTTATGTTATTTTTATATTTTTTATCTTGTTTTTAAATGTATGTTGGTTTTTTGTAATTAATTTATTAATTGTTATTTAAGTATATTTCCTTCTATGTGTAATTGGGCTAACCCGTAATAAATAAATAAATTCCTGGCACCAAGTCATTCCTGGCATAATTCCTGGCAATTTGGCAATCTGTGCAGAAGCTATGTAGTTTCAAAACGAGGATTACGTAGTGAATCTACCATCCTTCGGAGGGGATGTAAAGCAGTCGGTCCTTTGTGTATTACATCTCGACAGAGAAGAGGTTCGGCAAAATTTCCAGGTTGGGGGTAGCTCGACTCTTGGCGTCGGTGATAGGCCCTGGTAGCGAAAATAGGCCGACGTTAAATAAATAAATAAAAAAAATCGTCAAATTTATCGATTAGATACGATATACGATAATACGATTTATCAGAGATCACATTTCAATAGACTGCTTAAGAATGTTCTAATTTGCTTGTGTATAAGGGTATTAGAGTAAGTAATAATATTTTCGGGGAAAGTATTTATTGCTTAAAAGCGCGCAGTTGAAAGTATGATGAAAATCTATTTAAGAAATTCATGTAAACCATAACATTGTAGCTGCTTATATTTACGGCCTAGTCCCTTTATATTTATAAACTAGTTTTATTTGTAAAAGCTGTAGTGGATTCACAAAAACGATGATAGATAGAGGGCGACGGCAATGAGACCTGATCTCAGAGTACCAGTTCATCAGCATAATTAAAAAAAAAAAGGTCCATATTACAGTACTATTAAAGCCCTACCTGTTGAATTAAAATCTTTTAATCAAATTAGTTTATTTAAAAAATAGCTCAGGACGTACTTATTTAAAAACGTATTTTATTCTTTTTGTGTTTTTTTTAACATTTCATGTATTTATGTACATATAGTTAATTGTTTTTTGTTTTATTAGTGTCAGTTTTATTTAAATAGTATGTTTCTCTCTATGGTGTTCTTCTATATCTATCTATATACTTCTGTATTCTATATATTTTTAAATTTTTGATACTGTGTTGCTGATTTTTGATATTTGACTAAGTACATTTTTGAGAATAGTAATATATTTTCCTAAGATCTAAAGCAACAATAGCCATTGGTGTATTAAGAGCACGAAGTGCCCCATCGTCGCTCGAGAGCGGCAATGACACTTTGTGCTTAAATTAAACACATTATTTTATCTACAATCGTTTGAAAATATCAAAATAAAAGGAATAATTAAGGTGAATTTTGGCTGGAAACGACAATTCATTAACATGTTATGAGTATGCGTTGCATATGTGATCAAAATAAACAGACAAACAAAACACAATCGCTGTCACTTTATTTAAGTTTTATTAATTATTATAAAGTTCGCATTCTTGGTATAAATAAATTAGGTAATTAATTGTTACTCTTATATCAACTCTCATTACATTAACAATGGTTTTGGTGTATTATCATTTCATAAAGATATATTGTCAATGTTCCGACCAAACTTGTGCAAGGACAGGTGCACTGCGTAAAAGTACTTTGCCGCTAGTTGTCATGGAAAACGAGCGACGAAGTAACATTATTCACAGCTCCTCGGCAAACGTCAACTTTCAAAATGTGAGCAAAAAGCCTACTTGATATGTCGATTATATATAAAATTATTTGTATTTAAAGTTAGTGAATTCATCATGAAAAGACTCTTTGAAATATGGTCGATATATTTTATTAATTTCGTAGGTACTGTCAAAAAAATGAGATAAGTCTTATAACGTATTTTCGCTCAAGTTCTGCATACCAACTTTAATGTTTCTGACATTGTTATTTATTTGCCAAAATATATTGGAAGTGTGCAAATAGAGACAGATTTACACTAGAAAAAAAAAAGATTTTTTGTTGTCCACGACAGTAAAAACATGATTTTCGTTCTTGCTATAGCAGACTGACAGAATCCCATACCAAAATATAATCGTGGTTGTAAGTGAAGATCTTAACGAATTCATTTCTTGAAGGTTTATATTGTTTTTTAAGAGATGAAAAATAAAAGAGGAAGTTAAATTCATTGAAAAGAAAATACAAAATTATTCAAATCAACATATATTTTTAAAATCCATACATACACAGCTTAAAAAAATTTACATTGTCACCCTACTACATACAAATTCAATAATCAACATTTTGTTTTTATTTATAACAATTGAAGGCACCCATTATTACAATCTTAGCAATATATTTACAGACTGGCCGTATAACTAAAAAAAACATAAGAATTATGATACACAATTATCTTTGGTTTTACGAGCTGTATGAAGTTTTACTAAAAATTTTCAAAAATCAAAAAATTTATTAGTAAAACTGGGAAAAGTGCAATATAAAACAGGAGTGCATTTTTTACAAATTTTGTACATAATGTTCCGTAAAAACAGAAGAAATTATCAAATTCAATATAAATCTTGAATTATAATCAAGTATTATAAACATATTTGAATTAAATTTTGAAAATATTTGCACTTTTTACAATCAACGATGGTAACATAAAATTTTATTTTCATAGACTTAGACTAGACTGGTATGAAGTCCCATAATATATTTACAAAAAAACTACAATTTCATAGTTTGACAGGCATTGTAGTATTAATAAATTGTTTAAAAACTATCAATTTCGTCATCATATATTTACAAAAATAGTTTTTTTTACTCTAACAACTATTAGATCTTTTTATTTAGTACATAAAAGAACTAAGCGTATATTTTTAACTTTGGTCGTTTTTGGACGGAACAGATTTAAGTATGGCGTTAATATAGTTAAAAATGTAATGGCATCTTAAGGACACGGGTAGTTTTTTAAATGGCACGACAATTGTTTATGGCAAACTGAAATGACGAACTATAATTGAATGATAAACCAGACACCAAATTACGCCCGAGTTTCTCCATCTTTCTTTACGCCTCTGAGACATGGACCATTAGGGAAGCAGACAGACTGCGATGCTTTCGAAACGTGGGTCTGGAGACATTTGTTACGAATTCCCTGGACAGTCCATCGCACTGATACCTCGATACTCCAAGAAATATGTCCCCAAAACCGACTTTCCAGCACTGCATTATCTCGAATCCTCTCGTTTTTTGGCCACATTGACCGGAGAGAAGACAATATAAAACGGTTAATGGGTCAGGGAAAATCAGATGGCAAGAGGCAAAAGGGGGACGCCTTCCATAGCTGATGTCACCAAGGAGCTGATGGGAAGGAGTTTCAATGAGGCTATGCACCTAACAAGCAACCGCGATAGATGGCGTGATCCCACCAGGCGTGCTGTACAGCAAGTGCAGGTCAACTAGAATATTTTCTTGAATCACAAAACGTCTGTCAAGACGTTGTGAATAAAAAGAAGGAGAAGGAGAAATTATGGATTGTAATCTAGTCCTTAGTGACAAAATAATGTCAAAAGCTAGAATTAAATAATCATTATGTGATTTTTTTACAGAAGTAAGTTTTTGGTAACAGAGAAGTAAGAAGAAATGTCGCAAGGCTATCGTGGTTGCAACAGAAAAAAAATGTCGTCAATCTTGCAAAAAATGTTTTTTTTTATATAACACTCAAAGCACAAAATGGTACAAAATATTACATAAAAAAAGAATCAATATTATGGGGTAGCGAGCCAACGTTAGAACGTTAAAATTAGCCATTTTACCGCGCGTTCCTGCACAAAAATTTTAATAACATGCAGAAAAAACCGCTGCCCAAGGAATCACTACTTCCACATCCAGATTTTTTATCCAAGTCACTCACAACGAAAAAATTTTGTATGTGGAAATAATTGTTTATGGAACATTAATAATATAATATTTGAAATCCTCTACCCCAAAAACCCATAAAATGATACCCCACATCGGTAGCGGGGTGGGGGTGGTGATAGGGGGTGGTAGTGGGGATGGTAGTGGAGGTGGATGAAGTAAAAAAACATTTCGAGGTTCTTGTACACACCCTAAATGACAATTTTTTTTCATCCCCTTTAATAATGGGGTGGGGGTGGCAATGGGGGTGGCTAATGCCAAAATTTTTTTTGAGACCTCAGCTTCTCTTGTATATACTAAATACCAATTTTATGGACTCTTACCTGCTTGATTTACCTATTTTCCCCAAATTTACCCCAATTTACCCCCAACCCATCGACGGAACAAGATGAAAATATAATCTAGTTCTAGATCTCGTTAAAGTACATATGTGTACCAAATTTCAAGTCAATATCTCAAACGGTTCCAGAGTAATCGTGCGCACAAAAAAAGTTACAGACAGACAGACCGACAGACCGACAGATAGAAAATTTTTTTCGCTCAAACTTAAAATCTCGACGTTTCGTGACATTCTAAGCCTATTTGAACAATAAAAATTTTTAAAAATTTTTTTGTCGTTACTATACTTCCACTGGATGTGGAAGTAAAAGAAGAGTACAGCTTTCTTCATATATATTTTTAACCGTAAGTAACATTTATTGAATCGCATTCATGAGGTCCCCAAAAAGGCCGGAATTTTGGGTCATTTTTTTAAACAGTTTAAGTTTCAACATTGACATTTTCTGCTATTTTGGTTGATATCTAGCCGGCCCCCCCACTCTTTAAAATGAAGGAATTTTTAACATTTTTCAAATTGTTTGAAATTTTTTATGACTCTTTAATGTCTAAACGTGTGTGGCAGAAGTTTTCCGAATAAAATATTTTTCAGTTCCAGGGAAATTAGATATTAATCCAGTCATATAGGGATTCCACCTCGGAATGAAAGATAATAAGCTATAAACTTGTATAAATATTTGTTTTGGCATTTTATAAGTTGGTTCAAAAGTCTCATAGAATCTCGTGTACGCGAGTCAAGATATTTAAGGTCAAAGGTAGCAAGAATTAGTTTTTGTAAATATCTCGGTTTCTATGCTCTAAATGACATTTTGATTTATTATAAAAGTTGTAGAGCATAAAATTCTCTACAAATTTTCTTTCAAGTAATATTTTATATATTCAATCGTTCTTGAGATAGATCGCGAAGAGTGGGGAGAGCTTAGCTATATATATCGTAACGCAAGGTCAACTTTGGAATCCATGTTCTTATTGTCGAAACAGCCATTGCAGACGTCAAAGGACTGCCGTCATCAGAGGAGAAGATATTGATCTGCTAGTTCTTTTAATAGGACGTACTCAAACACATCAACAAGAAATTTTCTTTAAAAAAATTGGCAAAGGCAATGTGAAGACACAAATATATTCCTCTGATAGTTTCGACAAATATCCTCGCTCTAAGCAACACATTTTATTTTTGCACGCCTTCAGGGGCTGTGACACGACTTCTGTGCTTTTCAAAAAAGGAAAAAAATCATTTCTTAAAACGTTAGAGAAACTTCCTAATTTGGATCAGTAGCTCAAGTATTTCAGCAAGAAAACTGCCGACTAGAAACATTGTTTGAAAATGGAGTACGTATCTTTTTTAGCAATATATAATGCTCCAAAATTAGAACAATATTGACAATTTTCGATATACGCAATTCATCAAATCAACAAGACTTAACAAACCGGTGCAGTTATCAACTCTTCCACCTCCAAGTGCAGCAGCTCGACAGCATATCACTCGTGTCTACTACTAAATCCAAACTTGGTTAGGAAATGATTTGGAATCCCAGGAATTGGGCTGGGTACTGCAAAATGAAATCCTGGATCCGATAACATTATACCACCAGCACCAGATGAACTGCTCAATACAATATTTTATTATTTATATAAGTTAAGGAAATATTATTAAACGCATATCTAATTTATGAATAGTAGCTATAAATATAATATATTAAATAGTAAATAATCAAGTTTTTTCATACTTATAATATTCTTAATAAATAAGTAATATTACAAATATATTATTTATTGGATTCCACAGTTGACTTTGCGTTATGATATATACGGCTAAGCGCTACCCACTCTTCGCGCTCTATCTCAAGAACGGTTGAATGTATAAAATATTGCTGAAACGAAATTTGTAGAGAATTTTATGCTCTACAAATTTTATAATAAATCAAAATGTCATTTAGACCATAGAAAACGAGATATTTACAAAAAATCGATTCTTGTAACCTTTGATCTTGAATATTTTGGCTCGCGTACACGATATTCTATGAGACTTTTGAGCCAACTTATAAAATTCCAAAACAAAGTTTTTACAAATTTCAGCTTATTATCTTTCCTTCCGAGGTTTACCATTTTTTTAACCCTATATGACTGGATTATATTTTGTACAAAAAAACCTTATCATCGTCAAATTCTACTTTTTAGTAACAAATCTAATTTCAGTGAAACTGAAAAATATTTTATTCTGAAAACTTTTGCCACACGCGTTTAGACATTAATAAAAAGTCATAAAAAAATTTGAAAAATGTTAAAAATCGAAAAATTGGCGTTTTCTTTCACTTTCAAGGCTGTGTGGGGCCGGCTAGATATTAATCGATTTGGCTAAGAATTTAACCGAATTAGTTTTAGATACATAGCAACAAATTATAAGTTATATCATTTGCATATTTAAATTTTCATTTTCTTGGACCCGCCCTAATAAACAGTCCAAATTTTAAGAAGAAATATCAATCTGCTTATTTATAAGCGACTGAGACGCAAAAACGGATGTATCTCGATCCCAAATACAAGTAGTATTTTCATAATTCGTTTGCCGATTTTGAATTGATAAAAAATTCAGTTATTTATTATTGTAGAATACGTGTAAAAAACCTACATATTGAAAACTAAATTGTTCTCCTACGAGTTGATTCACTTAACAATAAGCGAATTCTTTTTTATTTCCAGCCATTTAAATAAACATTTTGCGCTAAAATTTGGTAATAAACTTCAGTTCAATAAAGGGCATATTTTCACCAAAGTTCGATAATGCATTATTACATCACATTTTTTATATTGTCAATTTTTAGTGATTTTTATTTTTTTTTAAATTAACAAATTATCATTCACGGGTCTAGTTTTATTCAAAATTTTGTTGTGAACAATTTGGTATCATTATTTTTGCAAATACTAGGACCGAAGATAATAAAGAAAAGAGAATAAAATATCAATATTGAAAAAAAAATGTTTAAATTTTACAAGAAGCTATTATAACTAGAATTAAAGGTATAAAATTACTGCAGCCAGAGAATTAACTACACTATTACGGTAAAAATACCATTTGATTTTGACTTTTCGATATCATGATTGCCTAAAGTGTGCAAATGTTCTGGAAAATGATGAGAAATTAATATTGACGCATAAAAAATGTAAATTAAAGCTAAGTTGAATTAGCAATGTCCACATTCTCATTATAATTCACAATTTTGCAGTAGAGCGCATGTACCTTAAAATCAGATTACTTTTACTTTACTAAGTATAGTAACGACAAAAAAATTTTTGAAAATTATTATTGTTCAAATAGGCTTAGAAAGTCATGAAACGTCGAGATTTTAAATTTGAGCGAAAAAAATGTCTGTCTGTCTGTGGGTCTATCTATCGTCTGTCGGTCTGTAACTTTTTTGTGCGCACGTTTACTTTAACATATTGACTTGAAATTTGGTACACGTATGTACTTTAACGGGATCTGGAACTAGATTACTTTCATCTCATTCCATCGAAGGGTTGGGTGGTAACATGCGGTAAATGGAGGATAAATAGGTAAATCAAGCGGGTAAGAGTCCATAAAATTGGTATTTAGTGTATACCAGAGAAGCTAAGGTTTCAAAAAATTTTTTGGCATTAGCCACCTCTTTATTAAAGGGGATGAAAAAAAATGTGATTTAGTGCGTGTACAAGAACCAAGAGCCTCAAAATATTTTTTTACTTTATCCACCCCCACCCCACTATCGTGTGGGATATCGTCTTATGGGTTTTTGGGGTAGACAATTTCAAATATTATGCTATTACAAAAATTTATAAATGTTTTTCCAGTATTGAATACTTATTACATATATGTATCTATATGTTGTGTGCTCTATGCAAAAAACTAGTTTTACGGTTAAAAATTCGTTATATAACAATGAAAGCTACACTCTTTAATTTCTTCCGCGTCCAGTGGAAGTATAGTAACGCAATAAAAAAATTTGGAAAAAGGAAATAAGGAATAAGGAAAATTTGTGTTATTCAGATAAGCTTAGGATGTCACGAAACTGGAACCGTTTAAGATATTGACTTGAAAATAGATACACGTATGTATTTTAATGAGATCTGGAATTGATCTTATTCCGTTGAAGGGTTGGGGGTAAATTAGGGTAAATGGGGGTAAATATGTAAATCAAGCAAATAAAAGTCCATAGAATTCGCGTTTAGTATATATAAACGAAGTCTCAAAAATTTTGTTGGCTTTAACCACCCCCACTATCACTTCATTATTAAAAGAGGTGAAAAAAATAAAATTGTGATTTAGTGGGTGTACACGAACTAAAGGCCTCAACATTTTTTTTACTTTCCACCCTCACTACCGATGTGGGTTATCGTTCTCTGGATTTTTGGGGTAGACGATTTCAAATATAATATTATTACAGTTCCATAAACAATTATTTCAACATACAAATTTTTTTTCGTTGTGAGAGACTTGGATAGAAAAGAAAATCTCGATGTGTAAATATTTTTTTTATTGCGATCTGATCATTTCTTCCAAAGTTATTAAAGGTTTTGTGCCAAAACGCAGGGAAAATCTCGTTGGCTCGCGACCCCATAGTATTGCATATAGGACATTTTTGGTGAGGACATTTGTGTAAAATATTATGCTCCTAAATATTCACCTCTAAGATTTTTCTGCTTCATTTTTCGGCTTTGCATATTTTAAAAGCTTTTTCTATTTTGTTTTATCTAGCAACCACGCTAGCCTTGAAAACCCTTTTATATATTATTCTACTACCAAAAACCTACTTACATGCCAAATTTCACACAAGGATTATCTAATCTCAGGTCAAAATTGTTAGGGAATGGACTATTTTTAAAACTGAACAGTTTATGAAATACGATTTTTAAAATTTGTTCGTATAATTTCGGTAACAACTAAATATTCTAGCTACTGCTGCTAACTTCATATTTAATATCATCCAAGTTGATATCAGTCGGTCTGTATACGCTGGTGACAACAGATTCTGGTACGGTGGGATGCTGTGATTCCCGATGTCTTCTCAAGTCGACTTTCCTTTGGAAGGCCTTCTCACACAGCCCACAGGAGAAAGGCTTATATCCCGTGTGTTTGCGCATGTGTGTAATAAGATTAGATGATTGGCTGAACGCTTTGGAACATACTACACACTTATGAGGCTTTTCACCTGAAAAAGAGACACTTAATTAGAATTTGTTATGGTTTCAGTAGGTGGAGTTTCTGTTACATGAAACGTTACTCTCATTGAAGGTGTTTCTTTACTTCACATTTTGAGTAAAATATAAAGCCCCTTAGAATTTTTCAATGTCTTCATTAATGCTGGTATTTATTGACTACTTTAACTACCTAGTGTATAAAAACAATGGCAGTTTATTCTAATGTTTTAATATAAGGCCTTAGGAGAAATAAAATTACGTTGTGACATCTATTGTTTTTGTTATAATAGATTACAGACCGTTTACAATAATAACTAGTAACAGTGTTATAAATAATGCATACGTTCGACGCAGAATAACAAGGCAATTACTAAATTATCCATTTGACAAGTGATAGTTTGGTTCTGATATAACGTTGATACATCATGCTACACTGTTTTCCACTAAAACATATGAATACAGTCCCTGGGGTGCAGATATATCTAACGACGACATACATTTTAAACATCAATTTTAATTAGGCAAAGTTGGACTCGTATATCATTTGTACGTTGTAATAATTTTTTGTAAGACCATAATAATATACGTAATTGATGATTATTTGACAAACTCTACTGTGTAAATTAAGATTATATATATGGTTTATACATTTTATTATTAATATATCTGCTTAGACGAGCAGTGCTAGTTATCGCATTATGTTTAAGAATTCGTGGTTCAATTCCCCATTGGGATAGTACACTTCCTTTATTATGCATGCTATTCTGTATATATATTTAAAAAGTTCATATATCTACAAATACTGCAACGTTAAGGGGAGCTATTCCCGGCAAATCAAAATTTCAAATCGATTTTTTCCAATGTTTTGATATTCTTGACCGATGTAAGTATACATCTTCAAAGCAAACGTTTACAGTTAACATTTAGCATCATCGGTTTCATAGACTGTAATGAAAAATAAATGCAAAAGAGTGGCTTTGACATTATAGTCAGGTGCCCGCCTATATAATTAACTCCTTGTATGGCTTAAATGCGCCTAGTCTACCACCTTTTTTCTCTGCGAAAATTTTCGTAGACGAGGCTTTCCACCTCCAATTTTTCCGAAAGACATGCGTTTCCCGTTGTATGAAAAATTTATAGATACTGTACTTTTCAAAATATAGTCGCAAGAAAAATTAATAAAACGCGCCAGAAAAAAATTGTCCGACAAAAATTTTGGAACATTAAGGGTGTCTACCACCCTAAACATGCCGAAATAACGACTTTAAAAAATTTTGTGATAATCAGCTGATTTTTTCAAGATTGCTTAATAAAAATATGTATAATCCAATTTTTGAATTGTCCGACAAAATAAATTTTCCGATTGTCCAGTCTGACGCGTGGAAATCGTCGGTTTCATGAGGACCAAAAATTTATTAATCACATTTTCTTTTTTAAATTTTTTGTTTTTGAATGAAGTATAGACCACAATAAATAAGTTGACCGACATTAAAACATTGCCTTTTACATGAAAAATAGAAATATTTTTTTTGTATTTAGTTACTTAGGAATGCTTGGAGTGTGTGCGTACGTCGTGAATATATTGTGGGGAATTTCGCCTGAATTTTACCGGGCTCGTGGGGACATTTAATATTGTGGGGACATACACGCGTCCCCACAAGCTTTTTTAGTGATCTCGGGCCATATATGTACAATATTTTGGTCATATTCACTCAGTAGATAAACATTACTGACATCTACCTGTCATTTTTTACTTCCACATCCAGTGGAAGTATAGTAAAGACAAAAAAATTTTAAAAAAATTTTATTGTTCAAATAGGTTTAGAATGTCATGAAACGTCGAGATTTCAAGTTTGAGCGAAAAAAAAATTTCTGTCTGTCGGTCTGTAACTTTTTTTGTGCGCACGTTTACTCTGGAACCGTTTGAGATATTGACTTAAAATTTGGTACACATATGTACCTTAACGAGATCTAGAACTAGATTATATTTTCATTTTGTTCCGTCGAAGGGTTGGGGGTAAATTGGGGTAAATTTGGAGTAAATAGGTAAATCAAGCAGGTAAGAGTTCATAAAATTGATATTTAGTATAGACAAGAGAAGCCTTAGTCTCAAAAAAAAATTTGGCATTAGCCACCCCCATTACCACCCCCACCCCATTATTAAAGGGTATGAAAAAAAAATGCGATTTAGTGTGTGTATAAGAACCAGAAACCTCAAAATATTTTTTTACTTTATCCACCCCCTACTCCCACCCCCTGTCACCACCCCCACCCCACTACCGATGTGGGGTATCATTTTATGGGTTTTTGGGGTAGAGGATTTCAAATATTATATTATTAAAGTTCCATAAACAATTATTTCCAGATACAAACTTTTTTCGTTGTGTGACTTTGATAGAAAATCCGGATGTGGAAGTAGTGATTCCTTGGGCAGCGGTTTTTTATACCGTTTCGATATCTTCTTCGCGAAAGAAAATATAGACTAATATTTGGTGTCCCACAAACCGAATAAGAATCAGGCGAGTAAGTTTAGTGTACTGTACATTTATTGTAGGGACAGATCCTATCTCTAACAAGTGGCTCCCCCTATCACATATAATAATTCTTTACATACATATTTTAAGGTTTGTAAGGGATGTGTGTACCTTCGTACAATTGTGTTGATGTTCTGAGGACAGTTTGATATTCAATTCTATTATTATGTATTTTTCTACAGCGTACGTAATAGTAACAAATAAAATTGTTCTGTACTTGAATAAAATTTGGTTCAAATCAAAATAAATATAAAAAAAGTTATGAAAGTGTCTTCATCTTAAGTCAGACTGTATATACAATATTATAAATTAATATTTTACATACTTTTATATAAGACTATACAAATTTTTTAAAATACTTAAGAATTTTGAAGAAACTAGTAAAATAACTTCATATAGTAGGGTCATGCGGGATTATTGTAAGGACGGGGTAATTGGGAACAACATTATTTTTTTCTGGCTACTGGTTTTCGGCGTAAACTTTGTTGAGTGTTTGACGTTTCAAACATCTTGTCGTAGTCTTCTTTAGAAGCGAAGTGAGCTCCGCTCGACTGAGCTCCTCTATTTATACAGATTATCAGGAGGCGTGTTGTGGATCATTGCTCATGCAGAACATTGACTTCCACGTTATTGGTAATTATAGCCCGGTGCCACGATTATAGTTATTCGGATGTTTATTTATTTCAATGGCTTCTCTGTATCTTCTTGGCCAGTAATTCTTCGTATTGGTTAATTTCTTTGTTTTGTCGAATTTTATCAAATGGCCGGTTTCTTCTGAGTGTTCGGCGACTGATGATTTTGTAGAATTTCCCTTCTTTGTATGGCTAATGTGTTCTCTGAATACGGTGTTTATTTGTCGTTTGGTCTCTCCGATGAAAACTTGTCCGCAAAAACATGGAATGCTATATACTCCCGGTGCTTCTAGGTCTTAGCTATCTTGTCTCTTTATTGCGTTGTCTATGTGCTTCGGTTTGTATCCACTTTTCTGTAGTGACATTTTTAAAGTCCGATATTCTTCTTGAAGATGTTCTGTCTCGCAAATTAGCCTTGCTCTGTGTTCTAGTGTGTTAACGACGGCCTGTTTTTGTGCTAGGTGGTGGTGAGAATTAGCGTGTAGGTATCTGTCGGTGTGCGTCGGTTTCCTGTATGCCCGGTTTCCTGGTGTCCTAATCCTCCATTGTCCTTCTTGAACACTAGGACGACCAGAAATGGGAGTTTACTATCTGTTTCTATTTCCACGGTGAATTTGATCTTATGATGTAAGTTGTTTAAGTAGTCCTTGAAATTCTCCAGCTCCTCACGGCTATGTTGCCATGTAATGAAAGTGTCGTCCACATATCGAAACCAACATTTTGGTTTTAATTGGTAGTTATCTGGGGCATATATTTCAAATGCTTCCGTAAATAAGTTGGCGAGTACTGGTGATAAAGGTGAACTCATTGCTGCTTCATCTTTTTGTTTATATAGGCTTCCATTGAAGTTGAAGTAGGTTGAGTTGACACGGAGCTCCATCAGTTCTGCTAACGTGGTGCCCAGACCGTTGTTCTGCAATTCATTTCGAGTTAATTTTAGTGCTTCATTAACTAGTATATTTATAAAGAGTGATGTTATGTCAAAACTGACTAGTATATCTTCTTGGTCCACTGTGGTGTTCTTCAGCTCTTGTATAAGATGGTGTGAATTCCTGATATGGTGTTTTCTTTGTCCAATAAATGCTTTCAGTATGTCTGCTAAATATCTTGTTAGTGCGTGGACTGGTGAATTCACTGCACTTACAATTGGTCGTAATGGAAATCCTGCTTTGTGGATCTTGGATAGGCAGTAGAATTGTGGTGTCCTCGATTCTGATGGTATCAGTTTCTTATGTTGCTCTATTGGTTTGCAGGGTTCCTTGATCGCTATTGTTATCTGTTTTTCGATGATCCTTGTGGGATTTCTTGTGATTTGAACGTAAACTTGATCTTCTAACAAGTGTAATACTTTCTGTTGATAATATTGTCTATCCATTAGTATCGTGGCATTTTCTTTGTCCGCTGACAGAACTCTTGTGTTGGCGTTGTCCGTGAGTGTTTTTAGGGCCTGTCTTTAACGTCTCTTTATGTCTGGTTTCAGTGGTTTGGCTTGTTTTAAAATGGATGCTGATGCTGCTCTGATTTCTTCTACGTCTTCTCTGCGTAGCTAGTAAAGAGTCGATTCCAAGGAACTTACTATGTCTTCGTTCGGTATTGATCTTGGAGTAACGGCATAATTGAAACCTTTGCAAGAAACAGATGTTGTGTTGTCATCTAGTGGTAATGACCACAGGTTTATGACAATTCTATTGCTTTCTAATTCCAGTTGATCTAGATGATGTATGCTATAGAGTTCCTCGATCTTTTTCTCCTATGTTTCCCTTGATTTATCTGCCGCTTCCCTTGCCTCATTGGTGGAAAGTCGGTAAATTTTTGAATATGTCTCTTCACCCAGGATGCTGGTTAATCGAAGGTGACGTTTGTAAAGCTGTTTGGATACGCCATCTAGTCATCTTCTGTTATCCTTTTTTTTTTTTTTTTTCGGTGGGGGAAAATCTTTCAAAGACACCACGGCCCGTGGTAGTGTGGGATTTCCACCCACTAAAAACCCCCACCTCTTCACTCTCACACTCTGGAATCGCTTTGCAGCATGCATCTGAATGTGGGGGATTCTGCCTTAATTCTCATGTCTTCTTTGCATGTCCCTCTCTTCCTGTTCTTTTGATTTCATCACTTTTCTGATGTATTTCTCTATCGAGCTCCATTTTTCGCAGTTCTCCATAATTTCTTCAATGATGTTGTTCTCGTTTAATATGACTCCTAATTCCATATTTACCCTCTGTCTTTCGGCTTCCCATCTAATGCATTCGAACATTGTATGTGCTACTGTGTCCCTGTGTTCGCAGTATGCACATATCTCCTCTTCTGCCTTGCCTGTGCGTATAGACTTTGAAGGATCTGTGTCCAGTCAGCATCTGAGTTGTAAAATAGTCCGTATGTCTATGTCGGCACTTGACCCATGTCCTCACGTCGGGTATGAGAACTGTGGTCCACTGAGCTACATCAAGCGTGTCCGTCCACCGCGCCTGCCATCTCTCCAGGCTGGTCTCTCTCTCTCCGTTTTCTTGGCTTGTAGCGTACCCCCGTCTTCTCTTTCATAGAGTCTTCTCCTTTCATCTATCAAAAGGTCTATGGGGAGTATCCCTGCCACTACTTGAGTTGCGCTCGCAGATATCGTCCTATACCCACTTATGACCCTTAATAGCGCTTTCCTTTGGGTGCTTATTAGCATTTGTCTATGCCGTCTTCTCTCTATAGCCGCGTGCCATATCGGGGCTCCATACGTCAGTATCGACTGTGTCACGTTGTATAAGACCTCCCGCTTCTTGCTTCCAGGTCCTTTTATATTGGGCATAATTCTAGAAAGTGATGCTATGTTGGCTTCTACTTTCTTGATCGTATGCTTGATGTGTTCGCCGAAAGTCCCCTTTTCGTCGATTATTATTCCTAGGTACTCTACGTGTTTCTTGAGGATAATTTGGACGTCTCTCAATTGGAAGCTGATATGTCTTCTGTCCCTTTTCCCTTTGAGGATAACCGCCTCCGTTTTTTCTGGGGCGAGTTCTAAGTAATGGCGTCTCATCCATGCATCTATGATCTCCAAAGCGTCATCTGCTTTGGAGACTAATCCTTCTTCTCTGTCTGCTACTAGCACTAGAGCGATATCGTCGGCAAATCCTACGACCCAAGTGTCCTCCGGCATTTTCTCTTTCAGAACGCCGTCGTAAAGGATATTCCATAATGTCGGACCGAGTACTGAACCCTGCGGGACTCCAGCTGTAACTTTGAAGACTTCTCTTTCGATCTCCAACGATCTTTCTTCGAGGTAGCTGCTCACGATGTTAACGAGGTACTGTGGGATTTCCCTTCTCGTTAACTCCTTCATGATTTTTCCCCATCTTCTGTTATCCTGGATACGTTCTCTTAGCAGAGCTTGACTGGCTCGGTTCAAAATTATTCTGGGCGTCCTTGATTGTAAATGGTGTATGATCCTGATTCGAAGTGTCTCTAGTCTTCTTGAGAGTTGACCGACCTATAACTCTTTCTTCTGAAGCGGAGGCAGAATTAGAAAACTGTCTTAACGCGAAGGCGTGAATCAGATTCCCTTGCAATAAAGAGGACATTAAAGAAGTTGTTGCCCAATATGTTAAGGAACATGATTTGGAAACACCGTTCAGGAATGGTGTGCCAGGGGATGACTGGTACTATTCCTTTATGAAGAGACACTCCAAGTTGTCTTTCAAAAAACCAGAGCACTTACATAAATGTAGAAAAGATGCCAGAATGCTTGACATAATTTACAATTTTTATAGAGCTGCAGGTCATAATTAAATATAAAATAACAGTGCCAGGAACATCCTGTTTTGTATTTAATGTTGATGAGAATGGCTTCTCTTGTGATCCTAAGAGATTAGAAGCTTTTGGAGAAACAAGTATCTTTAATTAGTGTATCTGGTGGATCGGGACGAAAGTCTGTGTCAGTATTGGCCACGATTTCAGCTAACGCAACTGCTTCCTCCACTAAATACTTTTTAAGAGTGTTATAATCCAAGCTCGTTGGGTTTCCGGCAATGTCTACCCTGGAACTCTTCACTCTACATTTTTTAATGAGTGGATGGACGAACCAGTTTTCTTTAAGTGACTAACCATGTAAATTATACCACATATTGCAAAGAACATGCACGACCAAGCAGCTGTTTTAATATTCGATGGACATAAGACTCATATTAGCTACAGAATTATAAAGGAAGCTATGAATAACAACATACAGCTTGTAAAACTTCCTGCTTACCTAACAGGCAAGTTGCAACCATTTGATACCTCAGTTTTTAAATCTGTTGAAGATGATTGGGAGAAAAAATTAATTGCTTTCGCTAAAAAATAACTGGAAAGAAGAAAATCGGGACGTCTTTTAATGTGCAAGTTTGTAGTTATTGGAGAAGTGTGGAAGAACTACATAATACCTGAAAATAACATTAATTACTTTTTCTCTACTGGAATTCTTCCAGTCAATTCCTCAAAATTCTCAGTCTTTATTTGATCCAATAGAAGTAAGGCCTTACAAATATGATTAAACAAAAATATATGTATATAAATCACAACTTCCTATAATCTCAAGTGTAAATCCAGCATCACCTCAAAGAGGCACATTAGCCGCTGAAGAAATATCTTCAACATCAGGTTTAAATCCACAATCTAGGGCTGCAAATGACACGGTAAATGATGAGAATATTTCGTCGACTTCAGAGTTAAAATCACAATCAAATAGTGACTTGTAAGGTGATCACGGAATGTCTTCATGCCCAGTATTGCAACAACCGCTTGAGGCTATAGATGTTATCAAAGCATCATGTTCTAGTTTCTCCAGCTTCACCTAAAAGTACCATCGATATTTTTTCTTCCAAATGAGAAGCATATCGCCGTTGTCTCTTCCAATTAAATCTTAACGCAAACAGGTTATACCTCGTCTAAGCACTCTAAAATACGGTGAAATATTAAATATTAACTACAAAAGAAGTTTTAGCTAAACAAAAAGAAGCTGAACAATTAGGAGATGAAAGGAAAAAGAAATAAAAAAACTCTAAGAAAAAGAAGAGAACAAGGAAAGAAACGTTGCTGAAAGTTCCACTGATGGCTCAGATAAAAATTTAGAATTGAGACAGAAGGAAAAAGTTAAATCCGCAACCCCAAGATAAATAAAAATCCAAAGAAAGAAGCTGTTGATACCCTCCTGATGATACCCACTTGGGGGGCGAAACGTTCATAGGTATACCAAACAGTATTTTTGTTCAGGTGCAGTTTTATATTTATTTATTATTGAGAATAACAACACAGTTCCTGGTTTATATAAGCTGTTGCTACAAAATTACACATTTGCTAACGTGCATGTTTGTGAAGTTTATTATTAACACAGTTTCTGCTTTATATAAGTTGTGAGTACTAACTTACACATTCAATATTCTATTGTATATTTGTGGGGTTTACGATAACACAATTCTTAGTTCACATAAGTTGTGGGCGCTAAATTACACTTTTAATAGTTTGTATATTTGTGAGGTTTATGTTAACACAATTATCAGTTCGCATAAGTTGTGGGTACTAAATTACACATTCAATAACGTGAACATTTGTGGGATTTACGTTAACACAATTCTTAGTTCACATAAGTTGTGGGCACTAAATTACACATTTAACGAGACGTATATTTGTGAGGTTTATGCTTACACAATTCTTAATCCACATAAGTTGTGGGACAGAATTACACTTTATGATCTTCCTATAGTAGTGAGGTGTCCCCACTAGAAAAAGTGGAGTGCACTCAGTAACCAGGGAGTGTATCGATACTTTACAGGTACCCACTAAGTCGTCAGAATAAGATCTAGAACGTCACGTATGTACTTTCACTGTCCCCACAGTGTGGTAAAATTCACACGACCCCACAATATATCCACAACGTGTATAGGTGCGTTTGTAAATGTATGTACATCCCACTTTTAAATAACCAGCTCATTTTTTTAAGATTGCTTAATCAAAATATGTATAGTCCAATTTTTGAATTGTCCGACAGAATATATTTTCCGATTGTCCAGTTCGACGCGTGGAAATCGTCGGTTTCATGACGACCAAAAATTTATTAATAACATTTTCTTTTTATTTTTTTTGTTTTTGAATGAAATATAGAACAAAATAAATAAGTTGGCCGACAGTAAAATATTGCCTTTTACGCATCAAAAGAACAATATATATGTAGTGTGTGGTGTAACGGCTATATGAGATGTCCAACCAATTTGAAGCCGGAAAATCGTGGGTGGACATTAATAGATAATAACTATTATCATTACTGGTTTGATGGACTCCAAACTCCTTCATTTGAATTACATTCTGCAATTTAATGTTACATTTACAATAGCTTTCAAGAAATCAAAATTCATTAATCCTTCAGATTCTGATGATGAAAACGATCAGAAGGACGCGGCAGATGATTTTTCAAGTTTAATAAAAAATTAATTGATACTATTTACCCTTTTTTTGTTTAAAATGATCCAAAAACCTAAAAAAATATTTTCAGAACTAAAAAAAATGATTGCAATTTGTTTAATAAAAATTGTTTAAACAATTTATGACTGTAAACGACAACATGCAGATTTTTTATAAGGGGATTATTTGAAGTAAGATTATGCAAAAAAAGGGAACCAGAATATTTCTACTAGCGGGGGCGCCGAAACTACCCGGGCTATATATATAAATGTTGTGAAAAATTGCTATTTTTCTGTCCGACAGTTATAAATAAATTTTTGGTCGACATGAAACTGACGATTTCCATGCGTCGGAATGGACAATCGGAAAACATATTTTATCGGACAATTCAAAAATTGGATTATACATATTTTTATTAAGCAATCTTGAAAAAATCAGTTGGTTATCACAAAATTTTTTAATGTCGTTATTTCGGTATGTTTAGGGTGGTAGACACAAGGTTCCAAAATTTTTGTCGGACAATTTTTTTCTCGCGCGTTTCATTAATTTTTCTTGTGACTACATCTTGAAAAGTACAGTATCTATAAATTTTTCATACAACGGGAAACGCACGTCTTACGGAAAAATTGGAGGTGGAAAGCAGCGTTTACGAAAATTTTCGCAGAGGAAAAAGGTGGTAGACTAGGCGCAATTAAGCCATCCAAGAAGTTAGAAGAGGATTATGGTATAAATTGCAATTTATATAGGCGGGCATCTAGACTATTAGTGTTACCTATTTACAATTGACGATAATTGCAACAATGGACGATGAAATGGTTCAATTGCTTCTAATCTAGTCTTTGGAAACTTTTTAATAAAGAAATAGGTGTAGATATAAATATCGTGGAAAATAAAACATATAGAATTAATAAAAGAAAACCTCTATCATGATTATTATCAATAAAAGCAAATTCACAACTCCAACTTTTCCAGTTCCTGGAGGCCTCCGGGCATACTATTTAAAATAACAGAAATTTCTTTCCATTTATGTAAGTAATATAAGTAAAATGATTACTCAATTTTCCACTATTGATTGGTAATGTTTTAACTCAAATTTATTTAAATCTGCATTTCTTGAGAAAGGGAACAGATATCAGTATGCGGATTTCAGGATTTAAGAGATAATTTATTTGTGAAATAGCGAGTTATGTCCAATTCTTTTATTTACGTTACTATATAGGTACAGGGTGTAAAACAATAGCGTGTTTTTTTCCAAACTTTATAACTACCAAGATTCCACAAAAAAATTTTTATATTTTTTTGATGGGCATTTTTTTAGTCACTGGTTTATGGGAAAAAACGAATATTTTTGACTGTCTAATAGTGTTCTTGGAAGAGACGAGAACCAAGTTATAGATTAGCTTTTTTCCGTACATTCCTTACGGTCCTTTTTCATTGGTTTTATTATATTCGGAAATCTGAGTTTATATTATGTATGTATGTATGTATGTACATATATACAGAGGAAATTTCAATCACTTCCCGTTATCCGATCGAGCTGAAGTATTGCACACAGCTTTTATTCTGAGGACAATACAATATAGTATATCTAATATCGTTTTAAATCCAATATGGTGGACACCTCAAGATGGCGGCTTACCTTTTTCTTTACAGCCTCTTTGACATGTGTATCATATGAAAAGGTTTCACGAGTAGAATACGATAAGCTACGTGATAAAGGTTAAAAGCTAAAAAAAAATAAATAAAAAAAAAAAATAAATAATGGTTTTATTTAAAAACCAGATTACACTAAAAAGTAAAAAAATAATTTCAACTTTGTAAACAGAAAACCATTGGCACTCATAAAATGCAAACGTAAATCAAGATGATTAAACGAAGTAATATTTTTTGAGCGCCCAATGGTTTTTATTTACAATGTTGAAATTATTTTTTACTTTTTAGTGCAATTTGGTTTTAAAATGAAACCGTTGTTTTTAAAAAGTTTTTTAAATTTATTTATTTGTATTATATGTACTGTCTTAACCGTGATCTGATTTGGTATTCTGAAAAATGTCCTGAAAAACATTAAGTCTGTGATTCTTGTACATCCTTCGTCTTGCGTCTGATACGTACAGGGTGGACCAACGTACTCACTATTATCTCACGAACCGATACCGGTACCTAAAGATGACGGTTATTAATAAGAATAAACCTATAGTTTTGTCAGTAAATTATGAAAATACGCAATTTGTTGTTTTGTGTTTGATGTTGTAGGTACACTTCTGTGCAATAAAATCCCGTACACCCATTTTTCACTATATTAAATCATTCTTTATTTATTTGTCATATTTTCGCAATGCCAAAATTAACTAAATATGAAAAAAATTTAATTCTTTCTAAAATTGAAGAGATACGGTCTATCAGAGCAGTTGCTAACCATTATCAATTGAATAAAAGTACTGTTATTAGTGTGAAGAAAAGTGGGAGAAGGAAGGTAGCGAAAAGAGGAAAGACGGTTCAGGCCGATCGAGAAGTTGAAATCTCGTTCAAGATGAAGTACTCCTTGGCTATTCGAGGAAAAATCCCGCCGTCTTCATGACAAATTTTTCAGCATCGAGGTCAACAGCTAGCCGAAGGAGAGGAAGATCGGAAATAAAAAACTGTACAAGTGCCAAGAAGAGCAGAAGAACAGAAGCAAGCCCGCATTATGTTTTGTTTAAATTGTGTCTATCGCCCGTTGGAGTTTTGGAACAATGTTGTGTTTACCGATGAAAAAGTTTTTCAGTCTTGTAATGACGAACATATATACAAAATATTACCTTACATTATTTACGCAATAAATACAAATGCAGTTATGTGCAGTCGTATCTGTGAATTTTTCAACGTCAATTTTTACATTTGTTAAAAATCGAAATCATTCCCATCGAATGGTGTAAAAAAGTAAAAAAAACAAAAATACGTATGTTTTTCTTCTGGATTAATATTATTCAAATACGTTACTTTTGACGTTTCACAATCAATGTCATTTTTTTATAATCTATATGATAATAAAAAATCTAAATTCCAAAAAGACTGATTCACACCACTTAATACTAATGAAAACTGGATTACTTGATTTTTCGAGTGTACGGGATTTTATTGCACAGAGGTGTACGTGTATAATATTAGTATATACTACGGGATGGGATTTGGAGTTTTCTCTAAAACTATGGCAGACAGACAAAAACCAATATAGATAGACATAACTTTTATTTTTTCAAGTGAAACACCCTGTAAATTATTTCATTATTCGATCACAACTTAAATTAGCTATTCGACGATATATCATATGTCATATTTATGTCTAGAAAAAGTGGTTAATTTTCGAAAAATTTAATATATTTGTGAGAAGGCCATGGAAAACTATCAACAACAACAACACTTCTTATAGTATAAAATAATTTTGCCAAAAATAGGAAAAACTAAACTACAATAAATGTTCGAATTGTCTTCCTATCATTACTAAGACCAAGCAGAGCTCCACTTAGGAGAATTTTGTATATGATCCTAGAAAGTTCTCTTGATTTGATTCTAGGTTAGTCTGGCTATTATTGCATGACCGTCCTACGTCTACATCGGGAACTGGCCTAGTCCCATATTTTTAAACATGTTGCTATTGCGCTCTTTTTGTATAATATGTATTAATTTCATATCTAGTGTTGTGTCCAGACTGAACACCCATAAATTCATGTTTATCGTTTTTTGAATAATCTAAATCCTTTTTTCTACTCCCTTACGTAAATTTGCTGTTTTCTGTACAATCTGTAGAATGGATATGTAGGCAATTCCAGTTAACTGAACGGATATATTTCATATCAGTTCTAGGATGGATATGAAATGAAACCGACCAATCACAGTTCGTGTATTGAGTACATAGACAACTATTCGTTTTAAAATCAAATTAGTGCGTAAGCTGTCAAAGTAATTGTCAGTGTGTACTGTCAGTGTGTATTTGTGTAATATATTAATGTTTAATAAATTTTGTAGTTTTTTTAAGCTGGTCGTAGAAAAAGTATACTGTACAACTCGAGTGGATTATCCATATCGCACTCAAAAGATTTGAAGCACTCCGCCTACGGCGTCGTGCTCAAACTTCTTTATCGTGCGATATGGATATCGTAGCCACTTTTGTTGCACAAACTACTATTGTACATCCATTTCTCTGACTGCATCTTCGATAGCTCCCAAAATATTGGTAAATTAGCTGAATTTCATATTGTTATATGAAACACTTCGATTGCTCAGGAACAAAATACTGGTTACTTGGAAGTGGCACTTCAAAACAAGAATTTAGTATATCGGTAATTTTCTATCGACTGGATGCAATATATCTCACAACAGCAATACGTTACGACCTTGCACTTTTTTTCCTTACAGGTTGTCAGAATTTCGCCATACTGATTACTGAAGCTTAAGCTTGTTGTAACCCATAGTCTCGTTATCCCGTCAGTCCCGTTCCTCCCCAAGAGGCGAGTGTATAATCGATGGGAGCTCTGGCGATTTTTTTTTCTATTTGTTGAAATATCTCTGTATGGTATCCTATTCGTTTATTTTCAGCCTGTACGCTGCTAACAGTGCCTGATTATCGACGACTAAGAGTAGTGTAAGTATTGTTTTCATAGCTGCGGTAGTTTGTACTAGATTATACTACATTATGAGTGGATAATTTAGGCATGAAGCGCCTCTCATCACCTCGCTCTAAAAAGATACTTTAGAATATCATTTGGTCTTTCCAACGGTCACTAGTCACCGTCTACCATTGCAGGAGTAAATCTTATTTGTATCCATTCATTTTTAGGGTTCTAGAGAATCCTAGGACTTTCCTGGGGGTCATGTTTTCCTTTTTAGTAGGTATCAAAACTGCCTGTCCCAATGTTGTAACCTATGACAGACCAAGACTTCGCGCAAAGAAAGTGTATGTTTCACGATCTCGGCGCCTCCATATAATACCGACACATTTCATCCTCAATTTTACCCATTTTTTTGAGATGGAATCTCAGTGGGGAATATCATGTGAAAAGGCCTTAATTCTGGATTGCGGGGATCGAGTAGCTCTTTTGCATATTTTTGCGAATAGCTTATGAAGTTGTTTGCTTGTTCTTGACTTGGATTTAAATTCAGGCAGGAGAAATTTTTATCCCTAGATTTTCTTACGTCCTCCGTTGTCTGATATTCTGTCTGTCTCATGAATGACAATTTAGCTCCTTATCTTGCTAGATCATTTGCAATCTCATTCCTTTGTATTCCTTCATGCCCTTGTACTGTAAGTAGCAACTTCTGTATCGGCTGTATTCCAAATATTTAAAACTGATCGATTATTGCTTTAAAGCAGTAATTCTACTTATTTGTTTTGGATACTCAAAGTACAATTTTCCCGGATTTATTGTTTAATATACATGTTAGATCTGACAATATAACTGCCCAGAACAGGAAAGACGCGCGATTTGCTTCTTTCATATGCTTGTGTTTATAAGGATTTTGGATTTTTATTTTACCTTAATAGGCAGTAATAAATTATTTATAAATTTATCGCCTTAAATGGAATAAATTATTGAAATCAATGATGATCGAGGTAGGCTAGTAATCAGAGTTACAACGATGGCGAAGGTGATGCCCGCATAGTTTTTATTATGTGGTTTATTTAGCATAAAGAGTAGGCCTTGCCTTTTTGCTTTTCATGGATAGTTTCAACTTCAACCTCGATAGAAAGGAAATAACTTGCATATAATTTGTTTTTTTATCGAATATTCTGTTTTACGAAACTCAACAACATACTTTTATTGATAACTTATATTGTAACAGATACGCTGGCCTTTTTATTTTAAAGATAAGTTTAGTTAAGTTAGGGTTTTAAGAGTTAGGTAATTATGTAATAAGGAAATTTGAAACAAAATATGTCTAGTAATTTTTTTGCATTCACTTTATTTGCTCAAATACCACTTGAATGTAAAAAGTATTCATATAATACTTTTACTCCATACTGGTCAGAATAATAACTGTTTAATCAAACTGTAGTATAATAAATTATTTAGTAGTAATTTAGGTTTAGTTAGTACTGGGCAAATGGAAGAGGGCAGTATTGTCGAAATGTATTTATTATAGTAGTAGGTTCGAAACAGATAAAACTGGAATTGGCCGAGAAGTATATGAAACATCTAAAATATCTTGAAAAATGTAAGAGATATACTTTAGTCCCTCAGGGGTGGAAAGGTGTGTTTCTGGTACTCGGGCCTGTGGAGACTTTTGATCTACTCTGCCAGTAGAGAAACATCAAAATTTGGGCGAATCTAACCGGTGCCGGATTTCCCTCTTGTGGTGTGCGTTTCGAAAATATTAAAAAAACTGCAAATGACCGGACAGCTTGGGTTTAATTTCAAACAAAATTGTCATATATTTTTACTTCCACATCCAGTGGAAGTATAGTAACGACAAAAAAATTTAAAAAATTTTTTATTGTTCAAATAGGCTTAGAATGTCATGAAACGTCGAGATTTCAAGTTTGAGCGAAAAAAAAATTTCTGTCTGTCGGTCTGTAACTTTTTTTGTGCGCACGTTTACTCTGGAACCGTTTGAGATATTGACTCGAAATTTGGTACACATATGTACTTTAACGAGATCTAGAACTAGATTATATTTTCATCCTGTTCCGTCGAAGGGTTGGGGGGTAAATTGGGGTAAATTTGGAGTAAATAGGTAAATCAAGCAGGTAAGAGTTCAAAAAATTGTTATTTAGTATAGACAAGAGAAGCTATGGTCTCAAAAAAAATTTTGGTATTAGCCACCCCCATTACCACCCCCACCCCATTATTAAAGGGGATGAAAAAAAATGTGATTTAGTGTATGTACAAGAACCAGAAACCTCAAAATATTTTTTTACTTTATCTAACCCCCACTCCCACCCCCTGTCGCCACCCCCACCTCACTACCGATGTGGGTGAATCCTATTAAAATCATATTTTCGGACTTAAAATTTCAATATTTTTTAATTTCGATTAAATTTTGGACAATTCTGAACAACTTTTATTGATAAAATTGTCCGATAAAAAAATGCCTAGCACTGAAAAATCAAAAAAAGTGGTGGTTTTTCCGGTTTGGGGTAGCGGGTGAAGGCTAGGTCGGAGAATATTGTTATCATCGTATTCCCTACCTCGAAAACGGAGGGGTAGATGTTTTGCGGTCCAGCCACAGAACTTTTGGGCTTTTTGGCTTTTTCTGGTTTACCTCAAGGGACTATATGCTACATCCGTCATCCTGTTTCCTTGAAATTTTCAGTAACATCAATGTCTTTCGCTCGATTGTCGTGAACCATTCTATATTTTTCAAAATCGGCCCAGTCGATTAGCCTCTACAAGGTAACATGTAAACATAGTCATACATGTGAAACACATAATCCTCCTTTTACTGGGGTAAAAATAGGTTATATCTAAACATTAACCAATATATATTCTTCATTTGTGTCATTGGTTGATGAAGGTTGAAAATGGCAATTGTCAATTACGCTGCAGTCATAATTTTGATTTTGAAACCTCCGGGACTCCAAGCAATTGATAGGAAAACACGTATGATCAGCTGCTATCTAAGGTTACTATCCTTGTCTTATTACCGAGCCGTGTTTTTTGTTTGTAGTCTTGAGAGTATAGACATGGAGAAACAGTCAGTTATTTCTCCCAAACGGATTTTTCTGTTCTCCTTGAATCTGTCAAATCTGATCAGGGAAATATGACCAATTCAGTTTTGAACTAATTTTAAAGCCAGAATAGAAAGCCAGTATAGGGACACGCGCGTGAACAAAATAAGGTAATTACGGTTTCAAAAGGTTTAGCGATGCGTCGACGCAGTAGAGAAATTGATGTCTGTGCTTGAATCAAACGGCTGTCTACGGGGAGTTATGCGCTGACCCAATTCTGTGTTTTATTTGTTTCCAATACTTTCCGTAGCTTAAGTATTAGATTAGATGCAACTTCCAGAGTCGATATCACTCATTTTATTATCTGTTTATTTCTGTCGTTTGCGTAAACTTGTAATAAACTGATTACTTTGTGTAATATTTTGCGGCCTTTATAAACAGTGTGTGATTACTGATTATAGCTTAATAGAGACAATATGGTATGGTACTGTTTTGCAAGAATTGGGGAATTTTAAGCATTTGCAATAACAATAAGACCGGCTCTGGCATATTTCGTAGTGCGATTGCGCTTCGCCTGATGGTTGCCATATTTGCGCGGGGTTCAATTTCACGTAAAAAAATTGTATGGATATTGACCTTCCATTTATATAGTAGAGTTCAGTGTTCCAGTGGCGTAAAGAAAGATGGAAAAAACTAGGACGCTAGCAAGTCTGATCTTTTTACGTCTCGTGATACTCCCGTCACTCCAAAGTTTGGTCAATTGGTAAGTTGGCAATCTTGCCGTCTATATTCTTCGCCATATTCGCAGTCGCCAGTATTATTCACAAGGGCTTCAAGTTATACCATCTTGTTTACTGTCTCATAATCCCCATCCCTTAATGTATCTGGCTGGTATTTGCTCGGTCTACAATCATAACTTTCGTTTTGTTGTAATTTACACTTAGACCATAATCAGAGCTTGTTGTCTCAAGTATGTTCAACAGGTATGAGCTCATATTCACTTGCTTGCTACAACTAAGGTGGTACCTGGTACCATCTGCAAATCTCCAACACATGTGCTGCGTCACCTGTTCACTATAGATGTTAAAGAGGATTGGTGGTGTCACAGTCCTTCGTCATGACTTTTCCAACTTTATATTTGTCTGAGTTAGTGTTGTCTACATTCATCAAAGTAGAGTCGGCGTATGGTTATATTTGCAATGAAGATTGATTGACAGTAAAAAACTACGCGATGGGGAAGAGTGCACACGTTATTTCACAAGAACTGTGTCATTATATGATGTACTCCTACTGCATCGTACAACAGATGTCTGGTTTCTAATTATGTTTTTGTTGCTTACGGCTTATAACTTAAAAGTAAATTGTTACTATAGATAAAATTCTTAAGAAAATTTATTAGTTATTTTTAAGAAAGAAAGACTGCACTTGAAAGGGGATGACTGGTTTGGTAGATTGTTATCTATTAATGACCACAAATAAACGAACTGGTTACGTTTTAATTTACTTGTTTATGGAAATACATTTTATAATTGAGCGGCTTTATTTAAAATGTTTTATTGACATCACGCGTCATCTCATTCCCCATTTATTTATATTTTACGTAAATTTGAAGTCATATATTGTTATAGAACAGTAAAAAACCGCTGCCCAAGGAATCACTACTTCCACATCCAGATTCTCTATCCAAGTCACTCACAACGAAAAAACTTTGTATGTGGAAATAATTGTTTATGGAACTTTAATAATATAATATTTGAAATCCTCTACCTCAAAAACCCATAAAACGATACCCCACATCGGTAGTGGGGTGGGGGTGGTGATAGGGGGTGGTAGTGGGGGTGGATAAACTAAAAAAATATTTTGAGGTTTCTCGTTCTCGTACATACACTAAATCACAATTTTTTTTCATCCCCTTTAATAAGGGGGTGGGGGTGGTAATGGGGGTGGCTAATGCCAAAAATGTTTTTGAGACCCTAGCTTCTCTTGTATATACTAAATAACAATTTTATCGACTCTTACCTGCTTGATTTACCCATTTACCCCAAATTTACCCCAATTTACCCCCCAACCCTTCATCGGAATAACATGAAAATATAATCTAGTTCCAGATCTCGTTAAAGTACATACGTGTACCAAATTTCAAGTCAATATGTTAAACGGTTCCAGAGTAAACGTGCGCACAAAAAAAAGTTACAGACAGACAGACAGACAGACAGACAGACAGACCGACAGACAGAAATTTTTTTTTCGCTCAAACTTAAAATCTCGACGTTTCATGACATTTTAAGCCTATTTGAACAATAAAAATTTTTTAAAATTTTTTTGTCGTTACTATACTTCCACTGGATGTGGAAGTAATTAATAGTTGACTTGGAACAAATTCGTAACAAGCTGATTTCTTAAGGATTGTATTCTATGGCTATTCAGGACTCTCTTACTGAAAATCCTAAAAAATCCGCCGCGCAGAAATGAAGAAAAAATGCTCCGCCATGTTGAAATTAGGCACTTTTTTCCTTTAATCGGTAATAGCCCACACGGATGACACTTTAAGAAAAAAAGTAAAGAGGCAACATATTGAGAGAAAGAGCTAAGTTTTATTGTGGTATAAAGTTTTTTGCAATCGTTTTTTTTTTTTTTAACTGTTTAACGTCGGCCTATTTCCGCTACCAGGGTCTACCACCGACGCCAGGAGACGAGCTACCCCCAACCTGGAAATTTTGCCGAACCTCTTCCCTTAAGAAGAGTAGGGATCTTTTACTTGCCTAACATTTAATAGACAAGGGACCGCCTGCTTTACATCCCCTCCGAAGGATGGTATATCCACTACGTAATCCTCGTCTGAAATTACGTAACTTCCGAGTATACACCGATATACAAGCCTCTAGAAGGTGGGGCGAGAACGCTGTATTTCCCAAGATAGGTGGGTCACCCATCCAAGTACTAACCGCGCTCGACGTTGCTTCAACGGAATATCGACTGATATTCACATTAAAGTCACCTCTACGCTCGCCCCTTGCAATCGTTTAAATATTAGCAAAGTTTCGGTTGTCAAAATGACAGATTTATTTAAATAAAAAAAGATTACTTTGTGTATGTTAATATCCAGTCCTCTGCCTAATTAGACTTTTGAATTTGCCAATACACTCTATAAATATGATATCTAGTGGCATCGATGTTGGCGGAAGAACTGCTAGATCGAAGTGTTGGAAAATATTTTGCTTAGCAGAAATCTATTTATACCTAACGAACCTGTAATCATTTAAACTATTAGTTTTTTTTACTGCTATACCATCTTAAAATAAATTCTTCCCCAGTTACTGCAAGCTGATTTGCTCCAGCAAAACTTTTGAAAATTAATAGGCTGTTACTTAATTCAATATTATTTTCTAAAAATGAAAATACTGTTTTTTTGCCCTTTTTATATCGCATCCGAAGATGGCATGGATAAATAGACTATTTTTTACTACATTTTCACTTAGTTCTGAACGTAACTTACAGATATTCGTTATTTTATCAGATTTACCTTCATCACCGGGTCTCATCATGTACCTACACATTTTTTTGTTTTGCAATGTTCAATGAGTAACGTTATTAAGTCTAAGTCTGAATCTTGACCCACAACTATAACATATCAGCAGAGCAATCAATAGCAGTTTTTACAATTAAATAATCAGCATCTGAACCTGTACATTTGACTGTGATATTGTTTTGGGAAAAATTTGATGTTAGCAGTAATTAACTGATCTTTATTTGACACTGATGCTAAAAATTAGTTTTGAGATATCTCTAACCATGTTTAATTAGTATTACCAACAAAAGTTTTTGTTGAGTATTGTTATATTTTTGTGGTGTTAAAATACAAAAAAATACCCTTTTTTTAAAAGAATCTGTCATTTTGACAACCATACCTTTGTTAATATTTAACCGATTTATGTCATACTGAAGCTTTTTAAGCACTTTCTCTCAAAATTTTGCCACTTTACTATTTTTCATAAAGTTTCATCCGTGTGAGCTATTACCGATTAAAGGAAGAAAGTGCCTAATTTCAACATGGCGGCGCATTTTTTCTTCATTTCTGCACGGCAGATTTTTTGGGATTTTCATTCAGAGACTCCTGGATAGCCACAGAATACAATCTCGAAGAAATTAGCTTGATACAAATTTGTTCCCGGTTTGGTCCAAATTTAATTCTATTTTACTGAAGTATTAGGTTAAAACTGCAAATTAGACCAACATGACATTATGCAATTCTTACTTAAGGTGCTCGTTTTGTCAAATTTTGCACAGCATTGTGGAAAAAGTCGTGTTGCATTTATTAAAATAATTTTGTATTTTTTCAGCAAATTTGTTTAAAAATGTTATACATTTTTTAAAGGCCAATTTGAACAACTGGGATAAAATGCCACGTAAATTCCATGTACATTTAGCATAGTAATTAGAGATTTTAACTTGGAAATAATATCATATGAATTAGATGTTGTTCTTTTTTAGCAACTTAATAGTAAATACATCCCTGAAAAGTTTCTATATTATGCGAGGGCTTGCTAATTTATAGGTGGTGGATGCCACCCTAATAAAGACATTAGAGCAGAAGTAGAATCAAATTTTAAGAATAAAAAGTTCTATGCAACTTTTCAAATAAATTGATAGTCCATAAGTTTGAAAATTGGAATTTTAGCTTGAAAAAAAAAAGGTATTTCAATCATCATTTTAATCATTTCATCACATAATTCGAAAGTATTACATTGAGTGAAAACATGCTAGAGACAAATAAAAAGGCTACCAAATTCACGACGAATGTTGTTCTTTTCTAATTTCTGTAGAGTTAATGATTTCGGAGATCTAACGATGACGCCTAAACATTTTTAAGACATTTTTCACATTTTAAAATAAAAACGTCGCCATTCTGTTAACGTAAGTAGTCAGTAATTAAAAAAATATATTACCATATACTGTTTTTCGTTAACATATAGCATGACCTCAACGCTTAAATTTTTTCGTCCGTTTACAGCACTTTTCTTAAAAAAGAATGGCATTTTAAACTATAAAGGGATTGTCGGAAAAACGTAAATGTTTCTTAGCATACAATAATAATAATATATGTCAATAAATGTTAGTTTCAACCAAAAATATGGTGGACCATAAATATAAAGTTTATAAACTGAGAATGAATTTGTTTTTTTTTAATTTACGTAGGATTAATAGTTTCGGAGATATTTAAGTTTATAGATGGCATTCAAACGTTTATAGGATGAAGTATTTACTTTAAATGTTGAAATCTTAGGAACTATGACACGTCCATTAAAAATTCTAAGAAACAGAATTAAAAACAATTAATCAATCTCTAAAATGATTTTTCGATTGTTTCCTGTCGTAAGAAGTTATGGCCGAAACAATGTGCACTGTCACATTATTTTCAAAAAAATGCCGCCATTATGTTATTGTATTTATCCAGTAATTTTTTTTTCAATAATGCTGTTTTTAATTAATAGATATGACTATCACCTAGATGCTTAATTTTTTGTCCATTTAAAACACTTATTTTGGAAATCCATCATGGACACCCAGCGCTTCGAATCTATCGCGCTGAACACGCCAGATGATGCATAGTTTACCACCCAAAAAACCATAAATAACGCATTTTTTGATAGTTTTTGTAATATGCGCATTCTAACTTCAGATTCGTAATCAGCGGGAAGAAATACTAAAGAAAAGTATATTCAGATGTCCAGTTCAAATAACTTTTTTTTCTTGTAGGCCTGTGTTATCATTACATATGAAATTATTCCTAAATTTTATATATCTTTTTACCTCAAGATGCTTTACTAATTGTCCTCTACGGTAATTCGTGATAAAATTATTCGATGCTCCATGAAAAACGTATCCTTTGTGCCCAATTTCATTGATTTGTGCAAAATAGTTTTTGAAATAAAACATGAAAACTAAATTTTGGCCACCTTCAAACTACCATAGCTCAGAGAGCAATTTTTAACTCCTGTTGATTTGAATTTATTATTATTTTTGGGCGAATGATCCACTGTCCCTTAAAAATTCAATTGTTATTCCCAGACACACTGTATAAAGTATTATTTTATATTCCTTTGAGATACAGTCAACCGACTATCAATATTTACGCCTAGAATAGTCAATTTTAGTAGCAGATGTAAGAAGTGGAATTATTGATAGGAATTATTTCCATAAAAATGCAAAAGTGAGGTCTGCAACTGCATTATTCCTTCAGATTTATAAGGCAACATGTAATTTTACCTTAAATAATTTCCTAGCAAATGATTTGATGACAAGGTTTAATAATAAAATCAAAGAACATATCTGGCATAAGCAGTTGTTGAGAAGTATAATATATTCTATATTAAGTTTCCAAGCGGAATGACGTGCAGTGTTTCTTTCATTACTTCTTTAAGTATGAAAAAGTATGTCAGTACGATCAAAGGCCTCGACTTCATATACTGTCAATCATTATGATAATACACAATATGGAATAATATATCATTTTTTACAGCGATAAAAACCCAACCTTTTTAAGTCCAACAAGTTATGATTATGGCTGTTTGTAAACAATTGCTTTGCTATCGCGAGTAATAACGACTACAATTACAGTTTATATGCATTCGAAGTAATTAGTGCATTTTTTTCCATAACGAAATTATATATGTCCCATTTAGAAGTTTCTGTCAAGGCATGAACGTTTAAAAACATTGAATATACAGACACACATATAATTAAAGCTCAGTTTACGTGGCGATTCTCATATTCAATCAGTATATAAAATTAACCACTTAATAATGAAATCTAGAGCTATTGCGGTGGTTCCAATTTGTTATAGTTTAACAATCATTTGTGTTATTATTATTATCATTATACTTTAGCAAACGCACTTTCTCAGCCGTAACTAAAAACTATTCACCGATCCACGCGCGCGTTTGTTTTTCGGCTTAGTTGAACCTCTTCCAGGTTATTGGACTCTTTCGGCCACGTTGGTGATGCCTACTCCGACAGATTGGAGTCCAGACCCCAACAAGGGATCGTAGAGTCTTCTAGTCCAGTAATTTATTAAAGATATGCACGGTTCCCAATAGTGCAATTTTTTATAATTCTTGGACGCTCGGTTGGCCCGGCAGTTGTTCTACATTCCGGGCATGGTGATTCTTAACAGTTCCAAGGGTTCCTACAATTATTGGCACGACAATGGTCTTTGCATTCCACATTCTGTTTACTTCTATTCTGAAACCTTTGTACTTGCTCAACTCCTCTATTTCTTTGAGCATCACATTGGTGCGCAGAATGGAGACATCCACCAGCAAACAGGATTTCTCCTGCTCATTATGTACGAAGATGTCTAGTTGATTAACACAAATTTCTCTGTCAGTTATAATCGGAAAATCCCACATAACTGTGAAGTCGTTGATATTGACAATCTTCTCGGGGGTATATTCATAATATTGTTGCGGGTACTAGTACATCGAAGTGTGCTTGCACATGACCCACTGGAGATATTTGGCCACTCTATTGTGTCGGTGAGTATACTCCGTTTGCACCTACGTAAGCACCACCTGACTGACACGTTCTTCTGCTAGGCCGCACATCCTTTGCTCTCAATAGGCTGTTTCAAGATCATCATCTGGTGGTATCTGGTGTATAGTATTTAGTTCTGTGCTGCTATTATTAAACTTTCCGTTTCCTCCTTCCGAGTACTTCTATGTTCCACTTTTCGATATGCTGGTATTGATTTTTTTCTTGGCACCCTCGTCAGTGGTTTTCGTTCCTAGATATTCTTCCTGGATGTTATGCGCTTCCTTTTGGATGGAGTACACTTTCTTGTCCTTATCATGTTCTTTAGCTAGCTTTGTAAATTTAACGTTCCTCTGTCTTATATGCACTCAGTCCCACGATAGAGGAGTCATAGGTTGATTCTAGCTCTATTAATCCGCGGCCGTCGTTCTTCCTCTAAACGTATAACCTGTGCACATCTGCTTTCGGATGATGAATTCTCCCATTACTAGGATTTTTCTCGTCTTCAAGTCCATTTTTGCGATGTCGCGTCGAAGCCAAACGACAATTCCAAAACTGTAGTCTACTACGGGAATAGCAATGTTTTTCTGCGATTCTGTTCCTAACGTTTAGCTCGGTCTTAAGAGCTTGCCCCATGCGACGGTAGTACTCCCTCCTAATTTTCATCTCGTCGTTGTCGATTCCGGCGCACTCCTCAATATCCAGATAGTTATATGTTTTCTCCAGGACCACGCTTTATATTTTAGATTGAAGTCTCAGTACGATGTTCTGACTTCACATGTTTACCATTGTAGCGAATTTGTCTAAGCCAAATTCTATTTAGATGTCTTCACTGAACGAGTTGACGATGTTCAGCACTTGCTTTAATTGAGCCTCATTCTTAGCAAATAACTTCAGGTCGTTCACATAGAAGAGATGGTTAACTTTATTATTGCCACTGATTTTGAAGCCAACTCTCTGTTTGTTTAGTTAGCTTGAGAGCAAATCAGTAAAGGCCAGAGAGGAAAATTCCTCTCTACTGGGTATGGATGTATATCTGCGTTTCCCCAAATGTGTTACCCCCTCCCGGATAGCCTTGGCTGTCTACTATATGTGGCGTGTTTATGTTTTTTTATATTTTATTTGGCTTTTAGGTTTTTAGACAATTAAAAAAAATTATAAAAATATTAATATTTTGCCTGTTATATGTGAGTACTTGGTTGAGAGGCAAGCACATTTAACTCTCACCAAGAGGTCCTAGGTTCAGTTTTAGGCTGTGGCATTGGAATTTTTTCAGAAGAAGAAGTTAATTCAAGCGTACTCGTAGATTGTAGATTGTTTCTGGGGTCATTGGCCCTGAGTTAACCTTTCTTCACCTCGACCTAAAAGATCTTTTGTGAATTATCCTACAACTAGTTGTTGCCCAGGATTCCAAGACTTTTTGCAAAGCTTGTGAATTTTCTGGAAGCTAATTTTTCTATGTCTTCATGCGTTAGTTCCGCCTGTTCTAGGTACTTTAGCCTAATACGGATTAGTGTACCTTACATTCTCAAAGTATATGTTCCGCAGTCTCAGATGCAGCTTCACATTATTTGCATTTGTCATCATCTGCCACGCCCATGTTCTTGAGATGATATCTCAGGGGGCAATGGAGAGTTAGAAGGCCTGTGATCAGCCTTAGGTCAGACTTTTCGAGTTCGAGAAGCCTTGTGGTATTCTTTGTCGAATAGGTTATAAACTTTTCGCTTGTCTTTTGGACGTCCTCCGTTATGTGTCCCTTAGATAAGCCACAGAACGGTTCGGATCTGAAAAATGGGCCCCTTTTCTCACGAGGCTGTCATCTAAATCATAACCTTCTATTCCTTCATGCCCTGGTACCCACATCAAGGTAACCTTGTTGTTTCTTGCCAGTTGTTTCAGGGATTTTCTGCATTCCCAGGCAATTTTAGACTCCAAGTTACAGGACCTGAGAGCCTTTAGTGCTGCCTGGCTACCTGAAAGTATATATATCTTTGCTCTTCGAGTACCTCTGTTAAGGCATTCCTGGGCACACAGATCTATAGCATAGATTTCTGCCTGGAAGATGGTTGAGGTGTTACCAAGGGCTTTAGATAGCTTGCATTTAGACCCCGCTACGTCCACACCAACCCCTTCGTCCATCATGGATCCATCTGTATGCCAGATGAGTGACTCTTTCTCCAACAACACTACTTCGACTCTGCTCCTCGCATGAGGGCTTTGAATTAAGATATCAAGCAAGCAGCCAAAGTCATGCTTGACTGGCATTGAGTCAGTGGGTTTGGTCATTGATTCAAATTAGATTAATTCCAAAATCCTCTAATGATCACCCGGGTCGCCTGGTCCGAATTTATGTGCCTGATGTAGCCTTAGGCCACTGCTGCCTCCTTCATCTCATGCAAATGCAGAGGAAGTAAGCCCAGCATTGCCTCCATAGCTGCTGTAGTAGAGGAGCTGATTGCTCCTATAGTCAGACAGACAAGGCGTTGCAGTTTCTGTAGCTTTTCTTGTGCTAGTTTCTCCATACACCTGATGCCACCATACACCTGATGCCTAGGTCACCATGAGTCTGGCAACCGAAAGGTAGGACCAGTGTATTATTTTTGGCTTCAGACCCCCAAGTCTTACCAAACAGCCTACGGTACGTCCAAATAGCCGTGGTTGCTTTTGTAAGTGTCCTTTTCAAATGCGAGATCCAGGTAAGTTTTTTGGTCCAGGATTACTCCTAGGTACTTGGGTGTGTGTCTCCCTTGTCTCCAAATGTGTAGCCCCTCTCGCGCAAGGTTCCTCCAGAGCCTTCAGGGATAAAGGGTATTTCCTGGTATTACATATGGTAATGTTTCGGTTCATACATTATCATCATATAGAATATTTTAAGTAAGAATTGTGTGTTACATTAATGCCAAATCTCCAATTTTGGATTATTATGAATAACTGACGTGTAGCAACAGAACGCCAGAAACTGCGGTTTATGCACACTACGGTCTTTCTTATTAATTTTCCTGCTAGATATATAATAATAATAAAAGTTAACACATGTTTCCATAGAATTGATATTGAATAGTTAACAATAATTAACGTAATAAGACAGCAAGATCAAGCCTATGGATAATAAATTATTGAAATTAAAAATACAATTGATTTTCAACAGTGTATTTGTCATTCTTTTTTTTGAATTTGACTTTGATTTAACTATCATAGCTCGGAAAAATTTTATTTGCGGCGTAAATTGAAAATAATTATAAACGTAATGTAATGTAAGTAGAAAGTTCTGTTAGGTTATTGTTAGTTTAAGAATTTTCTGCGCTAAAATCATAGAGTTGAAAGCGAAATTACCGCTCAGAAAAAGAATGCCTATTAAGCCGGCAAATCCACAGATACAGCCTTACAAGTTTTATAAAAATGGCTAACTTGATCGAAACAAATATGCTTGCTGCTATTGAAAACTTTTATTCTTTTTCTACTAAATTTAGTAACAAATCTAATGGAATTAGTTCCGCGCTAAGTGTGAAAATGAAGGTAAAGCTAGGCTATACTTACTGTTACAAGAATGCAAATTTTTAAATAAAGCACGTTTTATAAAAATAAAAGCTTTTATTTCGTAAATAAGTTGTTAATTAATAACTTAGAGAAATGAAAAATAAATTGGTAAGCTTAACACATAATTTACGTGTCTGGATCTCCTTCATCAACTCCATCAACATATTTTCCGCTGTTGGCTGCAGTAACTTCTTTTGTCTCCATTCAAATACTATTATCACAGACACTAACAAAACAACGTTTGTTTTCTATATCAATTCCACTGATATTCAACCCGCTCAAATTACTTCTGTTTATCAGTGATATATGTCGTGTTCTACAACTTTAATAGAGATTCAAGAATAAACCACCAGAGTCTGTTATTGAATATCTATTAGCAACAGTAGCATACTACTTGGGGAAAATATCTACAGAAATTTGCACTACCGTAAAACTATGCTTGATACAATTGAAGACAGCATTACAAGAAGATCCAGAGCAATGTAGACGAAGGTATTAGAGGAAATATAATCTTGAATTTAACGATCGGCAGTTTATAAAAGTGTAAAGATTTAGCAATAAATCTAAGAGAATTAATTATAAAAGGCAAACGCGAGTCTTCAAGATCTGGTTCAAAATTAAAACAAGCAAAAATTTCACAGATGGTCCAGAACATCACGGTACCTAATTCAAAATTTACTGTCAACAACCCAGTAATTGAGCGAAACGCTTTCTTTACTCACCCCAAACATTTGATGTGAAAACGAAAATAAGGATAATAAAGTTATGCTTTGTTACTAGTTTTTTTAATTTACCAGAAAAAACGTTTGAGTTGTCTTTTACTAATTCTGCCAACATATTTTTCTGATGTTGGCTGCAGTAACTATTTTCGTCTCCATTAGAACACTATTATTATAGACACTAACATGAAAAAACGACGATACTCTTCTACATCGGGTCAACTGATATTTAACACTGTAAAATAATTAAAGTACAGTCGTTATATAGTTTTGACATACTTCGTCATGCGTCATATTTATTGAGTGCTGTTAGCTGTGTCTACTACTGCTTAAGAATACCATTTTAGGAAAATATGTGACAATTATCAGTGAAATTTGTCAGGGTGTTAAAATTGTAATTTTTTTCTTTTTTTTGAAATATCTTAACTACCTCTTGACCGATCTTCTTCCAATTTGGTAAAGAAACATTTTTTAAGCTAAGAAACAATAATTTATGTATTACATCACACTAACCAGTGGAGGGCGCCTCATGAGCTATGCCTGATAATGAATTCTTTCTCTCTCTTTTTTTTACGAAACGTAGTGGCACTTTTGACTAGAAAATCTCATGCAGGAGTCATTTCTACGTAAAAAAAGGTACACTTGATAGAACTGGATAATTCCAACCGTTTTCGAGAAAACTGTCGTATAGATCTCAATTTCATTAGTTTGACATTTTAACAGAACTAAGATGTCACCAAAGCACACTAGTCAATAAATACAATTTTTCATTTTCAAATTGGGTTTGATTTCAGAGTGTTTTTGATATCTATACGGCAGTTCTCTCGAAAACGGTTGGAATTATCAAGTTCTATCAAGTGTACCTTTCTTACGTAGAAATGACTTCTGCATGCGATTCTCTAGTCCAAAGTGCCACTACGTTTCGTAAAAAAGAGAGAGAGAAAAAATTCATCATGAGGCATAGCTCATGAGGCGCCCTCCACTGGCTAGCGTGATGTAATACATAAATTATTCTTTCTTAGCTTAAAAAATGTGTCCTTACCAAATTAGAAGAAGATCGGCCAAGAGGTAGTTGAGATATTACAAAAAAAAGAGAGAAAAATTACAATTTTAACACCCTGTATCTTTTTCCACAGCAACAATTTACTAAGGCATATTTGGTTATATCCTCATATTTTGGTCCAAAGAATCTCCTCTTGAACTATGGCCTATTATTAATGGTCCACCTTGTATATCAAGTAATGTTATTATTTTAGCAATTACTGCATAATTAATTTAATCCAAAACAATAATTTCTTAAATAAAAAGAAATAAGAATACGCCCGTCTAGACGCAGATTTCAAATGATTTTATTTGGCGGGAAATAATTTAAACAATAACAGACAACTTTCGCTTAGACTGTAACTATCTTATATGAATGCCAAATTGTGTATTTTCTTTACATTATTTTACCTATAACACTTCTATTTTGCTCAATATCTTGAAAATCAATAAACATTATATACATGTATTTAGAAGAAATTAAAAGGTATTTATGTTTATTATTTAGAAATTATCTTGAAAATGTAAAAAAAATTCCAACTTTCAACTTTGCTTGCTTGCTGCCAGTTGTCAATTCTTGTCATAATACAAGTGAAGAAACATAGGTTAGATTTATTTGTTGTTTGTTTATGTGGCGTTTGATTTCGTTATTTTATATTTTATCAATAAACTATTAATATGTAGTTGAATTTTGTGAAAGGAGATTCATCCAATCTGCCCAAAGTTGATTTCGACATGATAGATTCTTTCTATAAACAAAATTTGGATTTTTTTTGTCAGCAAACGTGAAAAATGTGAAAACGCAAAGGTAAACACTTCTATTTAAGTATGTAAGAACACTTATTATTAGTAAGTGTATTTTAATTAACAGTACTGTAACTAGTATGTGGCTGACTAATCGTAACAACAAAATATAAACGAACCTGAAGGGATGGGATCAAAAATATTGGAAGCTTGACACCAAGTTCTTCGAATATCCATATTTTTCGGAACAGTTACAAAAATTTCTTCCGACGTACTTATACTTGTGTTTCCACAACTTTTTATAAAACATCTTTTCGACGACATTATCTGTTATTTGTAAATAACAGCAAATACCTCGATAAAAGAAATTTAAATGCTTCAAATCAACACGATTCGTTAAAACACCCTGTCATTTGACTATCCGTGGACATTGTTGCCATATATTGCTAAATATGTTTTTAAAAACCTAATCGGCATTAAAAATTATTTAAAATATTTAATAATTCACGCCCATTATTATTTTTTACGTCACAAAATTAAATTTTGTGGATAAATATATTAAAATTGATTTAATAAATAGGCTTTATACTCCTGTTTTCTTAAAATATCATTACTAGAACTAGAGAAGGAATTTCAACTTGGCAACACCATACCGTTTTGTATAAAACCATTCTATCAACAAATCCATACAGTCTACCTAGGTTATCGGCCAAACTACCTACGTCACCAATTTAAAACACCTGTTGCTCCACTTATTTTAACTTCTGTTTTCTCAAAAAACTGATAATTATTTTCGCGGAAATCTGTATTGGAAGACTTGTTTGTACATATTCTATGATATTATTCAATAAAAAAAAAATGAGAAATTCCTCATTAACAGTGGTCGACAATTGTGGAGATTCGATAATAGATCCTGTGGAAATGTCTACAGATACTAGAACTGCTGGCAGAGATAACATGAGTTTCACGTTGTTGTCATTAGTTATCGAATCAGAATCATTTTGTGGAACATTTGGCTCAATTCTAAAATTTTGTCGAAATGTTAAAAACGTTGGATGATTTTTTGTTCTGTTCAAAATGAAAACTTAATTTATGTTAAGGTAATCTTCCTCGTAATATTTTCATCAAATTGTTCACAAGATTATTTTGGTTCCATGGTTTCTGTTTCGCTTTCAGTATTGAGATTATATTTTGAACTTGATCATTTGCGTAAACTTAGGCTAAACTTCACATACTCCAACATGCAAAACTACTATTTTAAAGAAGCACTTTCAACACATTTAAAATATATTCATACTTTCCAAACTTTCGTTTTTACTAAAGCCCCTCAAACGAAAGCATATGTCGTGGGCACACCAAACACGCAACCGACTAATAGCGGTTTTGCTGTAAAAGCTGCACCCTCTTTAAATAAATTATTAATTACCAATGTCATTTCTGATTAGTAGTGGCCGATGCACCGCCAGATTTATGATTCATTTTATAGCAAACTATCAATCATATACAGCGTATTTGCAACCGCCTGTGCCCTTTATCCACGTTCTAATGGCTTTGATTAATACATACCGTTGTCATTATATAAAGAAAACTCATATCGTATTCAATAAAAACGTGTATAATAATAATAAATAAACATACAATACGCTTTCCTGTCCCGATTGATGTACACGATGTTTATTTATGCAAGTCAAGAATATTTGCATTAAAATTAAAATTATATTGCATCTTTGACATGCTTCGGGACGAAAGAGATAAATCAGGATTTAACGCAAGCGTTTATGTGCGTTTCACATGCACTAAAAGCAATTGCAGACGCATCAGTCGGGTACCAGATTTAGTGAAAAAAAATGTGAACATTTAAATATGTAAGAAATTTTATTAACTTAATGGAATTTAATCAACAATTATCGTTGGCGAATTATTAAAAAAATCCCTTTGGCATAAGATGACTGAACAAATATACCGCAAGAATTACCAAACTTTTGTTAACGTTGGTTCATTTCGAATTACAAAAGCCTTGAGAAAGTTCAAGGTCAATTTGATAAACACATGACGTGCCTGTGAAATTATAAAATTAACTTGAAAACAAAACTTTGTTTACTCAACATATCAAAGAAAAGTTTCTATATTATGCTTCTTTTATAAAGGGTGGTGGTCATCCCTTTTCAGATGGTGGCACCTCAAAAAAAAAAACAAAAAAACAACTGAAACATAATTAAATTTTGATAAAAAAATTCTTTGCAACTTTTTATATTAACTAATAACACTGGTTTTTCTCTTTTTCTTATTGGGATGCTCTGTCAAATGTATTTTCTTCTAAACAATGTCGTGAAATCTACAAAATATACAATTATCCAGTATTTTACTGGAAAATAACCGCTACGCCTGTGACTTTTATGTCAAAGGATCAGTTAGAGGGTGGTTTTTGACAAATAATGAATAATATTAAAAATACAAAAATGACGTATTTTGCTGACGTTTCGGAAAACGAATCTGTTTCCTTTCTCAAAGGGTATTATAAATGTTTGGGTGCTGTGTATATTAAATATACAGGATGTATTTGTTATATTCAGTATACATAGCTTACACATAACTGTTGATATATCTACAGGGCTGACGACAGGAGGGGGGGGGGCAGGCGGGGCTGCACCCCCGGGGCCAGGGCCCGAACGGACCCAGCACCATCACTGTTAAATACATTTTTGTATTGATTGTATTTCAAATGAAGTATTATGTGTATTGAAAATTAGTGTTTCTGATGTGTCCCAGACGAGGGGGACCCGCCAATTTGATTTTACCCCTGGGCCCGTACCGGCTCTCCACGGGCCTGTATATCTAGTTGATAGTTTTAATTTTTTAAGAGTTTGTTAATAGTAGAGGTTCAGAATTCGAAAAAGTCGTTTAGAAACGTGTGCCGTGGAACATTGAAAGGTAAAAATGTACTGATTGCGCTATTGTATAGTACTTGATATGTATATACACCCCCTAAATTCGTCTGGCGATATCGGTGTCCAAACAACCCCCAGGGGTGAAAAACCGAAAAAAACGGAAAATTAGATTTTTGCTTTATCTTTCTAGCAGTTTTTTAATTTTTGATGAATTATCCATAATAACAAAGTTATGGCTATTTATATGCAAAGGAACTGTATTGTTTAAAGCGCAAAATATTTCCTAAAACCTTGCGTGGCTCTCTTATTATGCGAATATTTATTTTGTTATTTTGGCAAATTCGTTCCACTCGTGATTGTGGACAGACCAACTAAAATTTTAAAAATTTAATAAGAATAAAAGTTGTAGCGTATACTATCAAGATTCGATTACTTATTTCAGTTTTGAATTTCGATCATAAATAAGCGAGTTATGAATTAAATAGTTAGTTGTTATCAAAATTATGCCACAACCCCAGTCGCATCTATCTCTACTTCAACCGTTTCCCGTCGCATTCTAAGATGCCTGCCCGCCCGTCACGCGGCCCGCGGAGCTCTATATACTCACGCGCGAATGCATATTCATAATAGGTACTGGCATGTAGAGAATTGTTAATTACATCTTTTTAGTGTTTTTTTGATTAAGTACTATTAATGTAAAATATGGAGTCTTCATCTAGCAATATGGATTAAACGACAGATGTTTGTAAATCAAATTGTATAATTTAATAATTTCTAACTAAACTGGTAAATTATGTGAAAGTACTACTGACTAAAACTGTTTAAAAACAATAATTTTAGTAAACAATGAGGAGTGTGTAACATTATTATGGATATTAAAAACTCAAAGGTAAAGTACTCTGTTTTCACAAGCAAAAAAATATTTATCTTTTAAATAATGGGAAGGTGCTCTGTAAAGCGAAGCGACATTGCAGCAATCAGAAACAGTGGAAAAAAATTAAGGAATTGTAAAGCAGATAATACTGCCGTAAATCGATACAACTAAATTTTTAAAAATAAATATCATTTCAGGATGCGCAATAGAGTAGTTCAAATTTATATATATATTTATACCGATTTTTTCTGTCTTACCACCAGATATATTCGAAAATTAACTGTTCCTCTTCAAATTTAACCCCCATAAGACTCTTTTATAGGGTCCCAAAGGTGACCTCGTAAGTCCACAAATAGAGTATCGCGAATTCCCTGGTTGACTGGTGGAGTAGCTATGTTAAACTGCGCCAGGACTTAATATAAATAAAATTATTATTATTATTTTTGACGTACACTATACACTATGTTTTAATGTTTATGATATTGTTCAAACAATTATAATTTATTTAACGATTTTATTTTGCTATAAATTTAATGTATATCAAAATATAATTGTTTAAACAATTTCAAATGCTTAAAAATGTTAAGCAAAACTCAAACACTAATTAATAATATAATATAATAGGTAGTACAAAAAAATCACAAATAAACAAAAATAAAAATAGAAAGTACGCGATACTCTGTTTGCTCTTACGGTCATTTCTAGAACCCTATAAAAGGATCTTATGGAGGTTCATTCATGGAAATAAAATAGAATAGAATAAAATAGATGAGGTACGTGTTCAGCCGATTATGCTCTAATTTCTTTCTTTTCAGTACAAATTTGAATTGTCCGCCCGCTATTGCACATCCTGAAATCAAATATTAGAGAAAATTCACTAATCTTTGCTGAAATGACATTTATTTAAAAAATATACTCGAATTACGGTATTTTTGTCTGGTTTACAATAATTCCGTAATTTATTCCCGCTGGTTCTGATTTCAGTCTTTCTAATATAATATAATAATATCCACCTTCCTATTATTTCAAAGAGAAATATTTTTTTGCTTGTGAGTTTTATGCCACATTACCTTTGAGTTTTCAATGGCAAATATTTTGCACAGTCCACATTGTTTACTAAAATTATTATTTTTAAACAGTTTTAGTCAGTAGTACTTTCACATAATTTACCAGTTTAGTTACAAATTATTAAATAATACAATTTGATTTACAAACATTTGTCGTTTAATCCGTATTGTTAGATGAAGACTCCATATTTTACAATAATTGCATAAATATATAAGAGTACTTAATCAAAAAAACACTAAAAGATGTAATTAACAATTTTCTACATGCTAATATCTATTATAAATACGCATTTGCGCGTGAGTATATAGAGCTCCGCGGGCCGCGTGACGGGCGGGCAGGCATCTTAGAATGCGACGGGAAACGGTTGAAGTAGAGATAGATGCGACTGGGGTTGTGGCATAATTTTGACAACTAACTATTTAATTCATAACTCGCTTATTTATGATCGAAATTCAAAACTGAAAAAAGTAATCGAATCTTGATAGTATACGCTACAACTTTTATTCTTATTAAATTTTTAAAATTTTAGTTGGTCTGTCCACAATCACGAGTGGAACGAATTTGCCAAAATAACAAAATAAATATTCGCATAATAAGAGAGCCACGCAAGGTTTTAGGAAATATTTTATGCTTTAAACAATACAGTTCTTTGACATATAAATAGCCATAACTTGGTTATTATGGATAATTCATCAAAAATTAAAAAACCGCTAGAAAAATGAAGCAAATATCTAATTTTCTGCTTTTTTCGGTTTTTCACCCCTGGGGGTTGTTTGGACACCGATATCGCCAGACGAATTTAGGGGGTGTATGTACACGTCAAGTATTATTTAATGGCGTAATCAGCACATTTTTACCTTTCATGTTCCACGGGAGTCAACAAAGATCTTGATTTCAACTCTACTATAAGTTCTTCTTTTAACATCGGCAGCCAGGTTGTGCAAACATCTACCGAAGAATTGGACACGCCTCATTCAATAGTATTATAGCCGCTTCTTTCATTTTTCTTTTCTTGCTATCTGTCTCTTTTGTTAAAATTTTTGCCGAGTCCCAGTTTATTCTATGTCCGTTCTCCCAAGCGTGTTCGCAAATCGTCGATTTCTGAACCTCATTCTTCCTAATGTAACCCCTGTGCTCACCCAATCTAACACTGAATGGTCTGGATGACTTACCACATAATGTTTATTACACTCACACAGAATACTATGCAGTTTTTTGAATTTTGCTCATGATTTAGCGGTTGTGTTTTTGTTAAAATAGATGTATTGTCCGTTTGAGATATCGTCCTAATATCAAATCTATTGCCTATACGGCGTAGCTTTTCAGATAATCCGTAAACATAAGGAATTAATGTTGTGTACCGTTGTTCAGGTTTTTGTTCCATTGAAGTAAAAGTCACAGGCGTAGAGGTTATTTTCCAGTAAAATACTCGATAATTGTATTATTTTGTAGATTTCACGACATTGTTTAGAAGAAAATACATGTGGCAGAGCATCCCAATAAGAAACAGAAAAATTAAGAAAATGCCACAACCAACATTTAGACAATATTTAATAACACTGGTCTACAAAAAAATAGGTCTTGTCCTAAGGTTCTCATCTAACTTTTTAGAAGTATCTTGACGCGCTGAAGCCAGTTTTGGGGGAAAAAATTTTTTCTACCGTCTCATTTTTTCTCTACCACTCCTTTTATCCTCTAAAAAGGACAAAAAAAAGGTCGCGTCCTAAGGTTCTGATCTAACTTTTCTGAAGTATTTTGATACGCTGAAGCCAATTTTAGACGAAAAAAAATTTATATCTTGTCAGTTTCCCTCTACCACCCCCTTTTGTCCCCTAAAAAAGGCAAAAATGAGGTCTTGCTTGTCCCAAGGTACTGATCTAACTTTTCCAAAGTATTTTGATGCGCTGAAACCAATTTTGGACAAAACATTTTTTCTACCGTGTCAATTTCTCTCTACCACCCCTAAAAAATGGCAAAAAGGTCCTGTCCGAAGGTTCTGACCTTTTCTGAAATATTTTGGTGCGCTGAAGTCAATTTTGGACAAAAAAAATGTTATCGGCTCAGTTTCCCTCTACCACCCCCTTACTCCCTAATTTTTTTTGCCCAAAGTTAGTTTCAGAGCGTCAAATTACTTCAGAAAGGGAGAACCTTAGGACAAGGTCTTTTTTTTGGACTTTTTAGGGGATGAAAGGGGTGGTAGAGGGAAACTAAGCCGACAGAATTTTTTTTTTTGTCCAAAATTGACTTCAGCGCGTCAAAATACTTCAGAGAAGTTAGATTAGAACTTAAGGACAAGACCTTTTTTTGTAGACCTGTGTAATCTTTAAGTTATAACAAGTTGAAAATTGACATTTTAGCTTGAAAAAGGAGGTATTTCAAATAATAGTACGGGAGCTAGCGACATTCTTTTTTGAAAAAATAAGAAATCTGCTCGAAAGTGATTTCTTATTTTTTTTGCGTTATACTTACGCCCAGTTGATTTTGAACTCATAGTTCAGCGTTGATCCGCATTAGAAAATAAAAATTGGTTGTATCATTAACGTTCAACAGTTCAAGCCTCAGATACAGCCGGTTTACGTGAACGCCGGCTGGAGACAGTTCAAACTTGTTCGTGCATGTAAACATAACTTAAAATTGTGAATATCATCCCGTAGTGATTGATTTTGTGCTTATTTTTGTCAAACATAAAGCATTTGAATCATCTAATGTATGTTGAAGATTTTATTGAATTAGTGCAAGTACTCCTGAACAGAAGAAAAGAGCAAGAATATAAAATATAGAGAACGGTCACTATTACAGTTAAACCATTCGCAAGTTTCATAACGCGATTTTTTCTTTCGGTGTACAAGCACCAGTGCTTTTATTCTTTCATGCCTGTTGCTCAAAGTGAATCCAAACTTCCACCTCAAGTGTGCTAAAATTGAATGCTCTTTGGATTCTTTTGAATAGTTGCCATTGCTACCAGCATCACAGAACAGAATTCTCTTCAAGCTCTAACTAAAAGTCAAACACTATGCAAAATAAAAACCAATGATAAGTTAAACTTTAACCAAAAACTGAATTATTAAATGAGCATGTAGGTAGTTTCTATATTGAAAATGCATGATTCAAAAGTACACAAGCTATTACAAAAAATAATTCGGTTAATATAAATGTCAGGCACTAAAGAGCGTGGGAAGGCGAAACGCGTCTTCTACCGTTGAGAAATGAATGGCGATACAATGAGCTTCAACCAGCTCTCCTGACATTTATAGTTCTATGGTTTGCTGCACTTAAAAGTGTAGAGTATAAACCAGACTGAAAAACGTCAGAACAAGTCTAGTGTGCCATCTATGGTACGCTAGATTAACTGTTAACATCTTGGCACTGCGCTTGGGTTGTTTCATAAGTTAGCAATTTGCATTCGCAGTTATTCTTGATGACTTTAAATAATAGAACTTTGTAAAACATTTACTTCTGAACAATCTTTACCATCTTACATAGTTGGCACCGTTAGTGCCTAGTGGTCACACTTCACAGGAAAGGTACGGAGTATTGGTTGAAGCGTTTATATTTTGTTTCTTTGTCTACCATGTGGCACTGAAGAGTATAAACCAGACTGAAAAACGTCAGAACAAGTCTAGTGCGCCATCTATGCCAGATTAACTATTAACTGTTAATTAAATATGATATAAGCCTGTAATTATTTAAATTTGTAAGAATATCATTATCTGTTGAACTGTGATTAGCGCAGAAATTTAGTTCCATTGAACTAATCTTGATCGCTGTACGGTACAACCGTCGCTTAGGCTGTGTATTCTCAAAAATCGACTCCTGCTGTCACACTAGCAGGACAACACCTGACAGGACTTTTTTTGCTCCTGCCAAAGCTATGTTTCGTCGAATGGTCGTTAGCATAATTTTTTTTAACAATTTAAAGTAATAAACTCCTGGTAAACAAATTTTTAGCTTTAAACATTTCTGGTAATTAACTTTGTTTTTATTACACATTTATGTTAACGACAGTAGCACGCCGTACAAAAGGTGGTAGGCAAATCATTTTCCATTATACTGTAATATCAATAGAGAACACAAAAATTCTCAGTTTTAAACACGTATGGCATTGACACTTTTTAAAACCATTTAAATGCTGCTGCCATTCTTTGGTCCGCTAACGTAGTGGCAGGAATGCATTTTGTCGATAAGTTACATTAGTATGATTAAAAAAAAAGATAAACCAAGTGTAAACAAATATAACAACCAAAAGTATCGTTAGCTCCTGTACTATAATTTGAAAAGTATTGTATTTACAGAAAATATGCTAGAAACAAATAAGACAGCTACTAAAGTCAGGATAAATCTCGTTTTTTTTCTAATTTCTGTAGAGTTATTTAGATTAGCCCATTCAGGACTGGTGCAAGATAGGTTACTCGTCGCCTGTGGAAAAGCGCGAGAAACACATTTCACATGCTGATGAAACGTGCTTTTAAAGTAGAATTTTTCATTATTTTTTAATCAAAATTTAATTAGAAGAACAAAGAAACAAATAAGGAAAATCATTAGAATATGACAACATGCCATCTTTTTCCAAATGGTCTGACAGAGATATGTCCGAAATGTATTGTTTTTTCTTTATGTTTGTTTACTTTTATGTTTATTTCGTTAAGTTTTATTTGATAATTAAAACGCTGCATTACCTGTATTATTCCCAAAATAAAAAAAAAACCTAAGAAACTTAGAAAGTACGGCACCAGCATGATATCACAAAAACTTACATGTACGGCATGGCGCAGCGTTAGGTTTCCAAGTTAGCAATTAAAAACGTAAAAGTACTACACTCGCCTTAGAATTGTGCGATAGGAGTCGTACATTTACGATTACCGGTCAATAGAAGTATATTAGACATACGGCGGCGGGTTTAACAAAGTATGACGCAAAACGTAAAAGTACGGCGTCGGGCCTGAAATTTGCAAAACGAAAATCGTATTTATATGGCAGTCGCGCTGTTTTTAAGTTTAGAGATGATGTCCGAACGTTTATAGCATGAAGTGTTTAGTTTAAATTTTGAATATCTTGGAAACACAATGGCCCATCATTGATGGTCCATTATCGGGCATCGCATGGCTGATGATTGTGTAAAGTAGCCTTTATATAAAATCGGTGCATTGCCGCCTCAACTATGAGAACAGTGTGATTGGTTTTTTGCTATGTGAAAATAATATGAACGCTAGTGACGATTTAATCAGAAAAATAACCTCTAATTGCAATTTTTCTGACTCCTTTTAACAATCTTAATCTACTTTTCCTAGTACATAGCAAATCTACGAATCCATTTTTGTATTTTTTGGTAGAAACAAATATTAGTTTATAATTTAGTTTTGTGTCCCCATGTCTGACCTTATGTGATTCCCTTCCCTTATCCTCTTGGAGGTCCTTTTTGTGTTGTTTTTTTCAAATACTTTAAAAGACTCCTGTGCGAGAAACGTCAGTCCTGCCGTTCATCGAAATATATTTTTTCGGCAACCGTGCAGAGGTATGAAAATGTCTACCGTTTGTTCGAAATTTAGACTCCAGAAAAAAGGGTCAAGATAATTACCGAAGATCTTATCTTGGCTTACATATCTGAATAATCGAAGACTTTAGGTCGAGCATCTCTCTTGAGCCAATATTCAATGTTAAAAGCAACTATTTTATTAAATAAAAAAGAACGTGGATATTCCTCCAAATTTCCAAAGTAATAGCTTTCCAAAAGAAGAAGAATGGATATCAAGCTCAGAAGTCTGGCATTGTGACCAGAGCCCAAATTGACAATTTTTTTATGGAAGCAGAACATGATAAATCTCTAACAGTAAAAGTAAGGACTATAAAAAGAAATAGATTTTAAATTTCGTCTACATTTTTAGGTTGCATTAGTTATTGGAATAGTGTAGAAAGGAAAAATTTACGAAAATGAGCCAGAGCGACATAGAAGACAAAGGTGATATTCTATTTATCAAAATACCTTGTTGTGAAATCCACATTGTAGGATCGTTCGTGGTAATATGGATAAACGGTTTGTCATTATACCGAAAATATTTATCGCCGCGTCCACCAAAAACACCACCCCCGGTTGTTCATTTCCTACAAAAACGGAAAGTCCACCGTTCAAGCTGTAGGAATTCATACCTTTGGGAGTCTGGCATTAAAAATGGCAAACTTCCTGAAATTTACAAATCCAAAGGTATATGCTGACCACTGTCTACGCTGCACTTCACCTACCCTATTTGTAGAAGGAGGGGGAAAGATGACCAACTTAAAGAGACACGGGAGTTGGAGATCTACGAGGTCTACAAACTCATTACAGAATAAAGTGAACACTGCCCAAATTATTCAGAATTCAAAATAAATGACAGAACCAAGAAATTTACAAACTCTTGAAATTCCATAAAGCAGTAGTGATAACAATACAATAAATACAGTGTCTCTAGTAAATGATATCCACTCAATATAAGTAACTGCAATAACTGTACTATTAATATATTGTCTACTTGCCCACAAAATTACTCTCACTCTCCGGGCTTCTTACAATTCTTTTGTATTAGATTGTTTTTTTCTTGTTTCTCTTTTAGGTAATAAATAAATTATAATAATAAAATGAATTATTTTATTTTTGTTAGGACACAGGCACTGTATGTGACCCAAATCAGTAAAGAAAAATTGTTTTATATTTAATTTAATAAACAAAAATAACGTTTTAAAGTACTCTGTTTAAAAAAATCAATTTGGATAGGAAGCTGCAATTTAATTTCAAACAAGAAAATCGCGTCTAATTTTTATTTCATAAATAAACTATAATATGAAATTACGACGATAACATCGTATGTGAAACGTGTGATAGGCGCGTGTTGTGCAGGAAACTGATGAGGAATCAGAGTTACACCCTAACGTCAGCCGCTTAGTGGACTTCCGTTCTCGCGTCGTTCGTGTGCATTTTCATTATAACATTATTATTATCATTACATTACTGAAGCACCACTGATGACATTGTTGCACCATGGCAACGGCGAATCTATAGGGCTTCTTCCTATATAGCAGATTTCATAAGACTGAGTGTTGGAAATATGCATAAATGAATATGCCTCATTTTATTCAATCGATTTAATTATTATTTGTGGATCAGATAAATAAAAAGCTATTTTTGTTTTTATTTGGATTAACAGATTAGTCTTATGTTGACTAATTTCCATTTTAAAGAATTGTTCATAATCTTCATTGGCAATAATTACAAAGTGGACGACGATCACACCGCTCTATCTATTTTATAGCCTGATTAGTATTCGACTTTAGGTTGTTGACATTCCAATTAGTTTCAACAAGGTGCAATAAATCAGGTTTAGTGCACAATACTTGTGAAAAATTGATTTGCCAAATTTTTAATCATAAATAGAAGGGAAATAACAATTTTCACTATTTTTCTGAAATATATCAAAACGTAATCAAGATAAAATAAGTTGATAGTTTAAAAAATAAAAAAAACATGCTTTTACAAATACTACACTAAAAAGCAAAAAATAATCATCGAACCTTTTTTCTCTGTCTACCCCGTAAGGGCTTATAGTACACGGAAATTAGCAAAAATAGAAAAAAAAATTATGATAAGCTGATATTTTCTGAATCGACAGTTGATGGAGGGAGAAATACAGGATCAAAAAGTTTCCATCCCTAACTAGTGAGCTTCATCCCTTTTTCACCCTTATAATAATGACACCATGCTAGTTTTTCAATAATATTTTGGAAATGTGATGTTATACGACAAAACTAGAGGTACTGAAAAATATTGAGAATTAAATTTTCTATAAAACATGTCTTATAGGTCGTTTACAGATTATTAAGGGTGTTTACGTTAATCGTCGGCAAACTTGGGGGTAGGTAACAAAAACGCTTTTGGATGGAAACACAATATTTATCCAGCCTTGTAATATTCTGTTTTGTAGCATTCGGTTTCAACAACTTTTTATAAATTATATAGAATTGAATTAAGTTAAATCCACTAAAGGCTTTATTCTTGCTCAAATTCAATGTCGTCGGACCGTTCCGCATTAAGGCATGCTTGTCCATGACAGTTCATATACATAGCCGAACATTTTAAACCAACCTTTAAACATCCGCATCGCTTTCCGCAGCCCTTTTTGCAGGCACACGAAATTAACTCTAAAATTGATGAGGGAGCTGCTGCTTCAGTAGTCAAAACAGGTATTAAAATATCACCTGATTTCTCCATCCCCATTCTTCTGGCTCTAAAACATTTCCATGCCAAGCCTGAATTTGGTGGTAAACCCGCAACGAATGTTCTTGCAAAGCTGCAAACGTCGGAGGTAGCCTTGCCAAAGTAACCGTTTGACTTGAATTGCCAACCGAGGTGTTCAACAGAACATACCTCTGATGATTTATTGACGCTTCATAGGCCATAGGCGGGTCAAAACAACCTCTCTCTCTCTCTCTAGCGTGTTTATGAATAAGGCGGTTAGGATTGTGTTGGATCATTTGAAATATTATCAGGCTGCGTTATGTTCGATTAAGTACCGTATTCAATATAATCTTTTATCTTTTATTTTTGTTTAACCCTACAATTTACAATTTAATAACATAAAAAGTAATAGAAATATCGATACACAACACACAACCTTTTTTGTAGAGAATTTTGTGACAAACCTTTTCCTATACTTATGTTTTTGCCCCAAGATAAAGCGTTTAAAAGATATTGTAAAAAAAACCAGTGCGGTGTCCCTAAAGGAGGTGAGATAGGGATGAAGCTTACCTCTTAGAGGTGGAAACTTTTTTGATATGTATTCTTACACACATAAGCTGACTATTATAGACATTTCAGCTTATTACAATTTTTTTTCTTCTATTCCACATAAATTTGCCTAATTTCCGTGTACTACTTACTAGTGGATGGAAACACAATATTTATCCAGCCTTGTAATATTCTGTTTTGTAGCATTTGGTTTCAACAACTTTTTATAAATTATATAGAATTGAATTAAATTAAATCCACTAAGGGCTTTATTCTTGCCCCAACGTAACTTCCAGGAAAGCAGTTGTTCAGAAAATCGCGAACAAGTCGCGGAAGGGGAAAATTTCTGCAAGTATCGGCATAAGGTAATTTCTCAAAAAATCAAAATATCTCTACCCTGTGAGTGTTCCTTCAAAGAAGAAGGGATGTAGTAATTCCTTGTCTACCATTCCTCCACACATGTAATTTCTGCGGATTTTGAGTATGTGCCTCAAACATACATTGGGAATTTTCCCTGCTCCAGTACCTGCTATGTTGTCGGTTTATTTTGCCATTTAGATAAAACGTGAGCTTTATTCTATAAAAGTATTTGGCAGTGGAATAGCATGACACAAATCCATTGTAATTTCACAACTTTGTTTTCGACGGTCGAGATCATCGTCATTGACTTCCTGTACTAGTTGAACTTTGTAGGAATAATATTTTAATTTCTTCAGTGCACATAGTAATGTTCAATAACTAACGAATTTTTAATGGAACTAGTCGAGAAGTACTATGAAGATTCTCTTCCATACTTAACAAAAAGTCAATCTTGTTTTCACTAATTTTTGTCCATCCAGGATTTGGAATGTCTGTCCCATTTTCAGTTTCTCTAAATTTCTATTTTAAACAATTTACATACATAGCTCTTGCTGAATTCTAATGTTATTCAATAAAATCAAAATCTTCTATCAATTGTGTAGTGGTTAAATGTGCCATAGTTATTAAATTTCAATAGGGTATTGTAAAACTAATACGTTAAATTGTATTTGGTATAAAACTGACTCTTTTTTAAATGTTTGACTTATACTTATTTGACATTATACAATAAGTCAATTAGAATACTTAATTTGATAATTTTATTTGCATAGCTTTTTGTTTATGTTTTGTTGCCTTTTGCTCTAAAATTTTCATATATTATTATAGGTATAAAAATATGTGTCATCGTTTTGACAATTAAATGGTCTATGAAAATAAGGAAGAAAACTGGGAGTTGCCGTTTAAAAAAACGTTGTGACGCCATTACTCGAAAACAAATGATTCGGATTTTGAATTTGATACAAAAATGTGTTAATTTATAAAATAAAATAGGCCTGTCCCAAAATTAATTTTTATTTTAATTTTAATGAATTTCTCATACCTTAGCCTCTCACTATATGTAATGCACTAAATAAACTGTATGTGTACTACGTAAAATAAATGAATACATTTCTTGATTAATGTATGTTTTTATTTGTAGTAAATAGAATAAGCATACACCGTTTTGCTTGGTTGGCCTTTTGATGTCCATTTAATTTCACTTAATTCCTTAGAATGGGCATTACTGATGTGGCTTTGTTAAGTCACACTTGGTTGGACTTAACCACTTTGTATATTAATAGAGATAAAGCTAACAAATTGGTAGGTAATTGCTGTAAACATTATTGTTGAAAATTAAATAAATATTCCCACTTAAATTTAAACTGCAATTCAAATGTAAACTGATGTAATAATTAAAAAACTCCCACGTTATAACCTGTTTGTTGGATAAAGATGTCTACAACTTCGCTTGATAAAGTTTTCGGCATTATATTCTTGCAAGTACAAATTGCGTGACCTTTTGGCCTTAAGTTAGTATAAAGGTGTAAAGTTCTATAGCTACTAGCGCAAGCAAGTAAATGTTGAAGTTAAAATAGACACATATACTATTGACAATTTTTAAAAATCATTGGAAAAGTCTGTAACTAGTAAAGTAATAAAGTTTCTGTAGAGATAGTTTAATTCCGAGATAGAGGGTGTTCTGGATAACTTAAAAAAATACGCTTTTAAAAAAGATTTCTCTGAAATTTTGTTGAAGATTTATTAAATAAAGTTTGTAACTAAAAGGCACTGGCGTAAACTTAAAACAGAAAAAAACTGCAATTTCTTTGCCTGTTTCGTATTCACTTTGACAAATATTTTTGACACTGTCACGCGAAAATATGTCAAAAAATCGGTAAAACTTTTTACCCAAAATTTTCCTCTCTATTTGTCTTTTCTGTAGCATGACTACTCTGTATATTTTTTAAAATATAAGTATATCAGGCTTTGTTCGTGGCAATAGTGACAACTACATTCCAAATACTATTTTTCTCTGCCGTTTCTTAATTAGTTATTTTTTAGAGTGGCCACCCTGTATACATTTCAACAAAAGAATGAATCTGGGTAATTGTCCAAATATTAGATTCGCCATAATTATTTTTCATAGTGACCGCCTTGTATATTTTTCATATATTTTTCATATATTTCTTCCAGATAGGTGAGTCAGCTACATGCGAAATATTTTTTTTTCTCCTCTTGGCTTTGGATGAAACCATCAGCCAGTAGCTCTTGATTTATAACACACTCGTGACACATGCAAACAAAACTCTTCCAGCATATATGATGCCTACTATTAACCTAACCAAAGCTATATTAGGCGTGCAGATCACCCCCGTTTTAACCCGTTTTAACCAACTAACCGGTTAGGTTGAGGTAACCACTTCTAACCTGGTTTTTCTTCAAGTTGACATCGAAGAGTACTTAGAGTAAAAAATTAGCCAAAGTTAGTTGATCGGAACATATAAATAATTGCAAAAAACTATAATTTTTTTATATCACGAATTTTGTCGAATTTCATCTTCAATTCGCGATATCTCAGCAAATAATGAATATTTTTAGATGAAATTTCAGCATGACATTGTTCAAGTTATTCTTTAAGATATTGAATTGGTCAGAACCCTTATTTATTTCACAAATGAATGTAGTGATTTTTCAAAAAATTTCTTTTGTCAAGCCTAATTTTTTTTTTCAAGCACAAAAGTTTTGTGACGAATTTTTAACACGATAATTTTTGACAAACTTATATTAAAGTACAATATTTAAAGAAGTTTTCTGTAAAGTTTCACATATTCATATTGTATATACAAAAAGTTATCGCACTTTGAAGTAGCAAGAAAACTAATAAACACGCAAATTTTTATGAAACATTAAAACACTCGAAATTGAGAACTTTTACAGATATGATAAAAAAAAGAGCAGATAATAGCACAAGTAAAGAATATGTTTCTCCAGAAAAAGTGTACCAAATAGCTCTGATTCTATCCACGCAAAGAGCTGATGTAAGCCTTGAAAAAGTTATTAGTGTCCCACTAAACGAAATACCTTCTGCTCTATTTAAGGAGGATGGTAATAGGCGAATATCGTCAAAATCTGATTTGTTACATGCGATCGAAAAAAATATTGTGACATCTGTGATTACAGAAACTTGCTGGACAGAACTACATTATGGAATAATAGATATGATGTCAGATTTGCAGTGTTTAAATACGAAATATATGAAATGTTTCGAAGATGTTGGACAATATTTTTGAAGTATTTTCGGAAACTATTTGAAACTTTTCCTGAGATTCACGTCATTTTAGATCGCTATGACGTTAGTATGAATCCTAAATCGCAAGAGAGGTCAAAAAGGTATAAACTAAATTCTAATACTTACGATATTAATGCTAGTCGACCTATACCAGATTGGGATAAAGTTATGTCTACAGATGCAAATAAAAATGCTTTGAATCTATTTTTATGCGACTATATCGAAAAATATATTGAAATCTGATAAAATTATTAATAAAAAATTCTATTTGGCTGGTGGATATAAAAATCATCTTGTAACTAAAGAAATCACTAATTCACTTAAACGTGAGGTTACAGATTTATTTTCGAATCATGCTGAAGCTGACTTTCGAATAATTTGTCATCTGATCTACATTTCTAAACAATACTTAGACACTCTGGATATGATAGTGATCGTTAAGTCCCCAGATACAGATGTGTTCTTTTAATCACGCATTATTTTAAAATAAATACAAAGATTCAAGTATGGTTTCAAACTGGAAAAAATAGCATCAAAACGGATTTGCGGCGCTTTATACTAATACATATCATATGCCAAGAACTAGGAGGTAGTATTGGTTTAGCATTACCAATAATTCATGCATTAGCCGGATGCAATACGACTTCCGCTTTCTATGGAATTAGTAAGAAAAAAGCTCTCAACGTAGCATAGACAATGAGCACAGAACATTTAGTCCAGATGTCTCAAATTGAGAATAAATAACACCTGAATTGTTAATGCTTGGACAAAATTTTTGATTGGAATTTATGACTTCAACAGTAAACAAGACAACATTAACGACGTGAGAGTAATCTTAGCTCGAAAAAAAAAAAAGCTCCTCCGTTAAAAAATTACCACCATCGTACCCAGCTCTTCTTCAACACATGAAACGCTGTTTTTGGCAAGTGCACGTATGGTATAATGCTCACATACCCATTTTTGAAGCACTCAATCTGACTGATTTTGGCTAGAAATTTGAAAATGAAAAACTTTTACCAATATATTTTGAAGGACCAACAAGTTTGGAGCTGCTTCAAAAGTATATTTGTAATTGCAGATTAAAAAAAAAACATCTTGTGATAAAGAATTTTGTTCGTGCTACGCTGCTGGTATAAAATGCTGTCTCATCTGTAACTCTACATCAAATTGCTCGTTGCAGCCCATAGATGTTGATTCTGATTAAAAATATTGTAAACAACCCAATGTATTACGTATTTTTTAATTTATCAACAATTAATTTAGTATTACTTATTTCAACTTTACAGTAACCTGTAAAAAGGGAATATGTAACAAAACATTGCATTGATATGATAGTAAACGCCTGAACTACGGCAACCACCACAATGAAACATGCCGCGCGTAAACGACATGTCTGCTGCGCGCGGAGACGCTACTTCAAAGTGCGATAACTTTTTATATATACAATATGAATACGTGAAACTTAACAGAAAACTTTTTTTAAGTATTGTATTTTAATATAAGTTTTTCAAAAATTATCGTATTAAAAGTTCGTCACACAATTTTTGTGTTGGAAAAAAAAAATTAGGTTTGACGAAAGAAATTTTTTGAAAAATCACTATTTTCATCTGTGAAATAAATAAGGGTTCGGACCAATTCAATATCTTAATGAACAACTTGAACAATGTCGTGCTGAAATTTCATCTAAAAATATTCATTATTTTCCGATCAACTAACTTTGGCTAATTTTTTACTGTAAGTACTCTTCGATGTCAACTTGAAGAAAAACCAAGTTAGAAGTGGTTACCTCGCACAAATCGGTTACTCAGTTTCTAGAGCACTTATTGGGGGTGATCTGCACGCCTATATATATGAAAGTGTAAAGTATGCATGCAATACACGTACGTGTATGCGCACACACACAAACACAAGTACATACACCTATCTATCATGGGGATATATAACGGGGACACTCATTTCACGTCAAGGGTCCATCTTGACGACTCCATGGAAACATAGACAGGGTAGGGGGACCACGGTATGATAGGTTAGAACTACACAGGAGCAATTAACACCAAGGTGACAAGTTTAACCTAAAAAATTATTTGACTTATAGGCTTATATTTGTTGATATAAAAAATATATACAATGCTGTGAAGGCCTCGAAATTTTCGGATACTAGAATATTATTAACATTTAGAGGTAGGTAGAATCCGAGTTCTACCAGTTTATCTATTAAAACATTCGTTTGACCTTGATTAAATGCACAACTAAAAATTATATGGTTTATGTCTCCAATTTGCCCACATGTACAAAGATTATCTGTACGTATTTTTATTTTAAAAAGGTGTGACGCGAATCGTCCATGGTTAAATTTAAGCCTTGCAATCGTGGTGTAAAATTGTCTGGATATGTGTGAATTATTGTACCAATGTTTATTGGAGAGTGTAGGATGTATAAGAAAATAGTTTGTTTATTTATCAATATAGGCATTTTTATATATTTGTTCCCAGTTTCTTCTTGTCTTAGCTTTGTAGATCGGGATTAGATATGCGAAATATTGTCCGTCACATTTTCTCATACATTTTTTAGGATGACCAACACTTTTTTATATTTATCTTTGGCAGTTGTGATAAGTAATGCGAAATATTATTACCACCTCTCAACGTTTTTTCATAACTTTTTGGGTGACCACCCTGTATGTTTCTCATGCTTTTCGTCCTTGACAGTTGTGTTAACTACATGCTAAATATTATCGCTCACCGTCATATTTTTTATAATTTTTTTTATTCATTATGTTTTCTGTTGGATGCGATGCGAAATATTATTGCCACCCGTCACATTTTTTTCATAATTTTTTTAGGGTGACCACCCTGTATATATCTTTTCTTATTATCTTTCTCCGAAAGTTGTGTTAACTGCATGCGAAATATTATCGTCCTCTGTCACATCGATTTATTATTTTTAGGGTAACCGCCCTGTATATTTTTCTTCATATTTCACTTCCTTGACAAAAGTATTAATTGCATGCGAAATATTATCGTCCTCCATCGCGTTTCTTAAATTTTATTTAGGATAACCACCCAATATATTTTCATATTCGTTTTACTTTGACCGTCGGCGTCGCCGTCGCGTGTCGTAGTGACCGCCCTATATATATTTTTTTACATTTTTCACAGTTGTGATAATTGCATGTGAAATATCGTCGTCAGTCGCCTTCTAAAAAAAAAATAAAATTGTGTGACCACCCTGTATACATATTAGGGTGGTCCTTAAGAACTAACTTTTAAAATTTACCCGAGGCACCCTCTTATTTCGTTCTGTGTTATAAGAAAAGACTTTCATGAAAATTTCAGATTTTTAAATAATGTTTTAGGGGTCGCTACCAAGTCTTGAATTTTCAAGATAATCGAGAATTTTTGCAACATTTTTATCAACAGTAAAATCACAAGAGCTTTTCTTTATCGGATAAATTTCTCTTTGTAACGAAATAATTTTGCAAATCAGTGATTTTATAAGAAAAACTGACATGAAAAAATCGCGAGACCGAAGGTCGAGCGATATTGTCAAATGTCAGTTTTTCGAGCAAAATTACTGATTGGCAAAATTTTGAGATAAAAAGAAATTTATCCATAAAAGAAAAGCTCGAGTCTTTTTTGGCAAGATAAATTAACGACAGAATATGTGAACGAACAACAACAATAATTATCTTTATTTATACAATTATTTGAAGGAATAGTTATTAAAAGCACAGTTGTTATAAATTGTTTGGTTTGGTGTACTGATTTCAATATTCTCTTCTCTAGTTTCCACACATGTCGAATATTCGTAAATAGCTGACAGTACAGATTTTAAAGTGACGTGCGACTACTAGATGTACTCTGCTTTTGAGGAACAGGCATTTTTATCGGTGATAAAAAACGATGCACCTTTTTTTATCGCTGTCAAAGTGACAAAAATGTGACTGTCAAATAGACTTTTTATATAGGAGTTAATTTATAAAAATAAATCAAATGAACATCAAAATGACATTGATCATCAATTAAATTAATAAAATAGAACAGTACATTGTTCCCCGCTTTCATCTCAACTCAACTGTATTTTATTAACAACTTTTTCATTTTTATTATTTTATATATGTAGCATTCTAATTGCTGTACAGTTGTATATATTAATTACATGTCTAATGAACATAATTTCTTTTGTAACTGAATTTAATTATTAATTCCTAACTGTTCTTTTTTTAATTTTGAAACTTTACGGGCGGTACCCAAAACTGAGTTAAAAATCCAAAAAATTACAGGAATTCTTTTAATAGAGTAGATCAAAATGGCAGAGTGCCCCAAAGAAAATGAAGAAAAAAATTTTACCTTAATTTTGTTTTGTTTTTTCTTTGAAAGTTGTGTTAGTTGGACACAAAAAATTATCGTCCTCCATTCAGATTTTAATTATTTTTAGGGTGACCCCCCTGTATATTTTATCATATCTTTGTTTACCGATAATTGAGCCTGAATTTTCGAATGTTTTTTCTTATTTTTTAAGCGACGATCATGTTGGATACATCAAATTGTAGATATCTTTAAGACATTTAAACATGTCTACAGAGTGATTTAAAAAATGTTTTTTTGGAAAATTTTTAAGAAAGGAAACATAATTTCCTTGAATACTTTTTTAACTCGCCCTGTACATGAACTGCGTTAATGTTTTCTTATAAAGGTTTTAATTAGCTTCAATTTATGTTATCACGTCATATTCGAAATTCTTTTTGCTTTTAGAGAAAGAAATTAAAAACACTCTTTCCGATTCCAAACTGATTTTTTTTTAAATAACTTTGAAGAGAATGTAAATAATAATTTTATGCTTTATTTGTAAAAGACATATCATAAACAATATTCAACGTAACGAAACAGCAACAAGAAACCAAAGAAATAAATATTTCTAAAAACAAACTTATATACTAAATAGGAAATTGCAAAATTTTAATTTTATAAATTTTTTTATTTTAATAACATAAATTGAAACTAATTAAAACCTTTATAAGAAAACATTAACACAGTTCATGTAAAGGGTGAGGTAAAAAAATATTCAAAGAAATTAAGTTTCCTTTCTTAACAATTTTTTCAAAAAAAATTTGTTTTAATCAATCTGTATGCATGTTTAAAGGCTTTAAAAATGTCTACAATTTTATGTGTCCAACATGGTCATCGCTTCAAAAATAAAAAAGTTACAAGTCTGGGGAGTTTTAAGTGGCGCACCCGATATATTAGAGTGGGCCGAAAAAACACTTTTTTTTATATCGCTATACCTCAAAAAAGTTGCCTATCGCCTAGCTAAGCAAAATGAAAAAAAAAAAAATTCAAATAAAAAAATATCTTCCGTTCGCGCATGGCGCTCAAAGTTTTAAAAAATGTCGAAATTTCGCTTTTTTTAATTAATTTTTTATAATTGCTAAACTTAATACTAACTAGGCGCTATAGGTCCTAATGTGAAGTTTGGGGTATAGGGAATACGAAAAAAAAAATTAAAACCCTTAAATCGAAAATATTTAGTATTTGCGCAAAATGCTCAAAAAACTGGATTTTCTCTAAAAACGGCTATATTTCGTAGCTTATCAATTTTATGTTCAGTGTACATAAATAATAAACATATTTTTATTCTCAACTTCTTTATTCAATAATCATTAATCAATCACTTTAAAGTTTGATTTTTGGGAAAATTCGGGCATAATACTTCGTGACAAGAGGGTAGTTCGTATTAATCCGTCTCTTGCGTCAGCGCCACACACTTTTTGAGATACTTCAGTCACAAGTTTGATACAGCGTTCAACCGCCTGGGTATGACAAGGGAAACCTTTTAAATCTGGTTGCGGCGATGTGTCTGTCTTTATCATTTTTATGATGTCCTCATCCGTGATTTTTCTTAGTAGTGGAGGAGAAGAGATTTTCAAACTATCCCAGTCAAATCATATCGACGTAGTCTGTTGCTTCAAAATTTAGTTTTGGCGTGGTGAAATTTCGAATGGTCTTTCCCTTGGAAAGTGATCGAGCTTTCAATAGTTTGCGTAGTCCCAGTTCTCTGATAGGTGTTCTTTCATCCACTGTCATGGCAAGAACCAAATTTTCGAGATGAGCGAATAAAGCGTTTCACTCAATCACTGCAATAATTTTTGATTTAGAAACCGTGATGTTCTGATAGCTTCAAAAAGTATCTTTGGACCATCTGTGAAATGTTTGCTGGTTTTAATTTTGAACCATAGAGGCATGTAACATTTTAACACGTACAGTGTACGTGAGTTTATAAAAACCTAATGATGAAATTTGTCATTTGATATATTTTATTTTAAAATGTATAGCGCTTAGTTAGTATTAAGTTTAGCAATTATAAAAAAATAATTAAAAAAAGCGAAATTTCGACACTTTTTAAAACTTTGAGCGCCATGCGCGAACGGAAGATATTTTTTTTATTTGAATTTTTGTTTCATTTTGCTTAGCTAGGCGATAAGCAACTTTTTTGAGGTATAGCGATTTAAGAAAAAAAAAAAAGTGTTTTTTCGGCCCACTCTACTATATATAGCATTAAAATATGGTATATCAGGAAGTTTTCTGGAAAGTTTCAGATCAAAATGCAATAAAAAATTAGGAGTTTTAGGAGTTTTAAAATCGGCCTCCTTTTAAAAACACATTTAATATTACGTTAAGAAATTATTAATCGTGAAAGAAATTAGAGTTTATGAATCATTAGTTCTGATTAATAAAAGAAAATAGCACGGTTCCATTAAAAAATTTTCCATAAGATCCGTACGAAAATGCAAATCAAAATCAAATTCCGTCTTTTGAGAAAAACCTAAAAATAGTCGTACCTATCAATAATTCAAATAACTATTTTGTTCTTTACAGATAAGTCTACAACCTTATTAATAATTTTCATAGCATACTTAGTAATAGTAAAAATTGTTCGTATCTCACTTATTTTTTGGAATGTTTTAAGTCGAAAAAAACCGTGTTGTACTTAGAATTGTATGCTTAATAAGAAACCATAAAAAATATAGTCATTCTATTTAAAAAAAAAACTTGATGCCACTTCCGGTTATTTTCGTTCCTGTTAGTATAAAAGTAGACCACTTCTATCTAATTTATGTGTACCAAAAACGAAATTTTTAAATTAAGAAACAACCAAAAAATTGGGGGTACATTGACTCGTGGCCACCCGGTATACAAGCTGTCTATTTTATCAAATCCATCGAAGATATCTCGCTTAATATCGATGATACGAAAAAAAATATTTTTACAAAAATTGTGGAGATTTTTATAAACTATTTTTATAAACTACAGAATGAAAGAAATTTGAAATCCATGGCCTATTTTAAGAGTTATGACGGAAAATCTGGAAAATGCGGAATGTGTCTAAGTTTGATATCTCCGCTATTTGAAGTGATACGAAAAAACTTCAAATACGACATATTTTTGCAAAATAAAATCTTTTCAAGAGGCATCATCTAATTTTTTTCAGAATCGCTGGAATTCGAGATTTACTCTACAGGGTGTGAAAACAATCTGAAACAAATGACGAATGGTGGCATTAAATAGAGTAATTTTTCCTCTTTTGAGCGATATATGCCATATTTATTCATTAAAACTAAGCAAGTAATTACAAAAATATTTTTTGAATCAGTAAAATTTTTTTTAAGTAACATACATCGTACTTGCTCTAAGAAACTTGATAAAACAAAACAATTAAAAAATCCAATAAATTGTTTCAACTTTTACCAGAATTACTCCTGAAGACCAATTATTGTTTCAGCGTTATTTTTCAGTAAACCAGTAGGCCATGGATTTCGGATTTATTTAAACCACTTCGTGGCTTATAAAAATCGGCTCAAGTTTGTAGAAATATTTTCTTTGTGCGACTGGTATTATTTTCGATGACCCTGATAAAATAGACAGCCTGTATGTTTCACTAAACACATGAAATTATATTTTTTCTTCTACTACTTCTACCATTTGCTACTCCATTCTTCAATATATGTAATCGAAACTAGTTAAAAACAACATTTTGTCTTTCACTTCCCGAACAGTTTATGACAGCTGTAGTTTGTTAATACACTCAGATTAAGCTGGGCACCCTGTAAAACATCTACATATAATAAATCTCAATAATGTCTCTTCATTTAAGAGGCCATAAATTATATCGATTATATTTAATTGAAAATAAAATAAATATACTAACATAAATCTGTTTTACAATAAAATAACATTTGATTGGCAGTTATTCATAAATTTTAGTAGATTCTTACAATACACTTGAAGGTATTGATAAATGCGGTGACGCTTGGGTTAACCGTAAGTGGGAACTAGAATGACGAGCTATAAACGTAAAGATAAGACAGGTAACTAATATTCACCTAAATTTAAATATTATCAGTTCTATACACTTATTATGCCTGTTTGACTCAATTAAATGAGTATATTATAACTGGACAAATATATGTAATAATCATCGCAGAAAAACCTTTTGTAAAGAAATCCTTTTCATCACGTGCTGAACTCAAATATCAAATAATATAGTCTGTATGTATGTGTGTATGTGTGTAGACTGTTTCTTGTGCACACAATAACTTAGACTTGAAATTTTTATTTCAAATGTGGATTATATGCAAACTAGGATGGTAAAATGGTCACTATAAAATTTGGACCATATCCGTCATACAGAGTGATCGCCAGGGGCAAACTATAATGAGATTATGATTATGAGAAAATAACCTAAATTATGAGTTTTTTTCCCGATTATAATTAGCTATAAATAATATTTTTGAACCCCAGTCAAAACTTTCTTCGTTGTTATCGTCTAAATAAATAATTAGAAAATAATTGACTAATACAATGCAATGGAATTCAACATGACCCACATAACGATAACAAATATTATATTCAGTTAAATTAATGAGCTGTGTATAAGTCGGGTCGCAAACAGCAAAACCTTCATAATACCAAAAAACCGCTGACCAAGGGATTCCACATCCAAATTTTCTATCCAAGTCTCTCACAACGAAAATAATTTTGTATGTGGGAATAATTGTTTATGGAACTTTAATAATAAAAAAATTTGAAATCATCTACGCCAAATACCCATAAAACGATATCCCACACCGGTAGTGGGGTGGGGGTGGTAATGAGGGTGGATAAAGTAAAAAAAAATATTTTAAGGTTTTTGGTTCTTCTACACACACTAAATCACAATTTTTTTTCATCCTCTTTAATAAAAATGGGGTGGTAATGGCGTAATGGGGGGTGGCTAATGCCAAAAATTTTTTTGAGACCTTAGCTTTTCTTGTATATAGTAAATGCCAATTTTTTGGACTCTTACTTGCTTGATTTACCTATTTACTCACTATTGACCTCCCAATCCTTCGACGGAATAAGATAAAAATATAATCCAGTTCCAGATCCCGTTAAAGTACATACGTGTACCAAATTTCAAATCAATATCTTAAACGGTTACAGAGTAATCGTGCGCACAAAAAAGTTACAGACAGACAGAAGTTTTTTTGCTTAAACTTAAAATCTCGACGTTTCATGACATTCTAAGCCTATTTGAAAAATAAAACTATGTAAAAAAATTTTTTTCATTCTGAGCTATCTTGAATTTAATGTTATCCAACCTACGTGGGTGTGAAAAAGGTAAATGACCCTCTGTAACAATATGATGCTCTACGGTATGTTTAACGGGCAAATTGTAATTTGGGGAGCTAATTAAACTAGGAAATTCTAAAAGTAATGCAGTGAATTCATTTGATATGCTAAATAACTTAGGAGAATGTAATGGACCATTGTTAGAAAATAAATATGTTGACAAACTAGTCATATTGTCGATCAAACATTTATGTTTCAAATCAACAATTAAACCAAAATGAGATAAAAAGTCTGCTCCGATAATCGGGACGTTGATATCTGCTATGTTAAATATGAAAGGAAATAACCTACGTAAGTTTAAATCAATTTTCAAAAATTTCTTCCCAAAGGTATTTATAATTGAGCCATTAGCCGCCGCGCCGTGAGTACAACATCGGGATTTCTTCTAATATCTGTTAACAGATTCCGAGGTACTATCGACAAATCAGCGCCTGTGTCAATGAGAAATTCTAATTTATTAGCATTATCAAATATAAAAAGACGACGCGCGACGTTTACTATCCGAAATATTAAGGTCAGTTGTCAAAATATTATTGACTTTCAGTAATCTTTGATTGTCGGTTTTGACATCTTTGGCGAAAGTGCACCAATCTCCGAGACATTTAAATGCTTTACGACCATAAAGTTGATGGTAATAGCAAACCTTGGCATTAGAAGGAATATATCTAACGCTGGTACTACTTCGACTATTAGAACGGGGCCTCGAGCCTCTGTGATTTCTTGAGTAGAGTCGACTTCTACAACTATCGCAATAAGTGCCAGAAACTGTAGGAGTAGCGGAAGTTATTGAAGAAACCTTAGATTCAATAGCAAGTAATTGAGATGTAAAGATTTCTTGTTTGTGTAACAACTGATTTAACGTGTCTTGAAATGTTGCGATTAAATTAGACGTAGAAACTGTGGGATTAACGTTACAAATTGAATTTGAGGTAAGGGAAGTCATAGAATTTTGACACGACTCCCATATACGATCGGCTATGTCAATTAATTCCTTGATTTCAGTTTTCCCGTCTGCGGTGATCGCGATGAAAATGGTTTTAGGCAATCGCCGCTTCCATAATTTGACCAGAAGCTCCTGGCTCACCACATGGGAACCTCCGACTGTCGACAACATCGATCGGTAAAAATCTGATGGTTTCAGGTCCCCCATCTGGGAACCAGAGAGCAGGTCTTCTAACCGCTTCTCCTCGCTTGAGGTCAAACGAGAAATTAGAATATTTTTTAAGTTATCATATAGATCTCTTTCCGGTTGATTAGTGACAATGTCATAACTCAATTTGAGTAAACCATATCTCCGGTTTGGATGCCCAAAAGGGTGGCAGTTTAATGGTAGAAACGTAATTATTGTGTGATGTCCTGATGAAATTGGTATGTCATCCAATAAAATATTTTCTGTAGGAGGTGCCATTTTAAAATAAAAATAACAAATCGATGACTAATGAATTGATTGATGAGTTGATTAATTGCTTGTTAATCTGACGAGAGAAATAATGAAACACAATTCACTTACTCTATAATTAAGTCAGATGATGAATTTTCGAAAAATCTTGGTCAGTCTTCAAATAGATTTGCAGCCAATAATATTCCAGGTAAGTTTCTTCTGAATATAAATTCTAATGGACACCGTCAATATAAAATCAAATTTTGGATAGTCAATTCAGCTGGTGTCGTCGCATAAGTATACATCATATATCCATACAATAAGTCACCAAAACAAATAAATTCTTGAGGATCAACCTGGGGTCGGGGTCACCAATATATGGGTTCAATAGACTCTTATTTACCCATATAAATTAAAATAAATATGGTTTCAATTGTTATATTAATTAAAATCTCGAGAAAGGTATAAACATAATCTTTTTTGTATATAATATTATTATATTATTATTTTGTTTTTATTCTTTCTTCTTGGTTACCATTTGGGTCTCTAGTAGATAGTAAGTTGGATCTTCTTTACTGGAGTGAGTGAGTCGCTACAAAGTGGCTATGCTTTTGACTCGGTATTCAAGGGTTACGAGTTCAAAAAATGCATAGCTTGGATGTAGTTCTTTTTTTTATTTTGTACTAACGAGTGTTTCACAAACTATTATAAATTAAAAAAATGTCTAAAACCAATACTGTTTACAAAAAAATTGGGATGAGTATTCTATAACATGTACAACAATTATATCGAATGTTCAATAAATCAGCTGTATTCTTCCAAGATATGTCCAAGATTAAATTGAATAATTTCAGTTCATTTGTTCCAATAGATATATTGGTTCAACAAATTTTTCAATAATTACACTGAAATACAAATGAAACTCATAAAAGAAAATGTAGGTAGACAAATTATAAGAAATGAGTAAGCAGTACGTAATCCAATAATAATACATCTGAAAAGTTCATTTTCTAATAATAGTATTACTTTTAGTAGTACAATGTATTCGACTCCATTTAAACAAATTCAACCTCGTAATGATAACAATCAGCTAGCTGAGACATATTTTATTGAGATCATGATAGATAGTTCATTAATAATAAAAAAATGGTTTTTCTTTGTTCGCAAATTGTAATAAAGATATTAGAACCTAATAACATATTAAAAGGCCTTATTCAAGTTTGTAATTTCATCTCCGTAAATATTAAAATTATTCCCAAGAATTTACTAAACAGTTCTAATTCATATAATTTGTAGTAAAGAAAATACTTGAATATCATTCATACTCTTTGTAAAGCAAATAATATATCATTTATCTGAAATACATATAGCCCTAAACTTTATATATAGGCAGAATATATTAGTTTATAATTTAGAACACTTAAGACAGTTCCAGCATTTATATGTTTAATATTTAATGTGGAAACAACTCGTTCAGTTGAATCTATTAATATTTTATTGAAATTTAAACTTTCTTGATGGAGGCTTATAATTTATTCGAGGCCTGCTGCCTTGGCATATGATTATGATGGGAATGTAGAAAAACTTACCAGTATGAATGTAGGTGTGTTTTTTCATGTCAGATTTTTGATGAAATCTTTTTCCACAATACTGACATGGATATGGTCTCGTGTCTGAGTGAATGAGGAGGTGGGTGGATAGAGTCGAAGAGCGTTTGAAGGATTTTCCACATTGCTGGCACTGAAAGAAAAGATTTAATTAGGTTTTGCTTTCATGTTACTGATATAATATTTACATATTATAATACAGTAACTAAAGGTTTTAATTTAGAAATGATGTCATGTCAAAAAACATTTCTATATTATGGGGTGCTTGCTAATCAATAGCTTGAGAAGGTGGCACCCAAAATAATTATTGGAACTGAAATAGAGTCAGATTTTGAGTGAGAGGTTCTATACAATTTTTCATTTAAATTGAGAGTTTTTAAGTTATAACGGTTTGAAGATTGCGACTAAAAGTATCATATATAGCGGAATCTCAATAAGAAAGCTTATAAACTGAGGATAAATTTTATGACACTTACATAAGAATTGCTGATGACTAAAATAAAAGACTATTAATTTACTTTCAAATGATTTTTTGACTGTTTATATAACATAGAAAAGAAAGAATGACAGACACAAACAATGTTCTTCATCACATTTTTTAAATGAAACTGTCGCTTTTTTTTGTTACTGTAAGTAGTCAATAATTAAAAAAAAATATGTTCCCAATTACTATTTGTCGTTAACATACCGCATGACCCAGATGTCCAATTTCTTTTGTCCGTTTATAGCACTTGCTTTAGAAAAAACTTGCACTTTACTATAAAGGAATTTTAAAAGAAACGTAAAGTTATTGTTTCTTTGTAGATATCTCAATAATAAATGTTAATTTTAGCGAGGCCAAAAAGTTTATAAAAGAATGAATTTGGTTTTATATTTATGTATAATTAATCATTTCGAAGAGTGGTGTGATTTCACACCAGCTGCTCATTGGCTCATAAGGCAACCTTATACTCTACAAATCTTGAGTATCCCAGTGTATTCCAGGCGGAGATACATGCCATTTTATTGTGTGCAAGCGAAAACTTCAAGAGAGGTTTCATCAACAAGCATATTTATTAGCGACAGTCAGGCAGCTTGAGGGCTCTTACAAACAAGGTGACCTCTAAGCTGGGGCTAAACTGTCGAAACATTCTGACTTAACTGTGTGAATGCAATTCGGTTAAACTTATATGAGAGTGCCCGAACACAGTGGCGCCGAGGGAGTGAAGGAGCACAAAATCCTTTCCCTGGTCCCAAGCCAGCCTTCGGGTCTGCCAAGAAGTCTGATACAATCCAAGCTGCAAGACTGAGATACGGCACAGTTTAACAAGTATTGAGCGCAGGCCCCCGGAATGAGATAGTCGAGGCTCCATATAAAGGGGCCCTCGACTGACTCCACCGTAAAGTGGCTGGTTGGGCTCGATAGAGAACCATTGAGACGGATGGCAGGCCTGATAACAGGACACTGTCCTCTGAACAAGCATCTGAATACAATGCAGATTGATAGTTGAAAGATGATCCTACTTGTAGGATGTGTGGAGTGGAGGATGAAACCTTCACTCATATCCTATGCCATTGTGCACCAGTAGGAGTGTCAAGGTATGGTATTTCGGCAGGAAGTTTCTACAGCCGGAGGAATTACGGGACCTACCTCGCAAAGGGTTGCTGTCCTTCGTGGATACATTTAGGATAGGGGATCCTAAATGTCGCGAATGTATAATGGACCGATAGGACTGAGTACTGCAGATGTTCGGATGTTTTCGCGTTTAAAAAAAAAATCAAAAATTAAAATTAAATTTGAGGATGCAGTTGCTAAAATTTTAACAAATAAATACTACTACATTATTAACAAATACCAACAATCATGTTAACAATTATCAGTTATTAAAGTCAGCCTCTATGAATCCCTCAATTGAATAAAATGCATTTCTGAGCAAAAATTTCTTCACAGGGTGTATTAAACTTGTTTAAGTTAAGTTGCTTTACCTGTGTTGGCAGAATATTGTACAATATATCGTAGTTTTGTTTTGTTCCGTTGTGTATTTTATTTAACTTTAAAAAGTTGATATTTATTTTGTCCTGATTTCGTGTTAGGTTTTATGCTAGCATATAAAAAAGTGTATACGTTGAGATATGCCCACATGGTCAGATTTAGATGAATGGTATATGAACGGAATGAATGGTTTCTTTGAAAGTAATCTGCTGAATACCCAAAATAATATATTTTTTTCGTGTTAGGTAACTATGAATTTGACTATGGGCAGTGAATTTGTCTTCATTCTCTTTTATATATAACAGTTACTGCAAGATTAAGACATACGGTAATGAAGGAATATCTAACGTAATGTATTTACAGTAATCTGCGCAGCAGTTATTCTGAGAACTTTTCTGCGCATACCAAAGACTGCTCTGCCAGCAGATGAGTGCCCCCAAATCAGAATAACGTACGTGATAGGAATGTATCGGGTCATGGTATGCAGTAAGCAATGTTTTTGCGAGACATTGCGCGTGAGATTGCGCAATAAATATGTTATTGCTTACTTTCCTACAGATATAATTCACATATGTTTTCCAAGGTAGGCTCCCAAGAATTTTACCTCACTACTAAGCGATAAATCATTGCTGTCTATATTTTTTTAGCGTAAAAACTACTTTTTCAATTTTGGAATCATTTTGTAGCAACTGACTAGCTATGCACCAATCTTGTATTTTGTATTTTGTGCAGAGTTTGTGTTAAATAACCAAGATCCCAAGGTAAATTAAACCATTTTATAACATAAATTCTATCGAGGGCGGGTGACATTTGCTGTTACCCGGTTCGACGTATTTCTCTCAATACGGCAACCTACAACCTACTGGTAGCGATTTATATTTAAGCGAAGTTGACATGAGGTACACCGATTTCTCTAAAGCTTTTAATACACCTAACTGTAGTTTTCTAGTAAATCAGTTGATTTGTGGATTTATAATAAGTATAATCAATTTCTGGTTTATCTGAAGCTTCTCAAGCATCAGGGTCTACTAATATAGAAACCAACTGTTGGCTTTATGCGGCATCTTAACTGTGAGATACTCAGACATTTTATATATATATCATTAATCGTCGGTACCGTTCAAGTAATTTTCTTTTAAACGATTTTAAGTGTAGTGCCTTATATTTGAGCAGAAATAACCTTTATTATTTATTTGTTAAATCATATTATATTATCTTATATGTAGGTACCAACTGACTTCGCAGATCCGTGATATTTTAATAAAAAATGTGCCAGAAACTTTACCTTCAACCCGTACAGAAATCAGATGATATCGACAATGTTTAATTAACATATAATACGTTTGCTAAATATGAATATAAAATGTCTAGGTTAAGTATAATGGTAGGTACTAAACATTTTCTAATGTCGTGCGTTGTTAGTACAAATTATGACTGTAATAAAACTGATAAAACTAACATGAATACCGCGTTTCCATAAAAGTGATTATTATACCTATTTAATTTAATAAAATAGGTATATTAAAACGGGACAAAAATTTTTAATAATCATCTTAGAATTTTTTTTATACAAAAATCTATTTCATAACATGCTGAACTTAAATAACGAATAAAAAGTCTCTGTGTATGTGTGTATTAGACCGTTTCTTGTATATAGAATAGCTTCTGTCAGAATTGAAATTTTGGTTTAAATTTGGTATATGTAAAATAGCAAATACTTGAAATTGGGCTGTATCCGTCATACAGGATGATCATTAGAGGCGTGTACACTGTCACATTTTATATAAAATATGTTTATTATAATTTTAGAGTAAAACGCTACTAAAATTTTTTGGTTAAGATCACCAAAATACGAAGGAGTCCAAGATATCTAAACTGCAATGTACAGTGTGCTTCTCAAGTTCGAACAAACTTTACATAGATTAATTCGAGGATTAATTGATATATCAATTTTACCATAAAACGTTAATAAGACTATTAGGAAAAGAAAGAAAGTTGAAATCGGGCGTTGCCGGCTGCGAATTCCTATTAAACACGTTAAATTCTGTAGGACTTAAAATGTTTATTTTAAATTTGAACATAAGTAAAACACCATGGTACAATACTCTCACGCAGGGTGGTCATCAGAGACGTGCAAACTTTGTTGTTTTATGTATACTATGTTTTATTATAATTTTAGAGCAAAATTTTACCAAAGTCACATAAAAATATGAAGCTGAACAAAACATCATAACTGTAATATGCAAAATGTGTCTCTTAGATTTGACCAAACTGTACGTAGATTAGGTGATATGTCAAGAAATATAAAATAAAACGGTCTTTTTATCACACGGCGTGTAGTCAGTCTACATGCCAAGTGATAGAAAGTATCCGTTTTGTTTGTTGCTGCAAAATTTTTTTAAAACCAAACTTACCCATTTTTTTAAAATATTTATTATTAAATACGGCACGGTAGGTCAATCGACTAAAGCGCATTGTTTGTCGAATATACTGGCCACACTGTCTATCATGTGCTGGGTTCGAGACCCAGCTCGGCACTGACAATATTGATGGGTATGGATGTATGGATGTATGGCTGCGTTTTGTCAAATGTGTAATCTCTTTGGCTTCGAATTTGGGGTTTGTTTACTATATATGTGGTGTATTTGTGTTTAATTAAAAAAATATTTCATAAAAATTATATTTTGTTTTGAGTAATCATGCGCATAAAAAAAGTTACAGACCGACTGACAGACTGATAGAGATAAGTTTTTTTTGCTCAAATTTAAAATCTTGACGTTTCATGACATTTTTAAGCTTATTTGAGCAAAAAGAAATGTTTTAACGTTACTATACTTGCACCCCACCACGTAGATTTGGAAGTAATTAACAATTTTTGAGAGTAAAAAGATACTAAATATATAAAATGATGTAAACTACCAAGTGTTGGCAAGCTGTATCTCAAAATACATTCGTTTTTGGAGGTCTTGCCCACAATTCCACTTTACGGTGTCATTTCTATATTTGCTTATATTTATAAAATCTAGAAATTTAAACACTATCCAAGCAAAAGTTACGACCTTTAATTTTAAAATAATTATATAAGTCTCACCAGTAATGAAATCGCTAAAATAATCAGACACCTATTTACAGGACCACAAAAAAAGTTATTTGAATTGGACCTCAGAATATATTTTTCTTTAGTACTTTTTCCCGCTGATTACGAATCTGAAGTCAAAATTAATGCATATTAATTACAGAGAAAAACCCAAAAAACTGTCAAAAAATGCGTTTTTTATGGTTTTTTGGGTGGTAAAATATGCATGTGGCGTGTTCGGCTAGGCTGCATGTATCTTTCTTATGTTTTTTTGCCCCACTGACTTCGAATCTATTGTTAGAACCCAGGGCTAATTGCCAAAATGTTGAGGAAAATAAAAAAAATCGTATAAAACCGCGTTTTTCACGGATACTATGTTTTTTTATTGATATCACGATTCTTTCATGAATACATAGCGTGTTACGATGGTCTGCGTACACCTCTTTTGAGTAATTTTTCCCGCTGATCACAAATGTTGAGTCAAATTTGAAGGTCAGTGATGAAAATACTGAGAAAAATAAAAAAAACTGTCAAAAATCGGGTTTTTTCATGGATGTCGCGTTTTTGCGTGAACGCATAGCGTGTTCGAATGGTCTGCATATACTTTTATCGAGTAATTTTTTCCGCTGATCACGAATTTGGAGTCAAATTTTGGGGTCAGTGATGAAAACACTGAGAAAAATCAAAAAAACTGTCAAAAATCTGTTTTTTTTCAGGATACCCAACCAATGTGCGTAGTATATAGTATTTCAATTTTATATGGGTTTTTGATTTCGTTTTCAAACGCTATTATCTTCAAACGATCTGTATCGTCGTTTCGTTCCTTTTGGTTTCACTTCTCTTTGTAGCATCCATCAGCCAAAAAAACTGTCAAAAATCGGGTTTTTTTCATGGATGTCGCGTTTTTTCATGGATGTCGCGTTTTTTCATGAACACATAGCGTGTTCCAATGGTCTGCATATACCTTTATGGATTATTTTTTCCGCTGATCACGAATCTGGAGTCAAATTTCGGGGTCAGTGATGAAAACACTGAGAAAAATCAAAAAAACTATCAAATATCGTTTTTTTTTCATGGATGTCGCGTTTTTTCATGAACGCATAGCGTGTTCCAATGGTCTGCATAAACCTTTATCGAGTAATTTTTTCCGCTGATCACGAATCTGTAGTCAATTTTTGGGGTCAGTGATGAAAACACTGAGAAAAATAAAAAAAACTGTCAAAAATCTTTTTTTCAGGATACCCAATCACTGTGCGTGATATATAGTATTTCAATTTTATATGGGTTTTCGTTTTCGAACGTGCTTATCTTCAAACGGCGGAAAAAAATAATCGATAAAGGTTTATGCAGGCCATTGGAACACGCTATGTGTTCATGAAAAAACGCGACATCCATGAAAAAACCCGATTTTTGACATTTTTTTTAATTTTTCTCAGTATTTTCATCACTGACCCCAAAATATGACTCCAGATTCGTGATCAGCGGGAAAAATTACTTGATAAAGGTATATGCAGACCATTGGGACACGCTATGCGTTCATGTAAAAACGCGACATCCATGAAAAAAACCGATTTTTGACAGTTTTTCAATTTTGACAGTATTTTCATCACTGACCTTCAAATTTGACTCAACATTTGTGATCAGTGGGAAAAATTACTCAAAAAAAGGTGTACGCAGGCCATTGTAACACGCTATGTATTCATAAAAAAAACGTGATATCAATAAAAAACATAGTATCTATGAAAAATGCGATTTTTACGGTTTTCTTTATTTTCTCAACATTTTGACCATTAGCCCTGGGTTCTAACAATAGATTCAAGGTCAGTAGGGCAAAAAAACAAGAAAAATACATGCAGCCTAGCCGAACACGCCACATGCATATTTTACCACCTAAAAAACCATAAAAAACGCATTTTCTGACAGTTTTTCGGGTTTTTCTCTATAATATGTGCATAAACCTCCCATTCTGACTTCAGATTCATAATCAGGGGGAAAAAATACTAAACAAAAATATATTCAAATAATTTTTTTTTGTGGGCCTGTGTTATTTAAGAATAAGTATATTAATATAATAGTTGATAGAAAAAAATCTTATATTTATGTCATGTCCATTAAGAATAAAATTATCCTTTAATATACGTTCTATCAAGACAACTATACATACTAAAATGTAAAGGGAAAACTGGAATCATCAGCATTAATGATTCTAAATCAATTATTAAAATTAATTGATAATAATAAATGAATCTACGCGACTCCAAAATAATGTGTAACATTAAAATTTATGTATGTGTCAACAACTAAAAGCCATTTTGAGAAAGAGAGAAAAAAGAATACAGGACATAAAAGGGAAAAAACTTTCGTGTTTTTCAGTTTTAAATTAAATCCAGAAAAGGGATTTATGCCATTTACGCAGTTTAGAGATATAAATATGAGCTTCTTTTGAGCTTTGTCTAATATTTACAGATATAAATCATTCGTGGTGGTAACAATCAGTAATTATTCTAACCCAGTAGCATACCATTACACTGCAGATACAGCGATATAGCATGAATATAATGATGAACATACACAAACAAAAATTGTGGGAAGCTCATTTTCATAATTAATCACCGGCATACAAACAGAAAACAAATTTCTGAAATGATGACGAAAAATATCATTTTATATGCATTTTTGTGCGCTGGTTCTAAATCTGATCAGAGCTGTTGAAAGTACCCAATGAAAGTACTTGAAGTACCAAATACCAAGTACCTGATGAAGTACTTGCTGCTCCAATTCCCAAGTACTATGACCTGAAGCAAAGTAATTCAAATAACAAATACTTGTCGAAAGTACTTCAAGTAAATCGCAAGTACCGTATTTCAAATATTTCAGATTATTTGAAGTACTTCACTAGATACTTCAAATCTCAAAGTAGTTCAATTACTCTAAAGTATTTCAATACTCAAGTATTTCAAGTACTTTAACATATTTCAAATGCTCCACAGTTCTTCCAATACCCATAAAAAATTTTATTTATTAAGTTTTTCTCTTAATAATTTGTTATTATTAATATTTATTAACAGCTTTCTTTAACTCAGCATCATTCAAAAACAATAGAAAAAATAATTTATTATTATATAAATATAAAAACCAACAAAAATAAATATTGCTGCGGTCGATTTCCCTTCAAATGTCAGGAAAGTAATAAAGAAAATCAACTTATACACTATCGGAAAATGTTCGCTTGGGTATGGGTAATAAGAGAAAGCGAGAGTAAAGCAACTATTCTATTCTTTTTTATCATATAACACATCCTACAATCGTGCCACCGGCTTTCCCCACCACATGTGCGTGGGCAGCCTGTCTGTGGAATTTCAATTTGTTTCCGCCTTGATGCTTGATGATTCGTGTCACTATTTGCCCCTATGCTAGAGCTCTGGTAGACCCCTTTATTGTGGGCGGTCGGTTAAGTCGTTGAAACTATGCAACACTTAAGCCAGGACTTTCCGATACTGTATATAAAACATAGTAATAATTTTAGGTAAGTACAATTACAAATAATAAAATTGAGATCTATCTATTTCCATTAGCTTTCAATAGCACCAAATTTTCGAAATTTCCATTAGTTAATGCATTTCTTCTAGGAGCATTTATAATTTCAGTAAATGAAAAGGGTCTTTCTACAGCTGATGATGCAAGGCATGTATTAAACCGATAAAAACTGTTTTTACTGAGAAGCAAGTTTGGTGTCAAAGTCATTTAAGTATTGAAAAATTTTTAATTCAATTCTTTTTTTATCATTGGCTTTTAGACAGTGTGTTTCACTTGAAATGGTAACAGCCCAATAACTTTTTATTTTTTTCGGGTTTGAATCAAATTTTACTTAAGTATGGAACCAATTAGGATCTACTTATGACCAGAAAAGCATTCGCCTCCTACAAATGCAAAGCCACCTGCAGTACCAATATATGCGGGGAAAATAAAAAAAATCATATTAGGCATATTTTTGTCGGAAAATTTTGTTAATGAAACTTATTCAGAATTGTCCAAAAACCGTAAGTCCATGATATAATCAAAATAAAAAATGTATTTGATTAAAATAATGTCCAATATATAATTACACCATTTGAAAAGCCATAAAAAAAAGCTTTTTAATTATATACATGGTATTTATCTTAAAAAAAATGTGTCTAATTTACTATAAATTTACAATTTATCAAATTATCCATGGAAAACAAAAGTATATAAATTAAAATAAACAATATGTTAGTTCTGTCAAGATACATGTTAGTATCTAATTTCACTTTATTTTAAATAAAATGGAGAATTTCAATAATTGATATATATTTTTTCTACTCCCTTATATAAATTTACTGTTTTCTGTACAGTCTGTAGAATGGATAAGTATGCAATTCCAGGTAACTGAACGGATATATTTCATATCAGTTCTAGGATGAATATGAAATGAAACGGACCAATCACAGTTCGTGTATTAAGTACATATGCAACTATTCATTTTAAAATCAAATTAGTGCGTAAGCTGTCAAAGTAACTGTCAGTGTGTATTTGTGTAATATATTAATGTTTAATAAATATTGTAGTTTTTTAAGCTGGTCGTAGAAAAAGTATGCTGTACATACAACTCGAGTGGATTATCCATATCGCACTCAAAAGATTTGAGCACTCCGCCTACGGCGTCGTGCTCAAACTTCTTTATCGCGCGATATGGATATCAAATCCACTCTTGTTGCACAAACTACTATTTCGGACTACCATGACTTATTGTAAGAAAATATAAAACTTATAATATCTACTATAGTTTTTAAGAAAAATTCCATACTTCATACATCATTGAAAAAGGTTTTTCTATGGCCTTTCTAATGGTGTAAAAATATATGGGGTATTCCATTTAAAAAAAACCAAAGTAAAGCTCGTATCTCAGAAATTTGACTTTTAATTGTTTTTCTGAAATGATTTTTGGAAAATGAACGTAATTTCTCATAACTTTTATTTTTAAACGTCCTCCAAAAATAACGAAGTTAAATGAGGTTCTAACGTTCGCGTGACGACCCTGTACAGTTGACTATAATAAGGAACTTTAGTCTAGTTAAAATAAAAAAAACACATTCTTAAATGAATTAATGTTCTGATACTTAGTACATACTAATAATATTTTTTTGTTTTTATGTGCTTTTTCTATTTTTCAAAAATTTTGCCGTCCCTGGATTTTGCCGCCCTGGACTATAGCATCTATAGCCAACCCCCTAAATCCCCCACTGCCCACATAATGTTAACACTGATTACTGAATAAAAACAGCTATGCAGTAACAATTTTTTAGTGAAATTTGTTTTTTAAAATATCTAAAACATGGAACTACAAGGACTTCAAATACTTTTAACAAATTGAAATATCAAAAAACATATTTCAAATACTATAAATTGTTAAGTCTAGTACTTCAAATACCGGGACAGTACTTGAAATACCGGAGAGTATTTGAAATACCAAGCAAAGTAATTCAAATACCAGTATTTCTGAAAACCAAATACCAAATCCAAATACTCGAAGCAAAGTATTTCAAATACCAAGTACCAAATACTAAGAATCGAAAGGATTTGAAGCAAAGTACTTCAAATACTGAAAGTATTTGAAATACTTTTTTCAATTACTTTTATTTGAAGTACTCCAGCTCTGAATCTGATGATCAAAAAGTCATCAAGATTTCTTCCTACAGTCAATTTATTCCTCAAGTATCCCATTTGAGGATTAAATTGACACTAGAAAAAATCTTGTGATGACTTAGAGCTTTTTTAACATTAGATTTAGATTCAGCGCACCATAATACATATAAAATGATATGTCTGGTGATCAGTTCAGAATTTTTTTATGTGCCAGTGTAACATTTAAGGTATATAAATAAAATGAGGACACACAAAATATATTTTCAACATAATCGTCATGCCATGAATACAAAAAGAGTACTGCAAATAAATCTGATGTAGTAGCAATGGTAATACCGAACTTTCATCGCAGCATTCCATCCCGTGTTTTCATCCCTACTTACAGACCGATCTTTTCAGATATATCAAGGCGGCATAAATCCTAATAATTTTTTCCGATGACGTTTTACGTTGGGGTGGTGCATAGCGATACAATTTTGCTTGAATTCAATAAACACATTTTCAGAAATTCATTCCAATATCGCTTTAAAACTTTTTAAAGATAATTAGAAATAGGTATAACAAGTCAAACTTTTTCAATAGTCAAAATATTTCTTTTATTTTTTAGTATAAACAAAATATTCCAAATCGTGGTGAACATTATAGTTCGAAAAAAATATATTTTAAAAAAGAAAAAATTAGGAACAGAATGAAAGTTTGAGGGTTTTCAGGTTTCACCCTTTTAAGAAAGTGATGAGTTCCTAACTCCAAAAGGCCAGAAGGGGTGTAAAGGTGTGAAAAATGCATTTTCAGAAATATCTCGGAAAATATTATTAAAAAAAAATTCCTTTGCTGATAGCTGAGTCAAGTAACTTGAATTTGGAAGCACAGAGAGTTGAGCGTGGAGTACTTTACATACCCATTAGAAACGTTTTTTAGCAAATTAACAGTGCGGTGAGTATGTACATGCGTACGTTCGTGATTGCGAATGCGTATGCGTATGTTTTATAAAATATTCATAATGTATGCGATATCAGAAAAGCAGGACGTGAAATTTTGTCGTAAATATTTTAAAAACATCTAATTATTTAAAAAATGTTTGGATAATTGTACTATCTCCATCATCGACGGTAGAGTCAGCATCAATATTACATCATTTTCATATTGATTTTCATCATCGCTTACATTGGAATTATCGAAATCGTTAGTTTCAAACAAATTGAGTGCTCGATCTTGCTCGCTGTTTAAGAAGTTACAGCTTTGGCAGATTTTACATACAGACGAACAATTTACCTCAGCTTCAACAAAACGACATCTTAAAGTGCAATAGTATGACGTAACGCGGTACAACCATATCACCTCAGGCTTGGGATTGACACTATTGACAGCAAAGCTGGAGAGGGCAGAAGTGACTTTTTGGTTCTAATCAAATCACACTACAAAAATAGCGAAATAAATCGAAAAGACATTGACCCTATGCTAGTGAACTCTGAAAGAACAAGTAGATATAAGAGATATTTACTTAAACCCGTCGATAATACGCTTTTGTCCTGATTGTTCGACTGAAAGAAAAAAACGCGGCACTTTGACCGCACTCGCCGGCTTCACTTTTTATGCCAATTAAGAACATGTAAACAAATCCAATATATTCTTTCACAAGTAAGTTCGTCGCCCTGTTACTCACCTAGTCCATAACAGTAGTGTATCTTCGCAAATTTACTAATAATTTAATATACTAAATTACCTCAGAACATTCTAAAATTTTGCAGGGGCTTTCCCACATTGAAGACTAGTACACCATGTTATTTTCGTAAATGGTAAATCACGTTAGATGTTAGCTCGACGTTTCCTCAAAATGTACTGATATCCTCAGGACTATTTAGGTGAGTTTTCCTTTGTTACATTAGATTTAAAAAACAAAACCGAACACATTGATATTAACAAATGAAATGACTCCTCAACGTGTGGGTAACCTAGTCTAAACTGATCGTCGACCAATAAAAAAAGTCTTTTCCCAACACCTTTTGGTCTATACCCGTTAACCGTTACCAGCATTAATTTAAAATGGATTTAGGTACGGTTTGTAATGTTGTTCTTATAGGTTTCAAGAACTCGTTTATTCTTGTCCAGTCCCACTGTTTTGGCGACATTTTATTATCAAGCCATTGTTGCATTCGATAATAGGTTCTATAAGAATGTTATGAACTAAATTCAAACGTATCGGATTCAAACGTAATTTCAACCGACTTACACATCGATATTAGGTAATAAGGTTTAATTAACTGGCCAAAGTCGAAAATCTATTTCACAATTTTTAGCGACCGTTTTCTGAAAGAGTGTCAATTTTTTTTTCAAATATTTTTTTACTTTTTGAAGTTGTTTAAACAGTAAAGCCAATTATTTATTAGCGTAATTATATTTCTTGAGGTTGTCGTAATATTAGCATTTAATGAAAATGTGCCAAATTCCGTAGGATTTTGCACTGTACATAGATTTTTCATTAATTATTTGGAAATAAGTTTAAAACATTAATTCCATATGTGGTGTAGCATATTTTTATTATTAGATTATTAATATCCTCTAATTATCTGGAATATAAATGATTCTCGGTAAGAGACGACTGTAATCAATATAAAGTAATTTAAGCTATCAAAGTTTACGAAATACGACTAGGAAATACATGCTTAGATTTAATGAGTAGTATTTTCCGATTAAATCACATTGCATTATTTATTGAGACATTAGCTCAAGAAATAGCCCGATCATTACTGGTCTTGACTATGATTTAGAATGATGTAGATTTAATATCGTAAACTTTATCGTTTCTGAAGTTTGCCTTTACTAAATGTACATAATTTACGAGTCGATAGCGACTTCAGTGAAATAATAAAGTCTTACTTTATTAAAATCTTATGAGGTTTCAGTAAATCTAATAATCATTTTCATGGACTACTTTACATAGGTAGTTAGTTCTAGTTTCCCCACATGTTTTTGTATGACTGTGGATTTCGGTAAATATTTGAAGGTTCAATCTTTAGCGTCGCTAATGGTTTTCAAATATATTGATTTTTTTCATGTTTAGTTTGACACTAAAAATGTTTTAGTGTAATTAGCTTAAATGGTACTAAATATAAGCATATGTTGTTTTATTTTAATGAACTGAAAATGTCAGAATTTATTTTTGGCTGGTAATTAACATAACACGGGTATTTATAATAACCTTGTATTTAGTGAAAAAAGTATTACATAAATTGTCCCAACGAACAAAAAAATGTAGACATCATATTTTGACACCTTAGTTATAAAATATGTATACCAACCACTATTGAAAGTAGTTCGTTTCCAACTAATAATTACGTTTTCAGGAAGCTAGCAGAAACATTTTTCTGTCCTATAATATATAAATAAATGATTAGTATTTATTTCCATTTCCATTACCTCCTCTTTCTAATTTTATTTTTGTCAGCAAATCAATCAGGTCATTGCAATGTATGTATGTATGCATTTAAAATTTACATAAAATTAGTAATACACACTAATGGCTCAAAAAGTTGTAATACTCCCATAATCTATAATATTGACAAACTATTAATATAGCATAGTAAGAATAGAAACAATTCATAACTAACTGGCATAGTCATATTTTATATAATTAAAATTATTTACTTGGTCCAATACCATTTGAATTTCATTCATTTACGTATAACTTCATTAGTTTGACATTTTGACAGAACTGAGACATCACCAAAGCACACTTTTCAATAAATACAATTTTTCCTTTTCAAATTGGGTTTGTTTTCAAAGAATTCTAGAGATCCATGCGGCAGTTTTCTCGAAAACGGTTAGAATTTTCAAGTTCTATCAAGTATACCTTTTGTACGTAGAAATGACTTCTGCATGAGATTTTCTAGTCAAAAGTGCCATTACGTTTCGTAAAAAAAAAGAGATAAATATTCATCATCAGGTATAGCTCATGAGGCGCCCTCCACGGCAAGCGTGATGTAATACATAGATTATTGTTTCTTAGCTTAAAAAATGTTTCCTTACCAAATTGGGAGAAGATCGGTCAAGAGGTAGTTGAGATATTGCAAAAAAAAAAAAAAAAAATCTACAACTTTGACACCCTGTATCTCAGTAAGGAGGTACATTTTATTCAAGTGTTTCAGGTTGAATTTTCATATTTTGAACTAAGGATTCTTCAGTTAGCATATGTCCAATTATTAATGAAACACTCTCTATATTACTATTTAATAAGTTAAACATAGTAGCTACGAAACGTACATTTTGACCATCGTTGCAGTGATGAAGGCAATAAACAGAAATCGGTCTGCAAATGGTGTCGTGTACAGGCCAGGCCAGTCTTCTTTTTTTTAATCAAATCGGTAATTATGATTAAATTAGTTTTAGCCACTTCTTTAAACATTTTGATGATTAGGAACAATTTATCAATAAAAGTGAGGTTAAGGTCTATATTTCATCTGAAAAATATTCAACGTTAAAATATCCGACGTCGGATAAAATTTAAAACTTTGGGACGGTGTAAGCCCGCCAAATTAATTTCAAATAATTCCACCAATTTTTTCTGGTTAAAATGTACAGTAGAGTAGATACAAACCCAAACAAATACATACAACCTCCAAGCTTTGAAATGTGATCTAAGAAATAAAAATTGGTAAAGCTATTTATTTACCCATAACTTCCTCTTTGTTGATCATACTTTTTCAGTATTCTTTGGTATATTTTTCATATTTGTGTTTCTGTACAATTGTATTAACTGAATGCGCAATATTATTGTCATCCGTCACATTCTTTTTTTAATTTACTTGGGGTGAGCACCCTGTACATTTTTCATATTTTTCTCCTTTGACAGTTGTGTTAATTGCATGCGAATATTATCGTCCTCCGACACATTATTTCAATTTCTTCTTTGCATATTTTGTTTTTTATATATTTCTTTTTTGGCAGTTGTGTTAACTACATGCGAAATATTATTCTTCACATTTTTTCATAATTTTTTTTAGTGACCACCCTGTACAATTTTTTTATATCTTTCTTTGACAGTTGTGTTAATTACATACCAAATATTATCGTTTTCATATCGTTTTCATTATCTTTTTAGAGTGTCCTCATTGTATATTTTTTCATATTTTGCATTTTTAACAGTTGTGTTAACTGCATGCGAAATATCGTCCTTAGTCACATTTTTTTTGTATATATATTTTTTTCACATATTTCTTCGACAGTTGTGTTAACTACATGACAAATATCGTCCTCCTTCACGTTAAAAAAATTGAGTGACCACCCTGTATGTATTTTTTCATATTTTTCTTCTTTGACAGTTGTATCAACTGAATGCAAAATATTATTATCCCCCCCCGCACACTTTTAATTTTTTTTTTGGTGACCACCCTGTATATATTTTTCCATATTTTTCTTCTTTGACAGTTGTATTAACTCCATGCGAAATATCGGCCTCCGTCACATGAAACAAAAAATTAAGTGACCATCCTGTTTTTTTTTCAATATTTTTCTTCTTCGACAGTTGTATTAACAGCATGCGAAATATTATCGTGCTCCGTCACATTTTTTAAATTTTTTTTAGTAATTTTTTTTTCATATTTTTCTTCGTTGACAGTTGTGTCAATTGCATGTCAAATATTACGGTGTTCTGTTATTTATTTCCCTTAATTATATTTTGTCATGTATATTTTTCAACAGAACTGTATCCCAGTTCTTGGCTGGCATTAGCGTCAATTACCAACCAAATATTATCCTTCTCCATCAAGGGGTTTTGTAGATTTAGCATCAAAAGTCAGACAGAGAGACGGAATTGAAAGGCTCTCATTTTCGTAGTCAACGTACTCTGAAACGTGAAAATCCGGAGAAATCTCGGAGCGTGATTTTTTCATAATTACAATAATACTTCCCTTCGGTAATAGTCCAATAATTATAAAAATTTCCATCACAAAAAATGTTATCTGAGATTTTTCTTCAGTAACTGTTATACATCACAAAACCACAGAAATCTGTTCGGGGGGGGTGCCCCCCCCCCCGAAAAACCACCCCTTCGCTGAAAGAGGCCTTATTTTACTGATAACTCGTTAACCGTTGAAGGTATAAAAAAATTGCTCATCATAAAAAAGAAAGCTTGACTAATTTCCTAGAAAAAACACCTATTATAATTTTGTTGTATGGTTTTCGAGAAAACTCTAACTATTCACAGACCCAAACATCTTGAAAATTTAGCTCAATTTTTTTTTGCGTTTATATATCATATAACTATTTTTTCTAATCATTTAATAGTTAAAAAATTCCATAAAAAATATCATCAAAAAATGGAATATGCAGCCTTTTTTTGGATTTTTTTTTTAAATTAACCTAGCGTCCTTGTATTTTAATATTTTTGAATGTACCCTGTCTAAAAATAAAGGTAAGACTTCATATTAATTGATCATTCCATTTAAAATTATACTATATTTCTCAGGAAAAAAAAAATGCTATTGAAAGGGAAAGAATTTTAACGCACAGTGACGCTCTATTTAGAATGGATGGAAAAGGTGCGAGCATCCCTGTGCATTGTATAGTATACTACAACCTACAACAAACAACTCAACTACAACAGTTACAAATAAATATTCTTCTGCTAGGTGCATCGTTTTACAGCCACGTGTTTTTTCGAAATATTATTCTAATAAATGTTATTAAATTAAATTAACTATTAAACAAATAAAATTAGTGAAATTTCAAGTGAAAAATAACTGGATTTACAATAATTTTGTTTAATCATACAAATTTACATACGTATTTCTGTCTGTCTATCGTCGGTCTGTAACTTTTTTTTTGCGCACGTTTTCTCAGCAACGGTTTGAGTTATTGATTTGAAATTTGGTACACATATGTACATGACGAGATATGGAACTAGATTATATTTTGCACTAATTCCGGTGAAGGGTTGGGGGTTAAATAGGGGTAAATATGAGAAAATAAGTAAAGCAAGCTGGTAAGAGTATAGTAACTTGAGATTTGGTGGATGTATATACTAGAAGCCAAGACCTTATTTTTTTTTTATAATATTTTTCAACCTCGAAAAAAAATTTTTACTCACACAATTTCCAAATTACAAAACATATAGGGACTTTTATTATTTTTTATGGTTACAAAATAAATTTATTAAATGAATGTATTTCATATCTGATTTTTTATAATATGTTAACAATTGGCAAATATATATTCAAAAAAATCGGGGAAAAAAAACAATTTTTACTAACACGACCTTAAAAACCCTAGAAATCTAGTTTCTTTTATAATTTTCTATGGTGAAAAATTGAAGGTTATAAAAATATCTTTCATTTGCTTACTTATTTTCTTAGATATGTCGACAATTGGGGAAGATATTAAAGATTATATAACGCATTTTCTAAAAATTCAATTTTTCTTATATTTTCAATATCGATTTTCTCGAAAACTATGGCATATACAAAAAAATCACAAAAAGACTTTTTTTTAGTCAAGCTTTTTTTTTATGATTAGCAATTTTTTTATATCTTCTACGGTTTACGAGTTATCAGTAAAATAAGGCTTTATTCACCGAAGGGGTGGTTTTTTTGGGGGGGGGGGAGGATGCGGCACCCCCCAGAACGGATTTGTGTGGTTTTATGACTAAAGTTACTGAAGGAAAATCTCAGATACATTTTTTTGCGAGCTTCTGGTGTATTTTTTACTTTACCGACTGGAGTATAAGTGAGGGAGGTAAAAAAACCCTTAAAAACCAAAACTAGTTTTAGAGATTTCGGTTCGGTTCGTGGCTCTAATGTAAGATGCAGTACCAGTTTAGAAAAATAAGGGTTTGAGTCCTTGGTTTTAACATCGTATACAGTCTACACTAATCGAATTTCTATTTGTGCACTTTGATATCTTGCTATCTTAAATTTTAAAATACTAAATATAAATAGGTATATTAAACTTTTTATATTTTGGATATTTTTTTGAATAGACTACATTTTCTGCGTTAAACTGATCCTCCTCCGTAGAAACTTCAACAAGATCAAATTGACTTCAAGGAACAAAGAAAGCCGCTGTTTTATTGGACATTAATTTTTCAGTAATGATATCGTGACAACGGCGGTACGCATTTATCGGCAAAGAAAACAAATAAGTATTCAGTAATTACAAAACAATTAAATCGACGACAGTAATCTACAAGAATCGCATCATTTTCTTGAATTATTTCTGAGCTGCAATTAAAAACCCCTGGTAATATTTCCATTTCCATCACGAAATACATCTAATTTACCATCATTTCTTTTATAACGTATAATTATATTGAAAAAATACACAAAAAACAATTATTTTTTATTAATAGTTAATTAGAATTGAAATGATAGGCAGTGGGCATTTATTAAATATAGATTTAGAATAAGTGCTTTCATTTAGATTTTGTTTTTTTGTTTTACTACGAAATCATTGGTATTCTAGAAGTATGTAAGTATAAAATCGATGCTTGTATTGTTAGTAATTATATAGAGAGTCGGACGGCATAATGTCCACTCTACAATTAAAGTGGTTTTATTTACCTTTTATATTATGTGGCTTTATATAATTATCGTAATAGTATAAAAGTCCGTAATTTATTGTCAATATAATAAAAAAATCCCTTATAATCTGAATCTTAATAATTATTGGTAGATTTATCATGTATTTGTACGATCGACTAAACTTTCCATAAAGAATTGAATTGAGCATGTCCTTCTGATTGTTTCTTATAACATTCTTCTCTTTTTCATTTTCAACCACAACTAGAGTTCACATAATACTTAGGAAAAAACAGATCACAACTAGGATTTACAAGTAGATCTTACCCCACAACGTTCAAAGAAAAACTTCCACGTATATAAGAGCTAAGATCTATTTCTATAAATTTGGTTGCTGATGTGTAAAATCTAAAATTGTACCTACTACTAAATTAACAAATCCAATTAATTTTTTAGCACAGTGACATTAACACATAAATATGATTTAGTGCATTTTTACAAATAGTGGGAAATGTGTTCCATCAATTCTTCACACTATTAAACACAAAAAGTTGTAGTATTGAGCTTTTTATTTTTGGAACTACATATGACAAATTATTTTGTTGTACAATTATCTTTATCTACTCTTATTAGGTTATATACTAATTAATAAATTGCTTTTGAACAATTAATAGTATCCGTAAACAAATAGCGTGAGTTATAATAAGTAGTTATTATAAATTACTATTAGAGCCAATCACCTTTATCTTCATGCCTAGCCTGTCCAATCGACGTAACGTGCGACACGAAGAAGGTGGCTCTGTCCCAGAGAAATTCTTTTCCGATACGGTGAAATAGAACGGTCCATTATTATTGAGAGGAGGAAGGTGATTTATCATGTTTGAATAGTTTCGACGCTTTCAAATCAAGTTAAGTAATAATTGTGTCAAAAATGATGAATTCGGTTAGTGAAGATGAACTAATATGTAGGTACACCACCAGAATGAAGACAAGTAATGATACAATACATAATTTATTACCCGAAAAATCGTAGAATAAATATAAAACTGTGTACAAAAATTAAATTTTACAGTTAAGTTTATTAATAAACAAACTGAGTAATTTAAACAAAATTATTGTTATAATCGTAGATAAAGTATAGTATTCAACTTGCGGTAATAGTAATAACTCACTACATCATCTCATCTGCGTGAGTTATTACCTACATTACCGCTTGTTGAATAATATATATATACTATTAATAGACATTATTGGGCGAAGTTAAAAATGCTATTCTTGAACTAAAAAATACCAAATCGACCGGGTGTGATGGAATGTCTGCGCGTATCGTTAAACATATTTGCGAAGCTATCCTGGTAGGGGTGGATGGGGTATGTCCAACCGGCCTTGGCAATTTTAGGGAAACGGCCCAATCAAGCACGGAACTATAATCTCAACTTTGAGTGGGCCAGGGAATTTTCTTTTGTGGGCCAAGGCTTAAGTAGAAAAAATCCACTGCAGACGAAAATTTTGTATTTTTCAAGGTCAAACGCTCTAAAACAAAAAGTTATAAATTCAAGTAGCAAAAACATTTTCTTCGAAAAATAGGTTTCGTCAAACGAATTTTCCTTTTATTCATGTAATTGCAAAAACTATTTAAAAGTTCAAAGTAATAACGCGTAGTTTGACTCAACCACGATCTAAAGAAGACTGCTACAGTCTTGGTAACATTTTTAAATACGCCACTAAACATCCATACTTTTTATTAAAATTTATTGACATTGAAAAGCAACGAAATAAAAAATTTAAACATTTTAACAGTATAACAATAAATAATAATCAGTAATAATTATAACTAATATTGTCTACATAAACATCTCTAAACACCAAAAAAAAAAAAAAAAACAAAAATAATTTTAAAATTTTAGAGGTGAAAAGAAAAAGAAAGAAGACGGCATAATACATCAGAACTTTCTTAAGCAAAGTTGCAGAATTTGGGACGAACATACAAAATAAGGTTATTGGTTTAATAATTTTTTATAAATGACATCTAGCATTTATGTCAGTGGCCGAGTTTTTAAGATACCAGCCTGAAAATCGCATTTAAGACTTCTTTCATTCTATGTAAGGACTAAGGAAGAAAGAGAGCTACCGTTTATATTTTTTTGGTCATCGGGTTTTTTTTATCCGCCAGAACAAATGCCTATTTACCTCGGACCAGCCCTGCCCGGCCCCAGAGCCACCGGCCCGACGGGCATTTGCCCGTTCCCCTCCTGTCCCATCCATCCCTGTATTCTGGTTCCGTTAGTCTACTCGTTTAATCTATCCACTGAAAAAGGCATATTTCCTGACTTATTAAAAATTGCTTACATCATTCCTATCTATAAACGCAACGACTCGGGTAATATAGAAAACTACCGATCCATATTGAGCGTATTTTCTAAAATTTTTGAAAAAATTATTAATATGACCGTAGGTCAAAGAAATCAATCGAATCTGCTTGCATCGATAGTCTAGATTTTATTTATAAAGAAATTGACGAGGGCAATACTTAAGTATTGCTTTGGAAGGTGTATTTCACGCCTGATCTTATCTATGTTACTAATAGGAAGATAATAGTAAATATAAATGGCGTAAAGTTTGACTCTTACAACACCGATTTTAAAGTTGTTTAAGGATCGGTTATAGGCTCACTCATATTCCTGTTATTTGTTAATAACTTTCCGAAAAATATTACTTGGGGTAAAATTATAATGTTCGTCGACAACACAGCAATATCAATATCTGCGCCGAACCCTGCACGTCTGCAGCATCAACTCAACACGGCTATGAACGATTTTATAATGTGGTGTCAATGTAAAAAGCTCTTATTAAACACCCAAAAAACTGTAGGTGTCAACTTCCATAATAGGCGCCCTTTAACTATTATTAACATCGCTACTGATAATATTACCATCTCCCTCTTTGACAGAGCTAGGTATTTAGGTACAGCGATTCATTCAAACCTGTCTTAGAGTACCTGCATTGACAACCTATGTGGCAAACTTAGATCCTCTTATTATGCCATTATAAATCTGAAATATTGTTTTGATGAGAAAGGAGTCATCAATAGTTACAGTCTTTGTTACCCACATATTTCCTATTGCGTTGTATTATGTAGAAAAGCTGTCAATGCAAATTCCGTATTAATCTTGAAAAAAGGCTAATGTTCAATGCGGCACGTAGGGAATCCTGTTCCCGTTCATATTTTATCAAGTTCAAATTAATGTCGGCACCCTGTATCTATATCTTTAAGACGATATTATCCATAAAACTAAACATAATCCCAATATCCCAGCAACCTCAGAACATCACACTTATTCCTCTAGACAACCCAAAAGCATTCGAAACAACCTTCATAATACCACACTTCTGGAAAGTTCACCGGCCTACGCAGGTATCACTATAAAACAAACCCAAATAAATTATAGATATCTATAAGTTCAATAGCTTTAATTCGAAATTAAAGAACTTCCCACAGCAAAATGGCTTCTATAGTGTACAAGAGTACTTAAATAGGATATCTTAACATTTGTATTGTATTTTTATAAAACTATAATTATATTGAGTCTGTAATAGGGTCATTTAGTGATATGACAGTTTCCTATTTTTTCTTTCTCATTTTAAAGTATAACAAACCAATAGCCTCAGAAAAAAATTTCAGCTCAATTGAATCAATAGCCACAGAGATATTCGCATTTGAATAGAAACACGCTCGGCCGGCCAACAGTCCGTAGAGTGACGTCACTTGGCGTGCGCCGATACCTATATTAGAGCAGCGATTTCGTAAGTCTACCGTGTCGTTTTTTTTTTTTGGCGTAGAACCAGATCAAACATGTTAGGTTCCTTTGAGTATGTCACCGGGCATATGAAATCATATTTTACAACATTTTTTTGTGGTCTCGAACTTTTTAAATCAATAAAAAGTGAAAAAAATGTATTTTTAAATAAAATCGTTATTTTTGTTTCCGTCTTTAAAACTATTAAAGGTACCGAAAGTTTTGTGTCGAATTAAAGCACACACTGTAGCGCTTTTACCAATATACTCTTTCATTTCTCTAAAAATCAGATAAACTAAAAATATATATTTTATGTATTGAAATCTTCACCAATCGATAAACTTTTTTATTTTTGAAAATATTTACATACATGCAGCGAAGAAAATACAGCCTAATTATCACAAAAGTTTTTGAAACAATATATTTTTTCCTAAAATGTGTACCGTGTGGCAACAGTGATTTTTTTTATCAGCGTTAAATGCGACATTAGGACGCAATTAATACACCTCGCATGCAGGGTTGGTCAGATTAGTCGCATAGAAGTGGCGGTTGTCGAAAATTATTAAGTATTCATTGTTCGGATAAAAATTGTGACAATCGAAAATGTGCTTGTTTTAAGGAAGGTCAAAAATATTGCAACGAGTGCAAATGTCGTTCCTGTAACAACATTATTAAATATTTCGAGGCAGATATGAACGAATTAGAATGCTATTAATGTAGGGCCTACATAAACTACATACTTACATATTTAACTATCCAAATAGAAAATTTATTTCAACAATAAAACTCATTTTATGCGTACGTTCTTACTTTCATTCATTTAAAAATGTCTAATAAACTTACTAATTAGGTGGGTAGTTAGTAACACTGATTGATATTTATAGATTAGGTATTTATCTTTTTATTATTAAAAGGAGACTATTTTGTATTTATTGTACAATTTCTTAATATTAACAACATATGATCAATACTACTGTACAATATATGAAATATTGAACAATAATATTGATCCCCTAGATCCTTTTGATCACTACTGGTTTTGTATCTATTGATATAAGTTAAACTACTACATACACCCCGACCGGGACCGTCAGATCTTGCAGTCGGCAGGCTTGTTACAGCCGAGCGCGCAAGAATATGACTTTGGCCCGTTAAAAAAAATCGCTGACTCAATACTATGAACGGAACATGAAAAATTTTTATCCTAAAAACTTTTTTCAACTATTGGCTTCAATTTGTACGCAACATGTATATACAAATTTTCATAAACAAATTTTTTTCTCGATTGTCTAAAATTACGCTACTGAAAATAACAAGTTTGAGTTTCCTATTATTTTTCCAACTTAAAAAAAATAAAGCGGGTTCACGTGGGACATTGTTCGAAGCGCTATTGTGTCTACTTTAATCTAAAAAAAAAAAAAATAGCTTGATAGCACAAATATTTTCAGAGATATAGCGGTGGAGACGTTAAAAACATATTTCATTAAAAATCTATTTTTTTGAGTTTTTCCGAAATAAAAAAGTTCTCGACCTCCAAAAAATGTCGTAAAAATGATTTCGTGTACACGATTATCTTACTAAAGAACTAAGACTGGTTTGGTTCTACGCCGGTTTTATTTTTCTCGAAAACTAAGCGACTTTACCTCCAGATTTTACTCTACTAACTTGCATTCACAGCCGTGGGTGGTTCAGCCATCTGACGTCACAACTCAACTACATGGTTATCCCGAGCGTTTTTAAGCGCGCCGACTTTAATAATTTTTTTAGACATGAAGGCGGAGTCAGTAAATTTTAATTTTTGACATACTTACTATACTCATCAAGCTCTTTCAGAATATGTAATAATAAAAAATTGTTAAATGAGCCTATGCTTGTTTTTACAGTATTTGTTATTTGTTACTCTCTACCTCAATTAATGTTTCACACCAATTAATGTATTACACCTTTGACGACTCTTGTATTAAAAAACACTAAAAAACATTATCTTGGGCATTTAGTAGATAACAGTAGAATGCAGGCTTTCATGGCCATTGTCCACTGTAGTGGTTTCTTCGGGGTTTTATCGAATTTGGCTTGACGTTTCGCTGATCATGCTGTCAGCTTCTTCAGAAGGATTCTAAAGACTGTCTTAGAGTGCTCCTGAAGAAGCTGATAGCATGACCAGGAAACGTCAAGTCGAAAAGTCGAATTAGGCAGGTTTATCCACAAACTGGAATTCTGATATAAATTTTAATTCTAAATAACTTTTCTTAATGACAGTTTTTCATATCGTTAAAACTGAACGTAGTTTACTCTTACAAAATTTTCAGTTTTTTAATTTTCTGAACACCCAGTACATGATATGTTACCTTAATCCATGGCAATCATATTTTAAACAAAAACAAAATTTTTTATAAAGAATAAATTTTCCACGTAAAATGAGAAATAAAAAAGTTTACCCTCTTATCCACTTTAACTGTGGACATACTATATACAGTGTGGTCATCCAAACAAAAAAAAAAAAAAATTAAATATGACAGAGGACGATAATATTTCGCATGGAGATAACACAACTGTCAAAAAAGAAAATTATGAAAAAATAAGTACAGGGTGGTTACCCAATTTTTTTTTTTTTAATGTGATGGAAGACGATAATATTTCGCGTGCAGTTGATACAACTGCCAATGAAGAAAAATATGAAAAAAAAACATCCAAGGTGCCATCCTGAAAATATTTAAAAAAATGTGACGGAAGACGATGAGATTTCACACGCAGTCAACAAAACTGTCAAAGAAGAAACTATGAAAAACAAAATGTACACAAAAAATTAAAAAAAATGTCACGGAGGATGATAATATTTCGCAGGCAGCTAACACAACTATCAATAGGAAAATTTTTAAAAAATATACAGAGTGGTCACCCTAAAAAATGTGGTGGTGAACGATAATATTTTTTTAAATTGTCCGATTGTCCTTTTGAAAAACTTTCATCGGTCATTTTGAAAGAATATTTACATTCCAAAGCCTTGGTAATTAATAAACTAGCATCCAAAATTTGTAAACACACGAATATCGAATACGTTCTCATAGTCTGAGATGTCTGCGGCTGTGGCGGTGCCTAATAAGTATGGTTTAATTTAGACAAACCCTAATAGCTTATATTTATCATAATGAATTGAAAAATGTTTTTTTCTAGTGAACTTTATAGAAAGACTTTTTAAGTAAATATAATTATGTTACTTTACCGTAAATTGTTTCTCTCCTGATGGCCCGATGGTGGGAGCCTTATTCTGCAAATCTCTTTCATGGTCCCATTTCCATCGACTTTCAATTGTTTTAATTGGACTGATGAGGGTTGAACCGACACTGGAATCTGGTTTCTCTACTGATTTCATTTCCTGTTCGCATAAACTTCCTGGAGACCATATACTGTGCGTTCTTGATCTTCCTTTTAGTGATAGGTTTAAGGGAGCATCGTCATCTAAAACAAGAATTATGTCTGTTTAAAGATGTTTCGAAAGTGTTTTGAAAATATGAGAATGCTTTGAACCACCTTTCCACCAATGACCCTCTTAGCAGATCTAGATTTATATCAGTAAAAGGAGGGGGCACTACAGTTTATGGTGGAATTCGAACCATTTCTTCGGTATTCTCTACAGCAAAAAAAAAATTTCGCTATATGAGGGGCCCCAATATACAATTCAAAAGTCATTTGGTTTTCAGAAAGTTTTAAGAAAGTTTTGTCAGGGTTATAAAATAGTCTGTTGCTTTATTATGGGGACGGTAGCTCAGTGGTTTAGCGCGTCTAGCTTGCATACTGGCATACCTAGCGAAGCAGGTTCAATCCCTGCTCATCGCGAAATAATTTTAATTGTAAAATTATCCCCAAGAAGTGGTTCGGACTCCACTATAAGCTATAGGGCCTCGTTTCTCTTTACCTAACACAAATTCATTCTGGATTTTCAAGAAGTTACTTCCGTGACTTAAGAAGCGGTTAAGAAAACATTTTTTAAAACAAAACATTTATTGATGTTGTGATAAAGATCTTTTAGGTTTCAAGAATTTGCGATTATAAAGTAAGTATTAAGGTATTCTGTGTATAAAGCTAATTTGCTGCTAGAATTATTTGTATTTGTAATGGGTTTATCATATCTATATAAAACTCTCCATACAGCTAAATGGTTTTATTATCTTCTTAAATTCCATTAAGATTTAAAAAGGCTTTAAATTATTCATTAAGGTTTAACAAGTATGCAGTAAATATATTTCAAGTTATTTTTAAAACTAGACCTTTTCAATGGCTATTATTACTTATTAAAGACCATTTCGAAACTAGTCTCTAGTCTCTTAAAACATCCTTGACAAATATGTTTTGATGAAACCTTTATACAGAAAAAAGATAACTATAAATCTAAAAGGCAAATCTTAATTCCTTAAAATACTTTCTAAAAACTCAATTCATGACAACAAATATCTTACGACATTTCACGACTTGTAATGATGGAAAAGTAGACGAAAATATAAAAGAGTGGTCATACGTTAAAAGAACTGTCAAAACCAGAAAGCTGTGCGATGCCGCCATTTTGATGCATTTGTTTATTTGAAAAAAATAAAATGTAGAGTTTCTCTGAACGTATATGATGTGATGAGACTCTAACAGGCAACGTGTTGTCCTGTTGAGTTTCAAAATAAAAAACATTTGCTACTAAACGAAGAACACGAAATGGAAAAAAAATCACTTAATCCTTTTAAAGTGACATTTGTGATTAATATGGGAAATGAAAAGGTTAAATGTTGTTTCTGTTAATACAACTGAGTATTACTATACAATTAAACACTTCTAGGTTCTTAAAGCACCAAATAAAAACATACAAAGAAAATTATATGTGTTAGTTTCTATTGTTTTGCTGTTATTTAACAAAATTTATTTCAGAAATTCAAATTACCCGCCATAAAACTCGCCCAATTTAGTTTTAAATTTGGTACCTTTTGGGTATAAAGTTTGTAGAGTATTTGGGCTCTACAGACCTTTTAACTAAAAGTTCTAAATGAATGTGCATCGCTGCAGCACTGGAACTGTGAAAATTATTGGTACGAAAATTTATAGGTTAAGTTCAAAATTATCAAGGGAAATCCGCAGCCCTAGCTATGCACGGACAGCGGTGTGGTTTCTACTGTACATACCAACTCGGAACTTCCCGTCTTCTTCAAGCGAACGCGAGCTTCTCGAGTGAACCGCGGGACACGGTCGATCGAACCAACTTCAAATAAAAATTTAAAAAAGGATGAGGTTGTCAATTTGACCCGTATGTATGTTTTTTTAAATATCTGTTCAATGATTACTCTGACGTAGCTTAAGCGATTTCTGTCAAACCTGTTGCAAACTGTATGCCGGCGGTGGTTCCCTACTAAATTTATAAAGCTGCATCTAGTGTAAGGTGAACAAAAGTTGAAAATGTTTTTTAACCAATTTCATATTACGAGAATATTCGAAGATTTGGTTGGAAAAAAAATGTTTCAAAACATTTTAGAAAAATAAGTAAAGTAAGAAATAAAATTTCACTCAGTTTTACCAGTATCTGTTTACCTATTGGTGGAAAGTAGCAAGAAACTGTACCTTATTACCTAATATCAATTTGAAATCGGTGCAAAACGTATTTTTGAAATTAGATATTCTTGCACCAATTTCAAATTGATATTAGGTAATAATGTGCAGTCCCTTTGCTACTTTGCACTAATAGGTAAACAGATATTAGTAAAATTGAGTGAAATTTTATTTCTTACTTTACTTATTTTTTTTAAAATGTTTTGAAACATTTTCTTTTCAACCTATTTAGTAGCTTCTATTACACAGCCCCACAAAAAAAAAAAGTTCAGACCAGCGAACCAGACCCATGTATCCCTATGTATTTTCGGTCGCTGAATCCGAATCCGAGGTCAAAAAAATTCGTACACCCAAAATCTTGAGCTAGAGCCAAAAAACACCCCTGGACTGGGGTAAAAAGAATATTAAGCTACGAGAATAGTTGTTACATCCTAATCTATCGAATTATACAAATTAAGGTTAAACAGCAGCGTACATACAACAGATAAGAATCACACCCCCACGGAGGGGTGAGAAATCGATCGAAAACATCAATGAGTACTGAAAAAGCTCGAAATGTCTAAATTTTGTTAAAGTGATAACAAACTTCATCAGGTCCAACGTAATCCTCATAAACTGCCCCTATAGGGTTGAGAACAACCACCTTCAAGTTTAAAGGACACGAGAAAAACAAGAAAAAACGTAAAATCCAACAGGATTTCTATTTTCATGAATGCTATGATTGGCTGAAATTGCGTAGTACTCTAAAATAGAACTAGAAACTTACGTATCATTAACGCCCTACAGTGTCAACCCTCAGAGGGTATGAAAACTACCCCCTAAACTAAAAAGTTACAGTATGAAAATGTAGTGTAAAAATTCGAAACACCTGCGTTGTGTGGAAGTGAGAAGAAACTAGACTATGTTCGACGCTGTGCTTGAAAACCACCCCCACGGGGTTGCGAAATGCCATCCCTATATCCGTAGGATGCTGGAAAAACAGAGAGAAACTAATCGGATTTACATTTTTATGCTATGATTAGCAAAAATCGTGATGCACACTTCCAGTGTCCTACGGATATAGGGGTAGCATCTCGCAACCCCATGGGGGTGGTTTTCAAGCACAGCGCCGAACATAGTCTAGTTTCTTCTCTCTTCCACACAACGTAGGTGTTTCGAATTTTTATAGAAGTCACTGTAACTTTTTATAGATAAATCTTACATAGAGGGTAGTTTTCACACCATCTGAAGGTTGACACTGTAGGGCGTTGATGGTACGTAAGTTTCTAGTTCTATTTTAGAGTACTACGCAAAATAGAAATCCTGTCGGATTTTACATTTTCTCTTGTTTTGTGTCCTTTAAACTTAAGGGTGGTTGTTCTCAACCCTATACGGGCAGTTTATGAAGATTACGTCGGATCTGATGCACTTTAACAAAACTTAGACCTTTCGAGCTTTTTCAACAGTCACTGCTGTTTTGGATCGATTTTTTTATAAATGGGGGCTAGTTTTCACCTCTCACTGGGGGTGTGTTTCATATCTATTGTATGTACGCTGCTGTTTAACCTTAATTTGTATAATTCGATAGATTAGGATGTAACAACTATTCTCGTAGCTTAATATTCTTTTTACCCCAGTCCAGGGGTGTTTTTTGGCTCTAGCTCAAGATTTTGGGGGTGTACGAATTTTTTTGACCTCGAATTCAGATTCAGTGACCGAAAATACATAGGGATACATGGGTCTGATTCGCTGGTCTGAACTTTTTTTTTTCTGTGGGGCTGTGTTATTCATTTCATTTCTATAAAAATGTGAAATTCTCTTTATGTTGGGGACCATGTGAATGTTACCAGGAAAATAATACCCTGTTGGTTACAAAAAAAAATCCACTTTTCGTTTTCAACCCTTCAACCTTTTTAGTAGCTTCTATTATTTATGAGAAAAACTCTGCTTCGGTGAAAGTAGACAACGTTAACTCCGATAATTGTAAAGACGGCAAAGGCGTCAGACAGAGCTGTGTTCTATTACCAATTCTCTTTAACATATATAGTGAACACGTGAAATTAAATTCATCTAGATACACTTCCCTCAGAGAATAATAAAATAATAATAAAATCTATCATTCTGGGTTTATTCATTAATTAATTATTTATTTAATGAAGTATGGAATACAATCAAGGTAAATCCAAAAGTTGTAATCACAACAAATATAAAAATTATAAAAATTAATATAATAAGGATTAACTCAAAATAAGAAATCTATGATTTTAAAAACAAATATTAAACAGTACCTAAAACAAAAGGTAAACATTTTGTTTTACATTAAAAAATATTAACGATATCAATATAGATAATAATGTTTTACCAGTTAAATACGAGTACTTATGTGTTCAATTTCAATAAATAAAATATTTTGATTCATGATTACTTTATGGTTTGTAAAGAACCTAAAACAACAACAATGTCTAATGAATCGAACACGAAAAAACCTTAGTAGTTCGGTTTTCGATATCCAGAAAATTTTAATTTTTATCAATTCAAGGATAATGGAAACAAACAGCACAGAAAATCTAAAACAAACCAATATAAGTATATATTTATGTATATCTAGCGATTTAAAACGGTAATAGTATGAGTCAACTGTAACAGTAGTAAAAATTTTTAATTGGCGATTAGGGAAAACAAGCCTCTGTAAAATATAGATTAGAACACCAATTACTTAGATAAATATTAACAACCTTGCGAGTAAAACTAAACGATATGGCGTAATATTTCATAAAAAGAATGATATAAATATATGTCACATAATATGTGAAAAAAATATTGATTTCACTTTTACGTATATACCTATTACAATAATTATTGGTCGTAAGGTGTCGCTCCTTTGTGATATTGCTAATTGTATTTCTATTTGTATAAATTTGAATTATTAACTGTGAAGAAATAATAAGCAAATGCAACTAGAGAAATGTTATTAAAAAAAAGTAACTTTCTAATAATCTTCAATTAAAATGTCATAAGAATATTTTATCGTGGGATTTATTTGTTCTTTTACGAGGGAAAGCGGAAAATAATCTACTTCGGCAATCAAGAGAAGAAGAAAATATGTGGTGTATGTTTGGTGTAAGAATCGTGAAAATTTATTTAATCATCACAATCATCTTACAATGTGTCCCCGGATGGGGTACTGCACTCTTGTAAACTTATTTTTGATTTGCTGAAAAAAGGCGTTCTTTATAAAAAGTTTTGCTTGTCCTAAGAAGTCAAAAACAGTTGTCAAACTTAAGATACATTATACACATGGAAATTTATTTCAAATAAAAAGAAATGTGACAATAATATTCCAGTTGGTATGCTTTACAATGATGAGGCTGTTTATGGGCAATTTGAAATTTGTACCCTATTTTCTGATTATTTTAGTAGTGTATACAGTAATTATGATAATGATACTTTACCTAGCAATTTTTTTTACACAGTCCAATCATGATTATATTAGTACATCACAGATAAAGAGTTCTATCGATTCACTGAACATAAAGAAAGAACCGGGCCCAGATGGATTATCTCCTTATTTCATTAAACATTGCAAAAAAAGTTTATGTATTCCTTTGAAAATTATTTTTAATATGTCCTTAAAAATAGGCCATTTTCCGGACAAATGGAAAATGGCATTTGTGATACCAATTCACAAAGGTGGTGCAAAGAATTATGTAACAAATTATCGTCCTATCAGTAAATTGAGTATATTTGGCAAAATGTTAAAGTTATTTGTACATAATATTATTCTAAGTGAAGTTAAGAATTTAATTATAAACGAACAACATGGGTTTTTTCCTAAACGTTCTGTTGAAAGTAATTTGATCTGTTATTCGGAATACATAGGTCATGCTATGGATAATCGCACGCAGGTTGACGCCGTGTATACTGACTTCAGCAAGGCATTTGATAGAATTAACCACTCAAAACTAATGTTATCGTTAGCTGAGGTTGGTATACGAGGCGATATCCTGCGTTGGATCTATTCATACATTTCTAATAGAACACAAATAGTTACGGTTCTTGGACATAAGTCTGATCCTTTTAATGTACCTTCTGGCGTTCCTCAAGGAAGCTACCTTGGACCCCTCCTCTTTAATATCTATGTTAATGATATAAATAAATGCTTAATGTTTTCCAATTTTTTAATGTATGCTGATGATTTCAAATTATTTCTTTCAATAAATTCAATTGAGGATTGCGATAAGATTCAAAGTGATTTAAACAGACTAAGTGCTTATTGTACACAAAAAGATATCATTATTAACATTGAAAAATGTTGCTCAATAACTTTTACAAAGAATCGTAATATTTATAAATTGTAATTATAATATAAATGGCGAAAACCCCAAGACAGTAAGTGAAGTGAGAGACTTAGGTATTATATTAGATAAAAAATGGTCTTTTCAACCACATATAGATAAGATGATCAATGCGGCTAACAGAATGCTGGACTTTATTATCAGAAATTGTAGAAACTTTAAGAATCCGAATTCAATTATATATGTCTATTATGCATTTGTACATAGTACCTAAACTAAATTTTGTTTCATCGGTTTGGAACCCACAATACGTATGTTACATAAGCAGAATTGAAAATATCCAAAATAAATTACTAATTAATTTTTGTCAAGTAGATTCAGTTTTACATGAAATTATTAATAATTATGAAACTTTAAGACATCATTTTAAATTGGTATCTCTCTACGATAGGCTGATTTACTATTATTACACAAAATTTTAAACAATTTGATAGACTGCTCAAATTTATTATCATCTATTCATTTGTACACCCCAACTAGGCATTTTAGAAATAATAATTTATTTATGTAGCCTTTTAGTCGCACAAACTTGGGCCTTAATTTACCTTTGTGTCGCATAGTAAGACATTTTAATAATTATTGTGCTGAAATTGACATTTTTTTAACAACGTCACTTTCTCTAAAGAACCGTTTAAAAAAGATGTTTCTCAATGTTTCTTGAATATTTTTCGTTATTTGTTAATGAGTTTTGATATATCGGTGCCTCAGTAGCTCGGGGGTCCGTTTTCGGCGTTGTGGGGCTGGGGACGCTATTGGTTTCTCAAATTCTTGGGACCCAGTGGTGTCCTTGGCTCTGCTGCGTCGGGGATGGAGTCGTGTCTTTGTGCTTCTGAGACACTGTATAACCGTTAATTGTAACAAATTTTTTGTTATTTTTATTATTGTCATAGTTTTTCTAGTCATTATAATAAGGTCTGTTCATTTAAATGTTATTTAAATATTTGTAATTAACCTCTTTTTATATATATTCTCTTTCTTATTTATTTTCCCACTAAATGCTTATTTATACCTAGAGGGTACTTTTGTGGAATATTTTATTCTGTTTGTATCCGAAAGTTGATAAATAAATAAATTCTTCATAGTCAGATGAGATTACATCAAGTAATGTCATAGATTAATGTCAATGTCAGTGTCATTAAAAAAAACTGGTGGAGGGGAACAACTAAATAAACAAAAAAAAAAACCTTATATAACATGGTCTAAAGTCCATAGTTTTAGAGAAAAAAAAATAATAAAAAATTTCGAAAATTTTCAAATTTTCAATGTTTGAGAATTGCTGAAATATTGGGATAGGCTTTATATCGTCACGTCTGGTCGCCCATGATACTCTGATATTTGTGCAGATAGGTATAAAATGTCGGGGTCTTTGGCGGTGCGGTAAAAATTAAAGATGCCGACATTTTTTGAGTGCTTAGTAGATTTAAAGACAACTATACTATTCCTTGTGATATCTCAAGCAATATTTTAGTTTATGTCCTTACTTGGTTAAGTACGTACACACGGCCTACCCGTTCGTTGTTTTTGTATGTTGCTCTTGTTTTTTTTTTTTAATTTTGGGAAACTGCATTTTAGTTAAGATTTAATTTATTGACTTACCGTTCAAGTAGTTAAGTATTTGGTTACGTACAGACACAACTTACTTGTTCGTTCTTTTTGTGTTGTTTTTTGGATTTTGGACCAAGTTTTTCTTTTTTTCTATCTTTATTGACAACGTTAGTTTAGTGTGTTTAGTGTAGAACGCAGCGCGTATGTTAATAAACCACATTTAAATTTTATGAATTATAAACAACAATAAAAGCTTCAGTAATTTTGTTTCAAATTAAAAAATACAATTAACAAATCCTCTGTTTAAACTCCTACGGCCTTTCTATGTCCAATTTTCATTACTAAGTAATCTAAGGAAATAAATTCGGTAAGGAAAGCTTTCTAAACAGATTTGGCAACTCCCAATGACCGCGTTGGGGCTCACTTTTCATACAACATACCCGAGTTTCATCCATAGATTGAACAACAGTGTGGTGTAATATAAAAGAAGTACAATCGGGTATTTCCGTGTTATCTTCGACCAAACATGTAAGTATTTTACTTTACAAAAAGAGATCCGTATTTTCTCGTTTTTTAGAACTATTTTCGGAAGCTACTATTTTCACTCGTATAATATTACAAACAAATCCCACATTGTTATGATTTTAGAAGTAAAACTTACCTATTTTGGCTTTTTCTGGAACACATCCTTGGTCTAAAGTTGTAGCGCGATCAGGACTAAGTGATTCCGGACGATGGGCCGGGGAATAAGGTAAAAAAAGACCAGGGATTGGGTGCCACATATAGGGGGGATACGGAGAAGATACTAAAGGATTTAAGGAGTTCGCGTACATTAGAGCACTCATACCTGAAAAAGAAAGATATGTAACAATTTTTGCCATATTTTTGTAAAAGAGACAAACATAGATGCACAAGAGTAGTAAGTACAAGTTTAACAGCGGACTCTTACTTATGAATCAGTTACAAGACGATTGATCAGATGCCACCAACATCTCATATATTTCAATTTACTTAAGTGAATTGAGCTCTTAATAAGCACATTTGGTTTAAAAATTTGGCATATTACGCAAACATCATTCTCAAATGTGAAATTTCATATTTCTCCGGAGGTAAAATATTATTATGGGGAGTATTGTAAATGTATGTGATACATAATCAGGTTTCTTCTTCTTCTGGTGCCATACTCCCCACGATATAGGGGAATTCTCTGTCCATGCAAGTATATTTTTCATGCATGTATGCAATCTACAGTTTAAGGTGTAGTCCGAACTGCGAAACATTTTCAGAAATGTTTTTCTAAGATAATATACAGTCGCTGTTTTACGTTGCGTTGCCAAAGGTGAACTAAACACACCGTGGTTGTTATTTGGTGAAGTCACCCATCCAAGGGCAAACCGCGTTGACTGTTGCTTAACCTGGAGAAATTATTGTAGGTATATTGACGCAAGTAGTATTTTTTGCAAACTATTCCTCAAATGTGCCTTATCCCATATTACTCACGTAGTAATTTTTTAAGCGACAATATGTTTACGTAATTTTACTTTTGAATGTGGTTAATCACCTTCAAACACAGACGGACCGAAGACTCAAGAGGGAATCGGAACTGGCGTATACGAATGTAAACTAAGAACTCGTATATCGGTGTCACTTGGTAAGTATCCTAATGTATTCCAGGTTGACGTATATGCCATTTTGTTGTGTGCAAGCGAAAACCTCAGAACAGGTTTCGTCGATGAGCAGCGACAGCCAGGCGACCGGCCTAGAGGGCTCTTGCTTGATGCAAGGTGACCGCTAATCTGATGCTGAACTGTTGAAACATTATGACTGCGCTGTGCGGACACAATTAAGTTAAACTCGTATAGGAGCCCGGACACATTGGAGCAGAAGAAGCGGACAGTTCGACGAGAGAAGGAGCAAAAAATCATTTCCCTGCCTGACTCGATCAGAGTTACGAAACTGGGCTATGGCACAGTTTGACAACTATTTGGCTCAGGCCAAATGGACAGGTAAGGCTCCATATAAAGGGGCGTTCGACTAACTACCGAGAGTGGCTGCTCATAGAGAACGATCGGAACGGATGGGAGGCCTGATAATAGGTCAGTGTCCTCTGAACAAGCAACTATATTTAATGAGGTTGAAAGATGGTCCTACTTGTCGGATACGTGAAGTGGAAGATGAAACCATCATTCATATTCCGTGCTGCAGGTATCTCGGAAGGCAGTTTCTACAGTCGAAGGAACTACGGGAAAGGACTGATCTCTTTCGTGGGGAGCACTGTTTTTTCTAGGAAATCCTAAATGTCGTGAATGTACAATGGGCCGATAGACCTGAGTACTGGGAGTTTCCGGATCTGCGCGCGATTCTAATAATAATAATACTCAGTGTTAACCTACTTTGGGATCTTATCCCACCTATAGCAGATGCCAATGTCCAAGGCAATGGTTGTTGTTCATGCCCATTTCTTGGGGGATATCTCAGGTAATGAACTTGGGTATTATCTAAAATATATTGCGTTTTATGCGAATGCTCAAATTTTTTGCTTCAGCTGCCAGTAAATTTGTTCATTATTAAAACCTGAATAAATCGATTGAATCATGTTTTTTTCGTTTTCGTTGCTACTATTCAAGGTGCTTATGATTGAGTTAAGTTTACTTTATAGTCCATTTGCCGACAATGTTTCTGTATGCCATTCATTTACCAACAATACCCAATTGGATATTGTTGGTAATCGTGTAGGGATTGAAAAAAAAATTGGGTGATGGTCTGTGCGAGTGGTTATTTTGGAAAATGGATGCCATCTTTGATGCTTGTTGAAAATGCACTGCATAAGCATTTGGGGTGTTATTTTACATGTTTTTAAGGGTGCTGAACACGTTGAAGATATTAAAAAAACATTTTAACAAACATTTAAATATATAAAACTGAAACTATACTTATGATGTCAAACAATTATTAGTGGATATGGAAATCATTTCTGCTTGTATTAATAATAAGTAATATATGTAGGAATGTTACCAACGTTTATTCAGAGAATTATGAACTAATATCACACCATAAGCCATTTTTTCCTGTGGCAAAAGAACTGAGAAACATGATAACGGAACAGATAGTTGAAGACGCTGTGAAAAATAAGTCTTCATTGTAGGAAATGAAGCATATGAAACATTTAGGAAAGACAGATTCATTGATAAGAAACCTAATATTTTAGATACCATCCATGACCACGAAGTTACCACCTATTAATAGCATCCTCTCAGAGAAACAGACCGTTAAAACCAAGACACCTAAAAAACAAGCTATGGCTCAACGCACTATTCAACTAGCTAGATAGAGAGGTTACCCTATTAATGAAGTGTTAAAATATGAGATCGTTGACAATTTTTTCCTTTTCGATAAAAACGGGTTCTTACAAAGACAAACAAGAGCACAGTATCCTCAGAACTTGAAAAGTACCGAAACAGATGGCAGTTCAGCAAACTTATCAAATCTTGCAAATTATTATATTGTGAATTTCATGGCTTGAGCTAAAAAGTTTTCTCTGAAAGATTTGAAAACATTTGGAGACTTCTGCGAGGTTGTCTGTTCATATGTGAAAAATATTATAGCAAATACACCAGCAAGAAACAATTTCATATTTGATTCTTACTTCGATAAGTCGCCAGTGATAAATTTTGGGTCTTCTAGTTCCAAAAATGTCAAACTTCAAAACTGTTTTAAAACGTATCTACTAGAATAATGCAGCAATATATGGCCAAAAATGCGGGTCTTCTGTAATGCAACATCCTTTCCTAACCCAACCATATGCATGTTCATACAGTAAGCCAATTTAAGACAATCCCATGAAGAACTGGTTCTTCTATTATATCATTGGACTACTTTCAAGAATTTTGGATTGAAGAAATTGTGGATTCGCCTAGGGACTACGACACGTCAAGTTCTCGTTCATAGAATGGTTGAACGAATTGCAATGTGCTATGTACTTCCTGCTTTACGCTTCCTAACTGGGTCAGACCGCACTAGCAAAATAAGTACAAAACATGCTGATATGGCAAGTATACCCGAAGCTTTCTCACAAACTTAGGAATTCCTGCGAGTAAAGTAATGGAGCAGTCGATACAATTAGCAGAAAAATATCTCGTACAAGTTTTGAAAAAGAGATCAGTGTGTAAACAATGAACGAATTACGAATGTTTCTTTACACACATGGGAAAAATATTTCCCACCAATCAGTGCATCAATTACAACACACATTTATATATAACATGTTTAAATGATGACATCATGCAACTTGTTTCTATACAGTTTGGTTGTATGTAAGTGATTGTCTACAGCCTTCACATACGACTCCTCCTAGCAACGAATTTGTGCCTAGTTGCTCATGTCTAAAATGTGCAAGAGATTCATGTTTATGTTTTTCAAATGGAATATCTTGTTGCATTTACTGTCATTGCAGAAGTGTAGCCATTATTGATTATCGTAATAAGTATTCTAATATTGCAATGTAAATTATTACGTCTGCTGTTTAAAATTATTACAGTATTTTTACCATCGGGAACGTATTCAGCACCTCAAAAAACATATAAAATTACACCTCACATGCCTATGCAGTGCATTTCCTATAAAAATAAAAAATGGCGCCGATTTTCCAAAATGGCCACTCGCACAGACCATCACCCAATTTTTTTTATCACTGGACAATTACCAACAATATCCAAATGGGAGAATCTCTGGTAAACGAATGACATGCAGAAGTATGCTCAGCGGTTGTATTATTAAACCTGATTACGTGCATATTTATATATGTTATTCATACCTTGATTTAAGTATTTTAATTATATACTGAACTTTGTTTTAGTTCGTCATTTACATGTCTTCACAGTCTACTTGATAATTTAGAAATTTTTATGTTCGATACGTAAAATAAAATTGGTAGCGGTCCTAATACTGGCCAATGTTGCACGCCTGCTTTTAAAACTTTTAAATTAAGATTAGGTCAGGTATTTAAAAATCCCAAAAGTGTTGTTGTCAACAATAGTGAGTGATCAATTCTATTGAAGGCTCTAGGGATATTTAGCAGTACCAAACATGTGCACTTTACACCATTGGTATGTCGGTGATCTGTATAGTATCGCATAATTTTAATTGTTCGGAGCAATGTAGAGACTTAAATTATCATTTCACGACTAAATATTAGTTTATTCAGTACCTGACAAATAAAATCATACATTTGTGGGGACTCTTAATAACTCACCATTAACTGCTAAATAATTCTTGTTTCTATGTAATTCCTTGGGGTAGACTAGAGAGAAGGCACTATGACGCGAGTTGGTCATCGGTGAGCGAGGCGACGAAGGACTAATACTTCTCGAAGATACTCCTGCGACAGGACTACTCGCGGGAGTACACGGTGATCTGGGAGGGGTTTCCCCAGGAACAGAAGTGCATTGGGATAACATCGCCAACCGAGGCATCCTGAAACAAGAATAAAAATATATGTAAATCATTGCAAATCAATGTAAATTAATATTGCGCATTTATCAAACATATTTGTATTCATATTTTTTTATGTATTTTCAAATTTTCAAATTGCATTTGTTTTGTCAGACATTGCGAGGCAGGAAAAAAGGAAAAAATTTATATATTTGTCTCACCTTAACATAATCAATGGTACTAAAACTAAATTAAATAAAGGTACCATGACCAACGAATTTTCGATACACCCAATTTTTAGAAAATAATTATTATTTTAGCATCGACCATAGACTTGAACTACCTGCGTATAAATGGCCATGCAAACAAGAGTTAGTAACAGAACAGTAAGGAGAAAACGTAGAAAATTGATTGATTGTTACCAATCCTCTTTAACATCTACAATGAGCACGTGGTGCACTACGTTTTTGAAGACTGCCAGGGTGATGTATCTATAATGGGGCTTAAGACTTCTAACCTGAAATTTTCAGATTATACTTACCAAGCGAAGATGACCTCATAGACCTCTGCATAATCATTAAATACAGCCCTGCATATGACGTCTTCGCTAATATTGCCACTGTCGAAATTGATGTTGTCGGCTTTCACCAAAGGACAGTTTTCGTTAAACAGTGGGCGAATAATAAACATCAGAGGTCTGGCGGTTCCCATCGTCAATAATACATCACACAGTATGTTCCATACCGAATTGTCAAGAGCCTTACGATAGTCTACGAAACAAAGGTACGTAGACACGTAATATTCTCTTGCCTTCTCAATAAGTCGCCGTAAATTTAGTGTTTGTTCTTTGCATACTACAAGATCTGCTAGCTTTGGAGGTATTTACTAAGATAATACTGAAGCCTGGATTGAAGAACTATTATAATATTATTTTACTGACCTGTGACATTAATGTCAACCTCTAGTTATCACTGACATCTGTCCTTCTCTTCTTATGTAGTGGCACGAAGACAGATTCTTCAGCCGTTGGACTAGATTTATGTTTTACATATCCTTTGGCATATTCCGTGAAGAATTATCAATCCATTTTCACCAACTAACTTAAGCACATCTACCGTGACATTGTTAATCCCAGCTGCTTTGGCAGTTTCTAATTTTCTCCCAATTTCAGTATTGAAGGTTCTAGTTCGTAGTCCTGCTGCCAGTCGTTCTTTGCCTCTGGATGGTCACTTGGAAAGCTCTTCGAGGTATTGGAGCCAAATATCAGTAATCTGATCTCGAAAGTTCTTAAAGTGCCGATGGAGTCCTTAATTAACCATGTTTTGGGCTTAAATTTACACGTACTCACACTTGCTGTTTGAAAAGGTTTTTGTTATTATTGTGATTCAGCATACGACTTTACAGACACCTTGTTGATAAGAATTAGTTTTATCCCTTCGAGTCTGAATTCTCTTCATCAATCTGTTATAGTCTTCTGATTTAAAAGCAGTGTTGACACCATGAGCCTTAGAGGTTCTTTTTGAGTTGTATTTCTGTTGAAGCTTCAGCAGTTATCCAAAGTCGTTTCATATCCAGGGCCGGATAACCAGTGTTGGCGCCATTAGGCACAATAGCACAATACACAATTAGCGCCCTTTTAACTTCGGTGGCTTGAGAGGCAAAGAAAAACAGAAAGAACGTCAACGGCGCCCTTTGGCATTGGCGCCGTTAGGCACGTGCCTAACTGTGCCTAATGGGTAATCCGGCCCTGTTCATATCTCGTATGACGTTCCCCCTTAGATAATCCTACAAAGCATTTGGATCTTTGTTATGTAGTGAGTTAACTTCACATTCTGTGAATTTATTTCGGAAGGTTGGACCATTCATCAAGATAGGCAGACCTTCCTGTATTTGCATTCGGCTTCGAACTTTAGCACTAAATAAACCGAACTACTTAAATCAATCTTCACCAACAGCCTCTAATACTTTAAGCGAATTTAGAATTTTTGGTTCTTATTAGCACAAGTGTATACTCAGTAAGCTATGTTATTTTCTGTGCCATATACTACGGGAGCCCGCCCTAAGTGCCCGTGCACCCCCCCCCCCCCCGATCCTTGGGGACATTGTTTTTCATAAAGATTAAAGCCTAAGGAACAATCTTGGACACATGTCCCCAAAAAAAAAATTGGCTGCACTTTCAAAATGGCGTCCGTTAAAAAAAAATTTGCGAATATTGTTTTTGTCATTTAACACAAAAACTAAAAGAGATGGAGAAAAATTTTCTGCACAAAAAGCAAAGTGCACAAAATTTCCTACAATTTTGTTCCTATACAATATTTAGATAGGAGTTACCATTTTCCAGATAAATGATTCAGCTCTTAAAATAAAATATAAAATTCAATATAAAACGTAATACTACGGAAGCTCACCCTAATTGTCCGTGCAGCCCCAGATCCTTGGGGACAATATTTTTCATAAAGATTAAAGCTTAAGAAAAATTGTTGCAAATATTGTTTTTGTCATTTAACACGAAAACTAAAAAAGATGGAGAAAAACTTTCTGCACAAAAAACAAAGTGCATAAAATTTTCTATAATTTTGTTCCTATACAATATTTGGATAGGAGTTACCATTTTTCAGATATCATTGTTACCGTTTTCGAGATAAATGTCTGCAAATTACAATATTATTATTATTATTAATTTTTTTCGGTTTATTTTATTCTTTGTTATGTTAATAATATAAAGTTATATTATACGCCTTACAATAATTGTCACAGTTACTGCCTCTAAGTGATTTACCGATATATGAATTTCCATGTTTTCTTAATTTTGGACTCATTTATCTGGAAATGGTAACTGCTATCAAAAAATTGTATAGGAACAAAATTGTAGAAAATCTTATGCACATTGTTTTTTGTGAAAAAAGTTTTTGGCCATATTTTTTAGTTTTTGTGTTAAATGACAAAAACAACATTGACAACAGTTTTTTTTTAACATATGGCCGCCATTTTGAAAGTACAGCCAGTTTTTTTTTTTGGGGGGAACATGTCTTAAATTGTTCCTTAGGCTTTAATCTTTATGAAAAATATTGTCCCCAAGGATCGGTGTCCCCAAGGATCGGTGGAGGTAGTAATTGTAATTGATGAAGATGATGATTATGCCGTTTCATCGGAGGAACTTATTCTCACTAACCTAGAGAAACCGCATTATGAAAAACTAAGCCATCCATTATTATCCAGAATGTTAACAAAACGTTTGTATTAAATTGTACTTTTGTTTACTTTTCCTTATCTTCATCTCTCTCTATGACCCAAATTAGGGGAATGAAATGGATTCAAATTGAATTCATTGTTCATAAATTGATAAACACACATGCATAGACAATTTATATATTTCAAACTGCTGTAACGTTCAGAATTTCCAATAAAATAAAAGATAAGAGCAATAAAATAAATCAATTCTGTTGGGGGCTGAGGGTGGCCAAATAGACTGGACAGTGGTAGTGTAGTTAATGCTGTTTAGTTCAGTGTGGTCGTGATCACGCGATGGGCGATGATTTCGTCTATTGATCACCGAGATTGTCGCAGTAATTGCTTTGCTATATGGTAAGCAGGGGTGGAGAATGCCCTAGGGGGCATGATGTCATTTGTGTTAAGCAGAAGCGTTCCAAACATCACTAAAATTAAATGTAGAACTTAGAAAATGTTTTAATGATACTTTAGAAGTTATGAATAACTGTTTAGATATATCACTAGCAGATTCATCGTCAATGTGTTTGGCGTCTTGTAATAAAACTATATATATAGATTTTACAATTGCGGCGGCACAATTTTATTCATGCAGAATTTTAGTAAGTGAATATTAGATACCGTGAAAACATACATTAGCTTTCACTTTTATGAAGGAAAATGAAAGATCATATTCGTTGGATTTATACTTGGCCAAGGAATGTATTTCGTTAGATTAACACTAGGTAGTGTTAGATAATTGTCATACTTATAAACTGAGATGCTTGTAATGACCTCATACCACATAAAGTTTGTGATTTTTACTTATTATTTTTAGGAGGAAAAAGATATTCCCCAAGCTGTGTTCGATTTCTTAAGTATATTACTTTGAAAATAGAATGAAAAATATCTGACGCATCACAATAATCCTTATAGTAAAACAGATCAATAAAATTTTCAGACTATTTAAAACATAAGGCGTGAAACACGCCTGGCTTCGTCAACGGCTTCCACTAAACTGATTTTGATGATTCTTTTCTTTTAATTAAACTCTCTATATGTCATCACTAATTTTTCTTTTTTTAATTGTTATTTTCATACGTAGAGGCGAAATTCAAATTGAAATAAATAAATTAATAACTGCGTTCTAACCATATGTGTTCTGTACTTATGACGTTCCTTAAATCAAACTCTGCATGTTCCTGAGGAACTAACTATTGAGGGCATAGTTTGACTGTTGACTGAGGAGACCCGAGCATATAAGTAGAATTGGCTAGCGGTGGGTATCACGCACTGCAGTCGGAAACATCGAATTTATTTACGCTTTTTCACATTCGTTTTATTCATTTCCAAGATAAAATATATTTGTTTGTTTTTTTGAGAATACTTCTACCTCTTTCCGATATAATCTTTTTGTCATGGAATGACATGCTATTCTAATTTTAAGTGACGGCAATTGTTTATTTGGCGCTGTTTCTCACTGTTTATTTAATAATGAGGAACATTCGGGTTGTCGAAAAAATTTAAAATGAATGGGAATATTATGAAGGTTTTATTATTAGTCTTATAGACTGTCCATTAACAACATAGGTCTACGAAAAAAATAAGTAGTCTTATCCTAAGGTTCTAACTTTTCTGAAGTATTTTGACGCACTGAAAGCGATTTTGGACACAACAGAATTTTCTATCGTGTCAGTTTCTCTCCACTACCCCCTTTCATCCCTTAAAAAAAGCAAAACAGATCTTGTTCTAAGGTTGTGACCTAACTTTTCGGGTAATAGGAGGTAAGTAAAAGCATACAAAATTACAATTACTACCTCCATGTGGTGTAAAGATATATTGCTATCATCCCTATTACCCAGACAGCACATGATATCCTATTATAGTCCCGTTGTCCCAGATTTGGGATACCACATAGACATATCCCCAGGTCATCCCATGGATATTAATGTCCTGTAAAGATCCAATTATGGATATCCTACGGATATCCGCAACTGATTGCCTACGGATATCCCATGGGTGTACAAAATATCTATATCCTACAGATGTAATAGAATCGATATCCATGGGTTATCATGTCCAGTTTGCCCACGGATATCCAAACAGGGGAGCATTTTTGCCATCTTTTTCAAGAAACATATTTCTACAAAAATGTTAAAATATGGAATATGTATTAAACAAATTTAACAAAAAAAAAAAAAAAAAACTAAATGCGGTGGAATCGAACCGCGGGATTAGTTTACAAATTTCCCGTTAGCGCTTCAATCGAAGTTGGTATTACTCTAACCCTACTTTTCAATCAGCTGTTTACAGTTTAGTGACAGTGAATCGATTTAATTTTCTGTTTCTAATAGCTAAACTTAGCAAATATGGTTATTTTACAATTGATGCTAAGACTACAGGTAAAAAGAAACAACTTGAAAGGTGGCAAGTATAACATTTTTTTATCTAACCTTATACTTTTTATTTTTGCAGCTTAATTTTGTGGAAAGAAAAAATATTAAATGAATCTTTGTTAGAGATTACACCAATAGAGACCAAAAAAATCCCATAACTTTTCCAGGTGCAAATTAATTTCAGCCTTTAGGTAAATTGAACGATGAAAAAGTTATAAATTATGATTGTATAGAAGATTTTTTCAATAACAATAAGGCAAAAAAATGGAAAAGAAAGGGAGAATATTGGCTATGAAGTTGTTCATCAAATATACAGTGGCTTTTGAAAACTACTTATTTACTACATTATACAAGTAAGTGTTGTACTGTGCAAAAAGTCAGTCGATTATAACTTGGAAATTAAGTATATTTAAGAAGAATGTAAGATCGAACAGGTAATGTCGTATAAATTCCTAGGGCATGAAATTCAGATAAGCCGAGATAACCAAACCTGCGAAATCTACAGAAGGATAGGACTGGCATGGACAGCCTTTGGTAAATTGAGAGATGTTCTTAAGGCAGACATCCCAATGAGCCTTAAACGAAAGGTATATGACCAATGCGTTCTCTCAGTAATGACCTTCGGGGCGGAAACTTTAACGTTGACGAAGAAAGCAATCTGCAAAATACGAGTCGCTCAGAGAGCCATGAAACGATCGATGTTGGGTATATCCCTGAGGGATCGAATATCAAAGGAAATCATAAGGCAGAGTACAGGCGTAACAGATGCCATAGAGAGAATAACTTCCCTAAAGTGGAACTGGGCAGGTCATGTTGCAAGGTTCAGTGACGGTCGATGGACTAAGAGGATCGTGGAGTGGAGACCGACAAGGGGCTTATCGAAGTAGAGGCCGACCCCCCACGTGGTGGACGGACGACATAAAGCGGTTGCAGTGAAATTGGATACAGACGGCATGTGACAGGAATTGATGGAAATATTTACGGGAGGCATATGTCCAGCAGTGGACACAAATTGCTGGTTGATGATGATGATGATGGTGATGAAGAAGAATGTTTATTTTTTTGAAACAATTTAGTCATCCTGTTCGTGTCCACAACGGGCACTAGTTATTCCACCTGTAAACATATTGGGGCTTTATGATATTCTTTAGAATATTTCTCAATTACAGGTTAGTATTTTCAAAATGTTAATGTATTTTCTCAATACCTTCTCTCTCTCTGGAGTATTTTTTATATAATTGGTCCAGGAAAAACACAGGAATACATTTCCTGTAGATCAGAAAAAATGATGTGGAATAAACCTTCAGGCAGAGGAGTCGATTTCATGTCAGCACATGAAATAAATAACTCGGTAAAAGAGACAGTATCCCCTTGTGATACCTACACTGATAATATTATTAATAGGCTAATAAACAGGGAAATCGTTTGTAGTCTCCCAAATTGTAGGAAAGTGTTAGATATCGTAGATTATAAAGAAGATAAGATATTTTAATGAAAATACTAGCAGCGATTATCAAATTAGTTTTTTTTTTCAGTTATATGAAATATGTGTTTGTGTAAGTTTTTTTTTAATTGATTATTCATTTAGCTCATGATTTTGTACATATTTTTGGACACTTCATATGTTTTTTACATTTTTTCTAGATCAGTCGAAAATATAAATAATATGTGTTACGAGAATGAAGAGCCTAGTAAAAGGATCGGGGTCTCTATAATACAATTGTAAACAGTGGCGACCGGTGAAAGAACAATATTAAAAATAACCGGATCTTCACCCCTTTAACAAAAGTGAATTGATTGTAGCTACCAAAAAGTTGTTCTGGTCCACAAAAGTAACGGAAAAAATTACTTATTTAGCCAAAAACAGTCTGAAACATATTTATACACAGGCTGTCCATTTTATCAGGACCTTCGAGGATATCTAGACCCCATATCTTAGTTTCTTTATTTCCATTTGAAAATTTAGTTGCTGTTGCAGGAATATACCATGGTTTTGAAAAGCCTATGGATACAAATTCTTTCTGGTGAACAAGGCTTACTATGTCCAGGCGGTGCTATATTTCTGTAAAAAACTGATATTTTTTTGTTAAATTTCGGTCACACCCATTTGAGAGTATCCTAAAAATGTAGTGGCATAGTCAGATTAGAGATAAGAAAAATTGCTAATGCTTTTTTTGGATTTTTGACTATGAAAAAAATTCGAAGTAAGCTTTGAAATTTTAAATTTCATTCTTAAACTTAACACCACAGTAGAGTTATATTGAGGCTCTGTCATTTAGAAAAAATAGTTGCAGTCGATCAACAAATAAAAATTTTAGAGAGATGCCCCGCTTTCATAATGGGTCACTCGTATCTAGCATATTTTTGTGAAACGGAAAGGTTAATATATGTTGATATATATTTTTATTTTATTTTGTTTCGTTTATTTTAAAATAAAAATATTGATAACGTGTCTATTTGTTATTTACTACTGTAATTACCCTTTATAGCTATTTAAAGGAACTGAATTTGTTGGTTACTTACTGACTTTATTAATAATTAAGTTGCGTCTTGTGTTTTTGGTTTTTTTTAGGAAGTCGTTTACAAATAAGGATACAAAAGACACAAAATATATGGGAAGACAAGTATTGTTGGGATCATTATTGTCAGGACATCATCATCGTCTGGATATCAACTATCCATAAAACAAGATATCTATCTAATTAATCTATAATAATTGATCAATTAGATATGGAAAATTTAATATATTTTAATATGTAAGAGGTTATTGATTTCTTAAGTATCGCTGTTTTGTATCATTCTTATCATAGTCTGGAAAGGCTGCCTTTCTGAATGCCAACACGTTTAGATCATAACTTAAAGAAATGGAGCTCTACTGGAAAAATTACGGGGACGTCTATTTTTTCGAAATTTGTCAATAGACTAAATTTTAATATGCTCGTATCTTCAAAACGACATTTATTATCGTAGAATTGGGGTGCAGAGGTGACTTTTCAGAACTTCGATATAAACGGTGCAAGACGATACCCAAGAAATCACTGTTCCAATGTAAACGGTGCAAGACAATACTCAAGAAATCACTGTTCCGATATAAACGGTGCAAGACGATACCCAAGAAATCACTGTTCAGTAAATCTAAATAGCAAAGACTGATCGAAAATTTGCTTTCAAAGTCGGCAGCTTGTACCCTATCATCGTGTGCTCCAAAGACCTGTAAGCATTTTATGCCAAAATAATATTTTTGCTACTATTAAATTAAATGTTCTGGTGTAGTTTCAAGTAAACAATACTAACATAATGCTTTCAAGTAGTAAAAGTATTATTTTGGCACGAAATGCAAACAGTTCTTTTAAGCAATGAATGGCATAACGTAACAAGTTGTTAACATTGTTTGAAAGCAACTTGCATTCTGGCTATTTAGGTAAACTACGGCCCTATGAAAGCCTACAATGATGTCCTGAGGATGGCATAAAACAGATCCTCTAAGGATCCCCACGTTGATCCTGAGGATATCCAAAAATACCTTTGTAGGATATCCTGAGGATGATATAAAACATCCTCTAAGGGTCCCAGGTTGATCCTGAGGATATCCAAAAATGCATTTGTGGGATATCCTGAGGATGGCATAAAACAGATCCTCTAAATATTTATAATAAATAAAAAATAAACGCATATTTCCCTCTCACTCTGGCAAAATCCTACCCTTAAAGATAAAAAAATCAAATGTTCTGTGCTCTGAGATGAGAGAAACTCAATTATCGGTTATTACTTGCCCCCCTTTATTGAATACCCGCTCTGCAGCAATCGCCGTTGAAATAAATATCATTTACCTTTATCTGTATATCTAGTAATAACAATAAGCATCCATAATTATTGTTGTATCGATAATTATTGATGTATCGATAATTACTGCTTTTATCGATAACAATTATTGCGTTTACCGATAATTACCGAAATTATCGATTAATCGGTCGTTATCTGTATTTTTCCATTCTAGATAATCGATAATAGATTTCATTTATCGCGCACCTCTAATGGTCACTAAAATGACAAAATAATTAACTAGACTATATCCGTCAATGTTGGGTGGAAGATATATAGTACTTTTTGTTTTTATAAACTTCTCTAGGAAAGGGCGAGACCATTACGTTGACACAGGGCCAGGAATTTCCCGAAAATGTAAGTAAAAAGGTGTACCTCTAAAGAATAATTTCTGAGATACATTTTTAAACATCCCCACGAGATTATTCTAGTAGAATTATAATATCATATTTACACTGGGTCTCATTTAATACGAAGATAACTGATATTCTCGTTATTTTTATATTAGAATACATTTAAATTTTTGACATTCATGGAATTTAAGGATGCATCTCTTAACTTGTTTGTAAGTCCAATTTTGCTCCCATGTACCAAGTTTAAACGCAAAATTCAGATCTTGAATGTTTTAGAAACTCTAATTCCACGTATAGTCTGAGTTTTGATTTTTAATTTTGACTAGACTGCTATATAAACAATACAATTTGTTCGAAGCAAATGAAAAAACAATAATATGCAATAAATATTAAAAGAAAACTTAAAGCATAAACTGATACTGGAACAATGAACTATGAAAAATTATCGAATTCAGTTTCTTTCAACTACACCACCCACAATTTTAATGCGTTTCTCAGTTCTCTTGAGGTTACGGTTGGCTACATTGCTCAGTCCTGATATAATGATATAAGGGCCTTATTCTGGCACGTTTCCCCTGGTCTCAATGCCTTGTTTTATAAACCTTGTTCTTGAGAGGATCACAGAAATTAAATCTAAAAGTGTATTATTGGGTGACCAGATACAGCACAGTTTAAAGGGATGACCTTTGCCTATCCAACGCATTCTTTCGTTCAACTATTGGCGAACCACTCTAGAATAATGAATGTGTGCAAGATCTTGTCCCATAGTGTAATGTGTTTTATTTCATACTGTTCGGTAAATAACTATCCCGGATTCATTTGCAGTCGGTAAATCGAACATTACAGTATCTGATACCGTAATGTGTTACGTGCAAACATTACGGTATCTGATACTGTAATGTGTTACCTAGCATAATACAAAACAATGCAAATGAAATTATGGTTTTATTTATTTGACAGTGACAAGCTAAAGACAATCATAATTAGCTATGGAAAACAATGGCTATAACATCGTTAAAGTGATAATCGTTAGATTATGAACTAATATTTCTTAATTTCAATAATTATTATTCATTTTAAAAAGGATTATAAAGACAGCATGAAATAAAATATTATACGATACACGTCTGGTAGGTCGCATTACAGTACTCGTTTAAATTCCGAACTCGGCTCCTGCGCCGCCTCGTCCGTAAAACAACTCGTACTGTAATAAGTCACTTACCGGACTTATAACGTAAGTTACTATTGAATAACAAATACCAATTTTTTGGTAACATAAGATACCGCATCATGCATTAACTTTTTATAAATACTGATCTCTGCAAGTAACAGCGCAGTGGGTGTTTTAACAACTATGAAGATACTACCCCATTGGTAGCGACGATACCCTCATCAAATAAGTAGCATATTAAGAAACATTTTTGCAAACAATTCTAGTAAGTGTGTCTCTTAATATATAAAATGGGAGCACCTTGCAAAATGTTGCGATACATGTTCGACACATACATTATTTCTTGTGATATAAGTGTTTCTGTTCTGACTGCACTACCCGTTTCTTTCATTTGTTCGAAAATAAAGAGAAACATGTTTCAAATTTGTAGCCCACGACATTGTACACAGTTTGGCAAATATATCAATATGTTATTATATTGTATATTGATTAATTTCCATAAATATTTTTATACTAACACTGTTGGGAACAAAATGTTTGTGTGTGCTATCAGTTTCGAGAAGTTTTATTATTTCGTAATAAGAGTGCGTGTTGTTTCAGTACTGTATTTTTATTACCCTTCAGTATGGAAGTAATGTATTAAAGTACAAAATAATAAATAATTTGATAAAAATATGAAAATTTATGAATGTAATTTTTAGCAGATGTTTCGTCCAAAAACGTAGGGGATAATAATTTTATCGATTACACAGACACACAAAATAAAAAAAGTGGTCTTTTTCTGGTACTCCATTGATGATGTATTTTTGACGCTGAATCCGAATTTGTGGTCAAAAAAAATCTATCGTGTCAATTTTATTTTTTAGTCAAAAACATCCCTTAAAATGGTGTAAAATCATAGAAATAACGTAATAACTTAATGAAGTGTGAAAAATGGTAGATGTTTTGCAGTCGAGAGTAGAGAATATAAATTCGAGCCACAGTAAGCTATTTCTATAAATTAAACCGAAATCCGCCCTTGAGTGAAAACTACCGCTAAAAGTCAAAAGACGCAGGTGAGTGTAAAACATGTACAAAAGACAAATTTTTTTATCTCTCAGTGCAAAATATTTGACTCCGGTGCGGCAACCAGCCATTACTCTCAAAGGGTAGAGAATCAACCCCATGGAGGGTTAAAACTACCCCCACCTCTCATAGGTTTCAAAACGGGGAAAAAAAATTGAGGCTTTTGTAGTTTTAAGCAGGGTGAACAAATATGGAGGGAATTCGTTCCAACCACCGACACATGACTAGAGTCTACCCTTAGTAAAATGCTCAAATGATGCATATAGGTGCTGTTGAAATTCGGAAAGGGTCCAATACTCATCGTGCCAAATATACGAATCTGGTACGACAACCTCCCAATCGTAATATGGTTGAAAATTACCCCTATTGGGGGGAGGGGTAAAAAAACTACCCAACCTTACTAAAAGATTTGGTGGTTGTCGTACCAGATTTATATATTTGGCACAATGAGCTACAAGCATTTGACCCTTTCCGAATTTTAATAGCACCCCCATGTAACATTTGAGCATGGGGGTAACTCTTACCACCCTTAGTCTGGGTAGTCTCTATTCATGTATTGGTGATTGGAATGAATTTACTCCATATTCGTTCACCCTGATTGAATTTTTTTACTCGTTTTGAAACCTACGAGGGCTGGGGGTGGTTTTAACCCTCCATAGGATTGAGTCTCTACTCTCTGAGAGTAATGGCTGGTTATCGCACCAGAGTAAAATATTTTGCACTAAGATTTTTGCATTTTTCACACTTCATTAAGCTATTACATTATTTCTATGATTTTACACCATTTTAAGGGATGTTTTTGACTAAAAAACAAAATTGACATGACAGATTTTTTTTTACCACAGATTCGGATTCAGCGTCCAAAAATGCATCATATCTATATAATTTGGTCCGCTGCATAGAACCTTTTTTTTTGGGGCTGTGTAATTAATGATGTATCCGAACATCAAATTATCCTTCATTTTTGGAATTTATATCGATAATTTAAGCTTTTACCTAAGTGACGTTTTTTTCAAAAGAAAATTGTACATAATGGACGCTAAATTGCAAACGCCAGTATCGTCTAGTTTTTCAAACACAAACAGTTACGTATATGTTTCGAACATTTTACTCTCATGTTATGAAAAGAAACTCACTTGTATAATGTACCACCCATACAGTTCTAATTACTGAAACATATTGCCCTCAATGAAACGTGTTTCGAAACTATTTTGAAAATGATAACAAAACTTTCGTCCTTTTTTTTTCAGAGAAGTTATTTCAGATTTATTTCGGAAATGTTGGCAACACTGAGTCGGCCAGTGTTGCGCGCATTTCGAGGTTTTTGTTTGATTTATTATGTATTCAAACAAAACGTTGACAGACGTTATTTTTGAGGTTCTATATGTGATAAATAACTATTCAACAATGAAGTATTTAAAAGGTTGTAATATCTGGAAGAATGTATAAATTATTTGATTTTTCCCATTTTGTATCACGAAATTATTTCCAAACTATGCGAAAATAGATAAAAGCCGTAAATAACTTGGCGAGAATTCGAGGTTACCTGCGCCTCTGATTTTAAATGTATGGGAAATGGACATTAATGTCCCATATAACCACATCGAGACACTATAATACAAACACACGCACACCATAATGATAATATTCTCATACACTGGAAGCTTTTCAATAAATGTGCACGAATCTATTTTATTAATAATACATTATATTGATGTACCCGCCTCATTTATAGGCATATAATATAAATTTAAGGTATGTTTTTATGCATACCGAATGGTGATTTGAAAGGTTAAAATAAAAACTATATAAAATATTCAAGATTTTTTTATAGAGCACCGTCTATCTTGGAAAGTTGATTATTGAATAACTAAACCACTACCTACTCAGTGGTTCAGTGCTTACGTGTTAGGCTAGAAACATTATTAGAAGCAGGTTTTTACTCTATTTTCCCTGCATGCACTAGGAACAATTAATTAAACCTAACTCAAAACGTAACAATGCAAACATTCTTGAATCATACAGGCAATAAATATACACAACACGCAAACGTTCTCCTGATGCTGTCGAATATGCACACCGTAAATTTATTGTGCAGTTTGGGCCATGCCACCGGCCACTGAGGCTCGTTCCTCTCGACAATTTCCGAATTGTAAGGACCACAATATAATATTTACTGTAAAATAAATATATGGAAAAAACTTTGCTGGTAGAACGTGCATTCACGATATAATAGGGTTTCAAGATTTGACAGATAAAGGCTTGAGACTACGCGGTCCAGGGTTCGAAATCTGGCTAGGGTATGGATGTTTAGTGACATTTTTAATGTGTTACCGGGAAGGTGATAATGGGCCAGACAGCGGTTGAGTAAGATAACACGGCTAGTTGCTGTTATTTTTCATGGGTTCGAAACTCATCGGCGATAGATGACAATGTCGCAGGGAATGGCTGTTGTATAGTTATTTGCTGTGTGCGTGTGTTTTGATTGAATGGTGCAATAGTTATAGCTAAACTCAGCCTGAAAAACTACAAAAGAGAATTTTGATACCGCAGGTGGATACATTTTTAATGATCTGCAATTATCAACGATGACCAATCAGGTTTTCTGCCGTCTTCCGACCGATCTTTTGCCCTAGGATTTTTCCTTCATGGATAGGTGTAGTAATGCATACCTTTCGCCTGTCATGATATGATCAAAATACCTTGTCTTTGTCTTTTTACTTCCCTCGCTTACTGATGGGAAGTATTGTAATCGGGAAAAAATCACATTTTCACGTTTCTGTCTGTTGGCGCTACTACAACTAGACTGAGAAGGATAATATTTGGTAGGCAGTTGACGCTTCTGCCAACGAAAAACTGGGTTACAGTTCGGCTGAAAATATACAGAATGGACAGTCATACTTCGCATGTAGTTAACACAACTGTCAAGGAAGAAAAATATGAAAAAAAATACAAGGTGGTCACTCAAAAAAAAATAGAAAATGTGACGGAGGACGATATTTCGCATATAGTTAATACAACTGTCGAAGGCGAAAAATATGACAAAAAATATACAGGTGGTCACCCATTTTTTTTTTTTTTAGTGAGAAGGAGGACGACAATGTTTCGCATGTGGTTAACACAACTATCAAAGAAGAAAAAAAATACAAGGTGGTCACCCTAACAAAGTTTCAAGAAAAAAGTGGCGGAGCACGATAGTATTTAGCATGCAGTTAACACAACTGTCGAAGAAGAAAAATATGAAAAAAAATATACAAAAAAGAAAATGTTAAGAATGCGGCGGAGGACGATAATATCTCGCACGCAGTTAGCATAACTGCCAAAAATGAAAAATATGAGGTCACCCTAAAAAATAATGAAAACATGTGAGATATAATATTTCGTATGTAAACACAACTGTCAAAGAAGAAAAATGTGAAAAATAAAATATGCTGGATGGTCAGCCAAAGAAAAATAAAAAAATATGTGACAGAGGACGATAACATTTCGCAAGCAGTTAACACAACTATCAAAGAAGAAAAATGTGAACAATATTCAATAATATAATATAGAATAATTTATGAATCCATAAAACGTTCGGCAAGATATAGTGAATAAGGAGTATAAATAAAGTATGATAAAGAGAGAGGGAAGTCTTGGGTAGATACCTTTACCTAATTGGAAAAAAAGTTGTGTCTCTGTAGCGTACCTTCCTAGACTTATCGGAATTTTCGCAATTCCCTACTCCGACTCATTTTTCTGTTCGTATATCAGACTATTTCTGTCGATATTGAGGGACTCTTTTCCAGACTCTTGTCTAGTCTTCTGATTTTGATTCTCTTATTAAAGTTATAGTTTGGGACTATAGTATCCGTGGGAATATAACTTCAGCTCTGAGTATAATTTCTGGTGCTCTGTTCTGTACTACTGCCTTATCGACATTAAACCTTGCATTAGCCTGTGCACCTTTGAACGAGCTTCTTCTTGGATAAATATGTGTAGTGAAGGCAGACCTAGAAGGACTTCCAATGCAGCTGTGGAAGCAACTTTATGGTCCATGTGGCACACAGGTAAGCAAACCTATGTAAGCTACTTAAAGGATTTATTGCTCTCAATTGCACTCTCTTGTCCACTATGCCACTGAACAGCATGGGTCATACTACTCTGATGTATAATCATTGTGTCATTTTGGGATTTAACAGCCAATTTTTTCCACTAATCTGCCTGCACCTGGTAAGTGGAATTTCAACTCATTGGGCTTTTAGGCCTTCCAAGGCTCTTTCACAACTTATATTTGTACCAAGAAATTGTTCAGAGTGACATATGAAAACCCAATTTTGTAGTTTATAGATCGATATAATTTAAAGAGATTTAAAAATGTCAATTTTAAAAAATACCAAATAGTTCAATTAAGCTGGAAAATGTGGAAAAGTGGTAGAACAGTACCGATTTGAAAAATTGCTTTTTTCACGTGTTCCCTAGACCACCAGGAACATTTATCAGCATTGACCTCTGCATTAACACCGAAGATAAGAAAGTTAGAGGGGTTTGAAGTGCCCCAAAAAGTAGCTGTCTTAAAAATTTTTATAAATTAATATTTCGCATCAGAAATGGGCTCTAGGAGGTTTTTTGACTCGCTGATCACGAATTTGAGGTCCAAATTGAGGAATTACATATTCCAGTATGGAATTCGTGCCATTTTTTTAATGAAAATTCCATTTTTTCTGGCGGAAATTTAAATATGAATATTCAATTCAATTCAAAAAGTATTTGTTTATAACTTAGTTTACAAATATGCGCCAGAGTCGGATCCCGGTTCAGAGCCGACCGTACAACCACGCTGCGCAGCGTCGTGGTGAATGTGCAGTCGGATGAAGTGGGTTCGACTCGGGCTTGAACGACAATTAATGGGTGGGTTAGGGCTCCTGTCTAGGAAAAAAAAAAAGACTTAAACCTAACAATTTGGATATTTATAACTAAAGGAAGTTTAAAAACACTTATAACTAATTAAAGCTAAATTAAAAACTGTGGTTAGGGGCGCGCGCACAAACACACGCGCACTGTTTTTAAGGTTTGGTTGGTGATACGGGAAAAACTCAATGAAAAAAACCCGTTTGAACAAGTTACAATCTTCATCCGATGGTCTGCCTGCCTTCGGGAAGGTAAGGTGAATGGGAAATTATGATTTAAAAAGTTTGGGTTTACGAGAAGTTATTGGTCGAAAGGGGATTTGGAAGAAGAACAAAAAGGCACAAAAGAACAAAATTGTCAAAAATAACAAAAACAAGATTAACAGAAAATGGGTTTTAGAGTAAAACGTGGTGAAAGGGAAATTGTGGTGTAGGAAAGATTTGGCTAGGGAGGTTGCCGAAAGATAGGCAACGCCTGGTATGGTAGAAGGTATGAATATTGTGCTGCGGAACTGTGCTGTAGGAGGTTTATTGGCTCGCTGATCACGAATTCGAGGTCCAAATTGAAATATTCCATATTCTAGTATGGAATTCGTGCAACTTTTTGATGAAAATTCCATTTTTCGGACGGAAATTTAACGGATGATGCGTGCGATGAAGAAGGAGACAATAGCGTTGAATGTGACATGGAATTCTCTTTGTACGCGCCCTAGGTTATATTAATGTTTTGTAAAAAATATTATATTGTACCTAAAATTGTGTCCTGTATATATAATTTATTAAAAACAGAAATTTTTACCAATAGTATTTTCTTCCTTATATATTCCGTTTAAAGAAATATGAATTTCAAATCCTAGCGAGGATAGACTCATTTTTGATGAGGATGTAAAGTGAACAAATGGTGACTTTGAAACCACTCCCACTCAATATACAAATTAGAAAATAAAAAAGACAAATTTTCCACCCCCTGGGGAAGTCACAATTCACTCCTACCATTGTCCTTGATCAGCATCCTAAAAACCGGAGGTAAACGTCTTTAACAATAAAAAAATAGGAAACAATTTTATACCCCCTGACAGGCTAGATTCAACCTCTAAGGGCGGTTGCAGTCTACTACCTGATATCACCTTTCACCATGTGTTATGTCCCAATGAAAAAACAAAGAATCCCTGCAAAAATAGTCGATACCAAGTTATCATATCAGAAATAAGCAATTGGCCGTTTCAGGGAGTACGCATGACTAAAAACTTTTTTCACCCTATTATTCGTGTTCAGCACCCTCGAAAACGAGGGGAGGAATAGGTTTCATAACTTTAAATTTAAATTAAATATGTGCATAGATATAAACAAACACATATACATATAAAAAAACATAGACAAATCTAATCAACAGTACTTCTGATAAGATATTTGGATTTACTTGAATTAGACAGCGTGACCCAAACGATATCGCAGAGCACATTTTGGAGGAAAAACGGTAATATTTAAATTTTTTCTGAAAAAATGGAATTTTCCATGGCACGTATTCCATACTGGAATACGGAATTCCTCAATTTGGACCTCGGATTCGTGATCAGTGACCCAGAAAAACCTCTAGGGCACACTTCCGCAGCACAATATTCATATTTAAATTTCCGCCGAAAAAGTGGAATTTTCATCAAAGAATGGCACAAATTCTATACTGGAATATGGAATTTCTCAATTTGGACCTGGGATTCGTGATTAGCGACTCAATATAATCTCCTAGAGTCCATTTCCGAGGCGAAATATTAATTTTATAAATTTTTTTAAAGCAGCTACTTTTTGGGGCACTTCCCTCCCTCCCCCCCCTAACTTTCTCATCTTCGGAGTTAATGCAGTGGTCAATGCTGACGAATGTTCCTGGGGGTCTACGGAACACGTAGGAACTTTTCAAATCGGTCCTGTTCCACCACTTTTCCACATTTTACACTTTTTTCCGGCTTATTAAGGTGGGCGGTTTCGTGAACGTAATTCGAGGATTTCTCCTGCATCCCTGAACCGATTGAAAAATTTTTTTGATATTCTTTTAGAGACAGCTTTATAGAATGGTACTAGGCTATTTAAAACTAAAAAAAGAAAAAATTTTTTACTTGTGCGAAAATCAAAAAATATATATTTTGACTTTTCAATAGTCTGGTACCATTCTATAATGTTGTCTCTCAAGGCCTATCAAAAAATTTTTTGAATCGGTTCAGGGATGTAAGAGAAATTCTCGAACTACGAAATCATTTTCTTAAGCACGGCACCGGCACCCTTAATTGGACTAAAAAAGAAACAGTATATCCCGCCTGACGTGTTCTGGAAAATACTAGAACCTTCAAATATTTTGAAATAATTATGACTAGCAAATATTTATTATATAATTTTATACAAATAGTTTTATTTATTTATTTGTCAAGTCAATTTAGAAAATAAGTTTTTAGCATATTTACGTGATACAAAAAGCATATGCTTTATTTAGTTCCCTGTGGCAGAACAAGAGACAATTTCAAATTTTATACTCTTAAACTCAAAGTTTATAAAATAGTTGGAATTTATTTGTGTATGCTTCTTGTATTCATGATCTTATCTGTTCGTTCCAAAAACTCATACTTCGGTTTGATTGAAATTATAGTGAAAAATATCTGGAAAAGTTTTTTGAATATGGAAGTTTTCCGTGATTGCTAGATGATGTAAATATATTCAACACTAAAATAAATGTACCAAGTTTGAAAACACCCTGTATACCTCATAATGATTTTAAAAATGATTGCCAAACAAAACACAAAGGAAATCATTTATAAACAATCTAATGTGCAAAATTGATTAATTAATACTATTATAAAAAAAACTGATCATTAGTAAGACATCGATATATCGATAATAATTGATGAAATGTAAATAGATTTAGCACGTAATATGTTTCTCTAAAACACTTTCAATTTACGATTGCAACATTTGCTTGCGTATTGTCAAGACCATCAATATTGTTGCAAAGTAACCATTAAAATAATATTTATATAATACGCCTCTTCTTATTGGTATTAGTGATAATTGCGACGATAAGTAATAATTTTCCCTGCATAAATATTCATATCGCTACAATGTCAGGGGAATATTTGCAAATTGAGGTCTAATGTTACTTTTCAAGTATTTATGATTACAACACTGACATTATTTACATTTGGAAATGCTGTTTGTTCGCTGTGTCGCTGAAATCGTATTTATAATATCAGAGTTTCTAAATGACAATTTATTTCTCACAACTGAAGATGAAAATAGCACGAGATAGAGAACCTTTTAAGGTAGAATATATTTGGATGAAGCTAGATTTCTGTGCGTGGCTTCAAATAAGCGTTCTCACCAATCCTCAGTGGCGGATCTATAGGGTTTCCGCGGAACTCGGGAGCTTTAGGGGGCCCGCCAGAGATTTTGGCAGTTTTTTTTTCAAATTTGTCCCCCCGCTCATCAATTATTAAGCACGGGGACCCGTTGGCTTTGGAGGGGCCCGTAGCGGGGGCCTGCCAGATTTTGGCAAATTTTGTTTCCCACCGCGGGGGCCCGCGGAAAACCATTCGAATCCAGGCCCGTAACGGCAACACTCCGCCACTGTCAATCCCTGAAATGTCCCCAAACCATGTCCATTTCGGATTATATTTATTATAACCCCTAAACGTTAATATGTCAATCACAGTTGATAATATTTTTCCTAACATAGTAGATAATAGTCTAGCTTGTGTTGTGATAACGCAATTTTAAATTGCAAACCCGTCAGTTTAATAGCTTTTTTTTATTTAGCTTTATAAATAGAACCATGGTTTAATGTTTACCAATTTCATAATTTTAACAATGCATTTGAATGTTCTTATGTACGTACTATTTTAATGGATAGGTATTAATTCAAAATACCAAAAAACAATATTATCAGAACAAAATAGTAAAATGAAATAATATATCTAAAACTGCTTGGAGTGTAACACAATTAGAAAATGAACGTAAAAAATGTACAATTACACAGTCCCATAAAAAAGAGAAGTACGTTGTATCAGAGAGGAGACCATCAATCCCCCACGTATCTTCGCGCACTGAATCCGAATCTGCGGTCTAAATTAACTTTTACCTTGTAATTTTTTTGTTAATTGCGTTTTTTTCGGATTTTTCTGTGGTGAGTACCAAACAATGGGTTAAATTCACAAGATATCGAAAATATTTATTGAAAAAAAGTGCTTAGAATCCAACGAGGACCCCCAGGATTAAATGTTGAACCAAATCTAGGAAACAATAAAAGCACAAATTTTTACCCCGACCATTACGTATGTTTTTATTTTTTTTCTCAGATCCTGTTCAAAGTTAACATGGGGTTTTCGTTGGCTTCTAAGCAATTTTCTTAATAAAATTTTTCGATATCTTGTCAATTTGAGCCATTTTTCAGTACCACCATAAACAAGATTTACAAAAAAATGGCAAGATAGAAGTTAATTTTGACGTCAGATTCGGATTCAGCCCACAAAAATAAGTGAGGGTGTGATGGTTTCTTTTCTTTTACTTTGTGGGGCTATGATTGGTATTATAAGAATGGGGAGTTATGTGAGAATCCCACTTCACTAGTTTCTCTTACTTCTTTTTCACGTATTAATTTTAATATTTTCAATTGGGCAATTAACGAAGTTAAGCGAAAAAATACCTGTAAATTGTTCTAATAGGGTTATTGTATCCCCAATGATCCACATTCAGTTTTCCTTGAACCTTTTGCCTGTGATGAAATGGTTACTCTATTAAATAATAAATTGAGAAATATATTTTTCAGGTTCCGATCAAACAAGTAGACTATAAGGTTCCGTCATATTCCACTTTCAGGCGTGACGTGAGTGCGACGATGAAAAGTCTGGCTGCTCATGTTCTTTTAACGCGCACTTGTGATGCATTTATCTTACTCTAGAAGGTCGGTACCGGCTGAAAATGGAATCTGAAGTATACTATGATGTGTAGTGTTATATTCAACAACTTATCCTTAGTACCATCATGCAAAAAGATTGTTCAAAGTGCGAGGATGATTACCTCCGACCTCAGGCATGTCATTCCGAGCGCGTTCCAGTTACGAGTTCTTTGCTTAATTAACATTATACAAATTCTTACTAATAGTTTCTAACCGACCCTGCGTCCTGGCGTGTTACACACCAGCTGCTCATTGGCTAATAATATTTTTGGTGGGGAAAATGTGTTTACTAGGTAACCTTATAGTTCAGGCGCGTGCTGACCCACCGGGATACCGGGAGTTTCCCGGTGGACCCTCGATGAAGGGCCTTCCCTCCTCTCCCCGCTCATTAGTTTTTCAATTTTAAGAATTTTTTTTGAGATTTCTTCTCCTCCGCTCATCAATTTTCATTTTCGAGGTAAATTTTTTTCCGATTTCTGCCTGGGGTCCTTTCTAAGTTATTTCCTCGGGGCTAAAAATGGTCCCAGCATGCACCTGTTATAGTATACAAATCTTACCTATGCAGTACTTGTGTTTTTATTGAAAAAAGTACTTAATTATAAGTATCATTCAACCAATTACTTGGCTAATTGTTCTTTCGTAATGGAAACATTTCCGAAAACTTTAAAAGTACAAAAATGATTCGCATTTTATGGAAAATTACAAACCAGTAACTGTTCCATCTTCACTTTCCAAAATATTAGAATATTGCTATTTAAATCATTTATTTAAATTTATTGAAAAACTTAATATTATTACAAAACAACATGGTTTTCGGGGTAATATGTCTGGTGCTGTTGGTAACTGCGTTGGTATTGGCTGCAAAATATCATTCTTCCTAATCCAGCTCCACTGCTCTGGATCAATGTCTTTTCCCAACCAGATTTGGACTTGATAATATTTAATTTTCATTCTGAGACATAGAAAGCAAGATAATTGCGAAAGATATGGTGCGAAATGCATTTTTCACTTAGTCCGCGTCGTATTTCCAAAATGGTTAGGCGTACGAAAAAAATGTATAGGACCTTTAAGGTAGAAAATTTACAGATGTACAACTTTGGGCCACAAAAACTGAGGTAATCGCAAATTCGCGGTTTCCGCGACCTTCCGACGCGGTTTTCACGAAATCCTCCAGGTGTATCGTGGCGTAACTACCAAGTGTTATTCAAGACGTCCAAATAAACATAATAAAAAAAAAATTTTTTCATGGGGCACGAATTTAGCACAGAGGTCAATTTTTCAACTAAAACATCTGGATTACTACACAAACTGCCATATTTCAATTTTATGAAAAATCAACAGAATATATAGAGGCGGGCGAGTGCCCTGTTGGAATATTTTGTGATCTCAGCAGGGCATTCGACTGTGTAAATCATATCAAACTGTTATCGAAACCTCATTCGTATGGTATACCTGGTGTGGCATATGAATGGATAGATTCTTTTTTAATTAACCGTAAACAATATGTTAACATATTCGGATGTTTAGTATAAATAATACCAACTCAGAATTTCTTGATATAAACGTGGGTATCCCACAAGTTTCGGTACTGGGACCAATTTTATTTTTACTGTATGATTATGAGCTTGATTCTTGAACCACTGATGCATTTGTTGTCATTAAGCAAATGATAAATCTCTTTAAGTATCAGATACTCCAGCTATTTTTCTGAAATCTAAACGTAATAATGTATTGAGAGTTATAATTAGTTCGTACAAGTCAATTTAACTTCAAAAAACCCAAGTGATTAGATTCCTCAGTAGATAAAAAACATGTTTACAGTTGGATATTTCCGTAAATGGTTCCGTTCCGATAACTTACATTGTAATCAAGAAGTTAAATTCTTAGAAGTTACAATAGACGAGTATCTCAACTGGAAGGCTCACTGTTCCCAGTTTGTTTCGATACCAAATTCAATCCGTTATCTTTGAAGACATTTGAAAACAGTTCTGACAAATGATCAACTTATTATGGTGTATCGTGTACAAGTATTTTCTAGGCTGAGATATGGCATATGTTTTTGGAGTAGTTCTACTGAATCAGAAGATGTTTTTATGACGCAAAAACGTTTACGAAATGTCTAACACATATCTAACACATAATGCTGCTATTGCAGAAAAGTTTTTAGGAAATTTGAGATTTTAACTGTTGTGGGTGTATTAAGTTATGAATTTTGTTTTTATTTTCAAGAAAAAAGATATTTATAAAATTATATTTGAAACGACGAAATACACAATATAAACGCTAGAGCAAACATTATACTCTTCTTAATTATTGCACGTTCTATTGGATACTTAATTATTTTATGGTGTTTCAAAACGTGTTAGACTTAAAATGTTTATATCAAATTTGGAATATTTGCAAAAGAGCATGGTATATTACTCTATTGAAATTTGGTCATATCTGTCCCACACAGTGATCGAAAAGGCGCATACACTGTTATTTCTACGTAAAATACGTTTTATTACAGTTTTAGAGGAAATTGTTACTAAGGTTTCTGATTAAGTACACAAAGATACGATGTTACACAAGATACCTAAACTGCTATACACTAGTGGCACCTAGAAATCTTCCCTATAATAAGATAGAGTGAAATAAAATAGCAAAATAATGTACGTGAAAGAAAGCGATATATTAACATTGACGCCAGGCACTTCAGCATGTTAAGAGTCCCGCCGACAACTATAAGTAGCTAAAGAGAAAAGTGGCAACAGCGTAGTCCTAATCTACTCCAAGTTCGTTCGAACCCGAGAGATAACACTATATACAGTAGTCTTATTTTAAAATATTTAGTCGATGCCAATGTAAGGTAGAAAAGAAGATAAATGGACAAATAATATGCTGAAAAGAAACAGATTTAGTTTCTTTTCAGCATATTATTTGTCCATTTATCTTCTTTTCTACCTTACATTGGCATCGACTAAATATTTTAAAATAAGACTACTGTATATAGTGTTATCTCTCGGGTTCGAACGAACTTGGAGTAGATTAGGAGATACATCAATTTAACTTTAAAGCATTATTGGGATATACTCGGTAATTACTGTTACGAGACGAATTAAAGTTGCACTTGGACGTTGACGAGTGAAAATATCTACACCACGTAAAAGTGAATGGGGCCGTATTCGAGCAAAACGTTGAACAAATAGGTATTCGTAGTCGACCACGCCCGACTGCTACTTCTACTCATTCTAATTATCTTCTGGAAGAAGAGGGAAACAATAAAATTTTATGGTAAATTGTTACTACCTACCTAGTCTAACTAGACGAGTACTCTGGCCATTTATTTAATGTAAGTAATATTTTAATTGTTTTATTGACACTCAATAGGGCCTTTTCTTACCTTTATTCGTATGTACGTCTCCTTCCAATAATGCGTTAGAAAAATTAATTTATGCAACATCACGGTTCTTGTTATAATTTTAGGATGATGTTTAAATGGCCTTTCCCCAAAGTGACGTTATATTTTTAAATAAATAAAATACCTTAAAGTTGTTGGATTTAAGAAATCATATCAAAAAGGTCTGGTTTTACAAATACACGAAAAGTTCATCCAATTTAAATGATTTGTATACTGTTGAAATCTTAATTCATTTATATTAGGAGAAATACGAGAAATAAATTATAAGGTTTTGCCGTTTGCAAATTATATGCACAAGAGTTCTCAAATTATCACCCCTGACACGCCAGCAGCGGTTTCTTGCATGTTTTCGCGAAAAGATGGTCCTCTAGAAAATGTTATACTCATTGATAATATTGATAATATTCTATATAAAATTTACTACAAATTTGCAAGAGAGCATTTCGTCTCAAAAAGTCCTAACTAGGAACTTTTGTTGACAACACATTCTGGATCGAGTTATCCATGCAATTGGTGGGCTTGTAGAAGAACACACTACCAGGCGTCAAATTGACGCGATACCAATTTATATTTAGAAGGGCGCCAGTCGCGTTCTGCCCCGTTCTTTAACTCCCAAGCGAGTTCGAGATAAGATATACTTCGATAGACGAGTAATGGGTCAAGGCTGTACTACCTCAGATCATTAACGACGCTCTCTCAAGACGTGGTTTCAATTTTGCACTGAAAATAAGGGCTTTTACGTTTTTAGATTATTGCGATTTTTGCATAAAAAAAATCCCTATCGAAGATTTTTCTCGGATGGGATTGGAATTTGACGTGATCTGTATATATTTTCCTACTAATAATGGTCCCTACACTTAAAGACTTCGCATAAAAAAATCCCTATCAAGCTCCCGTAAGGCGACCAGAATTCTGAGTAAGTATCAGACTTAGGGAATCATGAGATCCCGATTAATTCAGTTGTTTACGTTTTCCAAACGAAAACTCCAGGAATTAAGACTAGCAGCAAGTCCTTACATCAATAAAATGCAATTAGTTCAAAGAATGCCATTTGTTTAATAAGTATAAAATAATACAGTATAATATGAAAGAATCACGCCTCCCCAACTAAGGCAAATTACGTTTTAATCATACAAGTAAGAGCGTGCGCTAACAATCGATTTGGAAAAGATTCACTTAACCTCCTCAGGATTTAATGCAAGTCTTTTTAAAAAGAATTTAAAAATTTTATATTTTAGTATACCATGTATAAGTATTTCCGATAGGAGCAATAGTTTTCGAGCGATAAACTGTCAAACTAGGGAGTTGGCACCGAACCGCGTGCCTCTCATGCTCTCTATTTACAGGGTGTTCCAGTGATGTCACAACAAACTTCAAAGCATGATTCCTCTTGCCGAAAATACCAAAAAGGTAAGAATAACATTTTTCTCTAAAATGATTCCAAACCCTCTACGATGCTCAAGGTATTCGATGTTTTATAAATTTTTACTCGAAAACACTAAAGGAGGATGAAAGTTTTAGTTTTAGATGATGCATCCAAATCAATAAAAAATCATTTGGTTGCAAATAACATTTTTTTTATGCGAGATTTTATCACCCCAACCTACTCTAACTCCTTTGCCATTGTTTAGTTTTTGTTGAAACTTTTCATGTACAGGGTGGACCAAATTAGATGGGATTTGGGGTTTTCTCTAAAACTATGGCAGATAGACAAAAACCAATACAGGCGTTCTGAGCTTGATTTTCGAGAAACAAACAATATCCTAAACCGCGATCGTCTATCTTTTTCTACTACCGAGCTACAGAGCGTTTTTGGAAAATTGGCATTTTTGGATGACATCTAAAGTCGAGTAACACATTCTTAAGGCACTTTGAGTAGAATCCGGTGCTGATAAGAAGAAAATTATGCATGCCTCAGTTTTCGAGATATAGATATAACTTTTTTTTTTTTAATGGAACACCTTCTAAATTATTTCATTATTCGATCACAACTTAAATTAGCTATCCAACGATATATCATATGCCATATTAATCTCTAGAAGAAGTGGTTAATTTTCGAAAAATTTAATATATTTGTGAGGAGGCCATAAAAAACTATTAACAACAACTCTTCTTATAATATAAAATAATTTTGCCAAAAATAGGAAAATTAAACTACAATAAATGTTCGAAATGTCTTCCTTTGACATCTATGCATTTTTGACACCTTCTCCTTACAGCATTTATTGCATTTCCAATTATCACAGGAGTTATTGTTCAAAACGCAGCTAATATTTTGTTTTCCAATTATTCTATGTTATTAGAACGTTCTCTATATATAATATTTTTTAAATAACCCTATATCCTAAATCTTCCTGTATTTTACGAGACGATATATTAGGATTTTCTCTTACAGTTTCTAAAACAATATTTTCTACAGCTTCTCTATCTGCTTTATTTCCATATTTACACTACACATTAGATTATCTGAATTTAGTTCTTAAGATTTTTTCACAATGGTCAAAATACCGAAGTACATTGTGTCTATTTTATTAGGGCCACGCCAAATATTTCGAAGAAAAAATTTTTTTATAAAAGTTATCTCAATTTTTGTGAGCTATATTACAGTAAAAAGAAAGTCGAAATCCATAGCCTACGTTGTGAGATATAGTACAAAACATGAAAAATAGGAAAACCACAGACGCTTATATCTTCCTTATTTGAGGAGATACGGAAGAAATTAAAGGAATGAAAGTCGACGGCAAGGACTATAAGAATAACAGAAAAAACTTGAAAAATGCAGTTGCTCTTGATATACGCCATTGTGCAAAAATAAAAAAAATCTCAAGGTAGGCCATGACACCATTAAATCCGCTACCTTTTCTCTTTCCAACGATATAAACCATGTCATGAAGATTTTTAACTGATAGTGACAAAATTTAAAATTTTATGAAAATCAAAATATCTACATATCATTGGATCATAAAAATCAGCTGTGCCATAATAGTAAAACAATAATTATAAATCAGTAATTATTTATATTACAATTTAATACAAACAAACAAACATCTCAAAAATAAAAATAAAAGTACAAAACAAACATAAAAAAAAAACAAAAACTAAACTACTAGTGCGTCTTATAATACCATACTGAAAAGACAATGTGTTAGAACTAGAAAACAACATACAATAGTGACAATCGGTCAGATCTGTTGATAGCTGTATACATTGTTTCTCACTAATCATGGCATAGCTGATATATAGATATTATGGCTTTCATAAAATTCTAAATTTTGGCATCAGTTGAAATTTGTATGACATAATTTATATTCGAAAGAGAAACACTAACGGATCTAATGGTGTTATGGCTTACTTATAGATTTGTTCTTTTTATTTTATCACAAGAAGGTATATCAGAAGCAATTGCGTTTTTCGAATTTTTTCGTACATATGATTCTTATAGTCTTTGCTGTCAACTTTCATTCGTTTAATTTTTTCGCGTCTCCTTAAATAAGAAAGATATAAGCGTTTATGGTTTTCCTATTTTTCATGATTTTGTGCTATATTTCACAAAGTAGGCTGTGGATTTCGAATTTCTGCTTATACCAAAAAAAAGCTCACAAAAATTACAATAACATTTACTAAAATTTTTCCTTCTACAGTAGATATTACTCGAGATATTTGGCTTGGCCCTGGTAAAACAGACACACTGTATATATCAGATAAATCTGAATAAATTTTGATAAACAAAAAATGTGTTTAACTTCCTTAGCTTTATTTATTCCACTTTATCTGTCACAAGTGATTCATAACAGTGAAGCCTCATGTCTTATACCTAAAAAGCTTCGATTTTTGCTCCAAAATCTGATTCCCTATTAATATACTCTTGCCAAATACAAAAATGAGTAGTGTTAGTTGTGTTAGTCACTTTCGAAATGTCCGTCTGTGCGTCCGCCTGTTCGCCTGTCTGACTGCCTACCTGTCTGTCTGTCTGTCTACCCAACCGAGTCCGTCAAATTTCTTGTAAGCACTATAACTCAAGAGAAAGAAAATGGTTGTATTGAGTTAATATTAGTTAATATTATTAACTAGATAAAGAACCTTTTTGGTTTTGAAAAAATTGATCAGTAAATACAAAAGTTGTACACATAAAGAGTGTTGTACCTTGATAAAATCCTATAGGCACAAAATACTAATATACTGATGCACGTTTCGCCAATCAATATGGTATAATCTGGGAATTATTAAAATAACAAGTATAGTAATATAGAGTATTGAATAATTATTTGGATAATTCAATAATCAGATGACGAATATAAGGTTTACATTTAGTTTAAGAATTTAAATACTATATTCGATGGGATTGTAGTAATATGTGTTTCTTACCAATTGAGTTTAATAGAGGCAGTTCTGATATTTTCAACTAATACCTCACAGCGCATGTTAAAGTTACAAAGGACAATATTGTCCTGTTTTTTAATTTTTTTAAATCCTGTCTTATAATACTGTTCAGAAATTTTCTTATGCTGCAAAGCAAATCCATCGCTTATAAATTAAATAAAACAAATAATTTTTAGGTGTTGCCTGTCGTCCTCAATAACTTGTGAACCATTGGCATTTTATAAGGTGAATAGTTCATGAGATATATTAATAATGAATTAATTATCCTATTCTATCTACCTACGTAATTGGAAATTCCGCTTTAACACATTACAGTTTTGTTAAGTAAAACATTATTTTCTTGCAGGTATATACTTTGACACAGACAATTTGCGTAGTAGGATGGCCCATGTTTTCGTTAATTTTGCACAAAAAACTGGGGTCTTGCTATTTTTCCATTTGAACTCAATTCTTATATGAATACTTGTTTTTTAATTTCTCTTGTTACCATCTCGCTAAGTCATTATCAGGATGGAGATCGAAAAAAAAAACTGGGCTTAGAAAACATTGTATCTCTGTTTAATAAAACGAGAATAAATTTTGATTCATAGTGTGTCCCACTTTTCATAGTATCTCTGTTATTAGTTTTCCAGTTTCAACCCAATTTGGACTGGTATCAAAGAGTTTTACTATATGTGAAAGGTTACGCGAAAACTAAATTGAAAAAAAAATTAGACGTTGGATAGCTATTAGAGATAAAAATGTGTTTGAATTAACGTATGAAGGAATGTCCAATATATTTAAAAATCCAAAAAACAAAAAATCAATTTTTTCATCCTTCAAGTCCCTTCTCTCGTGACCACTCTTGAGTAAAACAAACTTATTTCAATCATTGGCGTGCATTCTTATTTAGAATAAAAGGGTCGAATTCAGGAATCCAAAATAATTTACAGGACTGCTGGTTCAAATTATTTGGCAATTCTTCAATGAAAATTCTTGGCCTACGAAGTTTGAAAGTATCGATGAATACTGGGTGTTAGAAAAAGTGAATTTAAAGAGAAAATCAAGAATTACTTTTTTTGAAAAACAGTTCATTTCCAATTGTTTAATATTCGAAAAGTGCAATTTTAAGGGGGCTGTAATTAGAAAACTATAAATCAAAATGTCGTTAAATTTTGGTTATAAAGCATACTGATCAATAATATTGCATATGTTTTTCAGTAAAAAGTTCCTAATATGTTTTCTCGGAAAATTGACACTTTTTCTTAATATAAATGCACGCCAATCACTGAAATAAGTTTAGTTTTACTCATAAAAGACATGGTCTTTGATGTCGATCCGAATTTGGTTGAAATCGGAAAACTAACAACTGAGCTACGAAAGTGTTACCGTGAAAAGTGGGACACTCTGTATAAGAATCAGATAACTTGAAAGCAAGTTATAATAAAATATATCAACCCAAAAATAACACTGACGACCTAGTTCGTAAAAATATGCTCATAATTTTTAAGTGAATTATTTTTTGTCTGCTTGTAGATACAGGATCTCGTAAACAACAGAAAAGTAATCTATGAGAAATTAAAAAAGAAGTGATATCTATGATATTTATTAGTGAAATATTTTGTCGAACTCCTCTATATGTTTCCTTAAATATATAAGGAATAAGAAATCAGACTGCAACCAACAGCTATTCTCCGGACTAATGCCCCGCCGAGCGCTGAATTACGAATTACAAGCCTGGCCGCGTTAAGTGCAATAACTATGTATTGCCACGAAACGCTAAGTTTCGATTTTAATAGACACCAGCCGAAAGACTTATTCCCATTCAAAGGAGCTCTCGTGCCAGCCACCTCATACCACTTGCAACAGTTTCGAGCTATTGGCTCTCGTCAATGCAAGGTAGGTCTATGATATATTAATTTCCGTGATTTTGTTTTAATAACCTACGTTTTGGTTATTTAGAAAGTAAAAGGTTCTAAAATAACAAAATAGGTACCTAGAATTTTATTAAAATATCGATTTTTAATCTTTGTGTTGCTCTGAGAATCATCATCCGAGGTAGATAATGAGGGTAATGAAACAAATGGCAATTGGAACTTGACAGATGTCATTAAAGATGGAAATGAATGTTATGATTTAGGAAGGTAATTATTGAGAAGATATTATGATACGGTTTAACTACATACCCTGACGCATATATTATTTTTCAAAATTTATTTGTCAATAAATAACAAAACGCAAAACAAAATTTATAAAATTTTTTGTATCTGTTGGCTATTTGAAATGAATTAGGTGAATTTTTAGGTTGAATTTATAGCCACATTTCTTGAGAAGGCCGATTCTTTGAGAGGGAGAACAAATATTAATATGCGGTTTTCAGGATAATTTATATTTGAAACTGCAAGTTTTGCCAGATTCTATTATTAAAGTACGTTACTGTGCGAAATAAGAGCGTGTTTCTTACCAAACTTTATAACTACCGAGGTTCCCAATTTTTTAAAAATATTTTCTTGATGTGCATCTTTTTAGCCACTAGTTTATGGGAAACACCAATTTCTCAAATTTTTGATCCCTCTCTTATTTTATAAGACATGATTTCTCCTTTAAAATAATAATAACAATAAATTCATTTTCTGTATTTTCAGGTCATGGAGAATAAATATATTTTGTTTTTGCTACTATACATTTTATTTTTACTGTTCCATTAACAATAAAAAGTTTTGTCCTTCCCTTTTTCTTTAGTAGACATTGTAAATACTAATAATAATGCTTATAAAAATAAATAAACGAATATTTTTTTATTGTTTATTTAGATTCCATTTTATTCCATTAAAAAGACATACAATCAATTTTTCGTATATTTATATGTTTGTGCGAAAATCAAGAAAATTTGAAAAAATATTGTTTGTATCTACAGGTACGTCTGTGCTAAATTTCAACTTGATATCTTTAACCGTTCAGATAATTTTTTACATTTTGATGTAGGGATTCCAAAACCGTGAACGTATACCGATTTTGGGTATTCCATTGTTCACCATGAACTGAAAGTAATCAAAAAGAATTTTTTTTTGTGGAAACTCGGTAGTTATAAAGTTTGAAAAAAAAGCACGCATTCATAGCCAGTAGACAGTCACGTGCTTCAAAATAAAGTATTCGGGCAAAACCCGTTGTTTCACAAATAAATTATCTCTTAGTTCCTCAAAACCGCATATTGATATCTGTTCTCTTTTCTCAAAAAATAAGACTTTAAATTGAACCTAAAAATTCGCTTGATCCGTGTCAACTGACCGGCAGTTTATTTGAAAATTGTAGCAGCACGATTAAAAATTGTTAAGCAAATTCACATAAATATTTCTTGAAATATCTTATTCTTAAATCAAAATGAGTTCAAATAAAAAAAATATTTTAGTACCAACGAATATTTCACAAAAAATGCCAATATTTGTCGTTGTTTCTTTATCAAATGAACTTACCTCAATACATAAAATATCGACAGAAATCACTTAAAACGACACTATTCGGCAAGTCTATCATCGCCACACAATCCTTTAATGTAAGTCATAAAAAAACAGCGAAAACAATAGTAAAGAAGTGTCTAAGTCACTTTTAGCAAGTACACTACCACATGTAAATGTTACAAACTTATCACTGGGCTCCTTGCTGGATTTTGTGAGGATTTCGAAGGATTCCGTAAAATATGCAACAGGATAACTGATTCCTCAGCCACACTTCGTGTGTGACATGTGCCACCTGACTGAATTCACCTTTACAGTTTTCCAGGTATAAATTTCATTCTATCGCCCCACCAGGTAAGTAGGCTCTAGTGAGGTAATATTGAACACGTGCCTCTGATGAACACCTCCTTTGTGAATCCTGCGGCCCGCGTTCATTGGCCGAAAGATTCTGTCGGGCGGGGTTTCGGATTGTGATTGTCCTGGATTGGAAGACTTGTCGTGTCTTAATTCTCAGGTATCTTGATGAGTTATTTAATTGCAAATTGATTTTTTAACAAGATTTTTTTGGTGGAGAGTTGAGGTCAATATTGATTCAATTAATGATATTATCAAGGTGTAATATTCTAATGTTGGGGTTTTCAATTTGTTTTATTGTTTGTAAATTGATTGGTTTTTTATTTCTTTTTACGCAAGTGGCGACCATTAATTGATGATTATCGGAAAACGAATGGACAGGATTTTTCATGATTGTGTGGTGGGAAGACAATTATGGCGGTTTATTAACTAATCGGGAAAATGATTTGAGCAAATGTAATTATAAATTACAGGTGTACAACAAATATGGAAGCAAAACAATTTTTTTCAGTGATGGACTTTGCTTCCAGTGTGATAAATATATTAATAACAAGTCATAAAAATATTTTTATCCATAAAAAATCTAAATTTGGCGTTGCTTGTAAATAATTTTTGGATGGAATTCTTGTAGCAATTTTATGGCTATAATTTGTTCTCGGTGTAACGTAAATGCAATGAGAAATTTTGAATTAATTCTGACCATTGCTTTATGTAAAATTCAAACAATTCATGTTGCAGAATTAATTTTTTTTTTATTTTCCTTATTATCTTTGGGCAGGGCCGTACCGAAGCCTACTACTTTGGGGGGAGAAGATGAAAAAAAGCCAACTCATATACCTTTACATTGCATAATTTCAATAAAATAGAAACTTTATATGGAAAAAGCTACTAAAACTAAAAAAATTTAATCGAATTCAAATTTACTATGTACAATGTACAGGGTGCCCCAACCAAAGACGGAACAAGGACATTTTTCTGGCGATAGAAACGTTTATAACAAAAACTAAAATTATCATTTGATATATTTTTTCCGTCGAATCCAAAAATTATAATAAAAAAACGAATATAAAATATGCTATTTCATGGTTCAGACTTCACATAGTTAAAAAAAATCCCTGAATTTTCCAGGCTTTCCATGACAAAAAAAAAATGTTTTTCAATGACAAATAATAATAATTATTAATTTGGTAAAGGTGATTTTTACTTTAATTTTCGATTTTATAAAAAATAATAATAATTTGTTTCATAAAATCGTCAGCGAATGAATAGAAGGTTGCAATTTAAAAATAATTTAAAACAAACTAAAAACGTACTCTTCGCCTGTTCACTGAACTTTTTATATAATTGTTACACATTCTATAGGATACTCTTCTCAGTTGTTTGTAAATAATGTCAGTTTTAGACATTATTAACTTAATAGTACTAACTTAGTTGGTAAAAGACTCAATGTAAAATAAAGTAAAAATAAAAAAAAAAAACTATACCGTACGCCATTTGGGTTTCGAACCCGGGACCCTTGGATTCCGAGTCAAAAGCATAAGAACTACACCACCACTTAACACGTAAAAAAACGTAAATTTTTACATTATAGGAGACGAGCTAAAATCATATTTCCACGGTTGTATATTACATTATGAAATGTATATTTGTAAAATATATAAATATTTAAATATTAAAATGAAATATCATTTCACCAGATTTCTATTCAATTACAAAAATATAAAAATAAAAAAAAATTCAAATTTTAATCATTAATAACATTTTTTTACTGATCGATTTTGTTCAAAAACAATAGGGTTCTTCCTCTAGCTAACACTAACTTACTGTCCAAATTTCAGTACAATCGGATTTTTATTTCTTGAGTTATCGTGTTTACAAGAAACGTGACGGACGGACGGACGGGCAGACGGACGGACAGACGGACGGACAGACGGCCATTTTGAAAGTTGTTCAAAATTCGTTCACTAACACAATGGTATGAAAATTTTTTGTCTGCGGGCGATATTTACAGTTTTAGAAATGTACCGATCAAATGCAATATACTCTTCGTTTTCGTATTTGCGAAGAGTGTAATAACAGTAGGAGCTCGTAAATAGTTTATTGTTTTTCATATTGTGACTCAAAATTTCATGATTTTTGCGAAATATTTAAAATTCATTGAGATTTCCATGATTTTCTTAGGATTTTTAAAATTCCCTGAATTTTCCATGCTCTTCAGGTTTTCCGTATGAGCCCGAACCCTGTATTTTTGTGTCATAAATCTTTTGTTTTCAATTTATTTGTTTTCGTTTATGATAATTTTTGGTTTCTGCGGAAAAAATATATCGAATGGCTTCTTTGGTTTTCGACATAAACATTTGTATCGTTTAAAAAATGGCCTTGTTCAATCATTGTTGGATCATCATGTACCTAAACCTAATACTTATTACTTAAAAGAAATTAAAAAAATCCTTGGTTTAATAAAATAAAAAAATAAGAACTGTTAAACAAAAATGATCATATTAAAAATGAAAAAAAAAAAAAAAAAAATTAGCCTAAATAAAGTAAGTAAAAAGAATAATAATGATAAACTTTATTGTCCAAAAGACCATACAGTAATATGGTGTGGGACACGTCGAAATGATTGACCAAAGTCGTCAATACAATAAAAAATTATTACAATAGGTGGAAACAGGAAAAAGTTCCGTAAATACCAAGTTAGACTTTGTTGTCTAATATCACACTACCAAACAAAACTAATAGGTATGTAGACCAGTAGACCTGATAATATTATATCAGATCAGTAGTAGAAACATATAGATTCTATTTAAAAATCATTGCTAGTTCTAGTATTTTTAGTAAATAAATTTATGTATAATAAATTAATATTAAAAATGGGGATTCCGTGTCGTGTAAGGGAAGCTTTGCTTCCCTAGCTTCAATGGACTGATAAAATAAAATATTTACAGGGTTGCCAATCGCTTAATAATAATTATTGTGTTAATTTCGCGATTGTGGGAGTTAGTGTAAAATTCAAATTATATATTTGTATGTGATGATTAGTTAGATGTTGCCAACGCCAACCGCGTTTGGAACCAACTGCCCGAGCTTTGGGGGGGGGAGGCTCCCCCCTACCCCCCCCCCCCTTGGGCCCGGCCCTGTCTTTGGTTCTTAATAAGCGCATCACAAAAAATATCAAATTCTTCTGAATAAAATTACGAATAAGACTAGACCAAAGTATAACAAACTTTCTGATAATTTGTTAGTTAGCAAAAAAAAAATAAAAATAACTCTCCTTGTATAATTTAAGAAATATAATGTAACAATGAATGAATCTTAACAAATGTGAGTGAAACTACCATTAGAAAATACTAGTTAGGAATTAAGCAAATCATAACTTACACACTTTTGTATTTAATATCAAATTATCTACTATGTGTTTCTGTTTCTCAATATCTTATCAAAGTCAGCTAGCAGAATTTAATGTAACTTCTCTTACTAAACGCCATAAAAACGTCCAAATATTATTTATATTCGATATTCTATATAACAAAATAGATGCACCTGAAATTCTAGTGCCTGAAGCTTTCGTATACCAGACGCCAGACCAAGGAGAAGAGATTGTATCTTTAACACCTCTTCAAATACAAACTCACCTGTTGAAAGATGTTCATCGGCAGTCAATGATACAATTTGTGATACAGATATGTTTAATATTAATAGGAACAAATTAAAGTCAAAGCTATCTGTGATAAGATAACATAAATATTTGGTTTTCTTTTTATAGTCATATACCTATACTGAATATTTTTATTATTTATTATTGTTGATTGTTATTCGCTATTATTTACACTATGTTGCACTCAAGCCTGTATTCATTTTTTCTTTTGTATTTTACTTAACTTGATGTAGGTATATCCTGGGTTATCGGTCTTTTTAATAAAATTACTTTTTTCTTACGTTTCAGTTTATTTAACCATCGTCAGAGAAATTACTTAATATTATTGTTGAATTGCACACTACAACTAATTACATTTTAGGTCTATTGTATATGAGTGTTTAAAAGCAACTGTATTTTACTTATATGTGACTAGGGAATACCTATTTACATGCAATATAAATAAATAAATAGATAAATAAATAAGTAAATAAACAAATAAATATTGATTGGTTTTCCGACCAGATTGAGGCACCAATATACAGAAAGTAGGTAATTTCATATTAAATCAAAAAGTAAGTTGTGATTTGCTTAAAATAACTAAATAATATTTTCTAATCATGGTGAAAGCAAATAAATAAAAAATAATTAAATGTAAAAACTACGCCACTTCTTGAATTAGACCTTCGTGACAAACACGACTTGGTTCGCATATAAATCCGTAAGAAAATTAGTATAAATCTATATCTATAATATATACATATAACATTGACGACTGTATCTATATATTTGTAAATCCAAAAATTCTGACCACTTCCAGTCAACTTAAATATTTCAAATTTTGCACAGACATTAGTCTCCTAATAACGAAAAAAATCGTAAATTGAAAAATATTACCTTTAACATCTCCTAGGGGTGAGAAATTGTAGTAGTCATGTTGAAACTTAAAATTTGGCATAGTTATAAGTTTTAAAGTTCGAATAAAGAAGGAAATCTGAAAATCATAAAATCGTTCCTCAACTCCCTAGGGGGTGAAAGCTAAAGTAGAAAAAATAAAAAGATTATGCATGGAAATGAAAATCAACCTGTCGATGGGCTAAAGACTTAAAATTTGATATATACCTAGAAAATGCTATCAGAGGAAATTTTAAGGGGTTGAAAAATATTTCTCTAAAAAGCAGAGCCTTTATCACAAACGTAGGAAACGCTTTTAACATAAGGTAAAAATCCAAAACCCTTAAAGTTTTAATCTGTTTGAGAAATTTAGGGGTTGAAAAATAATTTTTTCGAGATCAAAGCCAAATTTACGTAAGTAGTGCTTTCAAAACACCGGGAAGAAATTAACACATAAATTTTAACCAGAGGGTTATCTTACATAGAGACTAAGAAACATTTCACATGGGCAACAGTGGGTAATGTAGTTTAATTACCTTATATAAGTGATCCAAAGAAACTATTATAACATATAAAAATTGATGTCGCGCATATTATTCGAGATGCTAAAATCAAACTAATCGTTGATACAAGTGCTATTATGCAGTCTTTAAGTCCCTGAAGTTAAAAAATAGAGGTGGCAGGATAACTAAAATTCACACATTTTGCTTCACCAGTTAGTTACTCATATTTTTAATTTGAAGAGAATATAATATAATAAAAAAATTGAAAAACACAAAGAAATTTTCTCCAAAAGCTGTTACTACATAATACGAAAAAACTCTTGCATATACTCAAGTGACTCCTAAAAAAATGTATGCAAAGTAGCACGGCCTTTTGCTTTAAATTATTATTTTATGGTGCAAAGGGGGAGGGTCAATAAGGCCGGTTTTCGGCCCCCCTCAAATTTGGCAAAAAGAAAAAAGAAAATATTTTTTAACAGTCTAGGGTCAATTTAAAGTCGATTCGACCACAAACGGAACCAACCCCACCCCCCTCTTAGGGTCATTACAAGGTCAAATTATGAAAAAGCCGTGAAATAAACCCGCCTTTTCGGAATGAGTAGGCTTATTCTGGGACTTCGATTTAATATATATATAGGTTTTTTGGTAGCTGATGCCGGATCCGAGGTCAGTTTGTCTACAGTGTGTCCCAGGATAGATGTAACAAGAGGTGTAATGGACCAAAAATTTTGGAATTTTGGAATGGTATTTGGGGATTGAATATTGCTTGTTGTAAAACTAAAGTATACCAAAAATGACTTGATTTGGTGTCTTACAGGGTGTTTATAAGCAAAGTTGTAAAAATCACCACTAATAAAGTACCTTTATTTTTCAAAATATGAAAAAATTCCACTAAGAAAAGTTATTTAAAATACAATTTTATACCTCTTTAAAAGGGAATATAAAATTATTTTTTTGAAACTTCCCATTTTTTCAATAAAGTATTTTATTTTGAACCATTCAATTAAAACTGCATATAAATTATTTTTTGCAAATTAATATTTAAAGTTATGTAGAAGCTAAAAGTAGGCTATGAGAAAAGCAGATGATTAACATTTGCTCCTACACAACTTTCAATATGAATTCAACTTTTAATTCGCAAAAAATGGGAAGTTTCAAAAAAATAATTTTATATTCCTGAAAGGTATAGAGCTATAAAATTACATTCTAAATAACTTTTCTTAGTGAAATTTTTTCATATTTTGAAAAATAAAGGTACTTTATGAGTGGTGATTTTTACAACTTTGCTTATAAACACCCTGTAGAACACCAAATCAATTTTTGGTATACTTTAGTTTTACAACAAGCAATACTCAATCCCCAAATACCATTCTAAAATTCCAAAATTTTTGGTCCATTACACCTCGTGTTACATCTATCCTGGGACACACTGTAGACAAACTGACCTCGGATCCGGAATCAGCGACCCAGAAACCTATATATGTATTAAATCGAAGTCCCAAAATAAGCCTACTCATTCCGAAAAGGCGAGTTTATTTCATGGCTTTTTCATAATTTGACCTTGAAATGACCCTAAGAGGAGGGTGGGGTTGGTTCCGTTTGTGGTCGAATCGACTCTAAATTGACCTTAGACTGTTAAAAAACATTTTCTTTGTTCTTTTTGCCAAATTTGAGGGGGGCCGAAAACCGGCCTTATTGACCCTCCCCCTTGCATGCATATAATCATTTATAGTTTAAAACTGAGAAGTTGGTGAGAGACGTACGGATGAATGGATGATCGAGAGCAATATAACTCCATTACTTCCGTTCCGTAGAACTCTATGTAGTACCCTACGGTATCCTAAAAAGTTGTGAAATTATTTGAAACGTTCACTTTTACTTTGAATTAATTTTGTTTGCCATCGGTTGCCCCTAATGACTAATCCCAAAACCGAAGTTGAAAATGTCTGTAAATATGAGAACTTGGCAATAGAGAAAAAGCATTTCTGGGATCTTAACAGGAAGCAGATAATACCAGTTATAACTTCAGTGCAAGGAGTTATGTAAAAACAACTGAAAAAGAACATCAGACAATTAAACACCTGCCTGAGTACTTGGCATAAGTTATTCAAAAAAGTGTTACCCTCCAAACTGGCCCCATAACAAGGAAATTCTTAAACTGCCCATGATCAGATGAAATTCTTCCCTGTAATGTAAACTGCCAGCAGACAGCTGTGATTTTAGAAAAATATTTAAATCAATTACAAAATTACGTAACAAATAAACAATGTAGACTAACAAAACATGAGGTATCAAGATATAAACTTTCCAAACAGGAAAGAGGAAACCAGAACAGTACATATTTTTCACTAATCAACTGGTATCAATTATTATCAACGGAAAAAAACGAATATTTGAGTAATAGTGATTTTACTTCTCTCTTGAAAAAATGAATGACATTTATTTTTTTAATATGGATGAGAATGGGTAACTTGTTGAATAATTTTACAGACATTAATTTAGGACCTTTTGCAACGATGGATAAGGTGTGAACTGGTATGTTCAAATTATAATTATGACTAATGTCATTTCTGCTATTGAAATGATTCAAATTGTTTTTTTTTATATGGGTTACACTACTTAAGATGTATACAAATGGAACGGTAAAATTCCTAATTATCTGAACAGGAGTGACGAGGAGGTTTGAAGGACATTGTACGTACAATTATTTTTGAAGCGTAACACTTCATTAAGTCGACAGTTGCCCCAGCGGGTGATACAATAATTTAAACAGGACTGGGCGTTAGCAAAATAGTACGTTTTTAAAATAAGTACGTTAACAAAAGAGCGCAGTTGCGCAATGACGAAGTGGTGTGTAGATAACTCATTATTCACAAAATCTACGTGAGTTTCCCAATTTTAAAAGAGAATCTGTAGAAATTATAGGGAATTTAACGCTATTATTTTGTTCTACAATGCAGTTATCAATTTTAACTAATACGTTGTAATTATGTTTCTTGCTAGTACAAAGTAATAAATCTGTTTTTATAGTACTAAGTGCAAGACCGCTACTCTCACAGAATGCTTGCATTGATCTAATTGTGTTACTGGCTTTAAGCATGAGCACATTTATGTCGTTCATGTTAATCGCAGTGGTGGAATCATTGAAAAAATTGTCAATCATTGTCAAAATAGTAAGGGCCCCAGAATACTCTCTTGCGGAAAACCTGTAGAAATCGTAAGTGAGTTAGGCGCAACAATTTTACCGGCTTCTCTTAAAATGACAGATTGTGTTCTTTCTCTTAAATACGATTCCATCCAAGTTAAAGTTGGACCACCTGAGATTTAACATGTTCTTGCGAGGCACGTCTGATAGCATCACGTCATCTGGTGCGGTTGCCTGTTGTGCGCGCGGCTTCGCATAATCTCTTTTATATCAACTCCTTTGTGACAGTTTTGAAAGCATATTCTACGCGAAGCGCGATATTATCAATAATTGTCAAAAATGTAAGGGCCCCAGAATACTCTCTTGCGGAACACCTGTAGAAACGTAAATGAGTTAGACGCAACGATTTTACCGACTCCTCTTGAAATGACAGACTGTGTTCTTTATCTCAAATACGACTAAGACTAGACCACGTGAGATTTAACATCTTCTTGCAAGACACGTCTGATAGCATGACGTTATCGGTTGCGGTTGCCTGTTGGGCACGCGGCTTCACATAAGCGCTTTTATATCAAATCCTTGGCGGCAGTATTGGGTCTGATTTTCTCTAAATCGCTGTATATTATTCTCTCTCCGGTTGGCGAGGCGAATAAATGAAAGGATACGGGAGAAAACGCTGGGGAGTCGTTTTTGGCGATGGACTTCTTAGAGCTGTTGATGCGATAGGCTCTCCATGGAATTCAGAGCCTGTCTGCCTCTCGAACGGTCCACGCCTCAGAGCCTTGAGGAGATATAAAGAAAAGTAGGGCGGTAGCAAGCCTGATTTTTATGAGTTACTTAACAGAAATCTCTCGGACAAATTTTACTCAACTTACCAATCTTGCGATCTGTATTTAATGTAGTTATGAAATAGAACTTTTTTTGTGGAGTTCCGTTTCCATAAGAATTTTATTTTTGGAATTTACGTGCGAGTATTTGAGATATTTCAAAATAATAGATATTTTTTTAAATTTTGTTAATGATTCATTAAAATCATCAATCGTTCGAAACGCAATTGCTTACAGATTAAACTTCAAAAGAATATAATGCTACTTACTAGCGGTCGGTGTAATATTTACTCAAGAATCATGCCTTAGGAGATTTCGCATTACTCCCGTCCCGTAATACCCTGAACATTACTTTTGTTTAATATTATTTGGTTTGGTTTTTGGTTGAATATATGTATATTAAAAATATACGATTTAATCTTATTCCAAATATGTAACTGTTTACTAATTTCCAGATAGATAGTTTGGCTTTTATTAGTTCAAAAAATAAACGTAAAACTATCGGGAAATTAGTAAACAAAGAAAAGTATAATTAAAATTGCTCAAATACTGCAAGCTTGATTCCATCAGAAAATTTTAATACGTATTTTAGCTCTGTCTGTGCTACTGTATTAAGAACAATTAATTGATGTTCATAATATTTATCCATTAATTCTTCAAAATGAGATTCCTAAGCTCCTGTTTTTTTTTTCATGAATCCAAGTTTAGAATCAGAAGTAAATGAAGCAAGTCATCAGTTAAAGAATACATCCAGTTTAGATTATTACCGTCTGAACAGCTATATGATAAATATTTCCTTCGATTTTGTAATTGAACCATTAACGATACTGTTTACTAAATATATTGATGAAGGCAAATTACTTAATCTGCTTAAAATAGTCCAAATTTTTACCCATTCATAAGAAAGTAGATTGGAATTGTCCTGATAATTTTTGTCCCAACTGTACGTGCACGTGCAGATTCACTATAGCTGTCTCCCGATACATCGAATATTTCTTCCAAGTCTTCTTTCTCTATTGCTTTATTTATGACGTCGTTATTATCCTCACTTTCGTCTATTATGTTTTGATTTGGAATCATTTTCTGAAGAATTTCAGTAAGCGATTGAGGCAGTATTTTATCTGCTGAACAACAAACACCAAAGAGGTTCTAGTGGCAATTAGGCGAAGCTCGTCCACATTAGCGCATTTCTTGATCCATATATGGCACATGTAAACTCCTCTAATGATGCGACTAATTTATAATCAACGTTTCAGCTGCTCCCCAAATCTTGAAATGTTCGAATATATTTGGTATATTTGGGGGAAAGTAACATTTTTAGGAGTTATATCTTTCCTTTTCCCTTAAAGGAGGTGACTGACTCGCATCCAGTAAATGAATGAAGGCCCAGTAATGCCGAACATTTTTGAGGCCCGTACTCTTCTGCTAATGCGGATATGTTAATAAGCCTTCTTTTATTGCCAAATCCAGACTCAAAGAGTAATTTACATTTAATTTTATTGTAATGAGCCGGCAGAATCCAAAAGATGTCACTATCAATACTTTTAACCCTAATCTGTTACCATTTTCGAGATAAATGTCTGAAAATTATATTATTATTATTATTATTATTAATGTTTTTCAGTTTATTTTTTTTTACGTTAATAATATAAAGTTATATTATACGCCCTGCAATAATTGTCAAAGTTATTTCCTCTAAATGATTTACCGATATATGAATTGCCATGTTTTCTTAATTTTGGACTCATTTATCTGGAAAATGGTAACTGCTGTTTTTCTTAACATATGGCTATTTTGAAAGTACAGCCAATTTTTTTCTGGGACATATCTAAAATTGTTCCTTAGGCTTTAATCTTTATGAAAAACATCGTTCTCAAGGATCGGGGGGGGGGGTGCATGTACAGCTAGGGTGGTCTCCCCGACTAATAACAATCGTTTCAATAATTAGTAAAATATGTGAAATAATTACTTTTCCCCAGACAGTTGAGTTGGGGATACTTTTGAAATCTTGTATTTTTGTCGTAAAAAATGCACTGAAAAGAAAGTATAATACAATTTTGCCCTGAGCCGACCAGAACATTGTTATAAACAATATTTGATGGTTTAAAAAAAATCTGGATAAAAAATGGTAAGTTATACATAAAAAAAACACTAATGTGATGGTATTTTTAAAACGCGTCGTTTGAGACCAAGTACGACCTTATCTTGAACCGTTCATTTGTTATAACAAATTAAGGTTCTTAATTGATATTAAACGCTATTTTTAAATTCCATTTCGTGAAAAGTGTAGTATATCGTCCATGAAATTCACCATTTTTTTTTAGTCCCATGTCATAAATATTTAGTCATTGTTTAAACAATCAAGATAATTTGTTTATCAACTAATAGCTCGTTCTTAATTGAATTTTTGGCCATCAGACCAACCGATAAATATCTATCATTTTTATATGGTCTGGGCAAAAAAAAATGTTTTATTTGTTTATTTAAATGTTTAAAAAATAGCCTTATAAACAAATGAAATATCTCCGCGGTGGAACATCGTATCGAAGTGAGCTTTTTGGCACTCTATAGAGTTTTAAAAAGGAAAAATTTGAGCTGGAAATAAGTTATTTTTCTCTTTTTCCTTGTTTGGGTCTGTCATTGTTTATTTAAAACTTTTTCAAGACAAATCTTCGTTTAAAATGAAGATAACAAGTTACTGTAACTATAACTCAAATAAGTTATAAAATTCGATTAAGTTTTCATACGTTTTGGGTAGTTTAAAGAGTGCCATGCTGATCGTCGCGGGACGATCGGTCACGTTTAACTGCGGTGACGCCTGCGCGGTACGCACTCAGATGCCCAGTTAGCGTTTGGAAAAAATAAATATACCTCTAAAGTTTTATTAGGAATAGTTGAAAATGTAGTCGAGGATTTTGATAGAGGCACAAGCCCAATGGCTATAATGTGGGACCTCACCAAGGCTTTCGACTGCACCAATGCAGAAATGCTGTTGCACAAATTAGAATACTATGGCTACTAAGACAAAATATTCTTGAATTTCTTTCTTATTATTTGACCAATTGGCAGCAATACGTAAGTCTTAACGGTAATAAGTGAGGATTACTACCTATAAACATTGTGTTCTGCAGGGATCTGTTCTAGGACGTATTTTATTCCGCATTTACATTAACGATCTGGCTTTCTCTGTCAGTGAGAATTCATGCATACTGTTTGCAGATGATGCTACCATAATTACCAAAGATGATACTGACTTAATTCGGAATAGTCTAATTTCTGCAAGAAGCTGGTCTTCTTTTAACAAATTACAACTAAACGAATCGAGCTTTTTAGCTCAGGTAAATGGGTGCAAAAGTCTGAATCTAAGTTGCTTGGGATTATACTTGACGGTAGCTTGAATTGGTCACCTTAAGTGGATCATTTCTCTCCTAAAATTTCGTCTCAAATTTTCTGCATACGTCAGTTATAACAATTTTTACTTTCTGATGATCTACGAATTCATAGTCGTCCAACTTATGGTATTATGAGACAACTCTAATATACTTGGAAAATTATTTGTTTTACAAAAAGCAGCTGTTCGTGCTATTGTAGGTGCCTATGGTACTAAGTGACAGATACTTTTTAAAAAATATAGCATTCTCATATATGTGACTCCAAATATATTTTTACTGTATGTAATGTGGTCAATAAATAAATATATTCACTATTTAGGCAACTTATGTTGGTGACATTTTGGCCTAGAATTATATCAGAATAAGTTTAATAATGAAACTTCGACTTTAAAATTTTAACATTATTCCCCACAATTATCTCAGGAGATTTTTTGCTTTGTAAATAATTGACCGCTAACACCTCTAGGAATGCATATATTGTATGTAATCTTTATTACTCATCTGAAACAATTCCAATTAATTATAAATTCTTACAATTATAAACAATGAGTCACATTGTTCACTATAAATTTTTATTTCACTGACATTTGTCTAAAAATAATTGCATAACTTACTAGAATTTCAAAAGTTAACAACCAGTCCACATAATGTTTACAGTAGGACTTAAATCAATTACAGTTAAATTTTTGGACAGTTCACACATAATTATTAGAAAAGTTTGTTTAAAAGTTGGTATGGACATACTTTGTCAAAATCCTTTAGAAGGTCTAGCTCTAGCGAATCTAGTTTCAATGAGTGTTTTTTATTGAAAAATTGTAATTCTTCGTTACTGATGGTATTATGTGTTCATATTAATCTTTATTTAATCTCTCAAGTAACTAAAGAGGCGTCCAAGTACATTACAATGTTCCAATTTCCAATTTTTGTACATTCCACTGTAGGTGGTAGGCAATTATAAAATTTTGAGCTACAGTAGATTGTATATTATTGTCGTATTGTGTTGTGAGTTATTTGAAGGGCATTTATATTATTTTTAGTTACATTATGAGTTTGATAAATATTAGTTTTTCTGGAATTGACATCAATTAAGGTTTTTTTTTTATTGGTGAACGTAAGTACTGTTTCACATGCAATGAACTAGTACCAAATATATTAAATTCCTCAAAAAATAGGGAATATTACTTATTTACATAGGTACTTTTGTGATATTTTTAGCTGTCTTAAATCGCTATTCTGAGAACTACCCCATATTGTTATGCCATATCGTAAAATAGATTCTGACGACGCAATGTACAATTTCCAATAGGAAATTCCGGAGGTGATAAAATTTCCAGATCAGTTTTCTTATTTTGTTAAGTAATATACAGTATCGGAAAGTCCTGGATTAGGTATTGCATAGTTTTAACGACTTATCCGACCGCCCACAATAAAGGCGTCTACCAGTACCTTAGCAGAGCAAAGTGTGATACCCCCTTAATTTACATCATTGCTTGCTTCGCTTTCGCTTGCTCTTATCGGCATATCTAATCAAATGCTTGCCGATACTGTATAAGGTCCACAAATTTTAAATTTTCATCGACAATGATTCCTAAATATTTAGTTTAATCAGTTTTGTCAAGTTTGGCTTAACTTACTTTATTATCTGATATGCATTGGGATACACGATTGTTTAATTTGTTAATATTTGACAGATTAATATCGTAACACCTAAGTATTAGTAGCTAACATATTTTTTCATAACTATTTCTGAATGTTGGGAAGTTCCACTACCTTCTTCATTACTTTTTGCCAATTACCGCCTTCAACTATGAGTATAGTATCGTCAACATATATAAATATTTTAGCAACTATACTGGTCCAAGTACAGTTGTTTGGGATACCTCAAGACTTGTGTTTGCGTTGCGCTTATTTCACTTCCTATTGCTACACACTATTCCCTAGAATTTAGGTGGCTGGCAAAGGAATTATTAGATAAACCTATATACTGGATTTTTTCAGCAATATACTGTCTAATACTTTAGTCTATAGTACTCTAGTAGTTATCAGAATTTGGTATAAATGAATATACGATTCAAGTAATTAATAATAATACAATGAAATTTGGTAAATATGGCAATGGTCTATTATTTAGTAGCAGTTTGCAAGTTTTAAACTTTTAGAATAAATTTAACTGCATCATTTTGTAAAATTGTTAAAATATCTTTTGATACAGCTTTTTACACAACATATGAGATTTCTGAGGGCTATGTCGAATGGTTTCATAATTTCTAAATTATAATACAGTATTATGACAATTCAGAAATACTCATAAATATATTTCATTTTTCATTATATTCTGTCACACTTACATATTGAATTATTTTGTATGGCCACGCATATGTATGTAATGAAAGGAGAGTTTCTATAGAAAGTGGTTAATTTTGATTGTGATTAATATTACAGGTTGCAATAATTTTAAGAAAAAGTATTCATTGAAATATTGCTACAGGTAAACCATCAGCTGCCTCGTTTGTAATCTCTTGAGTTATATATTATACTTATTAATTTGTTGAATATTCATTTGCACATCGAGTTTTAAATTAACTGAATCAGTTCGGATAAAACAAATTGACGTTAATTAAATTTTGAAAAATAATGTTTAATGATTTAGAATGTAACAGTTTTATCCAAGTTTCTCATTGTTTATTGGGTTCAACTCAAAAATAACAACAATTTTGTTTCTTATAATTAGAGCTCGTCTGTAAAAGAACCCTGAAGGCACTGTAACCTCCTGGGCTTATTGTGCGTTTCCTGTCCTGATTCATTCTACCCATTCTAGTACTCCTGTGCCACTAAATATGTGATATAGATCTAAGACGTATTTGAATATAATATCCGTATTATCTGCAGTTCAGGTCGTCGTCGAATTTTACGATTACGTGCATGTGCTTCTTTACAGGAAAATGTCCTGTTAGAGGTGTTCTTACAATCCTCTTCTTATCGAGTAGTTCTTTAGTACGTTTTGGACATGGTCCATTAATGAGTGTTTCCCATGTCGATTTCTTGGAATATTCCTCCAGTGACTTTTATGTTTGTTCATGATTCAGTCCTTGATAACCCCTGTGACTGAGCTTTTGGTGATGTACCGTACAGGTAGCAGAGCTGGGTAATTCCTGGTGAAAAAGTAATTAGCAATTACAATTCCTTTTTTTTTTCGTGTAATTGTAATCGTAATTAAGTACTTTTTTTTATTAAAGTAATTTCGAATTGTAATTGCAGGAAAATTGTTATAGGAATTGTAATTTGTAATTATATTATTTGAACTATCTAATTACAAATTACTTCTAAAAGTACAATTACTTTTCCAATTACAATTACTTTCTCCAATTACAATTACTTTAAGAACATGCGTATGTGGTTTAACAAACAAGAATACATTAAAGCAGAATTTTACAGTTGCATAGTTTAAAATAAATCTGAAAAGTTCAAAAAAAAGTTACTGACTAAAAACGAGTTTTTGCCGTGGTCCGCTGCACATTTATGTTTCTTTATTAAGTACACAAACTTTTGTATTTTTGTTCAATATACTTTTAAAAACTAAATATGTTTACTGTTTATTATTATCATTCTTATTATTATTAGGCATTATTATTATAGTGGGGTCGATTTAGTCAATAAAATAGCGAGGTTGGGACATTTTTTAAGATGGATGCAGACTCGGCGGAAATTGTTTATCATGGTGAGTCGGACCTAAGAGACGGATCGGATTTTGCTTTATGGCAAAAGGTAGGTTATTTTATGTACTTTTACATGATTTAAGTCAAGAATCACTTTTTTTTACATTCGGTCGTTTTTTAGTAATTTGCACTATATATGTAATATATGTGTACTCAGTGACTATGTGTGCGCGCACTGGTATAAAGCAGAAAACAATTGTATTTATTATTTATAAAACTTTAAAAAATATATATATTTTTTATTTGTATAGTCGTGCCTACTGCTTTGATTAGGTATAGATAAATGTATATTATATTATATATGTGTGTGCGTGCGTGTATTTATTTCTGTAAGTATGTGAATGTGTTACAATTTTTATTTTTTTTTTATTTTCACGTGACTCAGGTAACCGCTTCATGTATAATCAAAGAGTAATGTGGTCTATCTTTTACTTTTCAAAACGAGTATTTTGATATTATACCACGCCTACCTTTTGCCACAAAGCAAATTTTGATCCGACTTTTAGGTCCGAAGATATTTCGATTTGAAAATTTCAGAAAATTGGACTGAAATTGCTATTTCAGCCAAACTATTTAACATTTTTGGATGAAATTTGGTTAACAGTTTTTGAGTGATAAAGACTACTTCCATTCCAAATTTCAGCCAAATCGGTTGAGATCTGATCAAGATTTGATTTTGTCAGTTTTTTTTGTATATATATTTATTAATGTCAGGAGGGGGGGGGGGGGGGGGGGGTCAGATATCTTCCCCAAATTTAAACTAAAGGTTCCTAATATTGAGAATAAAAGGATACCATTTTCTTTTCTTAACTAGTTGTTTAAGTGATAAAAAAATTAAAACAACAAATTTGGCCCTTAAAATGTTCAAAATACCTCGGCCAAAAAAGCATGGTTCCACCTCTTTTTGGAAATTAAAATTTTAGGGTTTTGTTATACTCGTTATGACAAACAATTTCTGCAGGGTCTGCATCCATCGTAAAAATTTTCCCAATCCTTTCCTAAACCGACTCCACTATTAAGCTGCCTTTTCTATATATTTATTTAATTTTTCCTGATTACTCTTAAGGTCAAACATTCTAATAACGATTCTAATAAATATTAAAACGCAATATTACACAACACTTTTAATTAAAATTTTTAACTTACATTTTTGTCTGTTTGGCCACTAATATTTACTTTATCATAAAAGTAATTAGAAAAGTAATTGCTAATTCCTTTTTTAAAGACATGTACTTTGTAATTGTAATTAGTTCCTTTTTTAAAAAAGTAATTTGTAATTGTAATTATTTTTAAATTACAAGTGATTACCCAGCTCTGGTGGGTAGGATGTGTTGGCTGCTCATTGTCTAGCAACTTCATCAGCATTTTTATTGCCACCTATTTTGGAAAGTTCTGGCACATAGAGTAGTTCAACTCTGTTCCGCTTACCCAGAATGTTGAGCTCTTCATAGCGGACTCATACTAGTCTGGATTCACTTTGTCAGATGCTAATGCTTTAAGTGCTATCTGACTGTCTGATACAATGGAAATCTGCCGATTAACGTATCGTCGGTTAGCATTCTTCATGTAGAGTCAGAATATCTGTCTGGAATACAGTGGAATGGTATCCAAGAAAGAGACTTATACTCTATACTTCTTTCTTCATATATTCCTGCTCCTACCTTCCTATTTCCTTCCTAGACCCCAGTATACCTGGTTAGGCCCTTTCGTAATGTGTCAAGAGCTCCTGTTTACCAATCCTTTCTATTTTCAATGGCGATATTAAAAGACTTGATGAACGTGATTTTTAGTGTCATGTATTCAGACCTAATGTTAATTACTCGGTAGAGAATCGGGTTATTTAAGTTTTTTTAGCCCATATGATCTCTGCTCTCCCCGTGAATAACTATCATAAGTGGGGGAGGCTTGAGTGCGATCTCCGTAGCTGCCATGTGGGTACTTTTCGTATTCAGCTTAGTTTGTTGATGGCTGTTGTTTGAGTTGCCTTAGTCCACCAAACTAATGCAGCATATGACATGGTGGGTCTTATTACGCTGGTATAGAGCTAGTGTAATCTTTAAGCCCCAATGCTTTACTGTATGATGTTGCTAGTATGTCTACCGATCTATGTATAATCCTGTTCAGCTGTTGGTTCCGGGTTAGTTTGGAATCTATAATAACTCCAAGGTACTCTACCTCTTCTGACATTTGTAGCTCTGTGGCTGAAGGACTAGAGAACTTAGTTCCTTGTAGTTTCTCCTTTTGGTCAATGGATTAATATTGATTTTTATTGAACTTACCCTCAACCCAAAACATGAGATTGTGTGGTAAGGACACTGTACTGGTGTTATTGGATTTCTATGGAGTTTTGAGTCAATTAGTAACCAGTTTGTTTTGTGCGACAAATACTTTTGTTTTAATGACGCAAGCAAAAATTTAGTAAATTTATAGTTAACCTAAGGGTTCCAAAAAATACAGCGTAATAATAAAATGCCATCTTGCATTAATATTTTAGCTGAAGTGCTCAAGGCTCAATACTGGACCCATTGTTATTTTTAATTTACACATTAGACATTTTAACATATTTGAAGCATTATAAACTTCAAGTATATATGCTGATGGCATACAATATTACTAACTTTTCTTATCATTGATTACACAGCCACAAAAATAAAAAAATAAAAGTCTAATGCTATAAGGTAGACCTATGTACTCCCAAGCATTTTGACACGCTGAATACGAATCCGTTTTGCCCGATTGGCTCTTACATTTCTGCTAAGCTCAAAAAACACCTTAAAAATGCCTGAAAAATCCCTGAAAAATCCCAAACAAGTGAATAAAAAGCTTAAATGAGCTGATCACTATATCTATACGTAATTTTGGGCGCTGAAACTGAATATTAGGTCAGATATAACCGATAAGTTAGGAATTTTGACATAACCTCAAAAAACACCTAAAAAAATGACCGATAAATCCCAAACAAGTAAATAAAAAGCTTACATGAACTGATCACTATATCTATACGTAATTTGGGACACTGAAACCGAATCCAAGGTCAGAGCTACGATCAAATATCTTGTAAAATCCATATTTAGGATGAAAACGTACTCAAAAATGACTGAATCATATCCCGAAATTGATTTTGCTCTACATAATATCTGAACATATAATTTCCGACGTATTTTCACGAGCTGAACACAATAACGAAGTCAAAATTAAAGCGCAAACTTCATAGAGAAATATCATTTCAGCATATATTCTCATCAACTCTAGTAAGCGGAGGTGGATAACTTTTAACTGTTCAAGTATCTAAAGGAAAATATTACCGAACATTCCTTTTTCTGACAAAGTTTACTCCGTTGAGAGAGGAATATCGTTTGGACTTATTTACCTACACCCTCCCTTGATGATTTTTTACTTTTTTTTTCTTAGAGCTGTTTAGAATTATATAGTTTTCTTTATTCTGTTTGACTGTCATATGTCATTTAATTTACTAAAAACAAAACACAGGGAATTCGCACTATTTACAAATTTTGCAAATTTCTTGTAGCCCTATACTCATAGAAAGCCAAATTTCCCACTTCACTGGATCTGCGGTTGCATGACGCCGACGCCCGCGGTCCCGCTTTCCCAACCTGACCTGCCCCCGATACTGGGGTTTTCCTCCCCTGCATCGTGAACTCTTTCTCTACTTTTGCTATGACGGCATTTTTTTTTACCTAGGAACTTAGCCGAAATAAATCGTTGCCCGCCGTCACCACGTGGAGGTGTCCTAGTCGCAAAAATAGAAAAAGAAACAAATGGCATATGACAATCAAACAGAATAAAGAAAACTATACAATTCTAAACAGCTCTAAAAAAAAAAAGTAAAAAATCATCAAGGGAGGGTGTAGGTAAATGTTAAGTCCAAACGACATTTCTCTCCCAACAGAGCAAAGTTTGCCAAAAAAATTTTTCCTAAAAATGTCACTATTCAGTAATATTTTCCTTTAGATACTTAAAAATTTAAAAGTTGCCCATCTCCGCTTACTAGGGTTGATGAGAATATATGCTGAAATGATATTTCTCTATGAAGTTTGCATTTTGCGCTTTAATTCTGAGTAAGGTATTGAGTTCAGCTCGTGAAAATACGTCAGAAATTAAATGTTTAGATATTATGTAGAGCAAAGTCAATTTCGGGCTATGATTTTTGGGTACGTTTTCATCCTAAATATGGATTATTCGATCGTCGCGCATAAATTCTGACCATGGATCAGGTTTCAGTGCCCCAAATTACGTATAGATATAGTTCCTGAAAGCTTTTTATTTACTTGTTTGGGATTATTCGGGCATTTTTTAGGTGTTTCTTGAGGTGATGTCAAAATTCTTAACTGATCGGCTAATTCTGACCTCATATTCAGTTTTAGCGTCCCAAATTACGTATAGATATAGTGATCAGCTCATTTAAGCTTTTTATTCACTTGTTTGGGATTTTTCTGGCATTTTTAAGGTGTTTTTTGAGGTTAGCAAAAATTCAAGAGCCAATCGGGCAAAACGGACATCGGGTCCATGTTCAGCATGTCGAAATGCATGGAAGTACATAGGTCTGCCTTCTAGCACTCGACTTTTATCTTTTTTTTTGTGTGCCGATGTTATTTATTATCGTCACGCAACTAATATTGTTAATGATGACTTGCTTATGATATGCAAGTTGTCATTAACAATATTGTGAAGATAATCAATGGTAATTCTTATAGACCGATTATAGATTTAGACAGCATGTGATAGCTTTGATCAACAGAGGTTTTTATGGCTAAAACTTATTTAATCCAGTCGTCATATATTGAATTTTAAACAAAAATAAATCTTTGAGAATCTCTAGTACTATCACATTTCAACTCCTTTGTTGACTAATGTGTTCGGGTTAAGTAAATGTGATCCTATATCGCTTACCGTTAAAATTCTTATTTGGTTAAATATAAAATCGACGCACTCTTCATTTAGGTAGTTTTGCTATGAATATACTAAACAGGTAGGGCTGCTGTGCCCCCTTAAACTGAAATTTGTGTTCAGGTTTAACATTAATTCTTTAAATATGCGAATATCCGTAAATTAACAATACCACGTCATAAAACAGCTAGCAGCTATGATTAAGAGATCTCCTGTATGTAATCTTATCAAAATCTATAATTTATTAGAGCCTGAATATCCGGAAAGAGATAGTAATAAAAGAATTAAGTAGGTAACAACAAATTTTACTCATTAATCTATAATCATCAATAGCAACAACAGTGGCAATTTTAATATTATGTATAATGTCTAGCAAACCTTTGGAACACTAGTCTATTACAAAGTTGTTATTTATATATTTGTATATTTTTCCTACCACTAGGTAGCTGAGTAGAGTAGCTTCTTAGCTAGACTTCCCCACATTTTGGTAGATATAAATACAATTAATTACCTGCTCTGCATTTCTTTAACTATATTATTAATTGCACAATATAGATGATTTATTATTATTATTATTAATTACATTAAATTTAACTTTTTGAACTTATTGAATATTAAAATGTATGGAACTTTGAAGCTATGTAACTAACTCTCAATAAAAAGAAATATAAACATTCCAAATAACGATCAATTTGACAGGTCTATTTACTGCTTTACTTTATATATTTTTAAATAAAATAAAGCGGTCTACGTGAACTCTTTTGTTTCTATGTTTCAATGAAATATTATTTCAATCAGATTATTGAATATTAACCTCAGAAATTCACATCAATTTATATATTTTATTAATAGACTCTCGTCAACCGAAACATAAACATATAAAAAAGCAATAAAATAAATGAAACTAATTCTTTATTCGTTTCCAATCAAATAATTTATTCAGCTTTGAGTCTGATTAAAAAATGAAGATTAGGCAGTATTTACGTGGGGGCGAGGGTTGAAAATGGGGGCAAACGTAAACTGTTAACAATTTACGTAATGGTATAGGGAGCGAGTGAAGACGTTGCAGGGGTAAATTGTCACAGTAGGTGAGCACCAAACACGCACCATGTGCGGGTTTCGTGCGGCGTGTGCCGCAGGTTCTTCTTCAACGGTCGTCTTCATTACCACCGCCTGCTCGGTGGTTTGCTGAAAAATAAAAAAGTTCCAGTTGAAATAACATTTCATTTTTTACAATTTAAGTATTAAATAAGCCGTTCTAAAATGTCAATGGAAATATAATAAAATGCTAAATAAAAGTATTAGAATTTTGTATACAGGCTATCTCAAAAGCTCGCTCTTTTAGAGACCGACTCGACAAGTAAAAATAAATACACTGACTGACCTTATTTGTATATCGAGAATGGTTAGATAGTTAACAATATCACTATTAATTAGTGAACACGCACACATTATATTTTCCCTTTGATACAATTATAGTTTTGATTAATACCTTATTGAAATATGTTGTATTTGGCATAAGATTGAATTTGAAATAGTGCAATTTGGTATATGCGTTAAAACGAGTTTGTTGTCACGATATTCATAGTCAACATGAATTGACGCCAGACCATTTATTTTTGAACGAAAATTATTATGTAGAAATCAGATATATTGTTTTGTTTCTAAGTAAACTTTTATACAGGAAATGTATGAGTTTGAAGAAAAAGTTGCTGTCAAAACTGATTAAATGTATCAAATAAATTTACTTTCCACTCAAGTCAATATCTCATACGGTTCCAGAGTAAACGTGCGCACAAAAAAAGTTACAGACAGACCGACAGACAGACAGACCGACAGACAGGCCGACAGACCGACTGACAGACATTTTTTTTGCTCAAAATTAAAATCTCGACGTTTCGTGACATTCTAAGCCTATTTGAACAATAAAAATTTTTAAAAATTTTTTTGTCCTTACTATACTTCCACTGGACGTGGCAGTAAAATTAAATTAAAATATATATCGACGTTTGAAATGTTACTTATGTGGTATCATTGGATTCAAAAAACTATGCATGGTATTCCATTTAAAAAAAAAGTGGAAGTGGAGAATAAATCGTTTATATGTCAAAAAGTGATGTTCATTAGTATGTATGTATACAGGGTCCGCCACTTAAAACTCCCCAGACTCGTAACTTCCTTATTTCTTAAGCTACGACCATGTCCACACATCAAATTGTAAATATTTTTAAGGCCTTTAAATATGCATACAGAGTGATTTAAAAAAAAATTTGAGAAAATTGTTAAGAAAGGAAACTTAATTTCTTTGAATATTTTTTTACCTCACCTTATACATGAAATATGTTAATGTTTTCTTATAAAGGTTTTAATTAGCTTCAATTTACGTTTAAAAAAAAAACAATTTTTTTTTAATAAAAATTTTGCAATTTCCTATTATTTAGTAGGTACATTTGAATAAAGTTTGTTTTTAAAAATATTTATTTCTTTTGTTTCTTGTTGCTGTTTTGTTACGTTGAGGATTGTTTGTGATATATCTTTTACAAATAAAGCATAAAATTATTATTTACATTTTTTCAGTTATTTTAAAAAAAAATCAGTTTGGAATCGGAAGGAGTGTTTTTAATTTCCTTCTCTAAAACCAAAAAGAATTTCGAATATGACATAAATTGAAGCTAATTAAAACCTTTATAAGAAAACATTAACACAGTTCATGTACAGGGTGAGGGAAAAATATTCAAGGAAATTAATTTTTTTTTTCGTAATAATTTTTTCAATTTTTTTTTTAAATCACTCTGTATGCATATTTAAAAGCCTTAAAAATACCTACAATTTGATGTGCCGAACATGGTCGTAGCTTAAAAAATAAGGAAGTTACGAGTCTGGGGAGTTTTAAGTGGCGGACCCTGTATATAATGTTCCAAATTTCAATCGTTTATCTTTAAAACTAAAGGAAAAAAGGGGGGGATGCATCATGATCCTGTTACACGCGGTATATATTATATAGTTAAGATCCAAGATCCAGCAAAAGTAAAACATGTCGGGAACAAATATATTAGGCATAAATTTATATTTTCAGACCAAATTCAATTCAGTTCAAAAAGTATTTATTTCTATTTAAGATACAAATATGCGCCTAGCCGGAGCCCGACACGGTGCCAACCAGACAACCACGGCGCACATCGCCGTAGTGAATGTGTGATTGGGTGGGGCGGGTCCGGTTCGGCTTGACGACAATGTTTAAATAGCTAAGGGCATCTGTCCGCCGCAGCAGACTTAAAACTAGGTTGTTAAATAAAAATGTGCTCACATGAGCATATTTTCAGACCAATGATTTTCACTTCATTTGTCCGACAATTGCAGACGAGTCACAGCAAGTGACTGAAGAGTTTTGCTCCGAATAATACATGTTATTTTTTCTTCAAACGTCGATATTATAGTTTATAAAAAGAACATACGTACTGTCGTGAGCAAAAAATATGACAACCACTTTTTTCTAATGTAAATCTGTCTCTATTTGCACACTTGCAATGAATTTTGACAAATAACTGACAATGTCACAATAATTAAAGTTAGATAGATGTACACAACTAGATTTTAGCAAAAATACGTTATAAGACTTGTCCCATTTTTTTTGCGCACGACAGTACAGGTCGAATTGAGAAACTCCTCCTTTTTATTTAATAATCATGTCCTCTCTACATGGTGAATATTTTTAATCTGACATTATATAACACTGATTTTAGTAATATTTACTTGTATGAAATAAACTGTTATAAAATTATTGTACTGATGTTTAAATACCTGAATACCTATTGGTTTCTGATTATCTCTAGATGGAAGTATTTATTACGTAACAGAAAGATTAGGTCTTGGGTACGTGGCAACAATGGTTATCCTTCCCAAGTAAATATTAGAGAAATGAGTGAGAATATTTTGAAATTGTTCATTGATATTGGGAAAAGCACGTAAACTTATTCACAACCTGACCTGACAGGTATTTATGACATGACCCTTTTGTAGGTGTTAAGTTGTTTACTATTTACTATTATTTTGTCGAGCTGCACTCCAGCTTTGTTAGTTACGGTCTAAACTAACAGCAATTTGATTAGATAATATTATAAAATAATATTCTTGTTAATGGTGAACTATTTAAAAACCATATTTGAAAAAATGAAATCTGGAATCAAGCTGGAACTTATTAACATTTAATCATTTAAATCAAAGCATTTCTCTATTCTTCAGATATTACTAGAAAAGAAGCAATTGACGCTCAGATGTTTTGTAATCTGAAGGATAAGCTCCTATGTAAACAAATATTATTGCCATTAATAGATCCATGCTAACTCAACAATGAGTCATGGTGTTAGTGGATGGGTAACGTCAAAAGAGCAAATAGTGCTTATATGGTAAAATTATATACCGTAAAATGGGGATATCTTGATCAAAAATGAAAATAAAAGTTGAATATCTCCTCTACTTTCAATTTAAATAATTGGGAAAAAAACTGACACATCGGTTTATTCTTCTTTGCACATGCTGTGAATATGAGATTTGTATGTAGTATAAATTCTGAGAAAAAAATAAAAAGAACTGGATGAATAATACTTTAATCACAGCATCGATTTGTACAGAATATGAAGTTGTTAAGAAGTTTTTCTTAATATTTTTTTCCTCTATTAGTTTTGGTTCTACAGATAAATATAAGGTTTGGGGTTAATTTGATCAAATAAAAAACTAAGCTTTATTAGAATTGTAACATAATATTTATTTTTTAAGTACAATAGCAATATAGGTAACCACAAACTGATAGGAGATAGGACACGTTAAAACTCTAAGACATCAACAGCCGCTGCGAATTCATATGTCATCGGAATCAGTATTTATTATTGAATGATTAATCAAAATTTTAATAACATCATTCTTATTGATTTCAGAATATCTTCGGGCATCAATTTGAACTGCAGTTTATTTTTAAGTGATTTGAATTCTACTACGGTTATTTATGGAGAACTTTCTTTTATTCGGCAAACATATTTGTATGTTTTCTTCCCAGTTCGAGATGAAAATATTACCAAAATGTATTGGTCAATACTGAGGCATGAAATTTCAGCTTCATTTTCACATTCTGGCCCGGATTCATCAAAAAGGTCAGAAGAATTTTGATCTGGGGTAGGTATATACCAACGGTCTTCTTGTCTTTCATTGCGGTCGACTTATTGGTTTAGACGATGAGGGAACATTTTCATCTTCTTCAAAATCTCGGTCGGAATTTGAATAATCACAATTGTCCCCGTGTATAATAGAAATACTTGCCCCTGGAGCAACTTGAAGTTCTTTTTTCCTCTTTTGAGACCGGTATGATCCACTAAATCTTTGTTCTTTTAACAATGAGGTTAGCGCATTTTCTAGCGCTTGATATGTAGTTGTTTTTTTCTCTGACACTTCACTTCATCCATTCGTTTCAGAGTTTTGTGCAGAAGAGGAGGAAAAATATCTTTAGGAATTGAACTCGTGCATACATTTTGTAATTCCCATTCTGTCAAAGTTGCGCGCCAGTTTCTTCGTGGGCCTAAAAAACCCAACATCTAGGGGTTGGCACAAATGTGTCGAATTAGGAACTAGACACACAAAGACTATATTATTTTCAACACATGAAGATAGCATATCAGCATCATATAAATTATCACCTATTAAGAATTTTCATCCTTCCAGTCTTATATAAATGAACACTTTTATTTATGACATAAGGTGGTAGAAGAGTCTGCCAGCAAAACCACATACCATGACGGTGTGCAACACTTGGAATGATTCATCACCTTTTCGGGGTACTTTACACCCCTCCTGTAAATATCGCGTTTTTCTCCGGATCGTCAGACATATTTGACTCATCAGAGCTAAATATATTCGTAGCTTTCAAATCTTTTATAGTTTTTTTTCTAATTTATAGAAGTAATTACCTAAAGTCTCTTTTGAGACGGATGCTCTGGCTCGTTTGATGTACTTTGCGAGACATTGTCCAAAGGATTTCTTATGCCTTTCAAGAACACCGTATACCCAGTCTACTCTTGGCACGTTATTTGTAAACAAAGCCACCACTTTATCTTTTATGTCTAAATAATATTTTGACAACATCATTATATCTAATATAGATAAAGGGAAACCCCAATCGGCACATTTAGCGGCAGATTGAAGAAGTGCTAACTTCCCCACATTGGAAAAAATAGATGGACGGCGATATTTCTTACCGTGCTCTCACTTGAACTTGTTATATAAAGTACCAAACGGAATTTTGTATTGTTTGGATGCCTCTCTCATGCTTAATGTTCGTTTAGCTGGCTTCTTCCAAGCTACTCAAATCATAATTGACATAGGACCTACTGCCAGGTATCCTCTTGTGATAACGAGGCATTTTCTTAGAGATAGAAAACACATTGTAATTTAGCCTTAATAAGGTTGGTGAATGGGGCAACTTTGAATACGTGATCAATTTTACCCCGTATACTCTATCGAAGTTACCCCCCGTAGAATATCACTTCAATATGATATGCGTTTTGGATATTGCAACGTATATTTTATAGAAATTGACAGTGAATAAAATATACTTAATATACCAGAATAACTAACGAAGCATAATAACCTACTGTATTTACCAATATAATAACAAAGTTATGCAGCCCTTAATTTCAACAGAAAAATTCCGACTTTTAAGTTCTGACAGAAGTTGTCGTGTTTACAAGAAATAGTCATACATATACACATACACACAGACTTTTCTATTCGATATTCGAGTTCAGCGTGTTATAAAACGGATTGTGTACAAAAATATTTTTACTAAGATGATTATTAAAAATGTTTGCGGGGTTATTTGATTAAATCACATCAATATATGTATATTTATATAAATTGATATTGTCTTACCAATTTTGGGTACCTCAAATGTTGGATCAACATATAATTTTAAAGATGATTTATTTTGAATAAAATATTATGTATGATATAGTTTTCAATATCTCCTCAATAAAGTTTAACCAATATTGATCTTGTTTAGGGAAATGTTCTTATTTATTATTGATTCAATATTAAGTTTGTACTTGAGCCAACGTATTTAGAATATTAAAAAACTATTAGTCTAAAATTAGTGTTCTACCTGGGAATTTTTCTTAGATAAACGTACATCGTTTATAATACAATAGTTTAGATTAAAATATCGATTAAATTACTGAAGTGACTGAGATGAAAATGATAAATATGGTATCGATTTCATTTTACAGTAAAAGAATAAATTGAAGAGACAGTGGACATTTTATTTACATGATTTCTAAAAGTAATATGAGACCCTGCCAAATGAACACTTAGATTTTTACAGGTCATTAGGTAATCTATTTATGTTTAATAAATCATTGTCTATGTAGTTTCTAGTCATCTGACAATATAATGCTAAATATGCACCCATTATACATATGACCAATCTAATGCCAAGTGGGCTTATTAATTATAAAGAATTAGGAAACTTTGTTACAGCTTCTATACGATGTGAAAAAAAGCATATATGCAAAATGTTTTAAACAGTTACCATAATAACTCAAAATTTCTCTGGAAAACCTTGGATAATCTAAACATTCACTCGAAATCAAAAAAGATTAGTATACCAGACGATTTGTTAGACCCAGACAAAATTAAAAAATATTTTATTAATTCAGTAAATCTAAAATCTGAAATTTCTCTACAACTGTAGAGGAATTTCAAAATAATGCATACGCAGAAATTAGTGCGTTTTTAGAGTTTCAACCTGTTAGCTGTATAGTTGTACAAAATATTATTAATTACATAAAAACCAATGTCATGCTAGTGGATGAAATTTCTTCCGCTATGTTGAAAATTTGTGTTCCATACTGTATAGATGCTATAAATCACTATTAGCAGAAGAACCGAGTGCTAGCAGGCTGACCGAGAATAGAGCCACACACCAAACGGAGTGTGCAAGAATTTAAATGAAGAATTAAGTTTGGCAATATGTTTGACAATCTCAGTTCATTTTATTAACATGAAAAAGTTGTGAGGTTTATGAGTTAAAGATTCAAGTATAATGAAGTTTGTTAATCGATATTAGAACAAGTGTGTAAAAATTAATATGAATAATTGAATTCAATGACATCTATGTAAAAAAATATTTAATACTTAATACAAAAAAACATACTTTTTTACTTCGGCGTAAAAGCATTTAGTGGGTACTTAAGTTAGTATAAGTACAAACATGCATAAGACTTAACAATCCCAACTTGTATAACAAATCGGAATATGTGTGGGTATACGGCCCCTATATCAATATAATTAATAGTGCCATGTGCACCAATCTATACGCTCACCTGGCTCTTGCCATCGCGAACTCTCCCCCGCGTGCACAGACTGCATTGCAGACCGCTGACAGACAGACGGAGGGTCATCATCACATCACCTTGCGTAACATGCTTTGTAATAGGGCGCTGGACTCGTGCTACCATTCAAAAGGTACTGTTATCCTTATTAAGTATGAATAAAAGTGAATTTCGGGCACGCAGTTGATGGATCTTCTTGGGGATGATTTTAAAATACCGTTAGGGGACTAGTATGATTGTTTGTCAAAAGCGTTAATTAAAATTGTGATGATTTATGGATGAGTGATTTTGTATTGTTATGTGGGACGGGACCTATCTGGTCTAGCTTTATTTTAGAACTTTTTGAATTTCGTATTTTAGTTTGTTGTGTACGGTCATCAACAATATCGACGATGAAATTTTATATCTTATATATAATTTTTATTTTGAACTAATTTTGGAGGCGATAAATAAGTCAATTAAAAAATAGAACTAAAAATTATAGGCCATTTTTAAATTTACGGTTGGTTAAAAATGACACAAAAACTACATTTTTAGCTAAATATTTTATAAACGATATTTTAAATATATTTTTCAGAAAAATCATTTAATCAGTGATATGCATTGGTAGCATTTTAAAATATATACATTGGTGTTAGTAGAGTGAAACTAAGCTTAAAAAAGGTGAATAAGGAATTCTCCTGCTACAGCGATTTTAATGTTTTATTTTGTTTCCATTAAATTTAACAATCCTTCATAAAAAACTTAAAGAATTAATGTTGCAAATGTAAAATTTAATACTGTTTTCTTTATTAATCCTGGTAATCGCATTGTAGAGAAAACAAATTTTTCGCAATAAAATTTTGAATAAAACTAGGCTTATAAGAAAATTTTGGTTACAAAAAAATGAAATCCATTAAAATCATCCTTTTTGTATAATTTAGCAATTATCAGCTAATAATAATAAAGAAAATTAGTTTACATTAAATTAAATAAAGGTAGCTCAGTGGTTACCGGTTAGCACGTCTACTTGCACTCTGTGCGTATTTAGCGAAGTGGCCCCCTACAGCAAAAGAGTTTTTCATAGTAAATTATCCCTAAGAAATGGTTCGGATTCCATTATAAACTGTGGGGCCCCATCTCCTTTACTCAAGCAAATCTAGATAGAGGGTTATTGAGGCCACATGATAGGCGGGTAAAACACATTTTAAACTCATTTTTTTTTATCACAATCAAAATCTACGTAAAAAAGTTATATAAAAAAGGATGTTCTGAAACGACAAAAATCAAAACCACAAAAAATAAGTATGTATTGTAATTTTGCAAATTGACAAATATGGAGAATTTTTTTATAGGTCTAGGACCGGAGATAATAATAGTCTAAGAGCTGGCTGGCTGTGTAAGTCGAAAGTTTGTTGGATATAACTGTGCTGCGATTAAAGTGAAGGGTACTTGAAACACGTAAAAATATAAGTCTTACAAGTAATAATCTAAAATATGATTTTTATTCCATACCAAGTGTTAATATCTAAATATATATCTACATCTATATCTAAAATAATATTGTCTGTTCGATTGCCTATGTACATCAGGTTGCCAGAGTTAATTTAATTAAGAGAAAAAAGGATAGACTAGATTAGATAGACTACGTCTAACCTGTCTGTGTTTCGAACCCGTGCATTTGAAGCGAAAATTGTAAACATTTGACCATCATTCGCTATTGGAAATTGTAATGTATACAGGGTGTCCCGAATTGCATAGGCCAAACTTCACTAAGCAATACAGCTTTTCAAAATAAGAAAAAAAGTTCCTATAAACATAGGTCGGGAAGTGCTTAGTGTCCGAGATACAGGGTGTTCAAGTAATTCTCCTGAAAATGTTTTTTATGAATATTTTCGAAACGTTTAAAGATAAACAAATGATCATTTACACAAGAATTTAACTTTTTATGCTTTTTAAAACAAAATGACAACTATGTACGAAAATCATGCAGGAGCGGGTGAAACTGGGGGGCCTAGGTATAATTTAGCCCCAACTTTATTGTGTGACACTTTTACATTAATTTATGAGCAGAAGTTTTCTAGACAAAAAAAGTCTCTTGTGTTTTTTCTCTAAAATTATCAGTTTTTGAGTAAATCTTATCTGAACTTTATTAATTAGTAACCATTATTACCAGCATTCCTGGTATGCAGGAGTGTGCCATGATTGTAATGTTTGTAACAAATGAAAAATAATCTAGCATGCAATGCCAGAATGACAATAATGACATTGTTGTTTTTTGTTTTTCTGTAGTTCATTGTTCTGTAGTTTTATTATTTCCTTTTGGAAAAAGTGTTCTATTGAAAAGTAAAAAATGGTCATGTTTAGTAATGTGGAGTACGCGGATATTCATTTTATTTATGAATATTGTAATGGAAACGCTAATGCCGCGGTACGCGAATATTACAGAAGATTTCCTAATAGAAGGAAACCATCTAAAGATGTTTTTATTCGAACCCACCTAGAATTTAGAAATGTTGGGCTTAAAAAAAGGTCCAAGAAATGAAGAACAGCGAAATGGGCGATTTAAAAACATAATTTTGGCCAAATTTAACAATAATAATACATTAAGTATCAGAAGAGCGGTCCAACAGCTGCGTGTGCAAGCTGTGTATGTTTCCAAAAACAAATTTTTTCGTATTCTGAAAAAGACCACAGAAAAGCTTTTGGAATGCAGCCAGTCCAAAGCCTTCAACCAGGTGATCCCGAAAGGCGTATCAATTTTTGAAATTGGTTTATAAATGCCATGGAACAAAATCCCGATTTCGGAAGTAAAATTATTTGGACTGATGAAGCTACCTTTAACCGTAATGGATCGGTTAATTTTAATAATTTAAGAATCTGGGCTCATCGGAATCCTCATATAATTCGCCCTAGGACATTTCAACAGGAGTTTAGCGTTAATGTACGCTGTGGTGTTATAAACGGGACTTTTTATGGGCCCCACATCTTTCCTCTCCGTTTAAATGGACCGTTATTTAATGATCTTTTAAATAAATATTTTTTTCAATATCTTGAGGATATTCCTCTTAATTTAAGAAATGAATGCTGGTTTCAAATGGACGGAGTTCCTGCACATTTTGCTGTTGAGAACTGTTTGTGGGTAAACAATAATTATCCTGAACGGTGGATCGGTCGATTAAGTGCAAGAGCCTGGCCACTCCGTTCACCGGATTTAACTCCAGTTGATTTTTTTGTCTATGGCTATTTAAAGGACAAAGTCTACGCAAGCCCTGTAAACACAAGAGAAGAGTTAATAGAAAGAATTCTCGAAGAATTCACTCACACACTCTGTATGGTGCAGATGTCAGAAATGTGTTGATGCTGGCGGAATGCACTTTGAACAACTCTAGTAATTTGTAATTTACCTTACTTTAATCTAATTCATTGTTGTCTAATAAAAAATAATGTAATCAAATTTTGTTTTACTGTCATTGTTTTTTCTGTTCTGCTAAAATATTCATAAAAAACTATTCCCGAATAAAGTTCAGATACGATTTACTCAAAAATTGATAATTTTAGGGAAAAAACACTTTTTTTGTGTAGAAAACTTCAAATTTTAAAGTTCTGCTCATAAATTAATGTAAACGTATCACACAATAAAGTTGGAGCTAAATTATACCTAGCCCCCCCCAGTTTCACCCGCTTCTGAATGATTTTCGAACATAGTTGTCATTTTGTCTTAAAAAGCATAAAAAGTTAAATTCCTGTGTAAATTATCATTTGTTTATCTTTAGACGTTTCGAAAATATTCATAAAAAAACATTTTTAGGAGAATTACTTGAACACCCTGTATCTCGGAAAATAAGCACTTCCCGACCCATGTTTGTAGAAACTTTTTTTCTTATTTTGAAAAGTTGTATTACTTAGTGAAGTTTGGCCTATGCAATTCGGGACACCCTGTATATAATATATTCTGTGCAACAAGATGCCAACCCTTACATTACTACTTGAAAATTAATGTTTCTTAAATGGTTTTAATTACTGTATAATCCACTAGCGGTGCTCTCAGCGATGCAATTTCTGGCCAGTAATGTCCTTCAAAATATCGATAAAAATACTGGTACAAGAAAATATACATGAGTCTCCACGGCGGGTTTCTTGTTTTATCGCCCATCGAAATCTCCGTAGTTCCATCAATGAAAAACGCAGTGAAATGAACTGCCAAGCCGGGCAGCAAACGTGTAAGTTTTTTAAATTAGTAATTTTCTTTAATATCCACATTTTAATTGAAATGTGGGAAGAACTACACATATATATTAATATGTTGAAAATTAAAAGTCGAAGATCACAGACATTCAACAGTTTAATACTACTTGTCTTGTCCGTAAGGTATCATTTTTGAAATTATATATTCTGTTTAGACTTAGTTTCTTTCGAAATTGAATATTTCTTGATTGTTTTGGTTGCCATGTACATACAGGTTCTTTCCATTACAATAAAAGAGTGCGGGTTTGTCTTCCTTTATCTATCAGTGAAGTTTAGTGCTACACCTCTCATAGAAAGGAATGGACCTATAACGTGTTTTCAAACTTCACATCAGAACAAATATTTCATTCAAATGTAGCAATATTATTACATCATTGGTTGCCGAGGTTAGAATAATTATACCTATATTAATTGTATTTCTAAGTTCTCTAATAATGCTGAAATAATTTATTTATTTCAGCATTAAACAACAGAAGCCAAATGGATACTATAAACAATTATAAATCTAAGCCATGTAATGTATCAATCAGTTGGAGTACCACATGATACCATATTGGGGCCCGTATTATTTTTGGTATTTTTAAACGATATATCATTAAACTGTCTTACAGCTGATACGCAAATAATATATGCCGATGACACAAATTTTGGCATACATGAAAATAATATGAAAGAAGTAAAATCAAAAGCTAATGAATCTACTCGGGAATTTCTAGAGTACTGCTCAAATAATGGACTATCCGTAAATATCAATAAATCTAAGTTTATGACTTTTCTTCCGAAAAATTCTGTCCGAGATTGCAGTTTCTTAGTCAGACTAAATAATATTTCAATTGAACAGATACATACTGCAAATTATTTAGGTATAACATTTGATACTAATATGACATGGGAATTTCATGTAGAAAAATATCTGGCAAACTAAGTAATATATGTTTCTTAATTCGACAGCTAAGTGGTACTGTAAGCTTGAATGTACTCAGATCCGTATATTTTGGCTTAGCAGAATCCTACGGCTTAATATTTTGGGGAAGCTTGGCACACATAAATAAGGCATTTGTTGCACAAAAACGCATATTGAGAGTAATAGAAGGTGTTCATCCCCTCACATCATGTAGGGATCTTTTTAACAGGTATGGTATCCTGAGCCTCCCATCATTATATATCTTTCTACAAATAGTAAATATAAAGAAAAAAATCTTTGGTAAGAAATAGCTCCATACATTCCTATGACACACGAACCAAAGACAATCTACATCAACCATTCTCTAGGCTCTCTCTTGGTCAGCATTGTCACATTTATAGAGGTATAGACTGTTACAATAAATTTGTAAATAGTTATGGCAATAGCGACAATTTTAATAATTTTAAATCAAGGTTATACGATATCCTGTTACAACAACTCCTTTTATAGTTATGAAGAGTTTTTAAATTTTAAATGATTGTATGTGTTTCGAAATGCTGTATGTTATACGATATGTTATATTCGTTTTAAGTTTGACTAGTCCAATAATTGATGCATTTTTTGTATTATGTTGAGTGATGAAAAAATTATTATTATTATTATTATTATTAAATTCAAAAAGTACGGCAACAAACATGACGATGCCTCTCTTTCCCTGAAGATGTTTGCATGTCTTCTGTGCCCTGTAGATTACCTATTAGTTTTAGAGTATGTTGCTATAAAATAACATTTCTATTTAAAAAAGAAAATTGTATTGAATTATTTTAGAAATCTTCTATATTACTGCCTTATTTTAAAATTATGCTCTAAATTTGCTGCACTTTTATTTTTTTCTATTTCAAAGAAAAGTGCTGAAACGAAAATGGCAAAAACGACATAACATTTTGACAAAAACCTGTATTGTCGGGGTCGGAACGGCTTAGTTTTTTTGGTGGGCCTTTTAATTTCTTTCCTCATAACTCAAAAACAAACCCAACAAGGGTATAATATTTTTACGTCTGTCAAACTACTTACAAAACCCATTCAGTAAAAAAAATCAAATTATATCTTTTTACTTCCACATCCAGTGGAAGTATTATAGTATCAACGAAAAAAAAAGTGAAAATTTTTATTGTTCAAATAGGCTTAAAATGTCATAAAACGTCGAGATTTTAAGTTTGAGCAAAAGAAAAATTTTCTGTCTGTTGGTCTGTCGGTCTGTTTGTACCTTTTTTTTTTGATGCACGATTACTAGGGAACCGTTTAAGATATTGACTTGAAGTTTGGTACACGTATGTATTTTGGATTAATGGAGGTAAATAGGCAAATGAAGCAAGTAAGAGTCCATAAAATTGGTATTTAGTATATATAAAAGAAGCTAAGGTCTCAAAAAAAATTTTTGCATTAGCCACCAAGGGGTGAAAAAAATTAAATTGTCATTTACTGTGTGTACAAGAACCAAAGGCCTCAAATTTTTTTTTACTTTATCCACTCCCACCCCCACTATCGATGTGGGATATCGTTCTATGAGTTTTTGGGCAGACGATTTTAAATATTATTAAAGTTCCATAAACAATTATTTCCACATACAATTTTTTTTCATTGTGAGAGACTTGGATAGAAAATCTGGATGTGGAAGTAGTGATTCCTTAGGCAGCGGTTTTTACTTTAGGAGCAGTAACGATACGAAATATTTACTTCGGAAGTAACTGGGTGTAGGGAATTATTCGTACCGCCACTGCTCATGGAGTAACAGGGGAAGAACATTGAATTTTTTTTTGTAAATCACAGGATTTACGTTATAGTTTTATAGCAATATTTTCGAGGGGTCAACCGCGAAGGAAATCTGGTGTACACCTAGAAGGAAGTCCGAGGAAGTCCCAAGGAAGTCCGGGGAAGTCCGAGGAAGTCCTGGGAAGTCCTGGGAAGTCCGAGGAAGTCCGAGGAAGTCCGAGGAAGTCCGAGGAAGTCCGGGGAAGTCCGGGGAAGTCCGAGGAAATCCCAAGAAATCTTAGGAAATCTGAAGGAAATCCGAGGAAGTCCGAGGAAATCTCAGGAAATCTTGCTTTCAGTAATTTTTTGTTCTCTCCAAAACTATGGGCTTTAGACATGTTATATAAGGTTTCTTTGTTTGTCTAGTTGTTCCCCAGTTGCTTTTAGTATTTATGTTAAGTTTCTTTAAATTTTTAATATTTATATACAGTGTGGCCCATTTCAAGTGGAAACACCTTCGTAACTCAGTTATTGGCCAATTTCAACCAAATTTGGATTGGTATCAAAGATCTTTAATATTTCTTTTTCAGCAAAACAAAACTTATTTCAGTCAGTGGCGTGTATTTTTATTAAGAAGAAAAGGGTCGATTTTTCGAGAAATGATATTAGGCATTTTTTGTTTTGTTGAAAAACTAATGCAATATTATTGATCAGCATAATTATTATGATAATAATTATTATTATAGATGCGTAATTAAATTTTGGCAAAAAAATACATTCTATTCCTGTATAGAATAATAATAATATAATAATTTTTTTATGTAATTTTTCATAAAAATACATAATTTTGGCTCATAAAAGTAGAGACAAAATTTACAGAAAATTTTATGCTCTACAACTTTACTCTCTTGATATTTTTCACCAAAATCTCGACCAAAATGCACAATTTTTCCTCAAAACAGATAAAAAGGCGAAAAAAACGCTAAAATTCATATATATATGTATATACTTCTTTTTTAGAAGGGCGGGGGGTGAAAATCATGTTCAGACAACCTAAATACTTCACTGTTTACAAGTCTCATAACTGTGGAAATATTTTCCATAAAACAACGATTTTTTGACTAATTTGAAGGGATTAAATAAGTGGTAGGTAAAGTGGAGCAAGTGCACACCGGTTTTTGGACAGTTGACATTATTTGTTGACAATTGTGGGATTTTTGTTTTATCATATAGTTTTCAAATTTTGAGTATTTCTTTGTTGGTACATTGGGCGAACAAATCTATAAATAAATAAACCCTAATCAATGGCTAACGCACTACAACCACACTTTAAAAAAAAGTGACAGGAGGGCGCACTTACCCCGAATTTAGGGGCAAGTGCGTATTTGACTGTTAAAGAATCATGAAATCTACTGAAATTGTTAGGAGGCAAGATCGTTTTAATTACAATTTTTACTATTTTTTGCACTTTGCAGATTTGAAATTAATTGGTTTGTTCAAAAGTTACAAACTATATTGTACGAGGAATCGAGAGAAAAGTTCAAAACATTAAAAAAATATTTCATTAAACATTCTCAATAAACTGAAAATATTATATTTACATTTCAAATAACAGAAACATAAAGTCCATAATATATTCTCATGTGATTAAGTAAGGTTAATGTTAAATTTTTGGAAGTCAAAGTCGAAAGTCCAAGCATCTCCAGGACGATCTAATTTTGGATCAGGCAAAACCTTAATAATATCTATGTTAGTTATATTATCTACATCTTCCAATTCTGGCCAAAAAAGTTTGCCGTGATTACGTTTTGTGAATTTTACGATCCATTCATCGTTATTAATTTTGTTGGTAACCTGAAAATGATAAAAGTCAGTAAGACATTGATACTTAAATAGTTAAATGAAGCCTGTCCTACATGATGTCGTGTTGTTTTCTTGGTGCTATATTTGACAATTATCCATTTGTCTATGTATGTTCCTGTGCTTGATTGTTCTTGATTTTCATCTTCAACTTCATTAAGATCGCTTTCAGCGTCCATGTCATCATCAGTGTCAACGTAAGAAAGTTCTTCTTCATCATTTGATGAACTAGCCGGTGGCGTCATGGGTTTCTTAGTCTGTCTTGGTTTTTTTAAGTTCTCTTCTTCTTTGAATCTCTCTTCATCTTATTCAAAGCTTTTTCCTTCTTCTTTGAAGCTTTCTCTTTCTCTATTGCTTACATTCTGGCCACAGCTTCCGGTGACGTAATGACTTCAGCACCAGGAGCAATTCTTGTTTTTTTTTTAGCTAGGGGTTGTTTTGTTTGCCTAATTGTCTGCAGAAGATCTTCAAAGGATACTTGCAGAGAGTAAGAAGTTGATGGAACAGGATTAGGTGGTTGTTCATTTAAATCTTCTAGCAGTTGTCCAGCTCGTAAAAAGGTGGTTGCGGGTTGATGACTGCCTTCTGCTGTTTCCAACGTAATAACGCAGAAGGTTCGAATTTATCTTCTGGAATTACTTCATCATTGAAAGGTACCATACCTGCTTTCTTAAAGCCACTAATGTCATCAATCTTCAAATCTATGCAAGTTTCTGCCACCATAGTAGAAAACTGCATCTTTGGAACTTTATACCTCGCATTCTTACGTTGTCAGGATACCAATTTAGCATCCCACATATCCTTTAGAGGCTTAAATACTGCCAAGTTAAGTGGCTGTAACAAATGGCTTGTATGCGGGGTCAGTTTTAAGATGGTAATTTGTTCCCTGATTGCAAGTTCTATGATATTGGTAGTCACATGAGTGCTATGGCCATCATAGATTATTATAACTGGACGACTGTCACCAAGAGAAGAAATCAAACTTTTTTCAAAGTAGTTCGGAATATGTCTGACTTCATTCAGTCATTGGAGCATAGACTTTCTTGGAAATATTTCTGTTTTAGGAAGCCAGTCATTTCAGATATTTTTGGCTTTAAATATTATCAGTGGTGGACAGTGGCGGCTGGTAAAATTTCAATAATTTTTTTCTCGTCTGTGGCGCATGGGACCCATATGAAATATGGGAACTAACATCTAGAGAAGCACTCCCCTAACGACCTCTAAAAAATTTTGAAAAAGTATTTGCGAAAATTGGGTGTCTAGGGATTAGTCAGCATTTTACAATAAACATTCAAACTCAGTTCGTCAGCGATTTGAATATTTTTGCTTCGCATGTATCTAGACGTCGCCGTCCCAAAATTTTTTTGATGAGCGGGGGAAAAAAATCCGAAAAAAATTTTGTTCGTCCCAAAATTTTTCTAATGAGCAGGGGGAAGAAATCCGACAAAAATTTTTGATGACCGGGGGAGAGAAATCCGGAAAAAAATTTTTTAACGTGCAGAGAAAGAGAAATCTAAAAAAAAATTTTCCCGTACCAAATTTTTTTTGATAAGCATGGCCCCTCATTAGACGCGACCCTAGGGCCCAGTCGGCATTTGCCGACTAGCCGACCTGGCCACACCGCCACTGCTAGAAGAAATAGGTTGGGTCGAACAATCCTAGAATTAATTATTGATTTTTGTTTTATATGGTTACATGCTTGCCCAGGGTTGGCATAAAAATGGGTGGTTTTTGTGGGTTTTTGATTTTAGAAAAACCCATCTGGGTTTTTGTTTGATTTTCGTTTTTTTTTTTGCAGGAAAAAAGAAGCAATTATATAAAAAATTATATTTTTGCCTCACAAATACTTACTCACAAAACAATAACAAAAATGTAACGTGTCAGTATATTAGTAAACAATAAAACAAGTAAATAATAAACTTAAATAGTTTTGACGCCTTTTCAGCTCCAAGCTTATTCCTTAGTTTGCTCCAAATATGGCCGAATGTAGGAAAAATTATTTCTACTGCGGCACTAGAAGTGGGACAACTATGCAACTATGCAATTTAAAAAAAAAACCCACATATTTACTAGATTTTCATAACTGAGAATGTGAGAATATATCCAACACAGTCCAGATGTTGTCACACGCTATATTGTCAAAGCAACGCCGAATGAAAGGTGGGAAATTAGACGGGAAATTTGTTTTCATAAAAACCCAGTATAAACCACAATTACCCAGAAAAACCCACTTAAGTACCCAGTGGGTCGTCTTTTTCTAAAGAAGGTGGGTTTTTGCACATCTTGGCTTGAGTGGTAATAATTTCCAATTCAGTTTTATTTTATCTACCAAGATTTTTAAGTGGGGCATCTTCATTTACATTATTTAATTTAATCCCTTAATTTGAGAACATTAATAGTAAACTGACTTTATATAACAAGTGGTTGCTTTTAGTAATTAATAATAAAATAGTTTTAATAAAAACAATTGCTTTTTATTGTTATACTATAAAATTTAACAAAGTTTTCTAGATAATCGTGATCGAATTCGTATTCGTAATCGGCGATTATCACTAATGATTATCGTAATCGAAATCGTAATCATAAAAGTAAGAATCGTTGCATCACTAGTAAATATATACAGGTTGTTCCATTTAAAAATCGAAAGTTACGGTAATTTCCGGGTAAACCTGAAATGGTCTCATACCGTTTTTTGAAAAAATAAAGAAAATATAGAGGGGGGGGGGGGGGGGAGCCACTCGCCTGTGGCACCCGGTATAATGCGTTGAAATATGATTCTCGAAAGGTACATATTACAGACATCCCATTTTTGAAGTAATGTGTGATGATACAGTGTCTAAAGTTTTGCCTTACAATAAAGATCGTGTGTTCGAATCCCAGACAGGTTGGATGTTTTTTCTTTAGTTTTTTTTTATATATATTTTCTTTCACAACCGAGTCCACAACAAAGTTTAAGAAAAACTGACATTATTTACCTACAAGAAAACTGCGGAGAGTATCCTATAGAATGTGTAACAATGATATAAAAAGCTCAATATATCGGCAAAGAGTATAATGCTTCTACTAGTTTACATTTCGGGTGTCTATTAGTTTTTTAGTTGCATTAAAACACTCAACCAAAACACACCTAAAATATTAATAATGGAAACAAAATTAATAATATTAATTAATTTCTCTGACAACGGTGAATAATCCAAAACATTAGGACACAGTAATTTTGTAATTTGCATTTAAAAAGTTCGAAAATTTAAGGATCGTATAAAGTTAATTTGATATCAACGGCCAAGAACATAAAAACCTATATTGGCTTATAACGACCTATTCTGTCTTACACGTTCCATATTCACTATAACAACGTTTCGAGCAACATTTCCTGACAAACCATCTCGATAGTAATAAATAAACCAGAAAAAATCGGTTCCGAGATCGGTTCGATTAGTGGTAATAATAATAATCGAGATAATAATCAAATTTATTGAATTTATAATCATTAAGTTAAAAATGAGGTTAAAAATTTAATTATGTTAATAACATATTTTTTTATATTTTATAAATTAGTTTTAATTAATTTATAGGTAAATTTTATAAATATTCAATTATAATATATATTTATGAAATTTTTAAACCTAAAAAAATTAATTATGTCATTAAGAAAATTGATTATAAAAAACCGCTGACGGAATCACTAATTCCACATATAGATTTTCTATCCAAGTCTCTCACAATGAAAAAATTTTGTATATGGAAATAATTGTTTATGGAACTCTAATAATATAATATTTTAAATCCTCCACCCGAAAAACCCATAAAACGATACCCTACATCGGTAGTGGGGTGGGGGTGGTGATAGGGGGTAGTGGGGGGTGGATGACGTAAAAAAATATTTCGAGGTTTTAGATTCTTGTACACAGTACACACACTAAATCACAATCTTTTCTCATCCCCTTTAATAATGTGGTGGGGGTGGTAATGGGGGTGGCTAATGCCAAAAATTTTTTGAGACCTTAGCTTCTTTTGTATATACTAAATACCAATTTTATGGACTCTTACCTGCTTCATTTACCTATTTATCCTCATTTACCCCAATTTACCCCCCAACCCTTCGACGGAACAAGATGAAAATATAATCTAGTTCCAGATCTCGTTAAAATACATATGTGTAGCAAATTTCAAGTCAATATCTTAAACGGTTCCAGAGTAAACGTGCACACAAAAAATGTTACAGAAGACCGACAGACAGACCGACAGAATTTTTTTTCACTCAAACTTAAAATCTCGACGTTTTATGACATTCTAAGCCTATTTGAACAATAAAAATTTAAAAAAATTTTTTTGTCGTTACTATACTTCCACTGGACGTGGAAGTAAATCGAAAAAGGGAACTTCGGAAGAAATCTGGGAATATCAAGGAAATCCAAGGAAATTCCAGGAAATCCGAGGAAATCTGGAGGAAATCCGAGGAAGTCCCAGGAAGTCCGAGGAAGTCCTAGGAAGTCCGGGGAAGTTCCAGGAAGTCTCAGGAAATCTTAGGAAATCTGAAGGAAGTCCGAGGAAGTCCCAGGAAATCCGAGGAAATCCCAGGAAGTCTGGAGGAAGTCCGAGGAAATCTGTGTAATCTTCGTCAAAGAGGAAATCTGGTGTACAAAATTTTGGGCGCGGTTGGCCCCTCGAATATTTTACATTGTTAATTATAGTTAACATGAAAGTCATTATTGCGATCGGCATTCTATTTAGAAAATAATTTTAATAAAATGAAACTGAAACCATTTGCTGTCAATATTAATGATAGACTAAATTATTTGCTATTCTTAACTTATTTTATATTTAGTTACAACTAGTTATAAAAGGAAAAACTCTTTATGAACTAATATGACAAAAAGTTTGTCATTCTGCAACAGAAATAAAAAAAATATATTTTTTGCCCTAGGGACAGTTTATCATCCTAAAAGACTTACTCTACGCCTATTGAGGGCCAAAAAATCTTGTTTTGCAATCAGTCGTGCAAGAACTATTTACTACTATTTGTTTTTATTTAATTTTTTTAGTTTATTTTACAAACTCAGAAGAATTTACATTCCATTTACAGAGTAAGTATATATAGTTATATATATATATATATATATATATATATATATATATATATATATATATATATATATATATATATATATATATATATATATATATATATATATATATATATATATATATATATATATATATATATATATATATATATATATATATATATATATATATATATATATATATATATATATATATATATATATATATATATATATAAATTGACAGCATATATATACAAAACTAATATACTAAACTACTTACTATAAATTATTTCATTTGGACTTTATTTAATTCATAGTTTTGGAAAAAACGTCTATACTTTGTTCTATCAAATAGAGAATTGACAGGAAATTTAATATTTTCTAATAACTCGGAAGAACCAATCTTATTGTTTAATAACTTTGAAAGAAATACTACACTGATAAGATCTCTTCGTTCTTGGAAGCTTGTGACATTACAGCTATTTATTAACAAATTGTGTTCAAATCCAGATGGATAAAGATCAATAGTAAATGCTATTATGAGAATTTTCTTTGTATACTTTCAATATTGGCAATATATTGCCAATATGTATATGTATATGTATATGTATATGTATATGTATATGTATATGTGAAGGGTTGTTGTGCTTCCGGGTGTTTTCCCGCGTAGTTGACAGGCTCCTGCTGGGGCCACGGTTGTCTAAACGACGTTTCGGCAGAATCCCATCTGCCATCTTCAGGTTCTTGCTGAAAGCTGCCTACTGCTGCTCCTCGTTGCTCAAACTGAACTGTATATGTATATGTATATGTATATGTATATATGCAGTTTCATAGCATGGACTCCAAACCAAACTTGCATATTCGGGTTTTGAACGCACGAAGGTATTAAATAATGTAATATATGTTGAACTCTCAAAGAAACCGCGAAAATTTATAATGATCATTAGGTAATGACAGAAACTAATGATTCTATTTGTTCAATAAAGGCATACTATCAAAAATAATCCTCAGATCTTTTGCTGGGGTTAAGCGAGTTAAGACTCCTTTGTCTAGTTTATAGTCTAACTCAATTGTTGATTTTCGTCTGATGAACGATATGTCATTACATTTTTCTACATTTAACGATAACACAGGCCCACAAAAAAAAAGTTGTCTGCGCCGGGGTACTGACCATACCTATCCCTTGTATTTTTAGCCGCTGAACACAAATCTGACCTTAGTTTTTCCCCAGGACGTCAGGTTTTTTTTTTAACAGCAAATAAATATATAAATATTACGATTCAACAGACTTTTTTTGCTGTTAAAAAAAAACCGGACATGTTGGGGAAAAACTAAGGTCAGATTCGTGTTCAGCGGCTCAAAATACAAGGGATAGGTGTGGTCAGTACTCCCGCGCAGATCATTTTTCTTTGTTGCCACTGTGTCACACTCAGTGTGGCACAATCGCACACAAAAAAGGTCATCTGCGCGCGGGTACTGACCACACCTATCCCTTGTATTTTGAGCCGCTGAACACGAATCTGATCTTAGTTTTTCCCCAGCACGTCAGGTTTTTCTTTTAACAGCAAATAAATATATAAATATTAGACTTTTTTGCTTAAAAAAAAACCTGACGTATAGGGGAAAAATTAAAGTCAGATTCGTGTTCAGCGGGTCAAAATACAAGGGATAGGTTTGGTCAATACCCCGACGCAGACAACTTTTCTTTTTTGTGGGCCTGTGTAATTTATTTATGAGGCACCAACTCTCCAGTATGATAAGGTCGAAATGAGCATATCTCAATCACAGATTGAATTTATGTTTTCAAATGTTTTCATCATCAGCATAAAACAGTGACTCACAGTGGAGCTCCAGGTTGATATCATTAATAGGGGACCAGAATAGATCCCTGTGGAAATAAAAAGGATGATGTAAAAGTAACATATTGGAAGCCTCGGTACTGGACAAATTGTCGCCTATGTGATAAGCAGCTAGATAGAAATTTTATAGAATAAATTGAAATATCACATTTTTCAACTTATTCAGACACATAATATGCTCAAATCTATCAAAAGCTTTTAAGCAGTCAGTATAAATTACGTCCACCTGTTCTGCAGAGCCAAAAAATTCAGATAGATACTGTGTAGCGCAAATTAAGTTAATAACGGGAGTACATCCAGATTCAAAGCCATGTTGGCTTTCATATATTTATTGAGAAACTTGAGGGTAAATAGAGTAAATAGAGTTGTATAAGACAATTTCAAATAGATTGGAAAAGTAATTTAATATTGTAATATCGCGATAAATTTAAATCTCTGATTTGCTTCCCTTTGATGGGGTAGATCTTTTAAATTTTCCATTCATCGGGGAAAATTACACATTTTATGGCTAAATCAAATAGGCTAATGGGCTGCCCGTATGTTTGAATAGTCTTAATAAAAAAGCTGGCAATTTATTACGTCCATTAATGTATTTTGGTTAAATGTGTTTGAAGATATCACTTTCTGTTACAACATTGTTTTCTCGACCATTATTTATTAAGCGACCTGAGTTGATGTAAGCTAATGAAAAGTGTCTGGCAAGTGTCACAAAATAATTTTTGGATTTTCAACATTAATACTATCGTAAGTCAGTATGTCTGGAATTGAAGTAGTTTGCTTTTTAGTGTTGATATAAGACCAGAAGCTTTTTAAAATTGTTTTCTTGTTTTTTTGATAATTTCGAAAAGAAGAGTCAATGTCTTTTTTATTTTAATACTGCCGCAACATTCTTTCATTTTAATATGTTTAATTATTGTTGAATTAAACCACGGTGGAAAAGATTGTTATCAAAATAATGCATTTATTTGAAGAGTAATTTTTAAGTATAAATAACTATACGTATACGTACTTCAAATATAAATTTTATTTCCACTATCAATTATCTTCTGGTAAAACATAATGAATCTTGAGAACGCTGAATAAATTCCAACTCTATTTTCAAAATTACCAATGTAGGATGTAAAATTTACTAATTTGTGATTGAATCATTAAAGAAACAGAAGAAAATCGTTATTGTTCGCCATTATAAGATTATTTAAGGTACACTGAACCATCAAATAAAAATAAAACTACGGCACGTGCCACCATCTGTTGTATAGAAGATACTCACTTTTAAGCACTCTCGCTGATATACACACATTATATACGACTCATCAGACACGGTCTCAGGTAAAATATCCAACAGGGGAAAGTCTATATAGATAGGGCTAGGTCCACACGTCTATCATTCAAGTCATCACTTTTGATTTTATTGGAGAGGTTTTGATCGAATACGATCTATTGTTATCTTCTGAGTAATGATATTAGGGGCGCATTGATTAAGCTATTTCCTGTTTTTAATTGAAAATCGTTAGACAGATTAGAAAAATAATTTTTCAAATGGTGTTATTGTTATTTGTAGATATATATTACTTAGTCAAAAAAAAAGGTTTATTTACCACTTTTTCGACTAAAATTAGTGAGATTATCAGAAAATATTGACACGTGATTTTAGATGAAGTCTTGAAATATAGCACAAGAATTTCCTCCTAAGACAAGGATCGCTAAGAGGCAATGTTGTGAGAAGTAACAGAAAATAATATTTGAACTTTATGTTGATTATTGGATTACTAGGACATTGTATTGGATATTTTAACGTTTTTATTTGTAAATTATTTTTTCTTAAAAGTTAGCAACATATCAGTACTTTAAATTTTAATGGTGGTGTCTGTGTGTCTAGCTGGGTAACATCGGTTAATATTAAAACCAAGGCCACAAGAAAATGGTGGTTTGCTTAAAACTAAAAATTTTTCAAAATAGTAGAATTTTTTTGGTAAAATTCCAGGCTTTAAAAACTTGACAATTAATTTAAAGTTAAATAATCTAGTAATAAATTCAGACAGAAATGTTTATGATAACTGTACGTTTAATTGGTGAGGTGGCTTAGAGTTGTATTTCAAGATTACCGTTACCTGGCGGATAAAAGCACCAAATTTGGTATGAGTAGACTAATAAATGTTAGTCTAGGAGCCCTCTAGAATTTCTAAAAATGTTCATCTACAGCACTAAAATCCAAAATGGCCGACAAATACGACAAAATATCACTTAACACAATCTATTATACTGTTAATTTTGAATTACAGCTTTAAGCCAACTAAACACACTACACACTTAACTTAGGTAGTCTACATATTAAATAAAATACAATAAAATACATCCATATCATTTATTACGGTAATATATAAGTCCAAATATAACACTAATAAGAGTTCCCAATAAAAAAAAAATTATAGTTATTCATTCGATGGAATTCAGTATGCAACAGTTATAAATAAATTACACTTGTAAATTACACATGCACTTGTAAAGTGGTGAGCAGTCCAAATAGGCTTTCCCACATTTGCAATTTTTGCAGTCTTCTTTGCAGGAATATTTAATCAATTCCCTGCATGATCGGGAAACCTCTGGAATTATCATCCAAACTGATTCCCATGACTCCTTCGGAGAAGGAATCACTTGCTGTGTTTGTGTGCTGGTCATCCAAATACCTGCTTGATAAACTGCCCTTTGGATATGTTGAAGAAGCGTATCCTCAGTTTATCCATTGCTCGACTCTTCTGACAGAAAAGCTGCATTCTTATCTGGTTGATACTACTGAAAGGAGTGGTTTTATCATATAGAACAGTCAGTCGTTCCAGCTTCTTGAAATGTTCAGAGTCGTCTTTCAGCAGTTGGAATGGATGAGTGGCCAAATACACAAATGTATCAGAGACGTCTTGAAATGCTTGCCATGCTTCCCAAATGGACTTTTTACTCTCATCTTTGAAGGCGGAGGTTGTGTCTCAACCAGAGAATGAGTGAAACACAGGTAGTGCTCGAGATTTTGGCTCCCACAGGCTTGCACAGATGGCGTTCATGTGGTAAAACCTGTAATGCTTGCACATGCCAAAGGCCATCCAGATACCGGCCAAAAGTTGAGTGACTATTAGATCATAGAATGTGCCAGCAAGGATGATAATCCTTGTGTCTACAGTACGCAAAAGGATTCTCTTTGCCCCTTGCTGTAGTGAATGGAGTATACGAACCACAAGCCTCGTGTCTGCCTCTTCATGATTTCAGTTTTCCATTTTGTGCAACTGTTTTCCCTGTTGTGACGTATACATCTTTACCTGGTGGCCAGTTGAACTATACAACCTTGGAAGTAAAAAAGTTGAGACGTTCCTTCTTTTTCATTGAGTCATGGAGAAAATTCATCCAATTTCGTGGCAGTTTGGTGTTGCCAGATAGCTTTCTTCGAATCCCCTCTTTTTTCCCGGGTAGACTCTTTGAACTGACTGGAATGTACGTGTCTCAAACAATATTTGGACATTCTCCAGCTGCTTATGAAGGTAAGGTAGAAATATCTTATCAGCATACTGATTGAAGTTGTCGACACTAGTAGTGGGCAGTCAATGGATGATGACGGCACCGTCCAGAAATTTGCAGCCATAGTTTGAAGGGGGCTCTGATTGACCTGGCTGCCTAAGACATTACAGTATTTCAGCCTTGTTGGTTGGCAAATAAAGCTTACCAGAGATTGAAATGGAAGGATAGAATGGCTGTATCTCATGTGTAAAAAACTCATCCAAATCAGATTCCCGATTCTGCATAGATGTATGTAGGGGCTAAATAGCTTCACATTGTTCTGAAGCACTTTTAGCTTCTTCCCCTGCTGAGATATTGCTTTATGCTTTGGTCTCTTAAAGAGTGCAAGAGAATCCCACTTTTTATGGTTTTTGCAGTAGTGGTGCCTCGAAAAGAAAGACACATGTGATATTTTGTCGTATTTGTACATGAACATTTTTAGAAATTCCATAGAGTTCCTAGGCTAACATTTGTATACCCTAAGATACCTTCATACCAAATTTGGTGCTTTTATCTGCCATGTAACGATAATTTCAATAAGCCACCTCACTAAATTGCGCTTTGTATACGGTTAATGTTAATAAAATCATTGTTTATTTGTTTTGATTTTCGTTGTTTGAATTCATCAAATAATTTTGACAAAGACAATTCGTGAAATGAAATTTTTAGGTTATTTACTCGAGAATTTTGAGTGACACGAAATTATAAATAAATCTAAACTGCCTATCAGTTCACTTTGGTAACATTTTTAACTCGTGTACTTTATCTTATTATCAACATACTATTTTGCTCAACCACTTCCGAAACTCCCACTTATTTTAAAGCGGATATTAAACTTTAGTTCGTGCCGAGGTCAAAAAACTCGAAAGGTGTGCAATGATTGAATTTAAAATGAAGCGAAAAGATCTTTTCAGTTCCACAACCTATAATACAAGAAAAATACCAACATGCATATGCATATTAGAGCTCCCTTTCACGGTTCAAGGAATCCTGAATTATAACAGTTATTACCCAACAATTAAAGGATTCTACGGACACGGATGAGAAACCTGGACGTCGGTTAGAAGCACAGCACGTGCTTGGCTTGCGCAGCTCCTCGTTTGCCATATGCCGGCCAGATCGCTGCGAAGAATCGTCGGTTTAGCCAGAAACCCAGTCTGTTCTGGCCCCTTAATCTAGTCAGCTGATTCTAATACTCCAGGAGTTCGGGCCGATTATACCCAGAAAATGGAAAAAATTAAAAGCAGAAGTTTCTTAATGGAAATGTATTCCACAACTCATGTTATAACATACTTAAAATTCCCACAAATCCGTTTACAGGAAATTACAGAAAAAACGACCATCTTTAACTGTGGTACCTTTTACCAAAAACCGCCAATAACTCAAATAGTACATATTTTATCGACAATAATCAACGATAAAAAAGTTTTAGAATAAAAAATATTTGGGTATTAATTTTAGTTTACCATACACAGAGTGCTTATAAGTTCCTATCCAATATCATCAAATGCCAATTATTTTGCCATTTTTTACACAAAATCGTCAATAACGATATTAAAAAATATTTAGAATTAAAAAATACCCCTGATCTTGGTATTAGCTTAACTTTACCATATACAGGGTGGCCATAAATGTTGAATCAAAAATATTAAATTTCAATTAATGCAAACTTAAAAATATTTTCACTAGACGAAAATAATGTTACTGGCAATTCTTAAAATATTAAAGCATCACAAAAAACATGTTTGTGTCTGTTATGTAAAAGCTTAGTTTGGTTTGCGCTGTAAGCTTTATATGTTAATAGTAATAATGGGTGCAATATTATTCAAGTGAAGTTATTTAAAGCTGAGTTTAAGTTGCAGTGCTCGTTGTTCTTTTTGTGTAGAAACATTTAATTATAAAACGAGATAGAATAGAATAGAATAGAATAGAATACATTTTATTCACCATAAATTTGTTACATAAAGGAACAGTATTGGTTTTGTCAAAAATGTAGTACAATGTAAAAATGCAAAATATATATATAAAATAAGATAAAGACATAGTAAGTAAACAGTATGAATATGTCATAAAAAAGTAAAACAAACAAGGCTACAAAAAACATATAATAAGAAACAAGACATATTAAGAACAAACTAATGAAAATATAGGTGTATTTATATACAATGCAATATAAAAACATTTTAAATAAGTATATAAAAAACACGGGAACGATTAACTCACAGTTGTAGATATGAGTCAGATATGATACAGTTGTAGTATGAGTCAAGTAGAACTTTTTGTACAGAATTCATCTGTAGTGTAAAACGAATTATTTAATAAGTAATTTTTTAGTTCATTTCGAAATAATTTGAAAGTTGGTGCAGTTTTGAATTTATCGGGAAGTGCATTGTAAAGATGAACACCTGCATAATAAGGAGATTTTTTATATTTGCTGAGCCTATATTTCTCTAAGTGAATTTTATTTGCGCCACGAGTTTCATATTTATGTACATCTGCGTTGAGACAAAAATTTTCATGATTGTTGTACATATAACATAAAATTTTAAATATATATATACAAGGTGTGGTCATAATTTTTTTCAATCTGAAAGTGTCACGACAGGACTGTCTGTAAGAAAGGTTGAAAATTATTCTGATTATGCGTTTTTGCATGACAAAAATTCTTTTAACTTCTGGTGACTGACCCCATATAATAATATTGTAGCTGAGTCTAGAATAAACTAAGGAATAATAGGCTGTGAGTAAGCCATGTTCATTTATTTCCTTTTTAAGATTTATTAATGCGTACGTACTCTTAGCTAATTTCGAACATAACTTGTCTATATGACCAGAGAACCCAAGAGTTGAGTCTAGTATAGTTCCTAGAAATTTTGTCTCATTACTGGTTTCTACACAGTTTAGAATAGGAGCTGATTTGGGTAATGAACTATAAAAGTGGACAAAAACTGTCTTGCTAGTGTTGACTATAAGTGAATTTTTGTGACACCAGTTTTCAAACTGTCTAATTGTTGTATGTGCCTTAGTTTCTAATTCCTGCACAGTTTTAGCATTTATGACTACCGAAGTATCATCCGCGTACATAAAGATATCTCCTTCCGTCAAAAATGACGGGAGGTCATTTATAAATATTAAAAAAAGTAAGGGACCAATAATCGACCCTTGGCCTACACCAATATCTATGTCATATATGTCAGATATTTCCGAGTCTATGGAAACGAGAATTTTTCTATTTTCTAGATAAGACATTATCCAGTTCAGTATATGGCCCCTAATACCCAGATTGCCCAACTTTAATTTAAGGAAGTTTGAATTCACACAATCAAATGCTGCGGTCAAATCAAAAAATAAACCTGCAACTTGATTACCCATGTCGAGGTGGTTATAGATTTTTTGTATAAATTCTTGGCTAGCCAATTCTGTAGATCTAAGAGTCCGATAACCATACTGACAGTTGGTAAGTAGCTGATTGGTTTCTAGATAATCACATAGTCTAGTGGAAACTGCTTTTTCAATTATTTTTGAAATATAACTAAGAATTATGATTGGCCTAAAATTCTCTAATAGTTGGGAATTGTCTTTTTTGTGTAGAGGAACAATTTTTCCTAGTTTTAAAGCATTTGGGAACTGTCCAAACTCAATTGATGTGTTAATTAAAATTGTGATAGTACTGGCTAATGTGTATTTGCAGAATTTTAGGAGACGAATAGGTATTTCGTCAACACCAATACAGTTTTTTACCTTCATGTTACTTATTATTTTAATTACCTCGTCTTCAGTAACAGGCTCTATGAAAATGGAACTGGCATTATTTTGAGTTGGGAGTGTGCGCATTACAGACTGATTATTTCCAAAGTGATTCTGCAACTTATTTTCTATGATATGTCGACATCGACGTACAAATTCTGATGTGTCTCCCCAGAAGGATAAATAAGAGGGAGTAGTCAGTAAGGGGAATGCCAATTAAAGTAAAGTTCTTCAAAATGACGTCGCGATTGACATTTTTTAAAACATTCTTTTAACTACTACTTTATCCATTAAAAAAATCTGCTCCAGGGACTAAACCTATCATGCTTTAAATATTTTTGTGTGCTGAATCCGAATTTTTACTTTAGAAAATTTTCTACCACGTAGATTTAGTGTAAATGTTACAAAAACATATTTTGATGATAAAAACCGGGATTCACTCGACATCTACGCGGTAAAAAATTTTTTAAATTGAAAATTCAGATTCAGCACACAAAAATACATAAGGAATGATAGGTTTAGTCCTTGGAACAGAATTTTTTTTAGATCTGTGCACAGGAATACAAAAAAAAATCTGTACCAAGGACTAAACCTATCATTTCTTATGTATTTTTATGGGCTGAACCCGAATTTTCAATTAAATAAAATTTTTACCGCGTAGATTTCGAGTAAATCCCGATTTTTATCGTCAAAATACGGGTTTTTGACAATAAATACCGGGATTTTCTCGAAATCTACGCGGTAGAAAATTTTTTTAATTGAAAATTTGGATTCAGCACACAAAAGTACTTAAGGCATGATAGGTTTAGTTCTTGGTGCACGGACCAAGAGCGAGCAAGAGGAGACTGCTGTGCAGTGTCGTGCACTCTATTCTCTTGTATGCAGCTCCGGTCTGGGAAAGTGCGATGAAGGTGGATAAGATGAGAGGGAGGATGGCTAGGATCCAGCGATGTGCCGCACTAAAGGTATGCAGTGCATATAAAACGATTTCGTACGAGGCGGCGTTGGTAGTGGCAGGGATCCCCCCTTTGGATCTGATGGCCAAAGAACTGTTGGAAATCTTTGAAGGAGCCGGGAGGGCAGAGGTAAGGGACAGGCTGTTTGAAAGATGGCAGAGGCGGTGAGACACTGTAGACAAGGGAAGGTGGACGAGGCGCCTCATCCCGAACATCAGAGCGTGGATGGAACGGAGGCATGGTGAGGTAGGCTATTACCTCACCCTGAGCGGACATGGGTGCTTCATGGAGTACTTATACGATATTGGCAAGACTGACAGCAGAGAGTGCGTATAATGTGGAGAGGTCGATGACGTGGTGCACACCGTGTTCGCATGCAACAGATGGAGAGAAGAGAGACGAGACGGTGGGGCATCGTTATTGTCTCCAGAAGATATGGTAGAAACGGAAGAAAACTGGAGAAGGGGGGAGGCGGCAATAACCCGCATTATCAAAAAGAAGGAAGAGGAGGAAAGAGAGATGGGTTTGAACCCATGGAGAAACGCCAATTAACACCGACAATCTTAAATGACCTGTGGGTCCGATGAAAAGCGAAAGCAGTCCCAGGCCAACAGGAAACACTGAAGAGATAGAGGGGTTTTAGCTGGTTGGAGTTCAGCACTACCCGTTCGCGATAGACTCTAAGCGACGGGTGTCCATGATGATTTCCCCTCTCACGAAAAAAAAAAAAAAGGTTTAGTCCTTGGAGCACAATTTTTTTTTGTAGACCTGTGTTATCAAAATAATTGTTTAGGATCAAATGAAATGATTCTAAATACTAAAATCATGCGAAGTTCTACAACAAAACTTAAGAGATAAAACACAGGTTTGTAAACCAAACGAATTTAAAAATAAATCATTTTTTGATTTTTTATAGTTACAGTAAATAATATTTTTCTAGGATTTCGCAAAAGGCAGAAAAAGAAATTCTCACTATAATCTCTGAGGATCTATAAGTGAAACAAGCTGAAAATGATGCGGACTGACTTATTGTCCTGACGGCAAAGAAAGCACTCGTAAGCAATGAGTCACTCACAGTTGTAGAGGACACTGAATATTTGTTTTACTTTTGCACCCTGGTGAAAAAAATATGTATATGCTCAGACCAGGAACTTCATCGCGGCTTCAATACATAAACGACATTTTAAAAATACTAGAATCCCATAAAAGAATGTCAAAAGTTATCTTGTTTTTGCATGTCGCCACAAGATGACATCAAGGCTCTGTTTTGGGACAACTACTCTTTATCATCTATGTTAATAATTTATTTTTACTTTTTCACCAAAGAGTACATCGCTCATGCTGAATATACATCCATGATTGATTTTAATTTGAACATTGACGATAGCTTTAGTCCTATCAAACAAGCTGGTGCTTGTTTCTCTTCAAATAATCTTAAATTAAATGGAGAAAAACTCAAAAAAACATTTTTTCAATAAGTAATTCACTAGTTAGAGGTAACAATGTTAAAATTCTTCACAGGTCCAGGAGCATCCATCACGTAGCCCCTTCTACGATTATTATTATTTCTTTTTTTGTAGGAAATCGCATTCTGAACAAGTTTAGTTATGTTCGTTTAGCCTTAAGGTACTTTTCGAGATATATACATCCTTTTCGAGATATATACGTCCAAATGAAAAAAAAAAAAAACACGAAAAAACGCATATATGTGTATATATATCTCTCAAAAAGCCTGTCTTTTTTTATGTGCATAAGCAAAACATCTTTCTTAAAGTTAAATACTTACTTTCTATGCAAAGAAACTGCTTTCCCTAAAACAGCGTTTTTTCTTCTTAATTTGAGTGGACTACCTCTTATAAAGAATTAAAGTTAAATTTTTTTTCTAAATATATATATTTTTTACTTTTAGCTTAAAAAGACTCATCGTTTTAGAGTTATTAGCAATTTCTTGTAAAAAATGGTATAATATTTGATTTTTCAGGCTAATGGTTCGGCATTTAATAGCACCAAGTAAATGGTAGGGTAAAACTAATAGCACCAATAAAAATATTTTTTATTTATAAATTTTTTTGCAAGTTCCGCCAAACGGATTTGTGGCGATTTTTAATGTTATAAAACAACTCCACGGAACACATACCCGAGAAACCTCTTTATTTAATTTTATCCCATTTCACTGTTAGAATTCCTGGGGTATAAGCCGTGCTAAATCATGCTAGTCGTTCTGCGTCTTCCGTTAGGTCGCTTGCTTCTCGATAGATTGCTCAGATACGTTGTTGGATAACTGATTTCACATGTCTGCACAGCTATCAAGAGGGAAACTGCCACAAGCTGCAGGAAATTAAAATTAACAATGCTGTATTTATATCTGGACATTGGCGATAGGCTATCTTTACGACGGTGTTATTTATTATCGCTATTATGTCAGGGGGCCGTTCATAATTTCATATTAGCCATCCAGGAGTGGAAATATTAAGACTTAAAGTTTATCAGGGTATTTATCTACGGTTTTACATATTTTTAATAAGCTGCAACCATTGCACATAACGTTTTCACAAATTAGAGCCATTTAGGCTACTTTTAAGTTATTTCAATAAAATATGATGATTGATTAATCAATGTTGTCGTTTTTCTGTTTTCTAAACAGATGGATATATTTATATTCTACCACGTTATGTTAAAATGTGTCCAATTTTTATCTGTTTTTCCTGAAATTCCAGTATATCTATTAACTATTTATGAGGCTAGACAGCTTTAGGATATTACAGGAAGTGACATTTTAATAATAACGTATTTTTTAGTTATATTATTTATTTTGCTTTATTAATCATCATGAAGGATGTACTGCAAATTTATTATTAAATTTTAATTTGTTTGACTCTCTAAAAATTCAAAGACTTCTATTTTGCATGTCAGAGCAGTCATCTCAAGTATAAATAAAATAAAATTAAAATATCTTATATGCGATATATTTGATAGCTAAACTAAATAAGTAAGCTAAGGTAATTGAATCCAAACTATCGTGCAGTTTTAAAACGCTGGAAGATTTACAACATAAATTTCCTCAAATATTTTCATATTCACAACGTCCCATGGCAGAGCAATTGGTCGTTTCTTCCTGGAGATATTAAAAACAAAATAATTTCAAATCCGGATTTTTCAGAAAAGAAATAAATCTTAAAAGATTCTTTCGATTTTGCATAGCTATAAATATTGTAATTCGAGTTAATATATTGCAGCATTTAAAAAAAAAAAATAATTTTCATTACCAAAATTGTAAAATGTTGATGTTTTCTTGCAAGTTCGCGTATATTCAAATGGTATTTCTAAAGTTGTAGCTGAGATAATGGTACTAAACTTTAGTGTGTAATAAAATTTTAAACGTTTCGTTGTTTAAAACATGATTGTTTACATTATGAAAAAAAAAGGAAAAGAATTGTTTTGTTAAAAACCAATTTTTTCAACTGCAGATGTCAGAAAATTGTTCATTTTTAAAATAAAATTTTCAAATTTGGGTTTTTTTATAAAGGTATAAATATGTGCTACTTCTACTTTAGCTGAAAGTTGCAACTTTTTTATTTTTCTAAATAGAAGGGTAATTTCTGTTCATATTCTGTTGGAAAATTAATTTAATTTATAAACCTTTTTACTTTCTTCGCTTACCGAAGGGAAGTATTGTAACCTGATTTTTACGTTTCAGTTTAATTCCGTCAGCCCGTCTCTGTCTGTCTCTCTATATCTACAAAACCACTTGATGGAGAAGGACAATATTTGATAGGTAGTTAACGCTACTGAAGAACTGGGTACAGTCACGTTGAAAAATGTACAGGGAGGACCTCATAAATCTTATAATTAACGAAAAAAAATTGCAGAATATTTGACATGTAGTTAACACAACTGACAAGGAAGAAAAATATGAAAATGCAGGGTGGTCACTTAAAAAAAATTTTTAAAAATGTGACGGGGGATGATAATATTTGCATGTAGTTAACACAACTGTCAAGGAAGAAAGATTTTAAAAAATACAGGGTGGTCACAAAAAAATAAAGAAATGTGCCTGAGGACGATCATTTCGCATGCAGTTAATACAAGTGTCAAAGAAGAAAAATATGAAAAAAAATACAGGGTCACCAAAAAAAAATAAAAAATATGACGGACCACGATAACATTTAGCATAAAGTTAACACAATTGTTGAAGAAAACTATTTAAAAAAAAATACAGGGTGGCCTTACAAAATTTTAAAGAAAACGTGATGGAGGGAGAAAATGTTTCGCATGCTGATAACACAACTGTCATAAATGAAAAATATGAAAAACATACACAGGGAGGTCACTTTTTTTTGTGCTTCTTGTTGGGATCCTCTAGAACATGTATTTTCTTCTAAACAATGTCCGTAAAGTCTATAAAATATTACAATTATTCAGTATTTTACTGTGGAGAACACCTCTACGTTAGTGACTTTTACGTTAAAGGAGCAGTTAGAGGGCGTTTTTTTGACAAATATTGAATAAGAACAAAAATATAAAAACAACTTATTTTGTTGACGTTTCGAAAACCGAATCAGTTTCCTTTCTCAAAGCTTAATATGAAAGTGTTTGTGCGTTGCGTATATTAAATACACAGCTTTAAGAATAAAACAGATATATTCTTAAAGCTGTCACTCTAAAAAAATTAAAGAAAAAATATGACGGATGGCAATAACATTTCGCATGCTGTTAATAAAACTATCTAGGAAGGAAAATATGAAAAATGTACAGGGTGGTAACCCTAAAAAAAAAAAAAATGGAAGAAGTATGATAAAGAGAGGAATGTTTTCGGTAAATACCTTTACCGATTTTTTCAATTTGTGAGCGCCGAGGAAAAACAGAATTACAGCCAATTTTCTCTCAACAGAAAGAAGGCCATGGAAAAATATTTAAACGGCAAAATTTTAGCAAGCTGGCCATGGAGTGTTAGTAGAAAAGGTCACAAAAAATTTTGAACAGTAATACCAATGCATTTTCTTTAATTTAGTATGTCAATTTTCAACTTTTGGAACAAAAAATATATTTTCACAAGTTATTGAAAAGAAGACTCTTTAAAATATATTTTTTAACACGTTGACTGCCGCATGTACCAAGCGTGGTGTCTCAGCGAATTGATAGTAATGGCCACATGTACCCACGTAGGAGTCTCGGACCATAATCAAACAGGGTGTACACTTTCTGGAAAACAGGGAAACCTGAAAAAGTCGGGGAATTTGATTTTGGTCAGGGAAATCAGGGAAAAGTCAGGGAATTTATAAATGTATAAAGAAAGTCTGGGAAAATTTATTAAAACTACTTGTATCCAAAGTTGTTCCCATCTTGCGCCCTCCTACCTCAAAAAATAAAATAAAACATTGTGGTGGCTAGTGGGACTTTCTTTTTTTTAACATTGCGGCAACCAACGTGTTAAATTAATGCCACCATATTTTAAGTTAAGTTGTGCTAAAAGGGAACGTCAAGAACTTAATTTATCTTCAAAATTTATAAGTTCCTCTGCACTGTGCAAGTCCGCCAATTTATTATTTTCTCGAAGTTTTATACAAACCAAGGTTACATGATACGTAAAAGAATATTGCATAGAAGAAGCAAAGCGTCTGCTAAAACTTAATACACGGGTCATTTACTAACCTCAAAAAATTAGGAATCCATAAAGGAAAATACTTTTTCGAACTTTAACTTATCTGCTTTCTTTCACTTTGCTTGAGATGCATTCAAAACTCAAAACGTACGATGTTAAGGTATGAAATTTTTGTTACCAAAATGAATGATATCAAATAAGCAGCATGGCTCAGTTTTCAAAATGTTGAAAATTACCTGGGAAATCGCAAAAGTTCAAATTAAGAGATTTTGTTACTTCCCAGAAAATCTCGGGGAATTTAGTGAGGAGCAAGGAGAACGATTTCAGCAAGATATCAGAGAAATGAAGCGCTGATAGCAAGGGAGGTGAAATGAAAATATGATAAATGACTACCGAACAAGAGAAAGAACAAAGGACGATGTAATTGCGCAGATCTTTTGAATGTAAAACAGTGCATTGCAACAGGCAAACATGAGTCAACTTTTGAATGCACATAAAACTTAAAAATAAATGCGGATATGACTATTCATGATCTGCAATAACTTATATTTGCGTTATTTCCCGAAAATAGAAAAAAAAAGTTACCCGGCAGAGTTGATTTGGTCTGAAATTTGAAAACAACGCATGAAAATATATGAAAATAAGTTGCATCTATTTACTTTTATTAGTAGATCCATTAAAGAATGCGTAAAAAAGTGAATTATTTTTGTGTATTTTTTTGCATTTTTTATTTTGAAGTTAACAAAAACCGTGACGTGATGTGTCACTTCTAACGCCAGATTCGAATTTCGCACATCAAAATATAAAAGAGTGCCATGGTCTGGTCCTTAACATATGATACTTTTTTCATATGCCTGTGTAATTATTCTTCAAATTATTTACATTATTTTGCCCGTTATTTAATATTGTTTGATAAATTTCAATAATGGTTAGGAGAACAAAATAAATTTTCCGAAGAATATTATTTAAATATGCTTATTATATATTTAACTAATTTCTTTTTCTTAATTTCAATAGGAAAATGGCGAGGCTGTTCTTCATTACATCAGGATCGATTTATTATTTATATAATTTATTCCTTACTAGATAATAAAGTAAGATTTTAATTGTAGACAAAAACAAATTGCAGGAAACACATGAGTAGTTAAAGTTGTCTAATAATATTTTTAGTAATATAATATGAAAACATATTTATATTCAACAAGAGTACGTTATACGCAGGTGTAAACGCAACTAAAGGACGTTATAAAAAATTCTCACAACATAAACCTAGACGTTAAGAACAAAATCAGCAGTTTTCACCTGGTAGTGCCTTACGTCTTTACGAACGTGTACGAGTATCAGTCTTCGGCGCTGATGCCTTAAATATGGTTAGTTAGGCTCTAAATTGTTTTTTAATGAATGTTTCCTAAGTCGGAGTTTATGTTTATTCTTCGACTTAGGTCGATTCTGGGAGGTCTGCGAGGTTCTATAACAATCTCACCAAGAAATTGAACGAAAAGCAGTTCGGTGGTGCTCTGCACCTAGCAGCCAACCGCGACGATCACTTGAGAGGGAGGCCAACTAGAAAAATGCATGGATCGCAAATCGTCTGTCAAAACGTTGTAAAATAAAAAAAATCCTTATATTTCTCGCGAAACTAGACACTCTGCCATAAGAAATGAACTTATTCAATAGAAAGAGAAAACTGTATTCACCATGTCAAATTTCTACATATAATAATAAATATGATGTATAGTTATAGCCACCTGCTAATTTATAGTACAGTTTGTTCTCTTTGTCTGTGTAATTTTTATCATGTTTATATTATGAAAGCGTACAAGATAGGTAATTAATTTTTAACAACTTTACACATTAATCTTTTCAGTTTTCGCTACTTGCCCTTCAGATATATCAATTTAATTATTTTCTTTATATTATACCAAGTGGTAAACTATTGCCTCTGTAACATTTATCATCATGATATGCTGAACTCTTATAAGTTTATTTTGTATGCTGTAAAATATGTATCCAAAATGTCATTGCTATCTAGAAAGCATCTACTCTTGTGTATTTAATTGGAATATAGTCACTTCATCTTGGACATACGAATTTTGCTGAAAAATTAAATTAGCAATAGGGCAAATTTTTAGTGATTACAATGTTTTAAATACTAACAAAAAATGGAAATTCTACAGGAAAAAATTAAAATAGAATAATTTTAAATAATTCAAAAAATGCCGATGGTTCTCTAGTGGGGAAACTGTAAAATAAATATACCAAATAATTCAATTCAGTATATTGTCGAAAAAATTATAACACGGTAGTTTGTTAGAGTGGTTAATATATACCGTTGTGCTAAAATTTAACAAAACATGATTTACATATTCGTAAATTAAGACATATTTGTTTGAATTGGTTGGCATCAATTAGCTTTCAAAAAAGAATATATGCTTCTTGTTATCCAGTAAATCCGTATATGTTGGAGTCAATGAAACAATGAACAAATTACAGAAATTAGCAAACATGTTACCCCCTCAAATGACCGCTCATTATAATGATTGCCACAACTTTTGGCAAGGTGGGTTATCTTCTCCCAAAAATGCGACAATTGCAGTAGCAAGCACTTACTAACAGCGGGAATAGAAAAATGATGATATTAATTAATAATATGTATCATATGTCTGCAATAATAAAAGATTAACATTGTCTCTCATTCAAAAATACTTTAAAAAAGAGTGAAAAAAAAGATTTGGAAAACTGCATATAGTTGTACAGAAAACTATATGATTGATTATTTTATTGCATATGTGAAATAAGCATCAATATCAAGGTCTTCTCGAATTATTAGCAAAAAATATTGTACATGTTATAAGTGTGCTCTTTTTACTATTATTTAAACTTATATGATATAAGCAATTGTTTTATATTGTTTGATATCACCTTGTATAACTGTATGTTCCCCCACATATCTATACCTTTTGATTTTTTGCACATTTTTAAGGCAGCTGTCTCAGTTGGACAATTTCATAGTTAATTTTCGGCATGAAAAACATGAATTCTTAAAAGAGACTTCAACGTTAGATATGCACAGTAACTTGCTCACCTGCTTTATATTGCCAGATTATTTTGTCAATTCACGAGTTAAAATTAAATTAATCATTATGGCTCAACTTATTTTCACCTGTTGAATGATCACATTTTCGGGAATACAATTAACTATAATAATTTCTGGTTTATTATATTTGTAATTCCCCGAATTTTAAATTGACATAATTGTACGAACCGAATTGGACCACTTAAATTTTTATAAGTTATCTGATACACTGTAACTCACTAAAAATAAAGCAGTTAGTAAACGGGTTTTTAAAAAAATTATTGGGAATATTGTATGCTATAGCCGTATCGAATTTTTGAGTAATACACTGCTTTCCTTAAAAATTGAGAATTATTGATTTATTTATCATAAATTAACACAAAATTGAAATTAGGCAAAAAAATGGTTCAAATTTGATATTACCGGTTTTGTTGATTTTTACTTATGAGGCGATGACACAACAATAGAGCAAGAGGTTGTATAGTTTTAGGGATTTAATTTACGAAATCAACAGATATTTCTTGAAATCGTGAGCCCTAACTTTCAAACCACTAGTCGCAGCTTCATATTCAGTATGTTTAGTATGTTTATGGTAAACCAGGTAAGTTATGTAAACCGGGGAACTGTATTTAATAAATAATTAAATAGTGGAGAGGATATGTGTATGGCCAGCTCATACATCTGTCAAGTTAGATTGCAGTGGACTCTAGTATGGAATATGTACATACTGCGTGTTAAATAGATTAATATCATCTAAAAAGTATTTTCTCACTTAAGAATAATTGCACACATTTTAATTTAACAAAATTAAATTTGATTTTGAGAATGAGTCAAACATTCATTATCATTGAGGAGCAGTGTATATAATTTTGGGTGGGCCAGACACTTATCTGTTCTGACCAAATTAAAGCATTTTTTGCCTCTCAGATTTCTAGGAAGATTGTGAAAATATTGAATTTGAACACACAAAAAATATATTAAATATTTTTAAATTAGCTACCACACATTTAATAATTAAAAGCTTTAAACATGTGTCATTTTACAGTCAAAGCAAATTAGTGGACCACAAAATAGGCACAATTATTTATGACGAGAGTGGAAGACATGAAATTAGATGCAAATCTAATATACGTATATCTTTTCTTTTTAATATTTTATTATATGGCTTAGTATGTTTTATGACTGTTATAAATATTTTAATATCTTACAATTATTTGTAGTGAATCTGAAACTAATTTGTTACTAGTCAGATAATTAATTATTTGGAGTAATTACACCTAGATTTGATAGAACAATCTCAAATTGATTGTAAACAATGTAAAAAAATAGTTGTCAGTAGTTTAGTGTTATGAATGTAGTGCAGTGTATCACATGCCATATGCACAAAGAATTAGTAGTGCTACATTTAAGTGTTGTATACTCGAAACAAAAACAAAAACCAAGCCTTCCACAAGTGTTATAAATGTAATGGGAGATACAAACTCTGTTGATTTTAATTTAGATGCTTACAAATACCTCAAACTGTGGCACAGTGGAAAAAATATGCCCTTTTTTGGGCAAAAATCTGCCGATAGTAGAGATTTCAATCAAATTAAATAAAAAAAATGGCAAATACCTTTAAGATATTGTATTTTAGAGTAGTGCTGCGGCAAAGTGGTTTTGGATTAACCTAACCTAAAACTTATTCCTCGTTTTCCTCTTTGGTCGAGAGTCACAAACAAACGAAGTAGTGTTTATGTATATTGGGTACCAAATTCATTTTTATGGGGTCATAAGTTAATTGACAATGTAACATAGGCCATATTACATTATAAAAAATTCAAAATGGCTGCTGTCGCCAAAATGACGGACTACTTTTTTCTTTATAACCTCCTTAATATGGGTATCAGACGAAAGGGCTTGGCGAGTAAAATACAATAAACTATGTAGCGTTGCTATATATACAGGGTGTTTCATCTAAAACGCACATACCCACTTCTTAGTAAGTCAGAGGTTTGAAATTTTGCATACGCCTGTAAGTCAGATGACAATGCAACATAGGCTATATTACATCATCAAAAATTCAAAATGGCGTCTGCCGCCAAGATGACGGATTACTTTATTCTTTATAACCTCCTAGATGTGGGTAAAACTGTAAGTTTATTTAAGACTAAAAAGTTAGCTGCCCAATAATATTCATTTATTCGCAGATAATGTTAGGGTTAAAACTTTTAGGTTTATGACTATTATTTAATACATACAATTTTTCACTTATAGGTTATATTCGAAAGCTGTTAATTAGTTAGTCCGAATGCATAGGAATAAAATCATGTGGATAAAAAACTATCCTTATTTTTACCTGTGTGGATCAAGTAAAAAAAAAATTGAAGCCTTTGGTTCTTGTACACATACTAAATCACATTTTTTTCACTCCCTTTTATAATAGGGTGGGGGTAGTACTGGAGGTGGCTAATGCCAAAAGTTTTTTTGAGACATTAGATTCTCTTATATATACTAAATACCAATTTGATGGACTCTTACCTGCTTGATCTACATATTTATCCCATTTGTCCCAATTTACCCCCAACCCAATGAAATAACACGAAAATATAATCTAGTTCCAGATCTCGGTAAAATACATACATGTACTAAATTTCAAGTCAATATCTTAAACGGTTCCAGAGTAATCGTGCACACAAAAAGGTTACTGACAGAGAGACAGACTTTTTTTACTCAAACTTAAAATCTCGACGTTTCATGACATTCTAAGCATATTTGAACAATAAAAAATTAAAAAAAAAATTTGTCGTTTCTATACTTTTACTGGATGTGGAAGTAATATCTGCGATTTCTAGCTTAGATTAACCCAAAGCCACTTTGCCGCAGCACTACTCTAAAGTATAATCTCTTAAAGGTATTTGCCATTTTTCTATTTAATTTGATTGAAATCTCTACCATCGGCAGATTTTTGTCAAAAAAAGCGCATATTTTTACCACTGTGAGTGGGTGGAAAAACAAACAATTAACAATAATTTACTAAAAGAAAAAATGGAAAGACTAGAAAATGATTTGAAAATCGAAAAATCTAATTTTAAATTCTTGGAAACTAAGTATAAAGATCTTCTAAAAAAGAATGTCACCAAAGAACAATGATACAGATAAGCAACAAAAAACTGTAAACACAAATAAAAATATAGCAGCAGCTGACATACAAATAAGTGCAGAAAATGTGGGAAATTCCAATTTATATCCACTGCAATCACAACAACAGAATGTGCTTTTATGTAAATATAAATAATGATATTACGAATCAAGAAAACCAGGAAAAAAACTGATAAAAACCCTAAGAAAGATGAAACTAACACGATAATTGAGAATGATGGATTCAAAATAGAAACCTACAACAACAAGAAACCAGCAAACAGAAAACGTACCAAAAATATTTGCTATAGTACCGAGCCCTCATCTGAAGGTGAAAGTGGTTTCTATGCCATCGAAAAAAAAACACCATGGCTCTACGTCTACAGGGTTCCCAGACATGTGACGAAAAATGATATTACCAATTCTATAACAAAAAAAAAACATCTTTTAAAAACCTAAAGGTTGAAGCTAAAGCACTACCAACAAATGCAAACTAAAACAAAGTATTTTTAGTAATAACACCGTTTGAAGGAAAATATGAAATGTATCAACCTAACTTCTGACCTATGGGACAAGCAGTGGAGCGCTTTGATTTTAACAAACAAAGAAACTATAACCAAAATAACGCTTTTGTATGGATTTGCTTTCACCTAAGTGTAGTAACCTACAATATTCTCGTAGATACATAAATAAAACAAATGACGAAGAAGAAACTAACGGGGCTATAAACAAAGAGCCGCTTCTTCTTGAAAACATGTAAATATTCAGAGTATAAGAAATAAAACAAATGAGCTCGAAGCTTATCTCGCGGACAAGGAACCTAGTTATGAAATCGTATGTGCAAGTGAACATTGGTTACAAGAAATCGAACAAGAATATCTCAAAATTGGTGACTAGTGTTTCAAGCAATTTCTCTAGAACAGAATTTACACATGGTGGTGCTCTCATACTCGCAAGAAAATCATTAGAATTTTACCCTCTCACAAAACTAAATAATCTATCCATATTGTGAAATAGCGACGACAAATATAATAGATTATAATGTTGTAATCTTAACTATATATCGATCTCCTCTCGGAGACTTCAACATTTTTATAGATACTCTAAGAGAAAGCACTAAATAATCTTAATATTAATAACCAACAAAATGGTCTGTGGCGATTTCAATGTAAAGTTTAATACTGAGGACCCTCGAAATACAATATTAATTGATCTTTTAAAAACTTTCGGTCTAGAGCAAACTATCAAACAAAATACCAGGGAAAGAAATTGTATTGACAACATTTTTATAAATTTTTCATTAGATAACTACAACTTGTATAACTCGGATAGTCTTCTATCTGATCATAAATATTAAGAACTAGAAATAACCACTTATAATAATGAAAAAATTATCAAAAAATAAGTCGCCCAATTACTTTAATAGGTAAAAATAAATTCTATGAACAAATATCAAAATCCTCATTGGCCTTTATTGATGCCGCAAATCTGCGCGTAAAAGCAAAGTTAACAAAGCCCTTAGACATAATCCTAGTTGCCTATCATCAATCATTCTCTAAAAAAAATTAACTTTTAAAAACAATGATCGGTCTCAATCTAAATGGTTCACAGACGAAATTAAAAAAACGAGAGAACATCTAAATTTTCCAAATGATGTAAACTATCCAATATTGATGGAAATAAAAATATCAGAAATCGATTCAGATCTAGATATAAACACGCCATTAAGATAGAAAAAATTAAAGTGAATGATGACAGCATATTACAATCAGGTAATTCTACTAAATCAATATAAATGCACACAAAAATAACAGAGGAACCAAATATCACTCCCAACGAATTTAACAAATTTTTTGTGAACATCGCTAATGACATTGTCAGTAAGCTTCCAGATACAAACGTGTACCCATTGCAATATATAAAATCAGTTAATAATCCCGAAAAATACAGTTTTTCATGAAATCATTTTTACAGAGACATAATCAATTCCTTGAAAAATATTAACAGCAGAGATATCTATGGATTAAATGTCATCCTCATGAAAACTATACAAAATTTCATAATAATTCCACTCAATAAATGAATGTCTAAAAACTGGAATATTCCCTGGTGCCCTTAAGGTAACATGTGTAATACCAGTTTCTAAAAAAGGTAGTAAAGATGATCTTACTAACCATAAGCCTAATTCACTTTTACCAATAATATCCAACATTTTTTAAAGATCAATATAGATACAAGTGGTAGAATATTTAGAAAATCATAACTTGTTAAATAAATTTCAATAAATGTACCTATAACAGATGCAATCGTAAGATTTACAGAACACACATTGGAATGTTTTGAGCATGATATGTATTCTGCCTCACTGTTTTGCGACCTCAGTAAAGCTTTTGACTGTATTTCATATGTTATAATGATAAAAAAGCTAGATAAGTATAACTTCAATCTAACAAGAATAAACCGGCTTAGATCTTATTTAGAAAATCGAAAACAATCAGTCAGATTGAATGGTGAAATGTCGAGAGAGCTATGTGTCACAGCAGGAATCCCTCAGGGTTCAATATTGTGTCCTGTACTTTTCTTGACATACATCAATAACTTGCCAAATGCTTTTGAAAAAAAGTTTTTGGCTTATTTTATGCCGATGGTACGACTCTTCTGATGTCTCAGTGTAATCTGAATCAAGTAGAAATTATGTGCACTGAAGCTCAGTCAACCACTAAAACGTGGTTTGCTTCAAATAAGCTTTCTTTAAACGAGACAAAAACAACATAAATTATTTCAACCTTACGGGATATTAGTAATGTTGACAACCCTATCAGCGCCAAATATCTTGGCGTTCATCTTGACCCCACTTTGAAATGGAATGCTCATATTGATTATGTTTCTGGTAATATATTAAAAAATATTTACGCCTTGAAACAACTCTCTTATTCGGACTCAAAGACAGTTTTAAGATCAGCATATTTTGCCTTTGCCTTGTGCCATTATAGACTGTCATATGTAATTCTTGCTTGGGGACTTGCTACCAGAAAACGTAGACTCTTTGGTCTGCAAAGAAGGGCTGTCTCAATTGTGAGAGGAGCAGGTTATCGTGACTAAACTAAAGACTTATTTATAAACTTAAAAATATTAACACTGCCGTGTATATATGCTCTGGAATGTTTGCTCTATGTACAAAATCATTTAAATGTATTCCACACACACGCAGCTAATCACGAATGCAATACTAGGAATAGAAATAATGTGTGTACCAGCTACTATGGTATTAAACTTTACAACGAGGTTCCTCCCTATATAAAAACCCTTCCCCCAATAAAATTTAAATACAAAATAAAATAATTTCTTTTAAAGACAGTATAATCATCGTTAGATGAAATAATTAGTAATCTGAGAAACATATAGCCTGTCAGTTAATTTTTAAAATATGCCAAAAATCGCTCATTTTCTAGCTTTCGAATCTTGTTTCAAACTAAGTGCTAAATTATTGTTAATAATGAGAACATCCCGAATACAAAATTTCAAGATGAGCATATGTTTGGTTTTTGAGATATGAAGTATTGAAGTTGTGATATGCGTGATGCTGTCAAAAAATACACAGCCCCACAAAAAATGAATACTTATCAGCTGTGGCAGAGCAATCAAGATATTCTTAGTATTTTTCGACGCAGAATTCATATCTAATGTCGACGAATCCATATACCCATTGATTAATTCAGAAGGGTCAAAAACATCCCCTATATATTAGGACGAAAATAGGGAAAAATGATGCTATTGAGCTATAGAGCTTCCATGAAGAGAAATATAGTATAAGTCTATTGGCTGAATGCATGAACGCAGGTGTTGGACTAGGGCTTACACAAAATAATTGAGACACACCCTTAAGAGGGTGAAAACTACCCCAATATAGAACTGCAAAAAAAGCTCCAATAACTGGCGAAAAAGCTTGAACCCTGTAAGCTTTATTAATAGGAATGAAACATAAATCTGTTACGACTTAGTACACGAAAACAATCCATTACAGGTACCCCTCATCTTGAATTATGAACTTGAGTCAGGGAAAAAATAGTGAATGTACCAGACATCGCATTTTGATTGCAGTAGGTGTGAATGTGGGACGATAACTAGAATTTTTGTAACTATTTTATGACACACCTACGATGGGGTAAGAGAACGAGACGAAAACGTATTGGTGGGTCTTGACCCCCATCGGGATCATTTGAGGGATGAAAAGGAATCAAGAGGCCCAGACATAAGAGAAAAACACTTTTGGAAACCGCTACATCACTATTTTTTTTTATGTAATGAGATTGCTCCGATATTCATCCCTTCGTACTATTACCTCATCATAAAATCCAATTTAAAAACGGACTATGGCGTTCGGCAAAAGGATACTTACTTTGTCAGATTTTTTTCCCTAACAATAATTGTATAATTGCTTAGATTTCCACCCTCTAACTCCTGTGAATTTCTCTAGAGCGATGAGAAAGAATCATGAGGCCATAGCATTCCTAAAAAGCACTCTTGAAAACCCTTGCTACAGGATTTTCGCTAATGTAATACAGCAATTGCGATGTCTCTGATATTCGCAACCCCACCTTCTTATAAAATTCACTTGAAGTTTGAAAACAGACCATTAGGACATTCATTTTATGGAGAGCGCCCATTATTATCCTTGTGACAGAATTTACTTTAATGTAACATTCTCACAGCTAGATCGCTTATATAAATGTGCGTTGTTTTCTCACCCCTTCATAGGTGTGTAAAAAAACTATTGTGGGAATATTGGTTATCGTTCCAGATCCAGACACACTGCAATCAGAATTCAATATCTGGTACATTCACTATCTTTTCACTGACTCAAGATGGGGGATAGTTTTGCACCCTGTGATGGGTTGTTTTCGTGAACCAGGTTATAGCCTATAGGGCTATTGCATAAATTTAATAATTAAAGTATTTAATTTTGATTTCCAAAATAAAATTTTATAATGATAATGAATTGTGTGTTTTTTCCAAATATCCATGGTGATATAATATGTATGTAGGCTAGTACCCTACATTACTCCCCTCCTACAATGAAGAAACCAACTTACCAAGGTATCATTATTAAAAATCAGATTTAAAATAAAAGTAAGATTTGATGGATAAATGACATTAGCAAAAAAGAAAAGTCAGATTGCGTGATAAATGACAAAATAACGTAAAACAAGGAAATCATGGCTGAAATGAAATAACAGAGTTGGGATGCTCCAACGACGGACGAATTTACGGCTGCCGGTGTTGTCATATTTCTCGCGCTACGTGTATGTACATGCCTAATGGGAAATTATACGCACGGAATGTCATTGATGAATTGAAATAAAATAGCATGTATATGACTGATGCTAAGTGAATAAAAGTTCGCAATCATAATTGGATTGAGCTTCTTTAACCTTCTAAGGACGAACGTCGCGTATGGACGACGCGGGTGGTTTTGCTGTACAGCCGAACGTCGCCTATACGCGACAGGGGTCTTATGTGATTAGGAGACTCTGGCCGTTCATAAGCGACACATTTTTTGAGCACGTATGGATGCCCTATGTCGTACCGCTGCGACAATCTGTAGTACATCATATGGCCTAACGTCGCATATAGACGACACTCATTAGCGTATGTGGTAAAATGCTTGTGCTGACTTGCAAACAGAACCTATCATATTTAATTCATTGTTATTTATGGTGGCCTATTACATATTTATTTTCGCTTACTGATACTCTAAAAATTGATAAATAGATGTCATGAATCCTCATGTTTTTTTGTAAGGTTTATTTGTGTTTTAATTATTTGACTTAATAAAATGTTTCAATCCACTAAGTTGCTTTCATATATCATTAAAAAATAATTGTCGCTCATACGCGACATAAGGCCTACAGACGTACATAAGCACTAAAAATTAATTCCGGCTGGGTGGACCTTCAGTGCAAACAAAATTTCGTCCTCAGAAGGTTAATAGGCAATTGATAAAAATAGCAAGTATGTGCTAAGTGAATATGAGTTTGCAATCATAATTGGATTGAGCTTCTCTAAAAGATGTCGCACCAGCTATAGCAGCTTTGGCTAAAGAAAAGCTGCGAGACAATTAAAATAGGGAATGAGTTTGCAATCATAATTGGATTGAGCTTCTCTAAAAGATCTAGTTTGATTCGTATCTCGGTACTATCTTCATGGAGAGACTGAGGAATCCGTGTCTAGCGAAGATATCTATAGAACGGTCGACCTTTAGTGGCTGTCTTCGTTATGGACGTCATCCGTCATCAGCGGTTAGCAGCACGAGCAGTTTGGTTCAGCCCCATATTCTTGTCGCGACTGGAACAGCTGTCTAGAATGTCCATGGGAGATTACTTTCGGCATAACTATTTAACAACACTGTCAAAAGTTATTAAACTTCAGTCTTCATAATTAAATTTTGACAACTGCCTTTAACTCTTATGGACTCTCAGAAGACATATAACGTGTGAAGTTCGGGATCACCAATATAGCCTATAGGGAGGGCTATTAGATAAATTTAATAATTAAACTTGGTAAAAAAGTATTTAATTTTGATTTCCAAAATGAAATTTTTATAATAATAATGAATTGTTTGTATTTTCAAATATCCATAGTGATATAATATCTAACCTATATGTATGTAGGCTAGTACCCTACATAGGTCATAACAGATTTATGGTTCATTCCTATTAATAAAGTTTAGAGGGTTCAAGATTTTTCACCAGTTATTGGAGCTTTTATGCAGTTTTGTATAATATTGGAGTAGTTTTCACCCTCTTAATTATGTGTCTCAATTATTTTGTGTATACCCTAGTCAACACCTTCGTTCATGCCTTCAGACAATAGACTATATAGGGGATGTTTTGGCCCTTCTGAATTAATCAATGGACGGATTCGTCGATATTAGATATGAATTCTGCGTCGAAAAATACTAAGAATATGTTGATTGCTATGCCATAGCTGTGTATTTTTTGAGAGCATCACGCATATCAGAACTTCAATCCCTTATATCTCGAAAACTAAACATATGCTCATCTTGAAAATTTTTATTCAGGATGTTCTCATTATTAACAATAATTTAGCACTTAGTTTGAAACAAAATTCGAGGGCTAGAAAATGGGCGATTTGTGATTTGAACGTGTAAAACTGTCATTATTACTGTTAAATTAGTGTGTATAGCTAAATATAGTTAAATTTGTTTTGACTTGTGTACGCATTTTAATACTTTAACACTAATAAGTTACTTTACTTTACTTTACTTTACTTTACTTTACTTTACTTTACTTTACTTTACTTTACTTTACTTTACTTTACTTTACTTTACTTTACTTTACTTTACTTTACTTTACTTTACTTTACTTTACTTTACTTTACTTTACTTTACTTTACTTTACTTTACTTTACTTTACTTTACTTTACTTTACTTTACTTTACTTTACTTTACTTTACTTTACTTTACTTTAACTTAGTTCATAATACTTGCATAAATTACAATAAAATGGAGATTAAGAAAAGTACAAAATCGGTATTATAAAGAAAACCGTAGCATTTTTCATATAGGTACCTTTGGTCATATAGATGTCTCTGTTCCTCCATGTCAGGGTCGTCATCGCTCTACCAAACACTCTGTATGTAATAAAATTGTTTAATTAGCTAGTTCAGGTAATTTCACGACATTTAACAAGCAATTTCCTATACATTTAATTAGTGTTCTACTGGTATATTTATAATAAAGTTGACAAAAAATTGCCATTCATGTCGAGTATTTACAATTTATGCCAAAAACCAGCCGGTTTCTCACGGGGCAACTTACAATACAATACTTAATTGACAACAATAACGTATGCGGGGCCGTCTGTGGTAATCCCCATTAAAAAGGATATGTCGCAAAGTTAAAGCTACGTTGGTATCATCTTCAGAACATTGACGATTTCGTTGTGGGAAGCCTCGGTGTTCCGAGCACCTGCGTTAGACCGTTTTAAAAACGTAATTTACATTTAACTATAAAACTTCGTTAAATTTTATTCACTATTAATTTTTCGCTTGGAGTTATTTGACTATTTACATGTTTTACTTTAAATAAAAATGTGCTTAATTAATCAACAACACGAAAATAAATGACTTTTTAATTTGCTATGTTGTTTTTATGCATACTTTATTCCTTATATAGACGTTTCCATTATTCATTTGTTGCATGGTTATTTGACTTAATGATTTAATATCGAAAAAATGGAGGGTAGTATTAGTTTGCACATGTTCTTGTCAGTCGTTTTCAAATATTATAAAAAAATTCCGTTATGAAATAACTTCTGCTACAAGATAGTTCCAAATATCTAGCCATCTACTTCTGATTCACAATGGCTTGGTAGACGCCTTGTAAACATACATATTCTTTTAGGTCTCCACTTGCTGTATGGCACTTCTAACAACATTACGCGGCATATTACGGTTTCCGTTAAGAGTAACGCCCCAACAAAATTATTTACGTCAGTTGCGATACCTATTCGGAAAAGTATCCATAATGCTTCCAACGGCAGCTCTGGAATGAAGGTCGATTCTGATTAACAGTCACAGTTCTTTATTTAGTACAGCGTGTCACCGGATGGGGTACCGCACTCTTGTAAACTTTCTTATTTTTGATTTACCGAGAAAAATTCATTCTTTATAAAAATTTTTGCTTGTCTTAGGAAGTCATAAACAGTTGTCAAACTTAAGATGAATTATAGAAATTTCAACAGGTTAGTTTCGTGAGGTGGAAAAATCAAAAGAATATGTGGTGTCTCTTACAAAGTCAATATTAGAATAAAATTTGAAAATCTTGCTCTCACTCATCCATCTCCGTAGAATTTTCCAACAGGTTATTCGTTCTCAATTAGGTAGAAAATTCAAAAGAATAAGTGCCTCTTACGAAGGAAACTTGCAACTCTGAGGACTGAAAATATTCCATAGAATATCATATAAGAGAATAGGGTTAATTTAAATTTAGTAAACTTAACTTACCGCAAGTGATCCATGTGGGTGAGATTCAGTTTTTTAATTAAACATGGGGTGATGACCAAATTACAGAAAAACTACATTAGTAAGAGACCCGTCCCCGAAATATCGAGCCGGAAAGGGATGCTAAGATAACGTCGCTGCACCACACCGAAATTAACATAGACATACGCATATGCAAATATTAGATGTTAAATTAACTCATAGGGCCACTTGAGTCGCGCCCAATAGCATGGAAACAGATTTTAGGTTACATTGTTTATTTTCGCTGAAAGTGATATACTTCTTTTTAAGAAAATCTACCTTATAGATTAGCAAGAAATAACTCCTGGACTATCCAGGACAAATGCACATGAAACGTTATCGCACCTTACACAAAGGAGGATGTTAAAAACTGGCTAATTTTGGCCTAAGCTGAACAACGGAAAATGAATACGATTTTTGATAGCATTTTTCCCGTAGAAAGCGATGATGTATTCGGTTTTACGAAAAAACGGCGAAAAAATGTGGAAAAGTTAAGAAAATACTTGAAAATTTACAAAGTTCTGTCTGAGATATTCACAAGTTAATCTTTTAAGATCTATAATATTTTATTGTAGATTATAGTGGTTTCTTTTAGTATTTTTCTCATAGAATATGATGCTTTACTTTGCTTTGACGAAATATGTCGAGAAAATGCGGAAATATTAAGAAAATGCTTAAAAATTCACAAATTCGAGCCTATAATATTCAAAATGTAAACTTTTTAAGATTCAGAGCTTATTATGAAAAACTCAGGTGGTTTCTTGTACTATTTTTCCCGTGGGATACGAAGGTCTACTCTCTTTTCCAGGAAAATGTTAGGAAAATGCGAAAAAATTAAGAAAAACTTTCAAAATCTAGTCTGCGTCGTTTCCAAGTGAAGTATATTAAGAACCAACATTATTAGCTTGAGATTATAGTGGTTTCATCTAACTTGAAATTAAGTTAGATACTCTGGATTTTAATGGGTTTAACTTGTGGTTGTTACAGGCTAAATATTACAAGTTATTATGTACTTTTTTAATTTTTTCGAATTTTCCCGGGGTTTTCCCACATAACCGTGTTAACCTTCTCTTTTCACTGAATAAGTAAGAGAAACCACTATAATCTCAAGTTATTAACGTTGATTCCTAATATATTTCATTTAGAAATGACGCAGACTAGATATGTTGAGTCATCGGACATTTTCTTGATTTTCTATATTTTTCCGGCATTTTAACGCAAACAGAGTAGACCAACGTATAAGAATCATCTCAATTTTCAGTTATATACTCTGCATCTTAATAGGTTAAAATTATGACTATCTTAGGCTAAATTTTGTTGGTTTTCAAGCATCTTTTTATTTTTACGTCTATTTCCAAAATTTTCCCGCAAGACCCTCTTATCCTACGGAAAAACCACCTGAATCTCGCGTAATATTAAACTTTGAATATCACAGACCCGAATTATATTCGTTCGTTTGAGCGTTCTCTAAATTTTTCCGCATTTTCCTGACATTTTTCGGCAAGGTGAAGTAGATAATCATATTCTATGGGAAAAATACTAAAAGGAACCAACATAATCTAGAGTAAAATATAATAAATCTTAAAAGTTTAACTTGTGAATATCTCAGACAGGACTTTTGTAAATTCTCAAGCATTTTCTTAATTTTTCCACGTTTTCCCGTCATATTTTCGCAAAACCGAATATGTCATCGCATTCTATGGGAAAAGTGCTATCAAAAACCGTGTTCATTTTCCGTTGTTCAGCTTAGGCCAAAATTAACCAATTTTTAACATCCTCCTTTATAAAATTTAAGACGAAGTTTCAAAGTACCAGCACATCATTTTCAAAGGTATTAAACGAGGTGTCCAAAGGGTCTAATTAATTTGATTAATTCATCAGCTTATGCAATCAGTGCTATAATTATTTCCATTTTTATTTAATTTAGCTTTCTAATTACTTATAAAACTTCTAGCTAGAATATCACGAAAGGTATAACAATTTTGATGGTTTAGGAAATTACCTATACACAGAGTGCTATACATAGTCTAAGGGTCTGCATACTTGACTTTATAAATCAATATAAATTATAATTATAAATTATAATTATATATAATATAAATTATAATTATATATAATTTCACAAAATTGTAATATAGGATATTAGTTAGACCAATGTTTCGAAGATCGTCCTTTTCGCCTATTACCATTTGATTTTTCCTTAATTGTTAGTCGATTTATATTCTCGATTGAATATAAAATGATAACATTTTAGACGGAAAGATTGCTGGGTCAATTTGCAGAGTGTATTTCATGGAGAGCAGAGTTTTTGGTGGGATTGGCTATCCAAGGAATTCGTAACGAACTTCTCTAGACTCCCATGTTGAAAGCATAATGCGCCATCTGTCTGGCTTAGAGGCATAAAGAAAGACGGAAAAAATATGGTACTAACACTTCTGATATTTGTGCGCTTTGTGATATTTCCACTACGCCAGGTTTTGCTCAACTGACAAGTGGCAAATCTCTCTATCTCTGTCATCCTTTCAATCTCGTATTCGCAGTTACCGGTATTATCAACTAGGGATCTAAGGTACATCATCTTGTAAATATCTAAACTGAAAGAGCGAAACACTGAAAAATTAATATTGGGGAAAAAACTTCCAAAAAGATTCCAAAGAAGAATTAAGACTGCTTCTGCCGTTACCATTTTTTTCGTTCTTTTTACCCTTTTAAAATAAAATGTAGTATTTTTACTACCTTCAAGTGGCGATATTAGAATATCTTTTCTATGATACTCAGATAGATAGATAGATCTTATTAATTCTGTATGCCAATTACAAAAATTGGGTATACAAAATATACAAAATATAGTTACAAATAAATTTACAACAATGAACTAAGTGTAAAATCAAACAATACAAACATACAGCCTATGATTTATATGTATTTAAAATATAACATGCAAGAAAAATAATTTATACATTGTAGTATTAATTATGATTTATAAATTCCGTCAGAGAGTAAAAACAGTTATCGCATAGAAATCTCAGTAATTTAGATTTAAATTTTCTTATGTTATTTACTAATTTTAATTCAAAGGGAAGTTTATTAAATGGATAACTACCGGCACATTTTGTAGATTTTTTATAAAGAGTTAAATTATAATAATTTATATAAAAGTTACTGCGGTTGCGCGTATTGTATTCATGTTTATCTCCGTGTATTGGTAATCTGTTTTCTATGCTGTGGATATATGTAAATAATTTATATTAATAAATACCCGTGACAGTCAGCAGATTATTAATTTTAAAAGTGCCACGACAAGAATAATTGTACCCCATATTAAAGATTATTCGCAGCACTCTCTTTTGTATAACAAAAACTCTCTGTAGGTCCACACTTTGACCCCAAGTAATTATATTGTATGACAACTTTGAATAGAATAAAGCATAGTACACATCTATCAGCGAGGTACGATCCAAACTATTTTTTAACATGGGAGGTAGCAAAGCACGATTGACTCAGTTTTACACAAAGTCGATCTACAAGGTTGGTCCAAGAGAGATTTCCATCTAATAATATTCCTAGAAAGTTTGTATGGGTATGTGAGCTCAGTTGATTACCATTTAGGGAAATTTTTATATTTTTACAAATATGTTGTGATCGCGTTTTAAATAGGACACATGCCGTTTTGTCATAATTTATGATCAGCCTGTTTTTATAGCACCATATATTAAACTGGTGCAGTGTTTTATTAGCTGGTTCTTCTAGTTCTTCGAGATTCTTGCTCGAAATAATCATTAATGTGTCGTCCGCATTCATGAAATTTTTCCCGTAGTTAACATATTCGGGTAGATCGTTTATAAATAGAAGGAAAAACAATGGTCCAAGTACGCTGCCCTGAGGGGGTTCCTATTGAAGAGAGTCTATCATTTTAACGAAAAGTTTTCTGTCAGATAAATATGATGTTAACCAATTGTTTATATTACCGCGTATCCCAAGTTGTCCTAATTTATTTGTCATAAAGGGTATATTCAGTGTGTCAAACGCACATGAGAGATCAAAAAATAAACCCAATACGTACTCTCTTGTATCTAATTTTTCATTTAAACTTTGAACAAAATTCGGTAGCTGCCGTTTTAGTTAAAAATTTACTCCTAAAGCTATATTGACAATTCATCAATGAGTTATATTTTTATAAAAAAATCGTCAACCTATTAGCCATAACCTTTTCTATAACTTTCGAGAACACACTTAATAACGATATTGGTCTATAGTTTTGAATGCTATCACTTTCATCTTTTTTGTAAACTGGAATTATCAAAGCGGTTTATAATTTTTGTGGAAATTGCCCTATATCAACCGGTTTATTAATTATTACTGTAAGACAGGTAGCAAATTAATTCCACATCCAGTGGAAGTATAGTAACGACAAAAAAATTTAAAAAAATTTTTATTGTTCAAATAGGCTTAGAATGTCACGAAACGTTGAGATTTTAAGTTTGAGCGAAAAAAAAAATTCTGTCTGTCGGTCTGTCTGTAACTTTTTTTGTGCGAACGTTTACTCTGGAACCGTTTGAGATATTGACTTGAAATTTGGTACACATATGTACTTTAACGAGATCTAGAACTAGATTATATTTTCATCTTGTTCCGTCGAAGGGTTGGGGGATAAATTGGAGTAAATTTGGGGTAAATAGGTAAATCAAACAGGTAATAGTCCATGAAATTGGTATTTAGTGTTATACAAGAGAAGCTAAGGTTTCAAAAACTTTTTTGGCATTATTAAAGGGGATGAAAAAAAATTGTAATTTAATGTGTGTACAAGAACCAGAAATCTCAAAATATTTTTTTACTTCATTCACCACCACTACCACCCCCTATCACCACCCCCACCCCGCTACCGATGTGGGGTATCATTTTATGTGTTTTTGGGGGTAGAGGATTTCAAATATTATATTATTAAAGTTCCGTAAACAATTATTTCCACATACAAAATTTTTTCGTTGTGAGTGACTTGGATAAAAAAATCTGGATGTGGAAGTAGTGATTCTTTGAGCAGCGGTTTTTTTCACTACATTCCTTAAGTAATTTAATGGGAACTTCATCCATACCAGTAGATTTCGTGCTCCAGTATAACATTTTTTACTTCTGCTACGGGAACAGGTGCAAGGAACATTGTATTAATATTATTACATTTGCTAGTTGTACATATATTTGACATATTAGTAAAATTGAGGTTAGGTTTAATTTTTATATTATTTGCAAAATAATCTGCGAAAACGTTTGCAATTTCTTTATTATCACTGAGCGCCATTATAGGAAAGTGTAATTTCCTTTTGTATCTGTCTATTTCTATTTAAGTTCACATTAAATATATTCCACAATGTCTTTGTTTTGCTAGTCAATAATTCAATTTTATTTCTATTGTATAATTGCTTTTCTATTTTTAAGTTGTCTCTATTGTTTATTTTTAGTCTTATATAAGGTATTTAAGTTATCATTACTGGCTTGTTTTTTTTAATGAATTTAGGATCTTTTAGATTTAAAGATTCCTTTTTCAAATCCGTTGGGAAAGTAAATTTTCTGTCTTTGGATTTATCATGACCTTTTTTATTGGAATCTTTGACTTAGGAAAAGCAATTTCAAAGCTGTATATAAAATGTGCCCAGAAGATACCGAAAGGTGTATCTAAGTTCGACTCCTTTGAGTTAGCCAGCAGATCTAAATGTGCATATTTAAAAGTGACTTGACATGATAGTTTCTTGGGTATGATATACATATATAGCAAACTATTATAAATTATTCGTACCTGTCTATTCAGCTGAATCTTAATATACTGTTTTAAGTCATCGTAGTGCTTTAAACTAGAAGAGAGTAATTAAACTCTCAAAGTAGATATATTGTAACCGAATAAACATTTCTAATAATTATGGTGGAAAAATATTTTTGTGCAGTAATCCGTTTCATAACAGGCTGAACTTAAACATCGAATATGTGTGTGTCTGTATGTATGTGTGTGTGCATATGTGTGTAGAACATTTTTTACAGGCTTTTGACAGCTGTCTGTCAAAAATAAGGTGGATAAAGAGCTCAGTATTACGAAAATTTTGAGCCCAAATAGATTGATTTTGGTTGAATCACAAAGAAGGAGTCGAATTTTGACCTAGATAACTCGTAAATACCACACTGTTTGCCGCCACCGCAACTCTTTTTTCTAAAGAGATTAGGTGATTTTTCTGATTGAGTGCTAGTTCTGTTGATTTTCCTGGTTGATAGGCATACTGGTCATATTCAGAGGATGAGATTTTCAATAAGACTATTATGAAACGAATGAAAGTTGCTGTCTGGTTTTACTGAATGCGAATATACAGTGGTGTCTCATTTAAAATGAAGACACCCGGATATTTTCGTAATTTTTTGAAATCCAGATTTGAGTTTTGGCCCAATTGTAGTCCTATATAAGACGTACATTTCGAGACTACCAACTTAGATTTAAGTAACAAACTGAGACAACGGCAGCCCCCCAAATGGGGCCCATTCCTAATATTTTGCTTCGCGTTGAAGATATCGAAAAAAGTTATTAGAGAAAGTTGTTCAGAATCTAATGTTGAGCCCCAATACCAATTTCATTACGAAATTCGCATTTTTAGTTTTTTCAATACTCCCCCGCAAAGTCCACACACCGTTACGATTTTGGTTTTCAATTTAATAGTATGCCATGGAATTACAAAAAATTTATTGAATAAGTGTCGATTTGACAAAAAATACATTTTAGGAGAAAAGAAAACAAACGATTAACTTTTGGTAACTGAAATAAGTAAAAAAAAACAATAGTTTAAAGCAACGATCAGTTTTTGAAATAATTACTCATTACATTTATTTAACTGAAAATTTTAATTAATTATCGGATGTAGCCTTTTTCAACTAATCCTCCTTCAATTTGAATACATTTCTCAATTCTTTTACGATTATGTTTGGCTACTCTTCTGAGCTCTGGAATGCTGATTTCGCGACAGGCTCGTCTATTTCTGGGCCTTGTTTTGTAAACTTTATTCTTCACTGTTCCCCAGAAATAAAAATCTAATGGTGTAATATCGGATGACCTAGGAGGCCAGAGTTCAAAAGGACTACTTCTTCCTATCCAGCGCATTGGAAAATGTTCGTTCAACCACTGACGAATATTTATGGAATAATGTACTGACGCACCATCTAGCTGAAGAAACATCTCCTGTCGCACATTAAGAGGAAGATTTTCAATTGCATCCCATAATTCCATATCGAAGAAGTTAACTAAACGCTCACCATTTAACGAGTTATTAGAGAAAGATGGACCAATTATTCGGTCTCCTAAAATTCCACATACGTTAACTTTCTCTGAATATTGGTCTTTACAATTAATAACCCAATGAGGATTTTCTGTGGCCCAGTATCTACAGTTTTGGAAAGTTACCACCCCATTAGTGGTAAATGTAGCCTCATCAGTAAACAAAATTTTATTTAGAAATTTCCGGTCGTCTAAAAAATTTCCCTGGGCCCAATAGCAATAATCTAACCTTCTATTTTCATCACCTTCTTTCAAAGTGTGTAAAGATTTTGGTTTATAAAGCTTGATTTTATGACGTATGAAACATCTTCTAATTTTTTTCCTTGTCGATATTCAGTTGAGACGCTAAATTTCGTAGACTTGCTCTTGAATTCGCTTGATTTGCAGCTAAGATTACGTAATCTTCAGGATGCGGATGTATTCTACGGGGTTGATCATTCTGATGTTGATCATTCTGAGGTCACTGCCAGTTTCATTGAAACGAGAATTTATGGTGGCTGCAGTTCCGTGAGTAATATCGACTCGTAAAGGATGTCTTCTATTAAATTCGGTGGCTACTTCTCTGCTGCTACGAACCCCATCACCAAATTACCTTATTATTTCGATTTATTCCCGATTTATTCCGATTTATTTAAATGAAGACGCATTTTACCATTGTAAACTAGAATTTTACACTATAACTCAAAGTTTTGTCAGATTGACATTTAATTTAATCATAGTTTTTGTTTCCATGGCATCCTATTAAATTGAAAATCAAAATTGTGTTTGTTGAAAATATTAAAAAAACTAAAAATGCGAATTTCGTAATGAAATTTGGTATTGGTTCAAAATTAGATTCTGAACAACTTTTTCTAATAACTTTTTTCGATATCTTCAACGCGAAGCAAAATATCGGGAATGGGCCCTATTTGGGGGGCTGCCGTTGTCTCAGTTTGTTACTTAAATTTAAGTTGGTGGTCTCGAAATGTACGTCTTATATAGGACTGCAATAATTGTGCCAAAGCTCAAATCTGGATTTCAAAAAATTACGAAAATATCCTGCTGTTTTCATTATAAATGAGACACACTGTATATCAAACACGATAAGTTCGGTCATACCTAAAATTTTTATTTCAAATTATGAACATATGCGAAACAGCATGGTGAAATACTTTATTGAAATCGGGTCATATCTGTCCTACAGGATGGTTGCCAGAGGCGTCTAAACAATCATGTTTCATGTAAACTATATTTTATAATAATCTTGGAGTAAAATGTTATTAAAGTTTTTAAGCACACAAAAATACGAAGATGTACGAGATATCGAAGTTGTAATATGTGTGTCGCTCAGATTTGAACGAACTTTACGTAGATTAGTTCATATGTTAAAAAAATATTATTTTTAGTATTCAGCAGATAACTTTCAAAGAAAACATTCGTTTCTTTCATATACCATTGGTGAAAGTCTGACCAAAATAGAAGATCAGCAAGAGTTCTCCTTACGAAACGACTTCTTTCTAATATTCAGCATGAAAAACAATAAAACAACCACTCTTTCTATATATTGATGATTCAAGTCTGATTATGCTCCTTTACGAGGAATTCTTTCTAGTATCTCTAGTCCTACCTAGAGGATACTACATCACAATCAAACATTTGTTACATTTCAAAGCCAAAAAATTATTAGAAAGCACGAAAAAAGAGGTAGAAAAATAATGAAAAAAATGTGATGGAGGACAATAATATTTTGCATGTAACTAACACAATTGGCAAGGAGGAGACTTGCTACACTTCTAGTGAAAACGAAACCACATGTACAGTTAGTGATAGATACAGATGAGACATACAACAAATAAAAGCCAACTAGAAATTAACATAACAATAAACATTCATTGACTTTGAAGAAAACCATTAAAATGGTCGAAATGTCGACTTAAGGGAGTATTATACCTTATGGCTTTTGTCTTTTATTATTTATTCAACTAAATCGATGAAAGATGTAAACAAAAAATTGTTAATGTGCATTTGTGAGGTAATTGAATGGGCAACTGAATGAAACGTCTGCTAAGACATTGCGAATAAGAAGAGAAAAACACATAATATTATTCTACAACATTGTAGGCCTTGGTTAAATTTTAATTGAAATAATGAATACTCGTACTTTCCATTATCCGTTAATCTACATAATTCTTAAATATTGACGATTTCTTTTGAAAAAGTACAATGAGGCATTTTAGTAGCAGGTGTTGTGTTAATTACATAAAATTTAGGTTTGAGTATTAAAAATATATATTATAAAAAGTTTTTAAATCAGGAATGTACCCTAAAAGCCGGTGAAAGTAGTAGATTGAATTTTAATGTGATATAAAAAAGATCTGTTGGTCGTAACCCCAGCTATATAAACTTTCACCATATTGTTTTTCTAGTAAAAATCGAAAATTAATTGATCCTGTAGGGTTGAAGGGTAAGATTGTTGATGTGTAACACCCTGTTTAGGCACACGCCAGCCATATGCCGCGCTCCTCTTGACACACTCGCAATTTTACGCGCTGAGGATTTTACGCTTTTGTTGGATGATTCTTCACAATTGTTTATACACAATCCCAATTATACAGGGGCTAGGTTTGAAACGAAACGGATCGGTGCATCCTTTAATAGGTCATTGGAAGAACTAACGGATTGCTCTGCAGATCTGGCATTTGCGAGAATTGGGTTAATATTGCGGATGACGGGATGTCGATTCGTCTCGCATATGTCTTAAAAGTTTGCTTTAAGTACAACAATGTTGCCAGTCATGCGATATTTCTTACAGCGATACCCAGAATTGTATTGATTTATGTTATTATATATGAATACTTCTTACATTAATTATACCCGTGCAGCTTGTGGAAGAAGTATGTCAAACATTTAATAAGGTATTTAAATCCTCAGCTCATTGTCTTTAATGTAGGTGTTCGAAATGAATAATTTTGTGACGTGGTTTAACGTGAAAAGTAAAATAATGAAAGAGGAATTGTTTTTTTAATATTACTAACTACCTATACAAAGTATCTCACACATATTTTAATAATTTTAGCAGAACAGTTGGTACAGCAACCAGAGATTTTTATTTAGAAATATTGTCATATTAATAAAATCTTATTTTTTTTAATAATTGAACAGTGAATGCACCAAAGAATCGTTTCAATATTACAATATTATCTATAGGGCACCGAGGAACAAAAAATAATAACCATTGCAAGTGAAGAAGAATAAAATTTTGAGAAATAAAGTTATATGTATTTTTTCATATAAATTGATATTCTTTAACTTATAACGACTTGAAAATTGCGATTTCAGCTTAATAAGACAAAGTATCTCAAAATGGTTTCCGAATAACTCGAGAAGCATCACATTTGGCGCGGAAAATGTTAGAAGCCAATGGGAAAGCTTGTAAACTGAGGATATATATTTTTTTTATATTTTGGAGATATGGGGGTGCAAAGATGTATAAAGGTGTTAAATATTTCAAAAACTGTGATACTTAACATTAAAAATGCAAATAACACAAATTAATTTTTAAAATGTTTTTTATCTATTTCAGTAGCATAAAGAATCTGTAAAGGTATTTATTTATCTCCATTTAGCACCTTCTATTTATTCATTGTCTTCCATTATATTTTTTTATTAATTATTTCTTAAAGGTTGTTCACCCTATATATTTTTCAGTACACATACAGCAAATTTTTTCTTCAACAATTGTGTTAACTACAAGCAAAATACTATTGTCTCGTGTTGTATTTGAATTATTTTCTTAGGGTGTCCTCGCCCTATATTTTTCACTAAATATGTACCTCAGTTCTTCATTGCTAATAACAACTACCTACCAAGTATTATTTTTCTCCATCAAGCGCTTTTGTAGATTTAGTCCCAACAGACAGACACCAGATCGACACACTGACCACTGACTCCCCACCGGAATTTAGAGGTGGAAGTACTGATTCCTTACTGTTTTTTTATATAACACGTGTTGTTGACAGAGTCGTTTACAAGTTACTTCTGAATAAACTTGAAAATTATGGAATTTGTCTAGCCTTATTTCACACAATCCTATTTACAATTACTGTTTAAGGGAAAGAATGCAATCCGTCATCTTAGGAGATGCTGCTATAATCATTACGTCCAGATTTTACAGGCCTTTCAAAAAAGTAAACCGCTGCCCAAGGAATCACTACTTCCACATCCAGATTTTCCATCCAAGTCTCTCACAACGAAAAAATTTTGTATGTGAAAATAATTGTTTATGGAAGTTTAATAATATAATGTTTAAAATCGTCTGCCGCAAAAATGCATAAAACGATATCCCATATCTGTAGTAGGGTGGGTGTGGTTATAGAGAGTGGTAGTGGGGGTGGATGAAGTAAAAAAAATATTTTGAAGGTTTTGGTTCTTGTACACACATTAAATTACAATTTTTTTTTTGACTCCCTTTAATAATGGGGTGGGGGTGGTAAGTTTAATAATATAATGTTTAAAAATTTTCATTTTTTTTTTGTCGTTGCTATACTTCCACTGGATGTGGAAGTAAAATTGACATTCATCTTTTTAAAAGAAAAATAAAATCACTTTCACCTAAATCTGACGAATATGCACCTTATTCTAGATTATTGATAATGGTAAGGGAAATACCATTTAACTGATCTTCTTTCTTACTCCATTTTGGGATTTTTTATTTATTTTTATATTAAAAAATATTAGTTAAATTTTTATCAATTTGATTATATTTTAATGCTTGTAAGAATCTGTAGAAATAGTGATTATTATTGCATTATTATTTGATTTTTAATAGTTTGTGTGCTACCATATTGTGTATATTGTGGTATTCAAATTAACTTTTCATATTGCTTGTGCTATTTTGAATTTAAACTACTTACTTACAGTAGAGTAAAATTAAATATCACAGTAGGTGAATAAGGAATTCTCTTGCTTCAGTAATTTTATTATTTCAATTTGCTGTAGATATAAGTGCTATGAGAACTTTTGGATTAAATCGGTCCATTGCTCCTTGTAAAATTTAAACAATTTTTGTTTCAACACTGAAGTTATCTGCTATTTTCTTCATTATCTCCTGTCCTAGTCATCGCATCGCAAAAATAAAAATACCAAATTATTCGCAATAAAATTTTTAACAAAACTAGATAAATTTGTTAATTTTTGTAAAAAAATAAAAATCACAAAAAGTTGCATTTTATGGATAATTTGAGGGATATAATGTAATATAATATAATAAATATTATTTACATCAATTTTAATGAAAGTTGGTGGAACTGTGCTCTTTATTGAACTGAACCTGACTGTCAATATTTATTTAAACCTGTAAAAATAAAAAAGATTTCGAAAGGAGGAGGGCCTGAGCCTATAAGGTCGATTTTCGGAACTTTTTAATTTTTGCTAACAAAATTTCGAATTTTTTTTTATCATATATATTCCATATCTAATCCATTCCACCCCAAATGGAAATTTAATGCTTATTGTTTAAATGCATCGATTCATAGGAGAGTAATTTTTTTCAAAATTTAGATTTTTGCATGTATTTTAGAATAGTATCAATTTTTTTTGTATTTTTCTGTCTTCATTTAAAACGCTTTTTTGAAATTTGTTTATAATTTGGAAAATTATAGTTTTAAACAAATTCAAATAACTCTGTTGATTTTTTATCAAACCTAGAACGGCAAACGAATTTTGAAAATGGATGAAATATCTAAAATTCTCTTAGAAGAAATATTAATCTACTTTCATTTTGAGCCGAGATACGTTAGTCACTTATAAATAAGCAAATTGATATATCTTCTTAAAATTTGGATCGATTATTCTTCAATAGTTTTGTTTCGGTTAGTTGAGAACCTATCCATGTGATCTTCTTCTTCTTATTCACAACGTCTTACCAGACGTTTCATGAAAATTATTCCAGTTGGCCTACACTTGCTGTATAGCACGCCTGACGGCATCACGCCATCTGTCGCGGTTGCATGGTAGGCGCACAGCCTCATTGAAACTCTTTCCCACCAGCTCCTTGGTAACATCAGCCCAACGCTTTGGAGGGCGTCCCCTTCGCCTCTTGCCATCTGATTTTCCCTGAACCATCAACTGTTCTATCTCTCTCTCCGGTTGAAGTGGCCAAAATATGAGAGGATTTGAGAGAATACGGTTCTGGAGAGTCGGTCTTGGGGACGCATTTCTTGGAGCATCTAGGTATTAGTGCGATGGGCTGTCCAGGGAATTCATAACAAACGTTCCAGACCCACCAATTTCATCTATACCAACGATAATTTAACAGTTTACCATTGCTGTATATGGTTACGTGCCTTAATTTTAATTGTAGGTTAAATGAGTATTTTCAGTTTTTTTATATATTTGGTATTAATAAAAATTTCAAGGCCTTAACGCTAGCAAAAAAGGTGCATAAATATAGATAGCACCGGGCGAGAAAGACGTTGATAGACAGTAGACAGAATAGCACGCGGCTTCAAGCATATGTATATAGTTTTGATTATAGTTATCAAACGCACTAGAAAAGTGAATTACAATATTTATATAGTTTTTATTAGTTTAGCTAGTAATAATTTAAAGTGTCGGAAATTTCACATCCTTGATTTCCTATCCTTTCTACCTTGCCGACATCGACGGTGAAACTACATTATCCCGAAAATAGGTAAGTTTTCATATCTTTAACATGTTGGCTGCTGCAATGTTAAACAAAAGAAAATCCCACTGGCCACCACAATGTTTTATTTTATTTTTTGAGTTAGGGGGGCGCAAGATGGGAACAACTTTGGATACAATTAGTTTTAATAAATTTTCCCAGACTTTTTTTTATACATTTATAAATTCCCTGACTTTTCCCTGATCTCCCTGACCAAAATCAAATTCCATGACTTTTCCAGGTTTTTCCTGTTTTCCAGGTTTTTCCTGTTTTCCAGAAAGTATACACCCATATACATCATACTGTTTGATTATGGTCCGAGACTCCTACGTGGGTACATGCGGCCATTACTATCAATTCGCTGAGACACCAAGCTGGGTACATGCGGCAGCCAACGTGTTAAATCATTGTTTCTTTTTTATTTAATATAATACAGTTCACTTAATTATTTAAACGCACACGCTGATAAGGCTTAGGCCCATTCAGTAATTATACAATTTGTTCTCTCAACCTTGGCCAGATTTACACATATTTTCAAAATAAAAATTTTAATGCAATATATTCGATCTTCTTTATATTAAAAAAAATTCTCAATACTTTTAATACGATTACATTGTATACTTAAATGTTATTCGTGTTCCCTCCCAGAGAATATATCGAATTAAAGAATAAAAAGACTACTAAAAGCGTAGAGTTAATAGTAATATGCAGCACATAAATACAGATGTTTCTTGCAATGATTATCGACGATTATTATCATTTCAAAAGAAAGGAAATGAATATTTGGACTAAAGGGTCACTTTTTACTTTAATTAAGTACGTAGCCCACATCGTCAATTTTACCGTGCCTAAATATTTAATTTTAAATATAACTCAGAAGTATATTAAAACAATTAAAACAAAGAGTTAGCCACTTTCTTTTGCTCATTATGTAAATAAGGCAAGTAATATATTAATATTATAAAAAATATATTATGGTAAATATTCCCAAATTACATACATCTTATCTGAAAGTAGTATTACAATTATTTCGAATTACATACATTACTAAACTAAATTTTTAAAATAATAGGTTTTAATATGCAAGTCAGATATTTGACTACCTGATGTTAAAAACGGTAATATGTAATTTATATATAATATACTCTTATATATTTTCGCTTAATAGCAGGTCAAATGCTAGTAATATTGCAGATTTATGTTTTAGTCTGCATTTCTTCACGTAAGTATGATTTAGTCTTTAATTAACTAGCCGATTGATTGACAGAAATATTTATTTAATATAAATCTGTTTCATCTTGTATTTTTTTGTATAAGAACAGTGTTCTCATATTAAAACTAGTTGCCCTGACTATTGTCGATCTAAAACAAGAAAAAACATAACACTTTAGTTACTAGGAGGAAGCCGAACATGCTGTTAGAAATATTATATTTTTAAATGACGTCTTTACCTTGTGATATGGTTTGACGATTATGAAAGTAGACATCTTTTAATATCAGACAAATTGGTATTAGTTCCATTGTACCTCATATGGAGACAAAAAATCTTTGATTGAATCTAAGTACCCTGAAAAATTCGCTATGTATTATTTTTTCATCGTCACGTCTTCTTTACCTTATCAATTGTTCATTTTACTACATTCCAGAGTTGATTGAGATTTGATTAATAGTACAGTACCTAGAGGTAAAAAACATGCAAAACTTCGGAATAATTTCATATTGAATGATAATTTTTTTTCATGGGTGATTCTTGTAGTAAAAGGTATCATCTTCATATAGAAACTGAAGATGATACCTATTACTACAAGAATCACCTAAAAAAAAAAAAATTATCATTCAATATGAAATTATTCCGAAGTTTTGCATGTTGGTTTTCCACCCCTAAATAAAAAAAATAATATATGGAAAAGTATTGATTATTAATTTTTGAAATGCAGTATATTTATATTTTTGGGGTCGCTGATTACGAATCTGAGGTCAAAATAAAAATGTTCAAAATGGCGCCTTCATTCTAATTTATGCTTATAAGTTTCTTGGGTCGCTAATTACGAATATGAAGTCAACATTGAAAAATTTAAAATGGTCGCTCTAATATGGCGGAGGGAAACGGAGCAAATAAAATAAATTGCTAGATTTCTCGTTTTAATTTATGCATATAGATTTTTGGGGTCGCTAATTATGAGTCTGAAATCAAAATTTAAAAATTGAAAATAGCGGATCCGATATGGCGGAGGGAAACGGGGCAAATGTAACAAGTTGCTTCATTTCACGTTTAAGTTATGTATATATGTTTGGGGGTCGCTAATTATGAATATGTAGTTAAAATTAGAAGGTCCACTAGTTGCGGCAAGGAATATTTTGTCTCAGAGAAACTTAAGATTTTTGGCAGCAAACTTCCTGGAAGACAGCAAGTACATCTTTCACCATAATATTTTGACTGCAACATGTAGAAAAAAATACGATTCCTTCACTTCCATTTGTGTTTCCTCATAACTGTGGCGCAGACATGTACCTTGATTCATCACGATATGATGGAACTGCTCAATGCTACCTGATCATTGTTAGACTGTCGTAATACAGTACTTTAGTGTGTCTTAATACTCACATTTTTCCCAATAACTGCTGATGTATAATTTTTTATAATTTTAAACTACTATACAGTTTTCTTCAACCTAAGTTATAGTTATAGAATATGGAGGATGTACTTTATTTACTACTATCCTACGTAGCGAATATCATAAAATAAAGAGAATGACAGCTCCTAAGTGTCATCCACTCACTTCCTACAAAGAAATTAGCCGACTATGACCACGTTCCTAGCAACTTTATCAAACAAATTGCTGTTCACATCATTAAACACCTAATTTACATTATAAACCTCTCTTTATCACAAGGTAAATTTATTAATTGTTTAAAAACTGCCAGAACAACCCCTGTCCATAATAAGGGAAGCACAGAAAATGTAGTAAACTGAGGGTCCATATGAGTATTTTTTCCAAAAATATTTGAAAATTTATGTATAATAGACTTTTTAAAATCAAATAACTTCTTTAGGGATAGTCAACGCCATTTTAGGGAAACAGATGAACACAAGCAACATTTTACACCTCCGTAATTTCTACATTAACTGGATACAATGACAAGAAATCCGTGGGTATATACACTTCTCCAAGAAATTAACGCACCACTAAAAAATAACCAAAAGTTTATAGTTAATTTTTGTCTAGACCTCTTGTCCGATTTCGATGATTTTTTTTATATGATAGCCTCTTTATTTAAGAATGTGAATGTTCTATTGTTTTTTCAAAGAAATTTTGTTTTCTTCATTACAGGGCGTAACAATTGCGACGTGTTTTTTTCCAATAAATTTTGTAACACCCTGTGGATTTCAACAGTTACACCAGCAACTTAGAATTTAAATCGTACTCTAGCCTTATCTTTTCTTTCTCTTTTTTGATTCAGTTTATTATCTTCATTAATACCAGAAATACACAATTTTAAAGCATAACATGTTTTTACTGTTCTTTATCTAATACCTTTTATTAACAAAAAAAATTTTAAAAGAACTCAAGGTAATATCGAAATAAAAAATTAAATGGAAATGAACAAGATGCAAAGAAAGAATGTCAATAGCGCATATTTCTGCCTCTATCACGATTAACTCCTTGGCAACGCCGATTCATACTTAAAATACCTTATTTCATTTTGGTCCAATTCTTCCCTTTGAACCAATTTCCACCCAACGTCTTCTAAGGTGTGTAATTGATTACGAACCTCTTGTAATTTTCTACCAAGTTTATCCCAGGGGTTTTCCATTGGATTTAAGTCCGGGCTATTAGCTGGCCATGCCATGGTGTCAATTCCGACTTCTGCCATATAATTTTGCACAACTCGAGCAACATTAGGTCTGGCATTATCCTGCATTAACATAAAGCCTTGCCCTATAAATGGCGCACATGGAACCACGTGGTTGTCTAAAATGTCTTGTATGTACCGCACAGCTGTAAGGCTTCCATTAATGACGACAAGTTCCGTGCAACCGGTCAAAGAAATTCCTGCCCACACCATCACAGATCCACCCCAAATAATGTTGTATTGGAGAAATTGCACTGAGTATACCGTTCATTGGGACGTCTATATTACACGGAGACGTCTATTATTATTATAAAGACGGAATCGGGACTCATCCGTAAATAACACATGTTCCCAAAGAGCCACCCACGGTCCAGTTAACATGCTCTGTGGCAAAATTTAGCCTAGCCCTCCGGTGATTTCCATTTAAAGCTGGACCTCGAGCAGCAACTCTTGGTCTCAAATTACATGCTCTAAGTAGCTGTCTAATGGTTTCCCCACTAATTTGTAAACCACTTCTCGAAGCTGTATCTGCAAACTTCGCGCTGTTACAAAACGTTGTCGCACCGTTGAGAGTGACAAATATCGGTCATTAATTGGGGTTGTTACTCGATTTCTACCTTGTCCCGGTCTGCGAACATGACTTCCAGTCTCTCTATATCTTTGTATTACTCTTGAAGCAGTTGTATGCGCAACATTAAATCGCTATCCAATTCTCCGATAACTCCAACCTAGTTCAACCAATATTAATGCTTGAGCACATTCTTCACCACTAAGATTTCGTGCTTCACGTTCCATATTGATAAAAATATTGGAAAAAAATACAGCTATTACCACAATAAACACACTCCTTTTAAATGCCTTTTGACATTTAATCCACGTGTCTCTAGCATACTACTTACTTCTGCTTTTCCAAAATGAAGTGAATAAAAACATGTTATGTTTTAAAATTGTGTATTTCTGGTATTAATGAAGATAATAAACTGAATCAAAAAAGAGAATGTTAAGAAAAGAGAAGGCTAGAGTACGATTTAAATTCTAACTTGCTGGTGTAACTGTTGAACTCCACAGGGTGTTACAAAATTTAATGGAAAAAACACGCCGCAGTTGTTACACCCTGTAATGAATAAAACAAAATTTCTTTCAAAATTGGTCCAAAATCGAAAACTAAGATACCATCAAATCTTTACGTTTTGAGATCCCAGGAACCCAAAAAAGTGGTTTTTGAAAAATGTCTGTGTGTGCGTATGTGTGTGTATGTATGTTAGTACAATAGCGGCGAAACTACTAAACGGATTTGGATGAAACTTTGCATGAAAGTTTCTTTAGTACTCCAGAATATCTGAAAAGGTTTTGGTTGCGATCGGATTACGTTTAGTGCCGTTTTGACACAACAAGTTGCTTATTTTATGATTACTTACAATTGGTAATCGAACCATTGAAAAGCAGTAAAAATTCCAATTTTAACGATATATCACACTTGCACCCTTTCGATTTGGTTTCCGTGAAAAAAATTAAAAAGAATTCGTTACAATGTGCACACGTGACAGCATCCAAAAATTATTGGCATTATTGTTAGGGTAAAATATATTTTGCCGTCTGTCAAAAATATTGGAGTTGGTAACCTTTGTGAATGTTTATTTATAGGTTATGAACATTTATTTATCACGTGACTTTGACGCCGCTGTCTGGAGGGCACACAAAAACTCATCCAATAACAGGCAATGCAAATGTAAACAATTAGAGATGAGTTGCTATTTAACAAAACTTATTATTTTATAACTGTTATTTGTAAATAGCATTAACAGACTATTATTTCTGTTCGAAAATAACAGATAGCAGTAGCCAAGATACCAAGATACTATTTTCGGTTGACGTCACGCTGTCGTCGGTGCCGTTTTGCATGGAAGGCAGACAACTCATTGTTTTCATTTGCAATAGTTACGAAAATGCCTTTGTTCTGTTCAATAGTGAATTGTGGTAATAGAGGAGAAAGAGACAACGTTAGTTTCTTTAGAATTCCCGCAATTTTAAAGTACCGTGGATGAAATAACAACAAGTGGGACATTATTGTCAAAATAAACACTTTACTTGAAACACAAGTAAACCAGAAATATACTCTGAAAACTTTGTGCACACAATAATAAACAGACAGTAAATGGGTTTTGTATGCCCTTCAGACAGCTGCGTCAAATTCATGTCACCGAAAAATTTGCATAATACAAACTGCGCACTGCAATATGCAAATGCCAGTACTTCTCAGCGATCCGTTATTTTTAAACTGACATTTCAAAACAGAAGAAGCAGTTTAAATCTGTTATTAAAAAATAACAGCTCGTACCCATCTCTAGAAAACAAAATAATGAGTTGTGTGCCCTCCACGCAGACAGCGTGATGCCATCCTAAAATGTTCTAGGGACATTTGCACGTGACGTCACAGCTAACCTCAAAATATATATTGCTTAAGATTTAAGAATATTACTTAGGTATTATTAAAGTTTCTGCCTTGTTCCCGTGCTTTCAACTAAAATCTAGTACAATGTAATGTTTATGAAATTCTAAATATTTTGTCCTAATAAAATAGGACTCTTTTTGTAGGTTGGAAATCTAACCTGTAACAGCAGTCTATTTTTATTAATCAATTATTTGCGTGAATTTTTAAATTTTTGCTTGGAGGAACCGTGGCTCCAAGCTAAAAATGCATATACAAACATTAGAAATGAGAATAAACTTGAAAAACTTAAATATGATGCAGGTTATTTTATTTATTTTTTTTAACTATTTAACGTCGGCCTATTTCCGCTACCAGGGCCTATCACCGACGCCAGGAGACGAGCTACCCCCAACCTGGAAATTTTGCCGAACCTCTTCCCTTAAGAGGAGTAGGGATCTTTTACTTGCCTAACATTTAATATACAAGGGACCGCCTGCTTTACATCCCCTCCGAAGGATGGTTTATCCACTACGTAATCCTCGTCTGAAATTACGTAACTTCCGAGTATACACTGATATACAAGCGTCTAGAAGGTGGGACGAGAACGCTGTATTTTCCAAGATGGGTACCCCATCCAAGTACTAACCGCGCTCGACGTTGCTTCAAGTCGCCTCTACGCTCGCCCCCATGATGCAGGTTATGTCCCTAAATATATTTCATAACCTAAAAATCAACATTCTTAAAAGGTTACCAACCCAAATATTTTTGACAATGTCAACATTTATTTTAGTTGGTTTTTTAAAGGTAATAATTGTTTATAGCCATGTTCGGATATTACGTCTGATTGATGGAACGCGTCACAATCGTTCATATAATGCAAATCGAGCTAATCGAGCTAAATCTGAAACGTTCGAATATTACAAAATAAAGGCCTCAGACGAAGCTCGACTTGCTCGGACCTTTTGATCGAGCAGGAAGATTTTAATTTGACGCATGCGTAGTCTGCTTGAATTGTTCATACTTTTATTGACTTGTTGAGGTTAGAGTGACATTTGGGCTAAATTCTGTGTTGTTATTTTTTTTCGCTATCCAAAGTCACGTGTAATTTATCTGTTTGCTCAGTGCTCTGATTTCCCATGTAATATCCAAACACAACTTATAAAGATCCACCATGTGGGGAGGTTCCAGCCGCTTCCAGTAGCTGCCGTTTTTTTTAATTTAAAATAAAAGAGCTGCTTTTGCTTTTTTAATATTTTTAATCGAAAACAATGTAGAAAGGTCACATTTACCAACAATATAAATAAGTATTGAAAATTAGTACACTTGTGTAAATTTTTTTTCACTTCAGAGAAACATAGTTTAATTTACCAAAGTCTCTTAAACAATTATATTATTGATGTTTTTCTAAGATAATTGTCTTACAGCTGGGTTTATTTTAAATAGCTTCAAAATAAATATTTACATTGTAAACAGCGGGATCCGATAAAATAATAACGGCTCTTGATATTTTGATAAAAAATTAATTTATGTCAAACATATATTACTTTAAAGACAACCTGAGAGTATAAACCTCTTTCCTCGTTTCCCATAGTTTTATTTTACATATTTTATGTGTTGCATAATAATTAACAACTTCCGACACTTTTTTAAGTGCTGGTTGATTTGCTATCGGAAATACTTCTCACGCTAAAACAGTCGATGTTCATTAGAAAAATGGTGGTCGTACCCTCATTTATCTTTGTACGATTGTTGTCAGTATTTTAACGATGACATCATACGAGGGTAATATTTTTCTGCCATAGATGACTTAATTAGTTATTATGAAAACAAGAGTACGTGAGCATTATCCACTTTAAAATCAGCTGGAATATACCATTTTCGATCGTGGTAGCAAAAGTATATAAAAGTAACTTAAATATATTTACAACAAAATTGTAAGTAAAGTGTACCAATTTGAAAACTTTCCACTTTTGACACTTCCTAAATAAAAAATATTAGCGATATGAGCCTATAAGGCCAGTCAGTAGGGGATTTTAGATCGCATTAATTGTAAAAAAGCTGAATTTTTTGTGGACATGTGGAGTTTATGTCGTAATCAACATCCAATATTTTTCTGGTCAAAATAGTCGTTTCGCCGCTATTTTCGTAAAATGGCGTTGAAAATCAAAGGATGGTATGGTAGTATATACCATAATAAAACTTCATCATTAAAGAACATATTAAAATAAAAATAAAGCATTAATATTGTTCTCTTATAAAGAATATTTCATTATATTAATTAATTAATGAAATTGATGATGTTATAATATTTTAAAATATTGTTATTCTGCTATTTTTGTTTTTCTTCTTTCCCATGGCAAGTCAAAACCTTAATCTGGGGTAAGCGGGTTGCTACATGCACCCCCTCATTAATAAAAAGAACAATCAATTAATTAACGTGTCTATGGCAAAACGTACTTTTTTAGTATGAGTTGGTGGAAAATTACATCTGTCAATTAACAAAAAAGCTGTCAATATTGACAGTTACAACTTTATTTTTCTTATCAAAAGTAATTAATTTATTAGTACGGGATAAAACTTTAAATGGTCCTTCATATATAGAAGCACAAGTAGAAATGTCAGGAGAGACAAACGATTTGTGATGAACATGAGGTAGGAGAACTAAAAATCAAATTATTAAAATAAGATCGTAATTTGTCCATAAAAAAGGGAATGTCAGGAGTATTATATGACTTAACGAAAAATTCACCATTTAATCGTAAAGTTTGACCAAAAATTAGTTCGGCAAGTAAAATAATAGAGAGTTCGTCTACCCAATGGTGTTAGCTCTAGCAGGTAGCAGTTTTAAGACTTCTGTGAAAACGTTCTACCATTCCATTACTTTGTGGGTGGAATGTAGTCATACGAATCCTATAAAAATCCAAAAATTTAGAAAATTCGCTAAATAATTTTGATTCAAACTGAACGCCTTGATCAGTCGTGACGGTCAAAGGCACACCGGAACGACAAACAAAGTTTTGAAATAACCTACGTGCTACAGTCTCTGCGGTAATATCTGTCAGAGGATAACCTTCTGGCCATCTGGTAAATCGTTCGATGTTCGATCGCTGTTAGAATATAAGAACAACCTTTGGATGAAGGTAATAGTTCTACTAAATCTATTTATATATGATCGAATCTGCACTTAGGTATTTCAAAATCACCTAGTGGGCTTTTAGTATGACGTTTGACTTTAACAGTCTGACAGTTAACGCATGGTTTTCAATAGCCTTTTCTATGGAAAACTGGAAATTGCACTATTCATAGTTTCCTTTTTTTTGTTTAAATGGAGAACTTGCGTGATATACTGATATAAAAATAAAAAATATCCAGCACCTTCACATAGAAGAAAATCACAAATTAAGGTCCTTTCGTGGTTTCTGTCAAAATTACTCATCTTTCAGCATTCTTTTCCAAATATAACTCACCTACTTAGTCAATCACAACAATTATAACGTTACAACTCTAGAAAAGTTGCACATGTTTTTTCGAACTCATTAGTTCTCATCAGTAGAGTATGGAAACATTTATTCATTATTTACAAGTCTATTTTTGATTTATTTTTACAATTAATTATTTTCCATGACTGAATTTAAATAAATGATCTAAATGATCATTTACAATATTTTTTATTGCTTTAAAATGCTAGGAATACTATCATATAATTCAATACTTCTTCAGTATTAGCTAAACGAGTAGTTGTTTTGACTGGTTCTTTACAAATGAGTTTGAAAGTATTTACCTAACTAGTATATTAGCGTGAGCAGACTGCTTGATACCTAAATAATATTTTCTAATCATGAATTATGATGAAAGTAAATAGGTAAATAAGATATAATTAATTGTAAAAATAAATCAAGAATAGGCTTGTAAATAATGAATGAATGCTTCTTACTCTATTGAATAGAACTAGCGAGTCCGAAAAAACTTGTACAACTTTTCTAGAGTTGAAATAGAATGTAAGGTTCAATAATTGTTGAGATTGGCTAAATTTCAATACATGATTTAAGTATTTTCAATATATTTCTTTGCTTTAAAATGATAGAAATCCTATCATGTAATTCAATACTTCATCAGTATTAGCTAGAAGAGCTGAAGAATAATGGTAGCCTTAATACTGACCTCACGTATTATGAACATAATCTCATTATAATACAACTTCGATCAATCAGAAACTAGCAATCAACGGACGAGTCCGTTTTTTCCAAGGGAGAATCGATGTTTTCGTGTGACGTTTAAAACGTCAAACAAAGTTTTACTGTGAATTATCTTTATTTTTTCACTTTTAAACAATTAAAAATTCAAAATAGTCGTGGATAATAGTATATTATTCAATGAGCGTGTAATGATAGTTATTACTCAAGAGGAAGACGTTCGCCTACGGTTCGTGCCCTAATTCATTCGAGTGAGTAATAGATGTTACACGCGAGTACTTTACTTTTCGTACTACTCAACAGGAAATTTCGCTTTAAGGTAAATTTGCCGAAAATAAGAATTGTAAAAAATGGCGAAACACGAAATCTTTAAACTTTCAGACCTTTTTTAATACATGAGTTGAATGGCCATACTATGTCATCATGGAAGGAGGAAAAGAGCATAGTTTGAGAGATCTTTTACTTTCAATATTTATGAAATTTGCAGTAGATTAGATGATTTGCTAAAAATCCCTAAAGTTTCCGCTTTTAAAAAACATGCGAGAGTTGCTACTTCAAAATCAGACAATCAATTAATCACTTCAAGTTAATGTTATTGTGTCTACTTATATAAGTATTTTTAGTCTTTACGCTACAATCTGAATTTCGCTCGGTGATTTTTTCCTTATGTTTATATGTACATGTTATACTAGTCCTACTATTTATTTTGTCAATTTGAATTTGTTTTGTGATGTTTTGCTGAACTTTTTGTAAATATAAGGAAAAATAAAAGATATTTACTATTATTATTCTTATTATTATTATTATTTTAAGCAATTTAAAAGTAATCGTCAAGAAAAGTGACTTTCGATTTCTCTCTTTAGTTGCTTGTATCAATCTTATCATGCGATATCGGACTATTATCGACTGAACAAACTACAATTTATTTTCGGCCCAGTAATTACGTTTCACTCTGTATAAATGATTATCCATCAAGCCCTTTGTTTACTAAACAAGACATGATATTGATACGCTTTTACTAGTCTGATAACTGGCTCTGATCTAATATATTTTAAAACATTTATATAATTTTAATTAATCATCTTTTAATATGCGTGGCCAGTCTTTAAGCCTATGCAAATTTTATAATTATCTGGTTGGTAGTTATTAAAAGATTCTTGGCGATACATTTTAATAACACCTTTCAACCGTTTGTGAATATATAACCAATAATCGTTTATGCGTGAGTACAAAGGCGGAATTTTTAATTATCTGTACTTGAGACTGATAAGAAAGCGATATAGGCAGTAGCGTCCGTTTGGGTGAAGCAAATAAAAGTCTATAATTATTATTGAATAAAATTATTGGTAGATGAAGGCTTCAAGTTGTAATGGTGCCTCGATCAAATACAAAACAAAAATAGCACAATCATCAATCCCTTGTGGTGTAATTAATTTACACTTTCTTCGATATAATCGACCTAGTTAAAAAAAAACGATTTCGTAAAACCGCCTCTCATCACCAAAGTCATATCTCCAGGGTGTAGGATTTTGTGTTAGGTGAAAAGAAACGAGGCCCTACAGTTTATTATAGAATCCGAATAACATCTAAGGCGTCAATAGCTCCCTATCCTACCTTAGTCCAAATTACAGCAGAAAATAAATTCCTTACTTATTTTATGAGAGAATCCAACCATCGATCTTCACTACCGAGTAAGTAAGGTACAAGGGCTTTATCGACTCGATTACCGGTGCCCACTTACTTATCAAATATATGACATTCATTAATGCTGTACATGAATTACGGCATTTTCTTTTCTAAAGAAAATATGTAATATCTTCCTCTATTGGCTATTTGGTACATTATATTTAATAATTATCTTTTCTGTAGGATGACCAGTGCGTATAAAATATATCAGGTATTCTTCCTGATAATAGTGTCAACTATATCCAAATATTGTTTTCCACTATCGTTTCTTAATTAATTATCTGTTACCGTGAACACCCTGTATAGTTTTCACCAAAAATATAGCAAATTTCTTCCTTAACAGTAGCGTTAAGTATATGTCAAATATTATTGTCCGCCGTCGCATTTTTTCATTAATTTTACTACCTACAAAATTTTCTCGGTCATGTAGTTTTGTAGACATAGCGTCTAAAGACAGATAGATACCAGACCGACAGACAGGTAGACAAGCTGACGGAACTGAGACATCTTATTAATCTATATAGTCTGAAGCCTCAAGCTGAGAATAGGTCCGTCATGTTTTTAGCTGATACATAGGTTTAGATTAAAAAATGAATGATGTTTCCATCGAAAAGAAAAATCCACCAAACTGATTTTTTTGCTAATTACTTCCGTGGGAAATTAGGCACTGCAAATTGCGAATAATAATTTGTAAACAAAAATGGAAGGAGAAGCAAGTGAAAACCCGAGTAAAGAATAAATCGTCCTCCTTTGTTTCGGAAGATTCGACATCGAAACATTGTTATCGCTCACAGCTTAACCGATTTAATTCACTGTAAAGACTACTTGAAATAGGTCGCAATTTACCCCTTACAATTAACATCTCCTCAGAATACCCTAAGCAAATGTACATTACACCAATGGTAGCGTATGTCTCTAAAACGATAGCTAAACTCTGTACATTGCAGAAACAGGCATGCCTGAGAATAACTGGTGCCACACTGTCATATCAGCTGCCCTGGGAATCCTCCTGGACATACCTTCACTCTACGTCTATCTGGAATGAAACCGACCTACAAAGAGCAGTTGGTTGGCTGGCAGACGGCTCCAAAATCCCTGAAGGAACTAGAGCCCGAGTATATAGTTGTGACCCAAAATTAAGGGGGTAGGTAGTAATGTTTTTCAAGTCGAAATTTGTAACAAAGAACTATGTCTACGGAAGTTAGGACAAACGCATCCTAGACACAGATTAATAAAAATATCCTCGGAGAGCCAAGCAGATCTTGAAGCTCTACAACGGTTTGGAACTGCCAAGAGGTTAACAAATTGACTCTGGTTTAGATACTGGGCCAATCCATATTGTCTACGTTTTTTGTTCTACGTATTGTTCCGTGGCTATTTATTAATCGGCCCGTTCTGAATAGATAGTTAACTGTATGTTTTTGCAGGTGTTATTTTTCATTATTTTTCTGATTCTACTGGATAATAATCAGTGATGCCTTAGGCTTGTGGTAGTAAGATTAAAATCTAACACAACTCTAAATATCTATCGCTAGACCGCACCATGAAATTAAAATTTGGAGTGTCGTTCTTTAATATGGTACACCGACAATAAAATGACACTGTAAATTCTTCAATTCAAACTCCAGTATCATCTATCTTAGCAAAGCTAAGTAAGCAGGTTGTGTTGAAGTGTGCGGTACTAGAAAACTAATACTGAATTTGCGAGTAGACACGAGAATATTACGTGCCTTTGCTACCATAGGGCTTTTGCTAATATGTAACGTTCGAATGACACAAACTATATTATTGAAGATGGAAAGAAACTCTGCTTTAATGAAAGTCGACAACGCTAACTTAGACATACACACATTGAGCAATGATACAGTTCTATTCTGTCACCACTCCTCGTTAACATCTAGCTGGAAATCAGATCTCCTACTTGATATATGGTACCACTTCAGCAGCAACAAGTGAAGATGAAATCTTGCTTCTACTTGGCAGCCTTCAAACAATAAGTCCCGAGTAAAGTTCAGATATAAATTACAGCAAAATAAAAACTATGATTATAGATTAAGCAAATGAAAACCATCTAGACACGATGGTTTTCATTTGCTTAATCTATAATCGTAGTTTTTATTTTGCTGTAACATATATTGGGGTACTTCACAAGATGGTATACTTTGAAGCCTTTGTTAATAAAATCAGCAACTTCAAGTAGGAGATTCGATGGAGAACGCAGATAGAAAGATCGGTAAAGTAAAACTTCGCGTGACAGCAATATAACGTAATGCAGTAAGGTCAGATTTGGTAATGCCACTTAGTTCTCTGCATATTTATTTACGCATTCAATAAGGAAGCAGACAGAAAATTTTGACGTTCCCGAGATGGGGGTCTGAGGACGTTTGTTAGAAATTCCTTGAACAGATCATTTGCTTCATTTTCCAAAAAAAAAAAACACCACTCAAGACAACTATCCAGCATCATATTCTTCCGAATCATTCTTGGTAACAGATGAAGGGGGCTATATGCAAAATGTTGGACCGATATTACTAACAAACTGATGGCAAAGAATTTCAGTGAGCTTGTATGTACATCTAGCAAGTAACTGCCACAACAGGCGTGAAACTGTCGCATATACTGTAGACCAAAGAGAGACCAGACCAACTAGAATAAATTATTAGTGTAGTGAACAGAGCACTAAAATGTGCACGAACATTTTTCTGGAGTAGAAAGACATGGGACTTTAGGTTCATTTTATCGAAAAACCTTAAAAGCACTAGAATCGCGTTTTACGACATTTTTCTGTGACACCGGCAAAAGTTAGGACGTTTGAGTATGATATATATTTTTTTCATGGTTAAATCATGCATGATTTTTTAGATTATTTCTATAGAATAAAAAGCAAAGAAGTTATGACAGAAAGAATGTGCTTCTTCCCATTTTTTTTTTTAATAAAAACGTCTCAATTTTGTTACTGTAAGTAGTCAGTAAATAAATATTTATAATTCTCAAATGCTGTTTCTCGTTAACAAATAGCAGCACGTAGACGCTCAAGTTTTTTTGTCCGTTTACAACACTTCGGATTTTCGATAAAACGTACAATGTTTGTTTCTTTGTAAATGTCTCAATAAATATTAGTTTTAGCGAAAAAATGGTGGAGAATAAAAATAAAGTTTGTAAATCGATAATGAACGTCGTTTTTTTATTTATTTGTAAAGGATCAATAGTTTGGCATTCGAACGTTTTATAAGATCAAGTATTTAGTTTAAGCGAAAGCGAATATCTTAGAAACTATAACACTCGTTAAAAATTCTAAGGACCAAAATTAAGAATGATTAACCAAACATTAAAATGATTCTTTGTTTGTTTCTATATCATAAGAAACAAAGAACTTATGGCCGAAACAAACAAAAATGTCGTCATTTTGTTACTGTAATTGTCCAGTGATTAAAAAGAGTATTTTTCATTCATATATGTATAACATCACCCAGACGCTCAATTTTTTATATCGGTTTTAAACACTGGCTTTGGAAAAATTTCCATTCACCATATTGGAGCCACCATTTTGAATTTTTTTATTTTACTTCAAATTCGTAATCAGCGTTCCCAAAAACATAAATATCCTATACTCTGTTCACCGAGCTCTGGGAGCGTATGTAAACGAATATATGTCAAAATATGTTGTCAAATCCAACCAAATGTGGTTTTCACCACTGGGTGTAAAAGCAAGTGTCAGGATGATATATCTTTTACTACAACAGTTACTTATAAAAGAAATTGTCATTATATATGAGATTATTTTACATATTTTTTATCTGTACCTAGATATAAAAAATATGTAAAATATATTTGTATATAGACGTAATAAATAAAGAAGGTAAAGTAAAATGTTTACATTGCTAATCTAAGAACTTTTTATTTGGGTTTAAAATCATCCTCTTTCGTTGGAGAACCTTATACAAAAAGTCAGCAATAAAAGTCAAACCTCAAAGAAATATTTTCCTCTCTTTACTTTTTTGCAACTTTTGTTATTTAACATGAATGTAAATTTTAAGTCTTATAAATATTTTGTGCTATGTTTTGTTGAATTCATATTTTTCTAGACACCAAAGTATAGGCTATGGTCATCCTGTGGTGGCATCTGTAGTAGTATTATAAACTATGCAAGTCTATCCCCAAAATATACTTTTTGTGCACCTTATTGTTCTTTTTTTAACCACAAATTAGTGAGAACAGCGTAAATTAGATTGTACGCTACTGATACTATCCACGTGAGGGAGATGAAAAAGACCGATGTAAGTGTGTGTGAAAGTGCAAGTACGTAGAGGGTGCAGGTGTAGGCTGCTAGCACCTGCTTGGCGAGCGATCTACGGAGCACAGGTGCCACCCTCATCATACGCGCGCCAAACTATCTTCAACCGCCCTAACGGCCACCGTGCTTGTCTAAGAAGTCGCTCGCGGTTGCGGTGTATGTTACAGTTCTTTTTTTTTTTACTTATTTTTTTATCGTATGTTAGGACATAGACCCCTACAAAAAAATTGAAAATCGTGGCGATAAAATGTTTTTTGTTCAGTTTTTTTTTATAAACAAATCCTTGGGACATATAATAAATCTCACAGTTTTATTCTGTTCAATATTCCAAGGGAATTGTGATTTATTCTTCCTATTGTAACAGAATTTATTTCTCTTATTAATATAGAATTTCCATTTGTGACCGAAATATTTCTCAATTTTAGTATTTGATAAATTTTCGCAATTTTGAAGAATATTTCATTAAATTTAACGTTACCCAGGACATATTTTTTTAGACAAATAGCAATTCTTAATTCAATCACAGAAGCTCAGTCGGTTAAGGTGTATTGTGTGGCGAATATGCTGGCCGACTGTCTATCGCGTTCTGGGTTCGAGCCCCAGCCCCGGTACTAACAATACCGGTGGGTATGGATGTATGTCTGCGTTTCTCCAAATGTGTAACCTCCTTCCGACAGACTTAGCTTTGGATTTCGAGGTTGTCTACCTCTCTACCGTATGTGGTATTTATGTGTTAATCTCTGAAACAGATAACAAAAAATCCTTCAGGCAATATAATTCTACAGGGTGGACCGAATTAGATTAGATTTGAGGTTCTCCCTAAAACTATGGCAGATAGACAAAAACCAATAGAGGCGTCCTCAGCTCGATTTTCGAGAAACAAACAATCGAGTAACACATTCTTAAGGCATTTTTTTTAAGTAGAATCCGTTGCTGATAAGAAGATATAGACATAACTTGTGTTTTCTTAAAGGGAACACTCTGCAAATTATTTCATTATTTTATCACAACTTAAATTAGCTATCCAACGATATATCATATTATGTCACATTTATCTCTAGAAAAAGTGGTTAATTTTCGAAAAATTCAATATATTTGTGAGGAGGCCATGGAAAACTATTAACAACAACAACACTTCTTATAATATAAAATAACTATCGTCCATTGACATCTGTGCATTTTTGACATCTTCTCCTTACAGAATTTATTGCACTTCCAATCATGACAGGAGTTGTTGTCCGAAACGCAGCTAATGTTTTGTTTTCCAATTCTTCTATGTTATTAGAACATTCTCTATATATAATGTTTTTTAAATAATCTCAAAGCCAAAAGTTGGCAGGGGTTATATCGGGAGATCTAGCTGGCCACAAAATAGGACCATTATTTCCTAAAAATTAAACAATATCTAAACTACTTTGTCTAGTTAGCTAAATTAATTGTTAATTATCAATTTAGTTAACTTGGCTAACTAGGCATTGATAAACTAGCCTTGCGTGATATATAGATACCTATCCAATCCTTCTCAAATTGAGTATTTAAATAATTTCGTGTTTCATTTGACTTATACCAGGGGCGCCATCGTGTTGGTAAATTAATCTTTGAAATTGGCTTACAGGCATAGTGTCGTAGAATAATAATAAAATTTTCGGTATTTATTTATTTCATTTCCTTTCGTTTCGTTTCGTTTCGTTTCGTTTCGTTTCGTTTCGTTTCGTTTCGTTTCGTTTCGTTTCGTTTCGTTTCGTTTCGTTTCGTTTCGTTTCGTTTCGTTTCGTTTCGTTTCGTTTCGTTTCGTTTCGTTTCGTTTCGTTTCGTTTCGTTTCGTTTCGTTTCGTTTCGTTTCGTTTCGTTTCGTTTCGTTTCGTTCCGTTTCGTTTCGTTTCGTTTCGTTTCGTTTCCTTTCGTTTCGTTTCCTTTCGTTTCGTTTCGTTTCCTTTCGTTTCGTTTCGTTTCATTTCGTTTCATTTCGTTTCATTTCGTTTCATTTCGTTTCATTTCGTTTCATTTCGTTTCATTTCGTTTCATTTCGTTTCATTTCGTTTCATTTCGTTTCATTTCGTTTCATTTCGTTTCATTTCGTTTCATTTCGTTTCATTTCGTTTCATTTCGTTTCATTTCGTTTCATTTCGTTTCATTTCGTTTCATTTCGTTTCATTTCGTTTCATTTCGTTTCATTTCGTTTCATTTCGTTTCATTTCGTTTCATTTCGTTTCATTTCGTTTCATTTCGTTTCATTTCGTTTCATTTCGTTTCATTTCGTTTCATTTCGTTTCATTTCGTTTCATTTCGTTTCATTTCGTTTCATTTCGTTTCATTTCGTTTCATTTCGTTTCATTTCGTTTCATTTCGTTTCATTTCGTTTCATTTCGTTTCATTTCGTTTCATTTCGTTTCATTTCGTTTCATTTCGTTTCATTTCGTTTCATTTCGTTTCATTTCGTTTCATTTCGTTTCATTTCGTTTCATTTCGTTTCATTTCGTTTCATTTCGTTTCATTTCGTTTCATTTCGTTTCATTTCGTTTCATTTCGTTTCATTTCGTTTCATTTCGTTTCATTTCGTTTCATTTCGTTTCATTTCGTTTCATTTCGTTTCATTTCGTTTCATTTCGTTTCATCTCGTTTCATCTCGTTTCATTTCGTTTCATTTCGTTTCATTTCGTTTCATTTCGTTTCATTTCGTTTCATTTCGTTTCATTTCGTTTCATTTCGTTTCATTTCATTTCATTTCACTTCATTTCATTTCATATTATTTTATTTTATTTTATTTTAGAAATACACCACCCAACAATTACAGGGTGGAAAATAACAAATAGTATAGTACATATACGAAAAATACATAAGAAATTACATAACAGTGAGATTAAAACATAAAATTATAACATTATAAATTTACATCACATATAAGATATTATAATTTCAAGATTTTATTGCTTTTAATTGCGTATGAAAAACATCAAATTTGTCCTGCAGGTGATTGTAGGTGTTGCAAATAAAATGAAGTGGGGAAAATTTTAGAAGATTTGTTCGAGGCGTGGGAAGATGGAAAGTATTGGTGTGCCTAGAATTAACACGTGGTACAGACAATGTTAGTTTTTCTAAAAGTGGGGGATAATTTAACATATTATTAATTAATTTGAATAAAAGCTTATTTATCTCTACGCACTTCAAGACTTTCTATATCAAATCTGGTAAGAAGGTCTTGTTGTGGAAACCCTACTGCAGGGTAAACTCCCATCAATTTGACACGATATAAATTTTAGAAAACGCCTTTGAATATATTCCCGAGAGTCTATATGGATTATATACCCAGAATTCCAAATTAGCGATGCATATTCCAATTTTGACCTTACGAAGGTGTTAAAAAGCAACAAAAATACATTAACATCTGTAAAATCTTTAGAATTCCTCAGATTAAAGCCCAAGTTTTTATATGAGGTCTGCACGATTTGCTCAATATGCTTGTTAAATGTTAGTTTATCGAAAGTGACGCCGAGGTCTTTGATAAATTCGGGGCGGGTTGGCGCAATATCATCTAAATTATATTCATATAAATTATTCATCTTTTTTCTATTGTATGACATTACACTGCATTTATCTACACTGAGGGGGAGACTATTTGCATCACACCACTTTCTTATTTTGAATAAATTATTCTGTAATTTTTTATTCAGTATTGTCATTGTCAACATATAGTAAGATGTCAACATCAAAATCATCCGCTATATCATTGATAAATAAAACAAACAGGAGGGGCCCAAAATGGAACCTTGTAGAACCTCAGAAATGGCCTGAATTTGGACTGATTTGAAGCCACGACATTCTACATATTGTGTTCTATTGCTTAAGTAATTGTGGAAAAATGTAAGTAACAAAGGAGAGAGACCTGCAATACGAAGTTTACTAAGTAAAATCACGTGGTCAAGTCTGTCGAAGGCTTTGGAAAAGTCGGTGTAGATTACATCAACTTGTACGTTAGAATCCAAGTTTTCCGAGATAAATTGCGTTATATGGAACAGATTTGTTGAAGTAGATTTACCGCGTATAAAACCATGCTGATACATCGTAATCTGCCCCTCAATATGAGTATACATTGTCTCATGTAAATCAAATTCAAAAACTTTAGCGAAGTTGCAAATTATAGTGATAGGCCGATAGTTTTCGATGTTACATTTTTCACCTTTTTCTCTGAATCGGGGTTATATGCGAATTTTTCCATGTTTCTGGGAATTTGCCAGTCTTTAATGATAAATTAAATAGCTTGGTGAGGGGCTCTGCAAAGACATGAGCACAGTCTCTGATGATGAAAGCTGGTATTCCATCGGGTCCTTTCGCAAGTTTGGGTTTCAGTTTTTTTAATGATTGGAGTACTGTACTAATGTCTAGACTGTCACAGTGTATATATTTATTTGAGGTGTATACATTTTCTATATTATCATATGTGTTTGTTGGGGACGGTGGTGAAAAAGATTCCTCAAAGTATTCCGAAAATCCATTTACTGCGTCCTGTGGATTGTCGTACATCTTGCCTTTCAGGTTAACGGTATTTGGGATAGTGGTAGTTGCTTTTTTTGAATTGATATATGACCAAAACTATTTAACATCTGATGTTATGTTACTTTGAATTTTATCGTATGTAATATCACTAGTGCTTAAAATTTTATCGAAAATTTTTTCGAAAGCGTGTTGCCTGGTAATATAAAGAGTGCAAATTGGCAGTTTATTATCTGATTAAATCCCGACATATATTAACTAGGGGCGACTTAGCTTGAGAAAAAATTTTTAGATAAAATTTAAAGCACGAGTGGTATTTGAGGAGAATATTTCACGAATAAATAATTCATTAAGTACATCTTCAATATTATGTTTTCTTATTAACTGCCTTCAGACGTTTTCTTGTCACTTTTTGGAGTTTACTGACCTTTATTTTCAATTTCATCATTAATTTGATATACAGAAATATTTCCAAACCGACTCATATTATCAAAACAGCAAATCTGAAACAAACGCAGTAGAAACAACGGAGATTCGTTATATTTTAAAATAATCTAGTGACGTTTCCATGGCAACTAGTAAATAAAACGAGTTGAAACCTTAGATATTATAATATATAGACTGGCTTAACACCTTTCAGGCGTTTCTGAGATGCAATACGACGAGGAACGATAGAGAGAGCACTACTTTAGTACCGATGTCTCGCCCAAATAAAATATACACCCATGGTTCCGAGATTGGCATAGAGAGCGCCATCTAGCGCTACAAGTTATATTCCATAATAAATAAATGTTCATCGACTCATATTTACGTATTTAATCCTTACTTTTAACTTAGGCAGTTTATGAATTATGTTGAGGTTTGCTTTGTTAAGCAAAGAGAATTTTAAATACAACAAATTATAATGTTTGATGCACAGCTTTGATTCAACGAGTTACTTTTTGGTAGATTAATATATGTAAGTACTATACATTTTTAGTTTGTTCCAGAGCGAATGTGTGCTTGACATTTATAATAAATGATTTGCTTACCTTTGTAACTACGTTATTGAGCTATTGAAAGCTGTGCTTGACTTGTTCCTGTATTATGAGCTATATTAAGTACAATCTTTGTATGTAATTGTTACCTGATTGAACACTAGGAAAACTGCAATAGTTACAGATAGGCAAAAGTTACAGCCAATATATTTCAGACAAGATTCGCTTTGGAATTGAGGTGTGTTTTTGTTTGCTACTACATAATACAATATTACAATTTACAAGGTAAGTACGTTAACAATTAATAATAAGCTAGAGAACATATTTATAGATAAAACTTAAAAGCTCGAGTTGCCCTATTTGCCAAAAATATTTCACGACAAAAACGTCAAAAAATGTTCGCATATTTGCCGCTGCAGCGACCTAAAAAATTAGAGCGATAAATTTTGCATGTTGGTCCTGTCAAAAGCCGATCTAGCTTGAATTACCACTAATAATGACGTTTGATTGGTGCAATGTTTTGAAAAAACGGGCTCTCATTGGCTATAGCGTTAATGAGTGAAATAATCTATGTAATTTTTATATGCGAGTTCGGTATTTATTTTAATCTTTGATCGGAGACGTTTAAATTCAGTATAGGCAAGCATATCTTCATTTTGCTTATATATTTTCCAGAACTTTGTATTTTCTTTTATATCCCTTATAATAGTATAGTTGTACCACGGTAGATATTTCCCCTTACTCGGAGTATATTTAGGTACACACGCATCAAATATTTTATTTTCGTAAAGGCGAACACAGACAGTGTTTACCTCGGACAGTTCGTCGATGAATGACGAATCACTATTATATATCATTTCGTACATACGAAGAAAATCTGCCTTGCGAAAGTTATAGGACTGCTGATAATTGTTGGGAATAGGTTGAGAAGACAGAGGAATTAAGATACTAGAGGTCACGCTGAGGGCGGGATTCAAATTACCGTAAAAAAAATGAGGACCTGTTATTTGGTATTTAATAAAACCACACCATACACTAAATCCTAATTTTGTAGAGTTTGAATTTATTTTTTTTTAAGCAACGCAACGCAGTTGTTTTTGGGATTCCTAAATTTTCCTGTATTTCGCGGATTTCTGAATATCTAAAAATATTGTCTAAACGGCACATTTGGCACAATTTTGCTCTCCATAACTTACCTATTATTAAGATAAAGCTCGGAAGCTAAATTTGAATCTTCTCCGCATTCTATAAAACACTTAATCATATATTTTTCACCATTACTAAACTGAACCATTTTTAACAATGCTCACTCACAATTAACTCACAAATTAGTTTGTGACAATTACGGCTATTTGGATTTTCTTTTTTTTACCATGGGTTTTTCAATAAATATTAAGATTCGACACTTGGTAATTGAGATATAGAGGTCATCCAAAGATGCCAACTTTCTAAAAATGCTCTGTAGTTCGGTAGTCGAAAAAGATAGACGATCGCGGTTTACACCATTTTCTTGTTCCTCGAAAATCGAGCTCAGGACATCTATATTGGTTTTTGTCTATCTACCATAGTTTTAGAGAAAACCCCAAATCCCATCTAATTTGGTTCACCCTATACAGTTGAAACAAACTTTCTTTTTAAATTTACTTATTAAAAATTTAGAGTTTGTCAAAAGAATGTGAATTTAAACATTCAGGGCGTTAAAGTAAGGTAGATGTTTACCATAATTTATATTCGAAATTCCATATATTATATTATAATTGAATATATTTAAAAAATATATGTTCCTCAGCGTGGACAATTCATAAGCAGTGAATAGCAATTTCGAGTTAAACTGCCATGATTTCGAATCAATTATCTACACGACTTGGACAGCGCTAACGGTTAAAAATATTTACAAACATTTTCAGATATTGCTCTTAAGAGATCGGCCCTTAATACAGTGACACACAACAAGCGTCCCAAAAAAAAATGAGAACAAGTTGCCTATGTAATTGAAATTGGGGTCAGATTTGTTTCAATTAAGCTGTCATACAATGCATCATATTACTCGCTTTAATAAAAATTTGTTTCAACAGAACTTTTATTACTTCCACATACACATAGTGGTAATTTGATAAATTTTATACATTCGAGTATTTTGACGAGATCTGGAGATCTGGTACTAGATTTATTTTGATCTTATGCCGTTGAAGGGTTGGGCAAATGGGGATAAATGGAGGTAAGTAGGCAAAGCAAGCAAGTAGGAGTCCATAAAATTGGGACCAGAGGTCTCAACATTTATTTGGCATCAGCCACCTCCATTATTGCCTCCATTTCTACCTCCAACTCCACTATTAACGGGGTAAAAAATAAAATTATGATTCATTATTTGTACAAGAATCAAAGGCTTCAACATTTCCATGGTATCCGATGTGCCATATCGTTTTATGAGTTTTTGGGGTAGACGATTTCATATATTAAATGATCTGAGAACTATTATTTTCACATCGCTTTCTCTCTTCTTATTTCCAATGTCTTCCCAGAGGTTTTGTGATTCATGAAAAATATTCTAGTTGACCTCCGCCTGCTGTAGAGGACGTATTTCCATATAGTGGAGTGTAAATATGGTACCAAAATATTTTTCATTGTAAGAAACTTGAATAGGAAATCTGGATGTGATTTTTTAGGCAGGTTTTTTTTTTAACAAAATTACAACAAAATATTTACAAAAGATAGTGATACTAAAAAAGTTGCAGAAGAAAAGGTTATTGTAGATTCCTTCGATTTTTATGCAATTCTGGCTTGAAAATCAACTCATTGGTTCAGTGGCTTATATGATAGGCTTGAGTTCAGGTTCGAATCCTGGCTAGGCTAGCGTTCTGAGCGTTCTGCAACCGAGACAGTAGTTAGACCATGGTTGAGTGAGACAACACGGGCTAGTCTCTGTTACATTTTTGAGTTCGGGCCTCAGCTGCGTCGGATGGTAACGTCGCAGAGAATAGGTGTTGTGATGTTGTCTGTATGTGCGTGTGTTCTGGTTGAGTAGTGGAATAACCTGCGGCTAAACTTCGGCAGTATATTAATCTAAGAATGGGGATAACATAAATGTGTAATAAAAAGCGTCAGGAATATGGTCTTGAAAGATTGTTCTTTTTAAGGCCTCAAAAAGAAACTGAATGAGTCGTGTCACATAATCTTGAAGGAAATTCATGTACAATCGTATTGAATAGAAACACGCTCGGCCGGCCAACAGTCCGTAGAGTGACGTCACTTGGCGTGCGCCGATACCTATATTAGAGCAGCGATTTCGTAAGTCTATCGTGTCGTTTCTTTTGGCGTAAAACCAGGTCAAACATGTTAGGTTCCTTTGAGTATATCACCGGGCATATGAAATCATATTTTACCACATTTTTTTTTGTGGTCTCGAACTTTTTAAATCAATAAAAAGTGAAAAAAACGTATTTTTAAATAAAATTGTTTTTTTTTGTTTCCACCGCCATATTTTTAAAACTATTAAAGGTACCGAAATTTGTTTTGTGTCAAATTAAAGCACACACTGTAGCGCTTTTACCAATATAAACGGTTTGGGCACAATTCGCACTTTCATTTCTCTAAAAATCAGATAACTTAAAATATGTATTTTATGTATTGGAATCTCCACCAATCGATAAACTTTTTTATTTTTGAAAATATTTATATACATGCAGCGAAGAAAATAAAGCCTAATAATCACAAAAGTTATTGATACAATATATTTTTTCCTAAAATGTACCGTGTGGCAACAGCGATTTTTTTATCAGCGCTAAATGCGACATTGGGACGCAATTAATACACCTCGCATGCAGGGTTGGTCAGATTAGTCGCGTAGAAGTGGCGGTTGTCGAAAATCATTAAGTATTCATTGTTCGGATAAAAATTGTGACAATCGAAAATGTGCTTGTTTTAAGGAAGGCCTAAAATGTTGCAACGAGTGCAAATGTCGTTCCTGTAACAACATTATTAAAGATTTCGAGGCAGATAAGAACGAATTAGAATGCTATTAATGTAGGGTCTACATAAATTACATACTACATATTTATCTATCCAAATAGAAAATTTATTTCAACAATAAAACTCATTTTATGCGTACGTTTTTACTTTCATTCATTTAAAAATGTCTAATAAACTTACTAATTAGGTGGGTAGTTAGTAACACTGATTGATATTTATAGATTAGGTATTTGTATCTAACTACCTGTCTTTTCATTATTAAAAGGAGACTATTTTATATTTATTGTACAATTTCTTAATATTAACAACATATGATCAATACTACTGTACAATACATGAAATATTGAACAATAATATTGATCTCCTAGATGCTTTTGATCACTACTGGTTTTGTATCTATTGATATAAGTTAAACTACTACATACACCCCGACCGAGACCATCAGATCGTTGCAATCGGCAGGCTTGCTATAGCCGAGCGCGCAAGAATATGACTTTTGCCCGTTACAAAAAATCGCTGACTCAATACTATGAACGGGACATGAAAAATTTTTATCCTAAAAACTTTTTTCAACTATTGGTTTCAATTTGTACGCAGCATGTATATACAAATTTTCATAAATACATTTTTTTCTCGATTGTCTAAAATTACGCTACTGAAAATAACAAGTTTGAGTTTTCTATTATTCTTCCAACTTAAAAAAAAAAATAAATCGGGTTCACGTGGGACGTTGTTCGAAGCGCTATTGTGTCTACTTTATTCTAAAAAAAATAGCTTGATAGCACAAATATATTCAGAGATATAGCGGTGGAGACGTTAAGAAACATATTTCATTAAAAATCTATTTTTTTGAGTTTTTCCGAAATAAAAAAGTTCTCGACTACCAAAAAATGTAAAAAATGATTTTGTGTACACGATTATCTTACTAAAGAATCCCACTAAGTCTGGTTTGGTTCTACGCCGGTTTTTTCTCGAAAACTAAGCGACTTTACTTCCAGATTTTACTCTACTAACTTGCATTCGCAGCCGTGTTCACTGGGCGGTTCAGCCATTTGACGTCACAACTCGACTACATGTTATCCCGAGCGTTTTTAAGCGCGCCGACTTTAATAATTTTTTTATACATGAAGGCGACGTCAGAAAATTCTAATTTTTGGCACACTTACTGTACTCACCAAGCTTTTTCAGAATATGTAATAATAAAAAAATGTTAAATGAGCCTATTAGCAATGCAGTGAGGAGACAGGGAGTCGGGAAGTCAGTAAATAACAAGACGGTTCGACTCAACACTACGAACAAGTGAACTAACTGAATCCACTCTGGAATCTACAACAAAGGAAGTGTCTCTGACTAGAGGATACCCATCCTTCCTGTGAACTCTTATCTTAACTGGCACAGCAAGTAGTGTACGCACAAGGACATGCAGATCGTAATAGTAATAGGAAAATATAAAGGTACTGCATCGGTGATACAGAGAGCCCCTACGTGGTGGGCAGGTGGTATATCCGTGACCCAAGGAAGACCACTGTGATTACTTTTACAAGAAGGAGGAAACTAGTCCTGGGAAAATTATATCTTCGAGGGAAAGAAACGTAGGAGAGCAATGAAGTTACATATTTAGAAATTATACCCAGATATCAAAGCCACCTGGGTTGTACGAACCGACAGAATAGTGATAGATAAAATCTGGGAACCACAATAAAAAATGATGCACTGGCTGTACAAAGCGATTGAGGTACTTATAATAATCTATGCTTCTCTGATCTAGTGACACAAAGCCGGAAAGGGGAGGCAACGATGAAGCTAAGAAAGTTGCAAAGACTAGCGAGTTCAGAAATAATGGAAATGATGTCCATAATGGCAACCGCAGCCATGGTAGCACTACTATGCCTACTTCCACTTGGTTGCAGAGAGTGAGGCACTGCCGACAGCGGTTGAAAACATACGGTTAGAGAAGGATTCCAAGAAAAGGATACTATCAAAGTGTGCATACCTAGAAGGGAAGAGGAATGCGAAGACATCTAAACGATACCTTGTGGTATACTGATTGGTAAAAAAATGTCAAGAAGCATTGGAGCAGCAGTTATAGTGGATGGATCAACCAGGAACATACATCAACCTGAAGGGTAGCATCTCACACAGCGTTTCAAGCAGAAATCTGAGATATATTATATGGAGGTCATACACTGATAGTATCCATACCATCGCTGTCAGCCAAGTAGCTCTTAAAGCTTTGGATGCAGTATAGATACGTTCCAAAACGGTACAAGACTGCCTTAATTATCTGGCAGATGGTGGAATATAATGGCGTGTAACTGGAGTGGACGCGAAGACACTGAAGATAATGGAGAAGGAGATAAGCTGACCAGAGAAGCTTTGAAAAAACAGCCTTGATGGGATCCGAATCGACCTACAGGATATCATATAATATACAGCAAGCCAGAAATACAACGTGTTATTTTTACATGGAAAAAAGGTATACGAATCAAAAGGTTCTTCAAGAGTATCCACATATATTGAAAAATTGGTGATGATCCGTTACAGTGACTGCAGCTTAAGACAAAATAGATAACGAAATCAAAGATGGCGTGCTAGCTGCTCTTATATTTGTTAGTCATAATTACAATTACTTAATTTCGAATTAGTAACAACCCCGTCCTCTGCAAACTTTCTGGAATCAATAACTACAAAAATTCAGTATGTATAATAATATATTATAATCATCTTAAGAATAACGAATATTATTAAACATTACTTTTACTAGCTGTAATAGTAAAAAGCATATGCATTTACTCATTATTTGCATTCTTTCATAAGAGTATACTGGTTTTGTTCTGTCTTTTTACAATAAATGCAGAAGAATTGGCATAGTTCTGTTTCAAGGATTCTCATATCTTGCAAGGTGTAGCCATGTCCATTGTTACTTCCCCACTGCATGATTATTATATTTATTTGTAAATTATTAATTTAGCTCTTATCCAATTATTCAATTTGAGCAATAACAACATATGTAAGTTGTCTGTGTGAGGTATATGTAAATTAATATTGTGGTTTTTGGTATAACTACCAAAACATAATTACTTATGCTCTTTTTCCAGGATTTTTTGGAAAATTAACGTGCGATGAGTTGCGTTATTTAAAAAAATTAAGTAAATAATCGCTTGTTTCCCTCTTCCAAATATATAGGTTCATTAAATATGCAATTTTTCATAATTTGAAACATAAGGTTGGCGTAAATATATCATTTTTAATAATTTAGCAAACCTCTTTATTTAGTTTTTGCAATTATTCTCTTCATAAGTGGTAAAAGTTAATTTCTCAATTTATAGCCAATATTCTGTGCTTGGGGTTCTAAATTCTACAACATGTGCTGCGAGAACAAATTCGTTGTTAACATCTGGCTTCAAATTTGGCATTCGGGTTACTGTTCTTAATTTTTGATCATTAGCATTTCCTTCGCGAATAATATGGAATTTTAATTATATTTTTTACATATTGAAATTGTTACCCTATTTAATTTTCAGTTCAATTAAGACGACAGACAATATTATAATATATTTATTTTACTTTGTGATTTTAACTTACTTGTTAATAAATTATTTTTTTTAAAAATAAAAAAGACTAATATTATATTCATTGAATTTGTCTTTGTACAAACACATTCAAGTGGTAAAAACGACTCCCACAATTGCATTGGAAGCATTTAAGAAAAATTGATGTTTCAAAGATACTGTTTTTCTGAAAAAGAGAACCATTTTATTTAAATACCATAAAAATAGTGGAAAACATTAGATTACTATGAAAAGAAACAGTGCTTTCTTGTACGACAACGTTTGAACTTTTTATTTAGCCATCTTCGTAGTCACATAGCCACATAACATAACGAAATAAAAAGTTGACATTGGGGTAATAGTCCATCCGTCAGGTAGTTTTAGGTGGAATTAACTCGGGAAGTTTTCATATTTGATATAATTCTAGAGATAGATGTCTAGTACTAAGATTTACATTTTGCACAAAGCAAGCACTGCCGCTCGAGCAACCATATTGGCAAGATGGCTTCCAAAAACGGTTTTTTTTTCAAATATCTCCGTTACCGTACGCCGTCCTACAGTCAAAATACTAAAATTAAAGAGTAGGAAATTTTCTATAAAACATGTCATATGTATGTTTTCTCTAAAATCAACGATTTAGCTGCAGCAGTCGAGTGAAGTTGAAAATGTTCGTTTAGTTTCGTCTAAAGGCGTTTTTTTAATCTCCAATAACTTAGAGGAAATATATTTTATTTCGTTTACGTCTGGGAAAGGAGGGTGTCGCGTAAGCCAGGCCAACAGCTTTGTCTCGAATAATACGTGAACTTTTCATGTTCTGTAGATGCAAAATAGTATTTTATATGTAGGGAGTAGAAAAAAATATTTAACTTTGACAACTTCATAAATAAATAATTGTTTTATTGTGTTGCGACTTTTTGATTTTATTTTTTCAAAAAATTTTCTGGCTGAATATCCCTCTGACATTGACAAATGCCTCATAATTTTATGACAATCGAATGCACGTTGCTTGGTAATAGCCGGACGCCGAAGGCGGAGGGCTATTACCATTATCAATGTCCTAGGGATATTATAGCTGATAATGGATCAATAGAAAATTGGATCTATGTGTTCCCTGTATTTGTGATGTAAGCATGCTAATGGTCTCTAGCCCAAGACAAAGTGGAAGTTCACCTATTTTTTTTAGGTGAAGGGTGACAATGTTTACAAGAACAGTGATGAGCTTATCTGGTTGTATCTGTAATTGATAGGTTGATATTACGCAACTGATCTACTGTTAAGGTACCCATTCACAGACAGTTCTCCTGCAGTCCTAGTAGTGCAGTAATTGAAGCGTAAAATGGGGTTTTACCTCCTAAATATTTTACTATGAATCGATTTACATGAAATTTTGGAATTAGACTTATCTTACCCTTAACTTCAAAAGTGATATTGACCCGATCTCCGTTTTTTATTTTTAAGGGGTGAAAACAACCCCTTAATGAAAAAATTGACATTGAGCCTTTTTATCGCTAGAAAACGTGTTTAATAATACGGAGTGACATTTTATAGTATTCTCTAACACAATTACCTCATGTTTAACCCATTTTCAACCCCTGAAAAACTTTACAACCCCTGCAAACGACCCCTAAATTGAAAAAAATCACAAAAAATTACTTTTATATAACTTAAAAAGATTTAAATATAGAGTAAATATTGTTTTACTTTGTCTACCTTATTTGTCATAATTTAACCCATTTTCAACCCTTAAAAACAACCCCTCTATAAAAAATTGTATAAAAATTTTTTTTTGGTGAACTGAAAAGGATTTAAAGGTTGTTCCACGTTCTCGAAAATGACTTTCATATGTTTAAGCTTTTCAACCCTTAAAACTACCCCTGAATTAAAACATTGAAAATATAAGTTTATACAATTAAAAATAATTTGATTATAAAGTAAAAAATCACACTTTTTATTGAATAAAATATAAACTTATAAGTTATCTGTAAATATACTAGATCAAATTAGTAATTAATTATAAAAATTTTTGCATTACAATACATAAAAAAAAGACATTACAAACAAGAGCATTACAATACATAAAAAATTATCGTCCATAAAAATAATTATTCATGACTCAATATCAGAGCTGCTGTCGTCAAGATCTTCTGGATCAATTGGAGGGCCATTCTGGCAGTTGTCTCCACTGCATGTTCCACAAGTTACATTGCAAAACAGCCCGACTCTTCGGCATCCGCAAGTGGCTCCGCAACCTTTTTTGCAGTTGCAAAAAATCATTTTGAGCAACTGTTGCGGTGCAGGTGGATCAGCAGTTTTTATTGGATTTAATAACCCTTCATTACTGACCCATCCCCAATCAGTTGGATGAATATTTTTGTTGCCAAGCCAAATCTGAGTTTGTAGATAAACCCTCTTAGTATGCTCATCTATGGCACCAACTGTTGGAACTAAGGATGATAATTTTTCGGCACTGTTTTTCGTGGTTGCTTTAATAAAACTTTCATAGCGCATCTTTTCGAGATATTTTGTAAAGTTTTCTACGCGACTCAATTTATTTGGATGTATATCTTTAGCAAGTCCATACAAACATACCATGCAATATCTACCTGCTTCTAAAATATCTTCGAATTCAGATGTACTATTAAAAAATATCTGAGCCTTATTTCTCAAATCTTCCCTTTTTTCTAAAAGATCCATGAATTTTTTTTTGCCTTTATTATATGACGCCGATGTTGAGTCACACCCAGTGACATAAGACAATAGTTTTGGGTCCATATTATTGTGTACTTTCACTTTGCTGCAAATATTCATGCTCCGAAATTTTTAGTTTAATAAATAGAAAAAATACGATTAGTTTTTGGACCGTAACTCCTACAATTTTGAAGCTATCACAACTCAAAAAAACCATTTTAAAGGTAATTGAAAGAGCTACAACTTTTTTCATTATGATATGTAGTGAAAAACCTTTTATTTTGAAACGGTGAAGGGTCAAAGGGCTCGAGAGAGACTGCGATTGCGCTACCGCGCGCTCTTTAAACAATCATATCTCCGTCAATTTTGGTGTGACAAAAAAAGAAAAAAAAACAAAATTTTTGTCAAAAACAGACCTACATTTTTTATTATCACAGTTTTTTACGTATCTTTCATTATTTTTGAAATATTATGAAAAAAAGGTGTTTTTTTCAAAAATGTAAAAAAAATTTTTTTCTCAAAATCGTGATTTTTTTGAAAAATATGTATTCCAAAGCAGCCAAACCGCTGGAATCCAATAAACTCTTCATATTAAAGTTAATTCTAGACGAAATACGATTAATTTTAATTTTGGTGGAAATGGCACTTATGAAACACATCGATTTTTAAAAAAAAACATTAGATGTCCCTCTTTTTTTCATTACAACTCACTAACTTTACGCGCAAAAGACGCAAATTCTTTCAATCTCATTGCATACGTTGTGCAAATACACCATTCCCAATGTCCCCATTATTAACACGCTATCCGTGATTTCTCGTCCATGAGTAAGCTCTCCAATAGCTTTCATCGTCCTTATTAGCGTTTGTTCAATGGTCATATCTGACCTACAGACCAAGATTTATTGGATCGCCTAATTGTGAAAAAGCCGCCTGTTGTATTGTACTCATCAGGAGTCATTTTATCTTTTAAGGATATCATATCTTGCAAATATAAATGACACGATTTTGCATAATTATGATGGCTGATTATTAAGCTGTCAATTACCCATTCTTTCTGCTTCTATAAACTGCTTCACCAAAGTTACCATGAGCAAATATTGCACCCACAATTCAGCGGTAGCTTCATTACTTTCCAGTTTTGCTAATCCTTCTTCAAATTTTTTAGTAATCGCATTAAACAAACCTTGGTGATTCGTTGAGAAAATCATAGATCTGTTCAAATTACAAAGAATGTTTTCCATGGCCAGGCGTTGTTCTTCTGTAAATTCCACAGTCTGCAAAATAATATGCCCCAGAGCAGGGATAACAAAAATAACAGATACGAAACGTTGTTATACTTGCACTATGGTCAAAGCAATACTGAAAAGCGATAAAGGCAGAGACTATACACGTTATAAAAAAGACGGCGCCCGGCCAGCGGAGGTTTGCTTTAATCACGATAGACGCGGCACAGGTAAGAAGTAGGTAGAATTTCAGTTGATAGGGTTTGCAAATAATAATCCAAATTGTCAATAGCTATGTTCATTTAAAACTCATAAATTTAAGCCTATCGTTAGGGAAGTAAAATGAAAATGTTCACCTTTAATCGACTGTTGTGTCTAAACTATTGATTTTACAAAGAACATATATATATAACGTAATTTGTAGGAAATTTTCTTCTCTTTCATTCTTGTAATAAGTCTTTTAACTCTAAAACCCAAGGTAAAGGAGATATTTCAAAAACTGTTTTTGGCGGCCATCTTGGTAATATGGCTACGCCGACTGCAGATATTGCTTTGTGCAAAATGTGGATTTTAGTTGTAGATACCTAAATCTACAACCCTGCCAAATTTCAAAACTTCCCGACTTAATTCCTGGTAAAGCCTTTTTATCTGACCTGACGGTTGGACTATAAGGAAAAAAAGGTTATTTTTTGCTTCAAATCTTTTTTCTGTCCAGAGTGTTCTAGTCCTACTTATTACTACTATGTATTGAATGTCACGTAACTTACATCAAAGGACAGCCAATATTATAGAAAATAGATCTCAAACAACGGGGATTCACGGGTAAAATAAAACAATAGTTTTCCTACACAGCCGTATATTAGACGGTTAATTAAGCAGCGGAAGTCTCTAGCAGCGACAGCATCATCAATTTATCATCACCGTCCCATCAAGATTACTTACCATTTTCGAATACAAGGCTGTTTGCCTGGAAAGTTTGTGGAATAGTTAAAAAACAAATCTAATACAAATTTTACTTAAAGGCATTAAATGTTCTCCTCCTACTATTTGAGCTTGAGGTAAGAGTGGCTTCGATATCATTTTTAAAATTAACGTGTTCGCTGGTTTTATGTAATCAAAAACATGAAACCAACGAATAAACTCATGCGTCAAAGGGGTTGGCGACATTCAAGGGGTGGGAAAGGATTATTCATTTTTTACAATTTTGGATTTACTATTATACTGTCCAAAAAAGGTAAAAGGCAGTAACTGACAAATGGTGAAAAATTACATTGAATATTATTGATTATGAAAGAGCAGTAAGTGACGCAGCTACGTATTACCGAATAAAATGAGATGGCAAACAGCAGTATGAGGCATTATTTTAAAAAATGTATGTGCATGAACTGCAATTACTGGAATTTACCTTACTATGATATTCGTATATAAAAATGTTGTACTAGGCCAAACGGCAGTATGTGCATGAACTTTTATTCGCAGATGAAAGATTTTTCGTTCCACTTCAAAATGTTCAGAATTAATCATCTAGCAGTAAAAATCGACTTTACGAAACTGGGGAATGAAGAATGTGACTATTGTGTCATTCAAGATCAACACTTGAAATTTCATTACTTACTGCTGACTTTTTCAATCCAACATCACAGAAAAGCTGAGGCAGACGACAGTGATTTTTTTCTTAAATTAAAGAGTGTAACATACCATTAATATTAAAGAAAAAAACGGTGATTTTTGAATTTATTTTAGACTCTAATTTTACTTAATTGCGCTATTTTTACGAAAGGACCATAAATCTCATTAAAGTTCGATTTATTCAGATTCGATGTTTTGTCACTTACTTCCTTTTGCCTTTTTTGGGCAGTATAGCTAAACTAATCACTAATGTACTGAATATGGGATTGTAAATTGAGCGAAAGGAATATTAAACTATTTTATATTCATATAACGATCAGTTTGTAAAACTCTTATTATCATTAAAGTATACTCTTCGAAAACGAACAGTATATTTTATTTGATTGGACCATTTCTGAAACAGTAAAATAGATCGTGGAGGAATAATTTTCATATCGTACTGTTAGTGATCGAATTCTAAACAACTCTCAAACGTCTGTCCACCCGTCTGTCTGTCTGTCTGTCTGTTCTCCGTCCGTCACATTTCAAAAAATTAAAAAATAATGCACATGAAGAGTATTGCAATCTTTGATATGATTCTCCAAACACAAAAATACTGAACGTATTGTCAATGAAGACGGCATCATTGGCTCATGATTATAATTATAAGTATAGTAATTAAATCCAGAAAATTTACTTATTTTCAAAAAACTTTGAAGAGTATACTATAGTATGGTCAACAGTTATGTAGAACATTTCAATAATCCGGTTAAGAATATGATGTTTTTATGTAACTGATACTCGGCTGATAATACCAAATATCTAATTGTAGAAGGTTTTGTTGTGACCGTACGCTTAACAAGCAACCACGACAAATGGCGTAATGCTGTTAGATGTACTATACAGCAAAGAAAGGCTGACTAGAATAATGTATAGGCTACAAAACTTCTGCAAAGACATTGTGAATAACACAGGTCTAAGCCAATTTTGGACAAACAAAATTTTTCTACCGGCTCAGTTTCCCTCTACCACCCCCTTCATCCCCTAAAAAGGTCAAAAAAAGTCTTGTCCTAAGTTTCTCATCTGAAGTAATTTGGCGCGCTGAAACTAATTTTGGACAAAAAAATTTAGGCGATGAAGGGGATGGTAGAGAGGGAAACTGAGCGGGTAGAAAAGTTTTTTTGTCCAAAATTGGTTCAGCGCTTCAAAATACTTCAGAAAAGTTAGTCCAGAACCTTCGGACAAGACCTTTTTTTTGCCCTTTTTTAGGGAAAAAAAGGGATGGCAGAAAAAAATATTTTGTCCAAAATTGGCTTCAGCGCATCAGGATATTTCTAAAAAATTAGACGAGAACCTTAAGACAAGACCTTTTTTTTTGTAGACCTGTGTAATAAGAATAGGAAACGTAAACCATAGTTTGCAATATTATTATCAATAATTTTTTTTCGGATTAAGTTGGGCGGTGTTCCAGTGGTCTCCGATATAACACAGGGACAGCTACTATCTCATCGTTTCAATTTGTTAAATAAATGATTGTTTTTACTATTTTGTAATAGTTTTACATTATAAAATAAGTACTTTTAAAATAAAGATTAACAAAACTTTTTATTCATGATGCCCGAGTGCAACCAAAATTTGAACACAATAGGAAGGTTATAAAAACGAAGTTCATATTCCCTTAGGAACCTTATTAAGTATTTCGAAAGCTATAGAAAATCTGAAAAAATCTCACGTCCCAAATATCATTTAATAAAAATATAACCAAACTATATAATTTAAAAACCACTACACGTTTTAAAGAATAATGAAATCAATAAATCCAATACAAAAAGTGTTAATATTTAACTTAAGACATGAAGCCCTAACATTAAAAAGACGCTTTCTCCTATAAAGGATACAAGTACAAGCCTTAAGAACTGGGGCATTTTCAAATAACAGTGTTTAAGTATGGTTTACTATTCACAGATAAATACATAAAAGATGGTTTTACACGGGAACAGTTTTTACGGCCATTGCATGTAAGATGTAATATATTTATGAGTATACTGGATAAGTGCAGACTGCAGTGCAAATAATATTATTTTGGGTAATTGATGTAACGTGATATCCAAACTTTGGTAGATCTTTCCACAACTTTCTGCTAAAAAGTATCAAGACACTCAAGCGAGTTATCTTTAAACTATCTTTAAATAATTTTATTTTAAAGATATCTCAATATAGACCAGGCAAATCTCAGTGTAAAATGGGTTTGGCGTGAAGTATTTGGGGACAGTTATTAAACTCTTTGGAAATGCGAAAACGAAGAGTATATTGCATTTGATCGGCTCATTTCTAAAACCGTAAATATCGCTCGTAGAGAAAAAAATTTCATATCGTTGTGTTAGTGAACGAATTCTGAGCAACTTTCAAAATGTCCGTCTGTCCGTCCGTCACGTTTCTTGTAAGCACGATAACTCGAGAAAGGAAAATCCGATTGTACTGAAATTTGGACAGTAAGTTAGCGTTAGCTAGGGGAAGAACCCCCATTTTTGAACAAAATCGATCAGTAAATGAAAATGTTTTTATTGATTTAAATTTGAGAATTTTTTTTTGATTTTTATGTTTTTGTAAAAAATTACATTTTTTTACTTGTTAGATGGTGGTGCTGTTCTTACACTTTTGACTTGGAATTCAAGGGTCCCAGGTTCGACACCCTCATGGGGTATGGTAATTTTTTTAAAATTTTTACTTTATTTTACACTGAGTCTTTCACCAACTAAGTTCGTATTATAAAATTAAAAATGTCTAAAACTATCATTATTTACAAAAAATTGCGAAGAGTATCCTATAGAATGTTTAACAATTATATAAAAAATTTAGTACACTGGCAAAGAGTACGTTTTTAGCTTGTTTGTTTATCGCAATGGATAGCTCTACTAATGTAGGGTAAGCACATAAAGCCCCAAAAAATCCGTCAGTGTGCTAAAGCCGCCATTTAGAAATAATGACCTCCAGAGACATTTTCTATAGAATCATATATCTCAGTAACCGTTGCTCCGATTTTAGATTTCTTTTTTTTTTTGTTCCATTCCTCACTTTGCATTTTACAGAAAGTATGATTACATATTATTTTACGATGAATTAAACGATAAACTTAGGAAATTAAAAAATAATTTAAATACTACGGAAATTTAAATTTTTGTAAACTCGAGACGTTTGTACTGAATTTTCTATTCTAGTAAATTTTCGAAAAGGTAATTTTAATAAAAGTTCTATAGCACACAATTAGCTTTCATTTGTTTTTTGGCCGATGTTACTAACTCAAATATTAACGTAGTAATAGTTGTTTATATATAACATTGCAATCATTTTTAATAATGTACATTAAGGTATACAGGGTGTCCAGTTCCCAGTTTCCTCGGAAGATTGGGCAAAAACGGCTAACTTTATAAAAAAACTATCTTAACAAAACTTTCAATGCTTCGTCTCTACTATAACTTAAATTTATTTTCAATTATACAAGGTGTCACAAAAACGAGTTACATAAGAAAATATAATTTTTTTAAATAGAACAGTCTATATTTTTTAGGCGCCAGTTAAGCCTCCAAGGATCCTGTATTACACCCTAAAATAGTTTGCCAATCGGACGTAGCGTTGCCAAGTTATGACTGTTTTTCTGTTTTTTTTTCTGACTGCCATATCTCTGCGATTTATTAATCGTTATTTTTAAAAATGTGGATGTTATTTGATAATGATTTACTTACTGAAAATCATTTTTGAAACAAATCTATAGTATATCGGGTGTCCATCGGGTGTATTTGTTTACATTTCTTAATATTTAATTATTATTTTTGTCATTTTTTCTTTAATTAAACGACTATACTTTTTTTACATGCACGAATAAAGCATACAATTCTCCACATTTTAAGATCATACCTTTATTTTTATTTCAAACGGTTTTTGTGATAAGATTATTTCAAATAATTTTTGCGCAAATTAAGTTGCTCTTTATTTTAGCATTAAAATCTAAAATGGCTTTGGTCTTTTGTTTTACATTCTTTCAGTTTTTTAAATGCAATGCCCATAATTTTTTTAAATGAGTGATTAACGCATACAATTTCTCACACTTTCTTTTAATAATCGTGATCGGTTTTTGAAAAATAATTTTTTTTCACGATATTGAAACTAGCCTAACAATTGCTCAAAATATCCCCCATTTTGATTCACGTAACACTGAAGTCTCTTTGATAAATGAACGCCTTGCACTATATAACATATCAACATTTTTACGATTGAAACACTGACGAATCCTTTCCATCATATCCTCTCGAGTCGTTGGTTCTACTTTATAAACGTGTGACTTCACAAATCCCCAAATGAAAAAACCCATTGAAGTCAGATCGGGTGACTTAGGCGGCCATGCAATGGGACCTAATATAATTTAATAAAATAATAAATTAGATATAATTTAACAGTTTATTAAAATATTGGACCTCCTCTTCCTATCCAGCTTTCAGGAAACTGGCTACTAACGGCCTGACGAACTTTTGTACTAAAATGTGGTGGTGCACCATCAAGTTGTAACCACAGATTATTTGTCGTATAATCAGGAAGATGCTCGATTATTTGTGGAAACGAATTTTGCGTCATATTAATGGAGATTTTGCCTATTCACAAATCCATTGCGATGAAACGTTGATTCATCCGTGAGTAACACAAATTTGAAAAATTCTTCATTTTCTTCTATTTGGTTTTGAGCCCACTGGCAAAAATTTAATCTACGATTTAAATCCACTTCCAAAAGCTCGTGATGCAGTTGTACTCGATAGGGGTGAAACTTATTTTTACGAAGACATATAGATTCACTGTCCTCTAAATCCCTACTTAACTCCCGAACACTTGCCGTAGGATTTTCAATTACCGCTAAAGTTATAGCCAGTTCATTTTCTTCGTCGTCTGACCTTCTTTTCATATGCAACATTTCCAGTACGTTCAAAACGTTCTTTCAAATTTTCTAGAGACCTCATATTAGGATATTTTTGACGATACACTCTTGATGCCAATAAACAATTTCCATCACATTCGCCAATAACATAACATTTACAATAAATATCAAATCTTATTGACAATAATTATAATACGCATTTTTAAATATTAACAATATTAATTCAACTTAATCACGATAATTTTAAACACATTAGAGAAATGTCATAAAGTGAAAAACAAACGCAAAACAAAAGACCAAAGCCATACTAGGTTTTAATGCTAAAATAAAAAGCACCTGAATTTACGCAGAACTTATTTGGAATAAGCATATCCCAAAAACCGTTTGAAATAAAAATTAAGTGTAAATGTTAAAATGTGGGGAATTTTTTGCTTTATTCATCCATGTAAAAAAATATAAGCATTCCGTATAAAAAAATTAACAAGAATAATAATTAAATATCAAGAAATGTAAACAAATATTTTGGACACTCGGTATAATAACAATTTATTTAAAAAATGCTTTTCAGTAAATACATCATTATCAAATAACATCCTAAAAAACAATTAATAAATCGCGGAGATATGGCAGTCAATAAAAATTTGTAAATTGACAAAAAAACAGGAAGAAAATCATAACTTGGCAACGTTGCATCCGATTGGCAAAACATTTTAGGGTGTGATACAGGACCCTTGGAGGCTTAACTGGCGCCAAAAAATTACAGAAAAACAACACAAATTCGAAAAATTCTTCTACAGGGTATTCCATTTAAAAAAATTATACTTTCTTGTGTAACTCCTCTTTGTGACACCTTGTATAATTAAAAATAATTTTTGCAGTAGAGATGAAACATTGAATGTTTTGTTAAAAAAGATTTTTTATAAAGTTAGCCATTTTTGCACAATCTTCCGAGGAACACTAACTGGGCCTTGTATATTTCCAAGAACTTCTTCAGTCTCATTCTCTTCAGTTATCCTCTACTTTATGGCCAAAGACGTAATAATACTTTCGATAGCACTTAAAAAGAGGAAGAGAACAAAAAAAGAAATCTAAAATCGGAGTTATGGTTACTGAGATATGTCCTAAAAAAAAACCGGTTCTGGCGGCCATTTTTTCTAAATGGCTTTAGATAACATTGGGATTTTTCGGGACTATTATATGCTCATTCTAGATTAATACAGCAATCCATTTCGATAATGAAATAGCTGTCCCCTTACTCAAAACTGGATTTGCCTGCACTAATAGTATTTCAAGGAAATAAGAATAATATATATACAGATACGTGTCGTGCCATACGGGATAATTTATAAAGCTCTCTAACAAGCTTTGGTAGATGAAAAGCGATGTGACTATAAAATAATAAAATAAATATTGTATGGACAATACAAATGTTTTCCTGTTAGTCGTTGAATGGCGTAGTTAATATTAGTGATTAATTCTCATTTGATTTCATAAAACTGTAGTATGAGATCTTAGTATATGATAGAATAAACCTAACAATCTTAAATGGTCAATATTCGGGTTAAATCGAATGAGCATCTTCGCGTTAGCAAAAAATCTAGGAACAGAATTGAGTTGTTCTTTACCACCATTTCATGCTTTCAGTGGTAACGATTACATTGAATGATTATTTCAAAAAATTGAAAAGTAAAACTTTTCTTTTATTTGGTACATAGGGAACAGCTTCAAATAATCTTGAATTACTTACAAATCCTAGTGATATTTTTGATGTTATAAAAATGGAAATGATTTGGCAATATACCTTTCGATTGTATAACATTGAAAACTGCCCGTTTTGAAATTTGCTATACAAAAATGCATAGGAAGCAACTCTATGCTTCCAGTAATAAAGATGGCATTTTTCTTAGAAATTTCAGTTGGGTTATCACCCCTTGTTGGCGATCCTTGGAGCAAAGAATTTTAAGAACTGTTTTTGGTAATTCGATGTGGCAGAATGCATCCTCCAGAAGACTGTGGTCGTGTTTTGAGAGATAAAAAGCTTCTACTATTTTGGTATAGAGAGCCAACACCTTTACGTGTTGAATATGTTTTTCTGCATCATGAAGAAAAATGTAGTAAAACGGAATTGAACGTTGATTTAAAAACATTCATGATTCAGATGAAAATAAATATAATAGTGTAATATTTTTTTAATATTTTCTATTGTCAAATAAAAAATATTATTAAGCCTTCTGGTCCTTGATACAGACTAAATCACAATTTTATTTTTTTCACCCACTTTAATGATGGCGTGGGGGTGGTAATGGGGGTGGCTAATGCCAAAAATTTTTTTGAGAACTTAGCTTCTCTTATATATCGAACGTCAACGGAATTATTAGACAAGCCATAGTTTCCAGAGCTTTCAAGATATGAATCTTAAATTTGGCAGGGTTAATATATATCAAAAATGGCAAATTTTTCATAATTTGACACTTTTCCATCACCTCCGGATTCCCCAAAAATAACCTCAACTTTGAAATTTTAAACGGAACACCCTGTATATTTTTACATTTTTGAATTCCAGATATTTGAATTCTAAGTACCTACGACTGCATAGTTTCAGAATTTTTTTGAGACTACTTGATTTTTTTTAGGCCCATTTTTAGTTTTGCATCTAGAGTATAGTAAATGCACTCAAATCAATCAAATTAACCGAAACAATAAGTGAAAAATGTAAACGTGATATTTTTCGAATTGGTTTAGTATCTTTGACAAGACAAAATTTCCGAAATCACTAATTTGTAATTATGTCAACTTTTTCAAATGGTAACATTTTTTAGACACTCAGTAATTCAATACTAATTTTCAGACAAATCCATTGATACCTTCAAATCGAAAATCGGTTTGATAATAACCCAAATACACAAGTACTTTGGTGGATAATAATTAAAATATCGAGAAAATACGCTTATCAATGAAAATTGAATGAAACTAGATTTAAAACATTCATTTGGTCAACAACACAACGCTGCAAATAAAAGAAATGTGCTGTGGAAACAAAGAGAAGTTTGACAAAATGTTTTGCGAAACACCATTGATCCAGCCAGAAAATGTCAAGAAGAAGAACATTCGCTACCATTTAATTAATCTTTTAATGTTTTTTATTGTTGAAATAATCATTTCGGGCAGCACACTTCTTTTATTTGCAGCGTTGTTTTGTTGACAAAATGAATGACAAGATTTATTTCATTTGTTCAAGCTTCGTAAAAAAGGATAAATTTTTCACCCGCTTTTTCCATATCCTCGTGCGTCGAATTTGGATTCTTGAAGACATCATTCCTGTTATTGAAGAGCTGAACCAACTGCAGATTTTCTTTACCATGAAACGTTGAGATCGTCTCACAGCAGCTAATAACATGAAGAAATAAAATTGTTTATCTACAATTAGGAATAATATTGGAGGACTGTAGGTCTCGTGAACTGTATATTCTATTTCTGTTTCTGAGAAAAAAAGAATCAATTTTCAAATGGCTGTTGTAAAAAAGACTGTTCGATGACATGTGAACATAATGTTAAAAACTACCTTGGTTTACGCTTACTATATAAAAGAAAATTCAAATTCGAATGCCTATTGGAATATTTTTAAAATAGTCATCATTCATGAAAAGTCCGAAAAAAAAAATAAATTAACCAAATCCTTACAAAACAATGAAAGTGTATGATGGAAAAATTAAACAAATAATCAAAAATATGTTTATTATATTACATTAAATTTATTCTGCTCCTGCTCTATTCTGCTTTATTAAATATTCTGCCTCTCCCCCAAATGCATAATCTACATCTTCGTAAAAAATTCTGTTTTATAGGTACAGTTTAAACCTAAGTTTAACTAGAAGATTCTGTTGAAGTCCGAAATAAAAGTAAATAGCGTGTTTAGCAAAGTGTATATTAAGCACACTCATCAAACAGGAAATTAACAAGAACCTTTTAACAAGAAATCAAAAAGACGCTTCTCACAGCAGTTTTTTTAATATAAAAATCATTCGATAACGAGTTCGATAACTATCGATAATAACTCAATAACAACTATCAATACCACAAAATCTTTATTCAAATTTAATTAATAATTTCCTATTTGATGAATGTGCCTAATATACACTTTGCTAAATACGCTATTTACTTTTATTTCGGACCTCAACAAAATCTTCTAGTTAAACTTAGGTTTAAACTGTACCTATAAAACCGGCCCTTTTAGTCGAATGAATGTCTGCCGCTTTTGCTTTATTTCATTTATTGCTACTGCAATTTTCCTTCTAAAATCTTGCTTTGTTGAGGCTTCCCTGGCGTACACTATTTCATTAAAATGCACCCAAACAAAATAATCAATGGGGACTAAATCAGGAGATCAAAATCCCACTCCACAGGTTTACAATAAATTAGTGCTGGAAGTTGGATTCCCTTGAGTTGTGGGGATTCTGAATGCAATAGTAGTGCGTATTGTGGATGTTGAATAGCTAAAATCGTTTAAAATGGGATTCATTTTATTGAAAATTTTATTGATAAAATTAGGGCCCCGCCGATTTCTCGGTAGTATCTCTCTGCAAAACTGCACTCTAATCGGATAATCATTGGGTAATAATGCTTGCATCCGCTGGATGTGGTACGGGTGGAAGCTGTTTGCACATAAAATTCTGTGATCAAATGACTTCGGGATGCCGGTATGTCTTTCGAGTTGCCTTACACTAATCATTGGATCTTGTTCTATTTCATGCAATAATGTTTCTTCGCGTTCCGGATTGATCTTAGGTCCAGGCTCCTGATGTATTACCCCCGGAATAACTCCTACCGCGTAAGAAATATGAAGTCTGTTAAATATACGATGATATGATCCGGAAAACGCTATTGCGGTGGTCCCGCTTGTCTTTCGACATGAGCTCGATACAATCTGGCAGCTTTTTAACCAATACCTTCCGCAACACCGTAAAATTAATGCATCATAGCATATTCACTCGCTGAGTAACGTCTATGGACCATCGTCTAGACAACACAAATTAAGAACCCAAATAACGAAATCACTAATTCTTTAATACGCCAAATCGGTTTTCCAAGATAAACGTCCAAATCACGAAAGCACAAAAGTCAAGAAGCAAAAATCAAAATTGCTGGAATGCAGAAAACGGGATTCAAGAACAGCAGCAAGGTGGAATCAACAAACGACTGAATACTCGCTCAGGTAACTACCGACCAATGTTATCAACTACAAACAACAAAATTACCGCAGAAACTGAGACGAAGTATTAGTAAACATCGTAAGCAATTGATTTATCTAAATATTCACTTCTTTTTGTGTAATAAGTAATAACTAAACAAATTTTTGAACATTTGTTATTTAAGTTTTCCATCATACACTCTTAATCATTATTTTGCACAGCTTCGGTTAATTTAATTTTTCTCATTTTTTTGTTAAATGTTTCAATGGCTGCACGAATTTGAAATTTTTTTCATGTAAGTAACATAAACCAAAGTAGTTTTTAACATTGTGTTCACATCGTCATCGAACAGTTTTTTTTAGAATACCCGTTTGTAAATTAGACTTTTTTTCTCAGAAACACAAATTTTAACAAAAAACAATAAAAAAAGGTGTTTATATCTATCATCAATAAAACCTTAATACTTTATGTGGTCACTTCATTACCAAATAATGTCTGTGACGAATTTCAGGCCAATGCCCAGCAAACACAAAAACTGCGGCCCTTAAATGGGCCATTGTGGCGATCAATGGCTTTCTTACGGCATAGGCTACCCTTTTGTGGCCTATAATAAATTATATGCAGGCGTACCAGCTTCATGTTATTATGAATTGCCACATAATAACCAGAAGTGGTCAATTATTGTGCAACCATAAAAAATACTCCTTCAGTCTATACGTTGATGGTAATATGCAAGCTGATATTTGAAATGATTACGCGTATGCGCATTTCACATAATAAAGACTTCATACACATCACCATAAATACTGCTTTTTGCATCCGAAATAACGGTCACTAAGATAGCTCAGTTGGTCAGAGAGTCAGTACTGTAATATGGACAACGGAGACATGCAGGTTCGAACCTCACCGACCGCAATTATTAAAGGTAAGCAAAAATGTATTTAATAACTTAATAAACATTACAATTTGCAGGCAACCCTTATGAGAATAAATTTTAACTATAGTAAACAACATTAAATATGTAAATAAAATATACGGATGATAACAAACAAATTCATAGTACAATATTTATGCATTAGTTATTTCATTTTTATCAAGTAAAGTACTTACGTGTCAAAGTTGTACTTTTTCGTAAAAAGCGTCCTGAATAATAAATATATATAAAAAAGTAGGATGTCCATATGTCGTACTTTATGGATGTATAAATATTATTGTACACTGTTGGCAAATTGAAGGATGGCCAGCTGCTGGCCGGTGGGACATTTCGCCAATGGTCCGCTTGGGGCTCCCCATAAAGTGCCAATTATGATAATGCTGGCGTCGGTGCGTGTGACCATTTATGTGCCAATTATGAGTGTTTGGTGGGTACACTGATTAGTTTTAGCACAGTGCTGATTTTTGTAAGGAAGGTAGTAAATTCCTCAAAAATTACAAAAGCCCGAATAACTTTTAAACCGTCGACTTTTGGATAACCCTGTATTATGTTCAGGGGGTTGGTAGTGATGTCCCCTTCCATCAGGTTTCATTTTGACCACTGTCTCTGGGACACGCTGTATATAGCAGTAGAAGTACTTATGCCCATTTTCTTCAGGTGTTTAGTAAGTTGAGATATTAGGCGTTCTTTGTTCGCTAAGTTGCTAAGAAATCTCTTGAAAGGATAAGGGTGAAGCTCGTCACTTAGTGGTGAAAACTCCTTTATCCTCTAGGATTTTCTTACTTTGCAAATATGTTTATATACATTTTTACCTACATTCCGAACATGTCACTAAAATTTCAAAACGTTATTAATATTTTCTTCTGCTCCTTATTTTTCATCCTATTTCAATATACTGAATGTTATGAAGAAAATATTGACATGAATCCATCTTTAATGGATACATTTATAATTACTGTAAACAGATATTACTTATGTTTGCAGATCTGTCAGTACTAATTTTCGTTTTATACAGTTATTGTTATGTTTATATATTATCTTCTTCTAATTTTTATTCACAAGGTCTTGTCAGATGTTTTGTGATTCATGAAAATTATTATAGTTGACCTCCGCTTGCTGTATAGCATGTCTGGTGGCATCACGCCATCTGTCCAGTTGCCTGTTAAGTGCACAACCTCATTAAAATTCTTTCCCATGAGCTCTTTGGTGATGTTAGCCCAACATCTCTTCGCGTCTTTCCATCTGGTTTTTCTCTGAATTATTAATCGTTTTATATTCTTTTCTCTCCGGTTGATGTGTTCAAAAAATGAGAAATAATACGATGCTGGAGAGTCGCTTTTGGGGACGTATTTTTTGAAGGATCGAGACATTAGTGCGATGATCCTTCAAGGGAATTCGTAACAAACGTTTCCAGACTCATCTCGAAAACATCAATATGCTTACACGTATTCATATTTTTATTTGTCTTGAATAATTGTTTGTCCCACTATAACTACAGATTGATTGTACTTATAGTTCACCAGATCTTTATAGTCTTTCTCTAAACTTTCAAAGACTTACTTTTTAGCAGTTCATGTGTTTTCAAAAAAAAATCATAATTATTCATTAAAGACTGTAGCCGTTTAGTTTCAATTTTAATTATATAGACAAGCAAAACTGATTTTAAAAAAATGAAATATTTTAATTGTCACAGTTAGAAAATAACAATATTTATATGCAAGTAGTTATCCTAAAGTGATATTATTAAGTATAATATTTATATTACAATATTAGTAAAAATATTATATTAGTGTTAAGCGAAAATTAATATTGTTATGAAAGAGAGCTGATTCTGCACTGTGCCAGCACCTGAATAAAATTGCTGGGTGCAACCTGGGTATTATTATTTAGTTTTACGCGGTAGAAATATAACAACGAATTCTCCGCGTAACTCCCTCTGGAGAGATAACGTACAATGTAATTATTATTTTTCAAAAATAGTATGGCCTTTCTGCAACATTTCTCAGGAAAATTAAAGTGCCAGCACACTTCATGTTTCAAATTTTATATGCTTATGACTCCACTTGCAACTCAAAACGAGAGGTGGAGTGCCGATCGTAAAGATGTGGAGAACTACGATATAATTTGTCTTCTTATCACAAATCTACTATTAGTATGTTAATAATGAATAATACAATCCCATTTCAATAGAAAAACTTCTACGAAGTTAATTAAACTTCGTAGAAATATTTGATCAAATAATGCGGGTAGGATAAGGGTATTGATACAACTAGCTTTATAAATAAAATCAGATGCTTTCAATTTTTTTTATTAATCTATAATAATCTAATTATTTTTTGTCTTGTCTAAATGTTTAGTTGCTAACAAGGAAATATCACCTGTATTTGTACCTCAAGATCAAAATATAATTCTCTATATATAGTAGTGTGATCAGGTGGAGATATAGCTTTCCAAGAAATAATTCTTTCGAGATGCGTGTTAAAGATAAATATGAAATAATTAAATGCTCAGTTAATTTATCAAAATGCATATTAATTTAATTACAAATCTACATAAATAAAAAATATTTAAATTAACAGATGATTTTATTTATATTGATCTAATTGGGCATATGAGTATATTATAGTCAAATCTACTATAGTGTTTGAGTTGAGGTTGAGTCATAATAGTTCCAAAAGCGGAAAAAATGGCAACTCCAAGCTTCATTAGGTAAAAGAAGACTGCCCCAACAAAATAGCTAAAAGAGTAATTAGAGTATTATCAAAATTTGATTTTAGGCGAAGTACCAAATGTATTTGAACTGACTTTAAGGTGTTCATAATGAGAGACTTTTTTTAATTAAAATCACAGGGTTTTCTTTAATGTGGTCGATCAGAATATATAAGGCGTTTTTCGAAAATTTCAATGAGGTTTCTCTCTAAAGTAATTAGATAATGTAATTGAAAATACTCTAATTAATTGAAAAGTAGTTTTGTATGCTGTGGTGAATTTAACAAATGTATGTTGAGATCTCCAGATAAAATTACGGAGGAGCATTTTCTGAAAATGTAACGTTAATTTATGTAAGAGGGCATCAAAACTGACGATGAGAGTCCTGTATATGGTGAGAATGCATAATATTAATCTTGGTTAAAGCAAATTCGTGATTCAATCAGACACATCTGATATATGATTATTTTAAATTTTTAAGTTGTTTATTACATCGTATCACTTACGTATATTGCAGTCTCACCATGTGTTATTTTTTCAATATAAGTTAAAAGCACCTTTAGAACCTGCGACCTGTGTGATTTAAAATTTGAATTCAGTAAACCACTGTTCTCTTAAACAAATAAATGTTGGTTTAATTTCGTAACAAAATAATTCCAAAACATTTATTTTGTTTGTCAAACTTTAAATATGTATATGAAATACTTTCAATAGACTGCTTGAATCCATTTTCTAGATTGTCCACTGTGGCTGAACGTAACCTTAATCTGAATTTGTTCTTACAACATCAAAATGAGAAATTTTCGACACCCTTGACTCAGTAGATGTCAAATGCACTCCGAGAAGTTAGAAAGTTTAGCAGATAGTGGCTCTTGTTCAATTCACTGGTTCACACAGTGACAAGAATATCAAGGGCTATTATTCCTTGAATCTCAAGTTATATCTCTAGAAGCAAGCAATGAACACAAAGGCTAAAAGTGTCTCTATCATGAAAATAGCTTAGCCTCTATCATGAAAATAGCTAGAGGACGGCTGAATCTGGCTTTCATCGTCAGGTGTTGCCTAAAGTAAAACTGTGTCCAGGCTGGTGAGACTTTCTGTGAAACTTCAACAATAACACAATTTTCTGAAGTAAGTGTCTTTTTGATGATATTAATGTAGCAAATGTTGTGACAAACATTGGAGATAATATAGACTCCTCGTACACCAGACTTGAAGAAAAATTATTCGGTTAGATGGAGGAAACAGACAGTTGGATATAATTACATGCAGAGAACATGGCTGAAAATGGAGCAGTCTATTTTAATGAAATGCTCTGATATAGATATTTTGGTCCTTTGCATTTCCTAGTTCACTAAATAAAATGGCGAAAAAGGATTATGGCTTTTCATTGGAACAGGCGGTAAATGACGATACGCCTCTAGGATCGGATAACTTTTTCCATTAGAGAAGCAGAAACTCTTCGGGGATTTTAAACATTTTCAGGTTGTGATACTACCTCTTTCTGCTCTTCTAATCGCAACGGAATAACTTTGAACTTTTCTGTAACTATTATGTTCCAGGAAATATGCAGGCTACATTTTGAAATGTCGATAGAACATTGTAGCAGTTGGAAAGATTTGCTACTCTGCTGTATGGCTCAGAAACATATGCTACCAGGAGGGAAAAATTTACCTCCAAGAGCAAACTTCTATGATTCTACCTCCAATATCGGCGGCTTTAAAACAGCACATAAGCTATAAACTGCCTATTGAGCATATCAGATTTTGGGAAATGCATCTAGATGCATCGTTACTCCACTTTCGCCATCATCTTGAGGAAGGACGATGATAAATCATACAGGGATGTTGGTATGAAAGGAGATTTTTACTAGTCAGGAGCCTCATTCCTTCATAAGTGTGTCTACAAGAAAGTACCGCATTACCGTGCTCATTTCGCTGTGTTAACCTATCCTGAATCTTTCAATGCTCAGAAATCGCAATTTAGCTCATATAAATCGGTGGGTTTAATTGAAACCACTCTAATAAATCGAGAAATAGTTTTGTCTGCTGTGATGAATTTAAAAATTCTATATTGATATCTTCAAGGAAAACTAAAGAGGAGCAATATTTTCAAATGTCATTAAGTAAGTGACGATAATTTATTTACAAAGGCGACAAAACTGCCGATATGACACATATGTTATGTGCTATGTTAGTTCAGCTCATAAAGATCGGTAAAAAGAGAGGAAACTCAACATTATGGAAGCCACTTTGAATCCTAAGGGATGAAATTTTGGATGCTGCAGGCCAAATCCTTACAAGTGATCTAAAGAGTCACTGTGGAAAACTACTTGCTTTTATCATTTTTCCTGAGGCTGGATTGCTAAAATTTCCTTCTGGTCTTCCAAGTATAAATTTGAATCTGTTAACAATAGAACCGTTAGGCTATGTGTCTGGAATATACAGATCTCTGATATGATATATTGGGATTGAGACAATCATAGAGCACTAGTTCTATTTAGAGGTTAGCATCAAAGAAAACATTAGTTCTATGGATAATCCTTCTATAATGCTCTAAGATGAAGTTGATGCCAGTCTTTATAATGTAAATATCATAGTTTAGCAACAGGTTTCACGCGGTTAATATTTTTGTTGGTGCCAATGATTCATCTGTGCTGATTATATCTTATGCTTTTCTGAGAAAAGACATTGGGCATGTTTAGGGAATGCAACCGCTGAGAATAATCACTCAACCTGAGTACTTTTTGATTCTAGTCAATTGTTGTGAATTTGTTAAACGGTATACCGCAAGTTGACAATAAATGTCACTACAAATGAGTTAAGTTTCACCGCTGACTAAACTTAGCGTGGATTTTTGTTGCTGGCATAAAACACTCAACAGTAATAGTTCAGTCAATGAAAGAGTTGTAAGAGAATGTACTGGGGGTAATTAGGAGGTAAACATACTAAAAGTCCCCGCCCTTAGCCCCACCGGTTCAGGAAATAATTAATATTTCTATCAAAGCGGTTTACCGTGGTCTGCTAATAAATCACAGTCACAAAACAATCTTTATTTTACAACACTGGACGTAGTTACTAACGTAATATTTTGTCGAAATCTATACATTTCCATAAATATACAGTGTGACTCACTTAAAATGAAGATACCCTTATAACTTTTTCATTTTGTTTCCGATTTGAATCAAATTTTTCTCAAGTATAGAAGAAACTAGGATCTACTTATGCCCAGAAAATCATTCACCTGCTATGAAGGCAAAGCCACCTGCGGTACCAAAATATGAGGAAAGAGATTAAAAATCATATTGATGGGTCTTGACGAATTTGACGTAGCCACCACAAATTGCGGAAACTGAGGATCCCCTTTGCCAGATGAGCTTATGTATGAGAAATTCCCTCCGATTAAAGAACTTATATCTAGATACATATTTGTACTGATTTGTATGTTGCTGAGATAGTTACAATCTAAGGCACTTCTTCCCATAAGTTCTTGATTGGCTAGTCGATCTATTCGCGGCCGATTCGGGCACGATCGGTAAGTTCGATTATCACAATCTCAGTTTGATACTTTTGACAGTGTCCGCCATTAATGTTAATAAGTGTTTTTCGTGTTTTTCGATCAAAATGTGGTGAAGAAGTCTTCTTATTTTAAGTTGTGATTTGCTTAATACCTAAATAATATTCTCTATTCATATTTACACATTTAGTGACAACATATTTAGTGCAAAATGGTTAAGTGCTGTGTCGTTTGCAGAAAGCAGTTTAGAAAAGAAGAAAATCGATCGTTCCATAGTCGTAACATGATGATGTTCAGTTTACAGTTATAAAGTGAATAGCAATTAAATTTTAATATCCTTTCAATACATATTTATCTTACTGTATTATCTTACTGTAATATCGTATGCCTACATCACGTTGTATAAAGAGCCGGTAATGCAGGAATTGCAATAATTCATTTTAATGAAAATATTTACCATTCTACACATTTTCTACACACACAACGCCACTGTTGCCTATGGGATGTGATGTTCATCTATTCTTTTTAATGGACATATAATGTGACTATGTTAGGAGCAAACAAGGTATATAGTGAAAAGATAGCCTGTTATGTATCTAGATATAAGTTCTTTAATCGGAGGAAATCCCCCATCAATAACCAAATCAAATTTTGGTGTATGTACGTTTGTAGCGCCGATCGGATGCATTTTTTAGAATTTCTAACATTCAAAATGTTTTATTTGTTGCAGCATATTTTGGTACCGCAGGTGGCTTTGTCTTTGTAGCAGCTGAATGTTTTTCTAGTCATGAGTAGATTCTAATTTGTTCTATACTTGAATAAAATTTGATTCAAATCGGAAACAAAATAAAAAAGTTATAAGTGAGTCACACTGTATATTTAAGGAAATGTACAGATTTCGACAAAAATTACGTTAGTAAATACGTCGAGTGTTGTAAAATAAAGATTGTTTTGTGACTGCTATTTATTAGCAGACCACGGTAAACCGCTTTGATAGAAATATTCAAGGTACATAATTGATTTTTTTTATTAAACATCGATTTTCGCTGTCGAGTAACTCGTAAACTATAACACATAGGAAGAAAATGAATATAAACATTCTTGTGGAAAATTTAATTACGTTTAATTTTGCATAGATAACCTATTTCCATACGACGCATCGTTTCCAAGTAATAAGCGAAGAATCGAAAAAAGGAACCCCCCCTTCCCCCTCCCCCCCTGAAGCGGCGGGGCTAGAGGCGGGGACTTTTAGTATTTTTATCTCCTAACTACTCCCAACACATCCCTGAAGAGAAAAATTCTCCCCTCCTAAATGTTCTCTACAATCCCCTTTTGGGCATTCATTGATTGGACTATAAGCGATTAGTACATTTTCAGCATTGTCGTTTAGGAAACTGCTGCTCGTTGTGTTCCCTAAACGTACCCAATATTTTTATTGTTTTTGCATTATTCACTTGATTTCTTGATAATATTTTTGTCGTTTGAAGTAGAATTTGTATTCGTATAATTTATTGCTCTCACATATAGGTGGATCAGGATTCAGCAATTGTCAAGTCAATTTATTCTTAAATGAATTACTATTTTTTAAATAGTTTGTAGGTTTGTAGACTCTGCTTGTTGTTTCTGATATATTTTTTTAATATTAACCTTAAGTAAGTTTATTTTTATTTTTTAATAACTAGTTATTTCTTCTAAGTTACTAGTCTAATTATTTCACTACGCCACTTAGAGATTGCATTTTAATTTTATTGACTTCTTCCCCAATTTTAATTTGAATATAAATCTGTTTGGCACAGAGATTTGTATCGTTCGTGTAATCATGGTAATCAAGTATCGTTCTCATTAATAGTCATTTATATTACTAGATGCGAAAGTTAACTTTTAGGTGTGAGGTGATGCTTTAATGGTTAAGACAAAGCCGAGACCTTTCAAAAAAACACCGAACACATAAAAGGGCTTTCGCATCGTGTAATGTATTATATTTTTTCTAATACCAAAAGATATTATGGAATTCCATAATTTAAAAGTAATAATTTCATGAAGTTATTTGACCTTTTTAATAAATTTTATAGTTTAGAAGGCTGTCTGTGAATAGCATATTTCATTAGGAGTCCAGAAATAGGCTTTTCCCGTGTGCGCGTGACAAAGCCGAACGCGGGAAGTCATGTAAGCACGGGAAAAGCATTTATGGATGTGTAATGAACGATATTTTTCATTATACCTCTCTGAAAACAAGAAATAAGGCAAACTAATCTACATTTTTAGAAACTTTACTTTTAATGAACGAACAAAAACCTATATCTTAGTAAATGAAATATTTATGTTACAATTTGTGTTATTGTAAATATGCAATTCTTTAACAGGCACCTCATTTTGTAGTTGATGTAGTCGAAGGTACTATATTAGAATTTATTTCTTGGTTTTCCCCAATTGAAATATTTTCTGGTGTTGATGTTGTGTTTCCTATTCTTGAATGACAACAATTTACGAGAAATTTCAATCTTTCCGCTTACCGATTCTTCGATGTAGCCTTTAGCCACAGTCGAGGAATACCAACGTACATGTCTTTTTAGAGTAAGCAAATCCCCTCCGCCTTCGACCAACATAGATGCTGAAGATAGTCTTAAGCCGTGTCCAGTATATTCTTCGGGATTTTTTAAGTTAGATATTCAGCAATCTGTTTTGTTTTACCACTTATAATATGACAACCTACATGTTGAGCATAACATCTACCATTGCGATATGCAATAAGTAATCTTCTACTATCCATATTTGTAGGTCTTAGATTAATATATTTACGATAAAATCTGCATGGATCAAAGGGACATCCTTCCTTTGTAATTGTGAAACTTCTTGGTTTGTGATTTTTGCCAGCTAGAAGAAATACCACCAAAAACCGGCATTACTTTGGTTATCGCACATGTTGCTGGGGCTGCAAAGATCATTTATCTAAACGGTAGTAGAAATAATTGTTTTCTACTCCTAGACACTAAATTCAGCTTACTTTTAATTTACATAGCACTATTTACATAGCACTTTACTTGAGATTATTATTATAGGTAACTTTTGATATATAATTAAATGTATAATCTGGAATTTATCGAGCTCCGTGGTTAACGATTATTTTCTAGCGGACATCTTGCTTTCACCTGACAATATTAAATAAATGGATTTTTCCTCATTATTTTAAATTTAAGAATGTGGTAAATGGATTTCGCTGGTTATTCTTAAAAAACCGTACAAAATTGTCATCATCATTTAAGGTTATTAAATAATTTAATGTCAAATTATAAGCATGTGAAAAAATCCGGTTTTTAATGGACTACCCGACACAAGTACATAATAATTGAAGTAAAAATTATAATTTTCTTACACTGCCTAACCACATTATACTATAAATCCTCATTACAACGATCAGCTTTCGCTGTTTACTTCAAATTATGAAAAATTAGCGAACATCCTGGGTGGCCTGAAAAAATTTATAAAATGTACATAAATGTTATAGCCCGTAAACTCCATTAATATATAAAGTATATGACATAGATATAAAATCGAGGGAAATGTGGATATAAATCATAACATCATATCAATTAAAAATGCAAATTAATTTAGCAGGTGACTGGAGAGTATTAATAAAAACTTGTTAAGGAAGACATCGACAATGAAAGAACAATATGACAAATACGTTAAGCTCTTCTTTTTCTCATTCACAACACCTTGACAGTCGATTTGCGATCAACGTATTATTTAATTGGGTGTTTATTTGCTGTATGGTATGTCTGACAGCATCCATCATTCTAACTGTCGCGGTTAGGCCTACGGCCTGAACAAAACTATTTCTCATCATCTCCTTGGTTACATCAGCCTAATACACACTGGATTCATTCGGGTTCCTAGGCGGTCGTAATTATTTGAAATTATTACAAACCAAGTTTTACAATATGTGTACTAGGAATTATAAAATAGAAACCATTTTATACTATCTTCATGTTTATTTCACAAACAGAATCAGTATATATAGGACAAATTAATAAAAAAAAAATAACTATTTATAGCTTATAAGTAGTAGGCCCACAAAGGTTACAATGTACACACATATACGTCTTGGTGAAAAAGGCCACTTGTGAGGTTAACCTAAAAGTATGCAAATAGGCGTAGCATAAAAGTTGGCCTTAAAATGGTAGCAAGCCCTTGAGGGTTAAAATTAAAACAACGTTAGAAATTAAATGAGTCAAGGGCGATTTAACACCAAGAGAGACCTCACGTGGGAACTGTAATTTTTCTGGAGAAGGAGTCCTTCATTTTGTTCTTTGGAGTTGACCATGCAGGGTTGAAAGGGCGATCTCGCTGAGTGGATTTTTGGCACCCTGGGCAGTTTTCATTGGCACCCTGAGCAGTTCCTTAGACACCCTGTACAGTCCCTTTGGCACCCTGGATAGTTCTTTTTGGATGGTTTTGGATAGTCTCGCTTTGGTTGTGGAGATAATATTGGTATTAGAAGTTTTATTGTGACTTTTTATGGTATACCTAATTTTAGGGATCAGCCAATCCTCTCGCTTGGAAGAGAGTAGTTTTCTCTTGCTATTATTTTCCCTTTACGAGGATGTCTTAGGTACCAGTACCTTGGTGACGGGGAGCAGACTGGAAGCAATTATGTTGTGACAGAGCTGGGAGCCTTGTTGTCCTCCTGTTGGCGACCCACTTCGGTGGCCTAATTTACGAATCAAGACCAACCTAAGTGCTACAAGCTGTTGAGTCAAGAATGATACTCATTTATCTGTAAGTAACTTTATGTATATCTTTTTCTTCCCTTTTGGAAGTCGGAACTGAGCATCTAGGCCACGAATCTCACAAAATCACCACCCAGTATGTGTGCTTATTTTCTTTGTAGTGTAATATATTATACACATTGATTGCAAATTTATTACCCTGAGTTTCATGTTGTAATAGTAAGTAGGATTTTTACAAGTTCTTAAAATGTTAAATTTCTATGCGTCTAAGCGAAAGGTATATTCATATTAATTGTAAGTCCGTTATTTTAGTTTTTTCTTGTAGTAATAGTAACTAAGTCTTATACTAGTATTTTAAGTATTAATTTTTTGCATGAGTAAGCGAAAGGTACCTTTTCCTCGTTACTGCGCTAGCATAAGCTTATCGAGGCCCTCGATAAACATTTGAAATTGTGTTTTTATTTTAAACTGTTACAAATGACGAAATTGAGCGTAACAATATAACGATTCCAGATTGACATCATGTCGTGAAGGAATTGTTTCTAAAATGCCGCATCATATTTTGATCGAGTTGTCCTCAATTTCTGTTATAGAAACAGAGAGCTTCGGATTGTGGAAGAAACGAAAAATTATTCGCGGTTAGTACCTCAGAAGAATAACCTCCAGGAAAATGCGACAGATTTTCCCCCACATTGGAAAGTATAAAATCTCTACTCTTCTTATGAGAAGAAGTTCGACAAAATTTGCAGACTGGGGATGTTTAGCATTTTGGCGTCGGTGATTCTTCTTGGAATGTAGAAATCGATCTATGTTAAATAGATGATTAAAAAAATCAATATTGGCCAACTTGAAACAACTTTTGTATCTGCATTCTGAAACATACTTATACAAAATTAATGAATGACATAGTACCGCCTAATTTCACATTTTTTTTCTAGAAAGTAAAAATGTGTTTCAGCCTATTAAATAATATAAAATATTAAGGTATATATTATAAGATATTATTGTTAATGTAAAAAGTGTTTGAGAACTTACTCAATGCACTCTGCTTTATAATTATTGAATTTTCCTGTTCAAAATAAATCTGTAGATACATCCATTTAGAACCGCCACTGCATTCCTGTGCATGGCAACTGATTTCAAGTAATGACAGTAATTTCGTCATTATTTTACAACTTGCATTTATTTTTATAGCATCATCCATTATTTTGACGTAACAAGCTGCCGTTTTTTGTGGTTCGCGATTTCGTTCTACACGTTAATGACTTTGGCGGCGTTAATTCAGCTTACAACACCACTCCGCTTCGATCATTTATCAGTTTTGTTTCCCACACATCTCATGAACTTAATATGAAAAATGGAATACGGGACGATTATTGAAACATTGACAGCTTCGTAACTGTTGATATTTTATACTGGGTAGTGCTATTAATGATTAAAAGACCATTATAAATGCGTGTGCAAGTTTTCGATTAAAAAATTATTTGAAATGATATTTACATAAAATCGAAAAATAAGGATTATTTAATTTTTAATCTTCTTATTCAAAACGCCTTGCCAGACGTATTGTGGTCCATTCATTATGTTAATCGTTCTCCGTCTGCTGTATAGCACGCCTGATGGCATCACGCCATCTGTCGCGGTTGCCTGTCGGGCGCATAGCCTCATCAGAACTCTTTCTCATCAGTTCTTTGGTGATATCAGTCCAACATTTTAGAAGGCGTCCTCTTCCTCTCTTTCCAACTGATTTTCCTCAACTATCAACGATCTATATTGTCTTCTCGTCGGTTGATATGGTGAAAAAATGAGAAGATTCGGAAGAATACGATATTGGTGCGTCGCTTTTAGGGACGTAATTCTTGAAAAAGCTATTCGTGCTATGGTCTGCCTAGTCTGATTTTTGCGCATCTCATTATAAATATTCCATTCTGCCAATTCCACTGCAGGCGTCGCATCACGTGTTCACTATAGACGCTGAAGAGGATTGGTGTCCGAACACAGCCCTGTCCGACATCTTTGCCAACTATACATTTGTCAGAGTTGTTTTTCAGTCGGTGAATTATAAAGACAAATTCAATTCAAAAAGGCTTTATTTTTAATTTAATGTCCCAACAGCAACCATGTCCGGAGCTAGTCAGACATCCACAATGCACAGGACCGTGGCAATTGAAGGACTGGACGGAGCGGAACCAGTTGAACTAAAAATAAATATAATGATAAATCTTTCGCCTGAGGAGAATTAAAATGGTATTAAGGTGAACTTTCCTCAACGAGAAACGTTAAAACTTATTGAATAAAATTAAGATCGCGTAGTATTAGTGGAAAACTTTTTAGTTGCTCCCCAGGAAAAGACGACAAATGAAAAGCCTGCTTAGAATAATTTACTAGGACGGGAACGACGATGCCGGTCTCTCAAAACTGAGTTTAAAATGTTGGTGTTTATTTAAATTTTTGCTTTTATTGAAATTTAGAAAGCAAACACAAGGCATAAAGAAAAGAAGAAATAAATAGGAAAGAAAGAAATCATGAAAGTTGTAGTTCTCTGGCAAGTTAGGGAATGAGAAAGTAGTTTTGGTTAAAGAGGCTGCTGGAAAATGAGCAACGCCTTTTATGGTAGTTTATGTTTAATTAGAAATGGTGCCTTATGCTCTCTTATTTGTGTTAAGTGGTGTGCTAGCACACTATTGTCCAGTTTCAACGCCTAAGAAGTCCCCTAGTGGTGTAATGTCGTACCTGCGTGCATATAGTTCTTCCAAGGCAGTGTATTTTCAAGAATTAGAAATAAGACAAAGATACTTATTCTCAGGAACTACGAGTTTCTTTAATGTCGTGGCTGATGCGCTGCACCATACTGACACGGCGTATGTTAGGGTCGGCTTCACTATAATGATTTATATCAATTTTTTATTAAGTCTATCGAGTCTACTATTCCTGGACATGAGTGGGTACAGACTTCTGAATAGAGAATAAACTGTCCGTACAGTTTCGGTCACATGTCTGTTAATCGTCAGTCTTTTGTCAAGATGTACTCCCAAGTACTTCACATAGTTTCTCGTTGCCCCCATTAAAATGGGCGTTATTATTATACTCTTCGCAAAAACGAAGAGTATATTGTATTTGATCGGCACATTTCTAAAACCGCAAATATCGCTCGTAGACAAAAAATTTTCATATCATTGTGTTAGTGAACGAATTCTGAACAACTTTCAAAATGTCCGTCTGTCCGTCTGTCCGTCTGTCCGTCTGTCCGTCTGTCCGTCTGTCCGTCTGTCCGTCTGTCCGTCTGTCCGTCTGTCCGTCTGTCCGTCTGTCCGTCTGTCCCTCTGTCCGTCCGTCACGTTTCTTGTAAGCACGATAACTCAAGAAAGAAAAATCCGATTGTATTGAAATTTGGAGAGTAACTTAGTGTTAGCTAGAGGAAGAAATCGAGACAAACGACTAAACTTAGTATCATGCAGATTTTCTTGAGGAAGAGCTATTAGAGCCTCTCCGATAATAATTGTTTTTCAACAAAATAGATTGGTAAATAAAAAAGTTATTAGTAATTTAAAATTTAAAAAAATATTTTTTACATTTTTTTTAAGGTTTGTAATAAATAGAAACCTAGCGAAATGTTATTTCCTATAACTACTTTTTTTTGAATATATTTTACTAATGTGTGTTTCCTAATAATCACAATAAATTTTCTAATGGTATATATTACACTCATTAACAATTTTAGTAATAAGAAATGGTGGTGTAGCGGCAAGAGTTTCGTCTCGCAATCCAAACCTTTAAAAATTCAAACATTTTAAACCCTATTCTCTTTCCACCACATATTCCTGGCGTCAGGGAGACCACCAGGTCGGCAGTTCTCGTACGGGTTTTTTTCGTTTAGCTTTTCACCCGAGTCAACAGCCAAAATTTATTCAGTGTTACAACCAGCAACTAGTTCTAAGTTTTATATTCATTAGTTTTAGGCCTTTGTGGGCAGCATTATTTTCAAACATATTATTAATTTTAAATCCACGCTAGGTGGGTAGGAATTTTAATTGTTCCTTTTTTTGTCATTGTTGCCAAGCCGAGCCGAACCTACTCCGCTCAGCCCTACAATCACCACGGCGCTGCGCACCGTGGTTGTCTGGCTGGCTCCGAGGCAGGTTTCGGGGAGGCGCTATGTATATATGAACATTAATAAATTTTATTTGCTTGCTTGCAATCCAAGGGTCCCGGGTTCGAACCCTCACGTCGTGATTTTTTTTTTCATATATTTTTTTTTTCACAACAAAGTTGGTATCACAAAATTTAGAATGTCCAAAAACTAACATTATTTACAAGAAAAATGCGAAGAGTATCCTATAGAATGTGTAACAATTATATAAAAAGCTCAGTAAATCGGCGAAGAGGATAATGCTTCCTCTAGTTTTATTCTTGGTGAAGCTCTGCATGAAGGCGATTTCCTTCGATTTGGCAGCATTCACCCGAATCTTCCACTTATCATAGTAAGCGGTGGCATGGGCCATGTGCGTTTTCAGCAACATGTTTACTGCTTGTGCATTGTGGTTGTGAGCGTACATGGCCGTGTTGTCGGCATACTTGGCAAGTTTCTTATTCGGGAACGTTGAAACATCGGAGACGTACGGGTTATATAACTTGGATGCAAGGCACGACCCTTGCGGGACGCCCGCACGTATGTCCCGCAGTGTTGAAAGTTTATCACTCACTCGCATTTGTAGCGATCTGCCAATCAGGTACGAGTGAAAAGTTTTGTGACATAAATTGGAAATTATAAGAGTGTAGTTTATAAAGAAGCTCCGGTATCCAGACGATATCAAAGACCTTCTCAATATCTAGGTGCACCATGCTAGTGCTCTTTCCGAGGTTATGTTGTATTTTCACGTCGTTAATATTTCTTACGACTTCTTGAGTCGTACTTCTCCCCTACTTGAAGCCGAACTGATGCTCATCTTCAATGTGAGTCCATCCTGAGCAGAGCTTTTTCTGTCCAGGATGATCTTAACCACCTTCTCACCGACGGCAGCGATATAGGTTGGTAGCTACCGGCTATTTTAGCATTCTTGTTCGCCTTCAGAATGGGGACAACTATGGCACATTTAAAAGTGGAAAATTTTTATTTTTAAAATAGAACAACCAAATTTCATATCTGGATATAAATTCGCATTATAAGCAAATAACATTTATAACACAACATAACATTTTAAACAACATTTTTCGATATTTTCAAAAATAATCTTAAAGCAATTTCAAAAAAATTAATTTTCCGACCTAAGCGCCAGGACTAACACACAAAACGTCGAGATTTTATGACATTTTAAGCCTATTTGGACAATAAAAATTTTTAAAAAATTTTTTGTCGTTACTATACTTCCACTGGACGAGGAAGTAATAAAACTTTTCAGAAAGTCAATAACGATGGAGTTTTTTACCATATGGTGCAGACATTTTGGCGAACAGTTTATATTTCGAAAAATACGTGTACAAAATTAAATTCATTGTGATTCTGTAGTATAGCCTATCTTAATCAAATAGCTTAAGTATTTACATAAATAAAATATATTAATTAGTCGTATAAGCAATTATGTATGTCGAAATTAGGACATGATACCACGGGCTCGCTCCCTAGTTGTTCTAAATTTTCCCCACCACTGCAAAATTTGGATTGTAATTTTTATCAACTCTTTAAAAATAAAGTGATGTGGCAGATGGTGTTAAAAAATATAAAAATCTTCCTGCGTTACATTCTCCTCTTATTTCTCACTATTTTGGGTATTATTTGTCGATGTAAGGAACCCTCTTAAGACCTTATCATAATTCAACATTTTTGGGCCTAAGTGCCCAAAAAGTTTTAATGAACCAAACTGAGCGCGTACTATTTAAAGCCTCGAGAGAGTCTGGCGAGGCTTTGGTGATTGAAAATAACAGCCAGATTTGTTTTTTTTATGGAATTATAGTATAGACTATCATGGGAAATATTTTTAGGACTATGAAATAATTTTTTATTTCTGTAAATTTAAAGGTGTCGCCAGACTCATTTGCTAATATCATAAATCAGTCAGACTTACTTTTAACTATGTTCCATGATAATATCAAGTTTTTTACTAAGTTCCAAATCTGTAAAAATAAGGGTAACGTATCAGAGAAATCGACCTGATTTTTCAAACAGCGGATTTATTGAAACACTTCAGCCAGAGTTACTTTGTTCAACTGGAGATAGGCCAGATTGCTTTTTCAGTAAGTTTTATGATCCGAAAATTTTTGCCAGATTGGGAAATTGTGGATTAGTGTCACTAACAGAACAAACCTATCGACATTCACCAAATGGAAAAATAAGCACCAAAAAAATTCACTAGCGCTTAGACTATAACTACGATCGTCCCATTAAGTATATTTTTACGCACGTTCTGTTGTAATTTTGTTATATTTTTTTGATATTATCAACTGCATATTTCCTTTTTTGGATAAGGTCTGAATCACCTTTATATTGGAGCACATTTAAACGTTTCTAACCGCTCGCGCTCCCCTGAAAAGTCACATCGTGCCTTCCTTGGGGATATCGATTTATATTTAATCACCTATATTAAAAATATTGTTACTGCTTTATTATACTCAATAACGGCCATAATTTTTTTTATACTTTCCCCTCGACTATCCCCAAAAACTCCTCATATGGGAAAGCAAAGGAAATGGCACAGATAGCTAAGAAGTGAAAGAAAATGAAGGTTTGTCATGGCCAATAAATTTGTAGTCTACGTTTATCTGAAAATATTATTAAAATCGATTGAAAATTTACAGGCAAATAAAAAATTAGATTTTTATGGTCCACCTGATATATATAAACAATTCAAAAAACGACCTGATGTAAAAATATTTCCTTTGCCATTTCTCTAATATTGATTTGTGGTCATCAAATATCCTGCCATAAAATCCTAGTAATTGCATAAGTGGCGCCAAGGGTACTGATTCAATACCTTCAAAGTTCAAATACACCGATTTATTGAGGTTGGGATTTGTGGGAATATCCATTTATTTATTTATTGCTTGAGAAATAGGCACAATTGTAACAGTTGTACGTGCCTGTGAATATATTATCCTCTTCTACTCACAAAATGTAAGAAATTCTTTTAACACTAATTTTGTTTTATTGTTTCCTAATTTCTAATGCAACGGACAGTAAAGTTATAAATGCCAAGTATTTTTGCAACAAAGTATGCAAAAAGAATCGTTTACGATATCAATTATATTATTTCATATCTTCATCTTAAGACGAAAAATGTCATATCACGTTTTTGCTAAATATGACGGACTAGAGGCGCGTTTACATTAGTAACAAAACGTGCTATATTGCAGAAGTTATAATATGTTACAGAATTGTACTGAAAAATGTTATATAGCAAATGTTTTTAACAGATATTCATGTAATAAATATATCAGGAAAAATTTTACCAATCTTCTGTCGGTAAGATCAAAGGATGTTATACAACTTTGGCGTCTTTCTATATTAAGTTATGACCAGCCATTGTTATTAAATACTCAATATCAGAATAACAATGTAATCTCAGGTAATTCAAAAATTTTTGTTCATCAATAAATTACTTTTATGTGAATTTTAAGAGGAAATCTGGTAATAGTGTATTGTTAAGTTTTATTGACAAAATTTGAGCAAAATCGTTAGGGCCATTTTTAAAAGCCGAGATTTTTTATTTTTTCTGCCACTTTTCCGGTGTGTGATAGTGATATGGAATCAAAGTTGTCTAAAACTTGAAATCGATTTTTAGGACGATTACAACACTTTCTTCACTCATAGTGTCACGAGAAAGTATAAATTCCCATCACATCGAATTTCACCATTTAAGTAGAATTTTGCAGAGTAAGAGGGAAATATGCGTGGCTATCAAAAAAATTTTGAGACCATGACTTTTCGTACATACACTAAATCCTAATTTAATGGACCACAATACTTTCTTCACTCATAGTGTCATGAGAAAGTAAAAATTCTTAAAGCTCCCATCACATCGAATTTCGCTATTTAAGTAGACTTTTGTAGAGTCAGAGGGAAATATGTGTGGCTGATACCAAAGAAATTTTGAGACCTTGACTTCTCGTACATACACTAAATTCCAATTTAATGGACCCTTACTTGCTTGCTTTTCCTATTTACCCCCCAACCCTTTAACGGAATAAGATCAAAATAGTTCTAGATCTCGCTGTAGTACATAGTTATACCGAATTTTAATATCTTAAACCGTTTCAGAGTAATCGTGCTGACAAAGAAAAGTTACAGACAGACCGACAGGCAAAAAGATTTTTTCCTCAAACTCCCGACGTTTCACGAAAATTTAAGCCTATTGGAGCCAAATAAAAACTCAGTTTTTTTTTACTATATACTTATACATATACTTATATATATATAGTTGTATTCGTTAGAATAATGACAAGTACTTAAAACAGTTTCATAGATTTTATACCAGGTTTGCTTTTTAAATTTTTGTGATAAATCAAAAAAACCGCTGCCCAAGGAATCACTACTTCCACGTCTAGATCTTCTATCCAAGTCTCTCATAACGAAAAAATTTTGTATGTGGAAATAATTGTTTATAGAACTTTAATAATATCTACCCCAAAAACCTATAAAACGATATCCCACACGGTAGTTGGGCGGGGGTGGTGACAGGGGGGTGGTACTGAGGTGGAGGAAGCAATAATAATATTTTGAGGCTATTCAATTTTTTTCATCCCCTATAATAATGTAATGGGGGTGGCTAATACCAAAAATTTTTTTGAAACCTTAGCTTCTCTTGTATACACTAAATATCAATTCTATGGACTCTTACCTGCTTGATTTACGTATTTACCCCCATTTACCCCATTTTACCCTCCACCACGGAATAAGATGAAAATATAATCTGGTTCCAGATCCCGTTACGTGTACCAAATTTCAAGTCATATTAAACGGCTCCAGAGTAAACGTGCGCACAAAAAAGTTACAGATCGACGGACGACAGACCGACAGACAGAAAATTTTTTTTTGCCCAAATTTAGAATCTCGACGTTTCATGACATTCTAAGCCTATATGAACAATACAAATTTTCAAAATTTTTTTTGTCTTTACTATACTTGCACTGGATGTGGACGTAGTCTATTGTCTATGTACTGTAGAAAGGAACTAAAACGTTTATTGTTTCTTATGTTCAATTGACCCCAAAATATGAGAAAACCGCGGAGTGCTACCATTTAAAGGTTTCTGAGATCGAAGTACCACCCCACTGTTCACATTTTTGAGTTTTGCTCGAAAACTATGCATTTTTCCTATAATCACGTCAATAGAAATGTTGTAGAGAATTAAATTTACAATCGAATTGGCACCTTCGGAAGTCAGTTTTTTTTTACAGAAATACGTCCAAAAAACAAAACAAAAAAAAACCTTATCTAAAAATATCTTTTTACATTTTTCCACTTCTGAACTTTATATCACGTGATTTTTTTTTGTTCAAATAACAACTTAAAAAAGATAGATTAAATTAACTTATTCATAATTGTATAGCTCTTATACATTATTTATGTTTCTAATTGTACATTATTTGTGAAATTATTCAAATGCTGGATTTAACATATTTTCAAAATCAAAATCGATTTCTTTTCATCGGCATCGTAATTTAATCTACCGTGCGTGTAATTTCCCATTAGGCATGTACATTCACGTAGCGCGAGAGATCTGACAACACCGGCAGCCGTAAATTCGTCCGTCGATGGAGCATCCCAGCTCGGTTATTTCATTTCAGCCAGCTGGCACACGCGATGTTGTAATTCTACTCCCCATGCCTAGCCCGCGACTACACACACGGTATCTTTTCTAAGTTGTTATTTGAACAAAAAAAAATCACGTGATATAAAGTTCGATCTCAAAAATGCACCCCTTTAAATGATAGCACTCCGCGGTTTTCTCATATTTTTGGGTCAATTGAACATAAGAAACAATAAAAACCCTTTAAAGTTTTAGTTCTTTCAACCCCCTTTTTTTTTTTTGACAATAGCCTAAAGTAATAAACGCGTATTTCCTTTTGACTCCACAAAATCCCAACTATTAGCACGTTTTAGATAATATATCTGTATCTATCTAATAATAATAACCGCACCCAGTAAATACATTTGAATTGGTTATGGTTATTCGTTCATTTTTACACCGACCTCAATATCAATATTACGTAGTAAGGGTCATAACTGGGTGACGCACAGTGAGACGAAACTCTACTGTGCCACCCAAAATTGAATTTTTACTAAAATATCGTTTTTTTTTTCTTCAATTAAAATTAGTCTTCAGGTCACAAATATTCGCATAATTTTAGTTTTAAATCTTTACTTTACAAATACATAATCGATCTGCTAAAGTAGATTTTTCATTTCCTTTTTTTTATTCTTGACAACTGCTAAAATCGCTGTCAAATTTAAAAATTTACAAATGTCTCATAATTTTGAAAATAATGTGAGTTTTCATAGAAGAAGATGTATAAAGTGTTTTAAAATTTTCTAGTTCCATGATTGATATTAAAATAATATTTTCACTTTTGGCAGCTGTCAAACTTTCTGTCAACTTAATGAAATTGCCATTTAATAACACAAGTCTACAAAAAACAGGTCTTGTCCTGAGGTTCTCATCTAACTTTTCTGAAGTATTTGAAGCGTTGAACCCAAATTTTGGACAAAAAAAATTTTTCTATCATGTCAGTTTTCCTGTAACATCCCTTTCATCCCCTAAAAAGGGCAAAAGAAAAGTCTTGTCCTAAGGATTTCATCTAACTTTTCTAAAGCATTTTTCGCGTTGAAGTCAATTTTGGACACGAAACTTTTTTCTCTCTGGTCAGTTTCTCTTTTATTCCCTAATTTATTTTTTGTGCAAAATTTCATCGCGTCAAAATATTTCAGAATAATTAAGTCAGAATCTCTGGACAACCCCCTTTTTGCTCTTTTTTAGGGGATAGAAGGGGTGGTAGAGGGAAACTGACATAATAAAAAAAAATTTGTACCCAAACTTGGCTTCATCGTCTCAAAACACTTCAGAGAAGTCAGATCAGAACCTTAGGACAAACAAGACCCTTTTTGTCTATTTAGGGTATAAAAGGGGGTGGTAGAGGGAAACTTAGACTATAGAATTTCTTTGTCCAAAATTGTCTTCAGCACGTCAAAAAGTTGGTAAACGGAAAGAAAAGCCGCCGAAAAAAAAGCCGAGGAAAATAAAGCCGCGGAAGAAAAGGCTGCTTTATAGAAAACAAGGTTTCTTTCACTTCGACGAATCTAGGAAAAAAAAGCCGCGGAAAAAAAAGCCGAGGAAAAAAAAGCTTAAACTCTGCGACAAAACAGAGTAACATATAAGGAGTTTTCTAACTACATCTCGTCTGCAAGTTTGTGATAGAGCATTGTGAGTGGTGTCACTTTCTTCGGTATACGGTACAGAATGTGAAAAGTGATGAGATCCGCGACTGGTGGGGAGTGGGTTAACATTTCGAATTGTTAATTATTTTAAAAAAATACAAGTAAACTAGATAAAAAAAAGTCTATAATTGGAAACTATTTTATTTTTCACCAATCTCAATAATACTCTCTCTCCCAACTTGCGCACGGACCAAAAAATGAGGTTAGAGAATCTACTAATATATATTTCTTTATTTAAAAATTTCCATACATATACATTAATTTTATATTTCTGTTCTTGTACGATGAAAACAATATTTATGTCCTTGTTGCTTGCCAAAAAATAATTCCTACGTCCTTCACTGTATCGACTATTGATATGGTATTAAGTAGTCAAGCAAATTGGCATATGGAATGCAGAAACCAAACCTAGGTGAAATAAACCGATAATTACAAAGTAATAATTTTTGCAATTTTCTCAATATTTTCTTTCGATTTTTTCACAAAATTTGAAAAATACGCGTTAATATGTATTTCAAATGTTAGGAATAGTGTAGATAGAGGCATTTAGGTGTTATTAACCGAAAACTAAGGTGGAGTCGAATCTGAGCTCTCACAACCCCACACGAGCAAATTAAGCATTTGGAATGGGAGTTAAAAATCACTCTTTTAAAGAAGCTCCTTGTACGAGTGTTTACCGTTGCCATAATTCTATTTTTGCATACCTTGTTTCATCGTTCATAAGTTTTTAACGTAGCTTTGCTATCAGCAGTTTTCTACGCGTCTTTTTTTTTCCGCGGCTTTTTTTTCTTCGGCTTTTCTTTGCTCGGCTTTTTTTTCCTAGGATTTTATTTCCGCGGATTTTTTTTCCGTCCCCAGGGTCGAATCTGTTTACATATTTGATGGTTTCTTGTGTCAAAGTGTTTTGTGTAAAATGGCTTTTTTATCCGCAGATTTTTTTTCCCCGGCTTTTTCTTCTTTCGGCTTTTTTTTCCAGGATTTTTTCTCCGAGGATTTTTTTTCCACGGCTTTTTTTTCCTAGATTCCAAAAAGTTATATAGGCACCTTAGGACAAGAACTTTTTTAGTGGATAAAAACTGAAGATACAGATTTTTTTTTTGTCCAAATTTGGCTTTAGCGCATCAAAATACTTCAGAAAAATTAGATGAGAACCTTGGGGCAAGACCTTTTTTTTGTGACCTATCTTATTGTTAAGTTGACAGAAATTTTGATAGCTGCCAAAAATGAAAACTTTGTTTTAATACCAATTATGAAACTAGAAAGTTTTAAAACACTTTATATCTCTTCTTCTATGAAACACGTTATTTTCAAAATTACGAAAGACACACTTGTAAATTTTTAAATTTGACACAGATTTTGGCTGGTGTCAAGAATAAAAAAAGGAAATGAAAAATCTACTTTGGCAGACAGATTATCTATTTGTAAAGTAAAGATTTAAAATTAAAATTGTGCGAAACTTTATATATTTGTTTAATTGAAAAAAATGATATTTTTTAGTAAAAATTCAATTTTAGGTCAAAATTATAAAAAATTACAGCTAAAAATCTAAAATACGGCATGACAGATTGATAGAGAGCTTCAATGCGAACATTTAAAAACAAATTTCTGATAACTTAACGAACTGTAGAGTGATTTGGGCGGCACAGTAGGGTTTCGTCCCAGTGTGCGAAGGTGAAATGTTATATTACAATTTGTAGCGATCTCTCTTGAAGGTAGTTCAATTTTTTTCAAAACATTTTTGCACCCTATTTAATGATCTTTCTATTTAGCTTCTATACAATAAAAGAAGCCCCGTTAACAAAGAATCCTGAAATCTCCATATATCAAATTTCATGTAAATCTGCAATAATATTGCATATTGAAAATCATATTGGATTCACCGTTTTGAATTCTTAATTTTTGAGATCAGATTCGGTATCAGCTACTCCCAAGATACCTACTAGCCACCAATTTTAATGTCATTCCGAAGAAAGTTGCGCGGCACCTTCGCCAAAATTTGCAAAATTTTCAACTAAAGAAATCTTGTTTACAATTTTTGCTTACCTTGCACTAGACGCAGCTTGACGGAATTAATATGGGACATATCTTACAGTTTGAGAGAGATTTTATAGAAATCGCTTAAGCCAGTCCCGAGTAATGACTGTAGACATATAAAAAAGCATTTACAGGTCGAACTGAGAACCTGTTTTAAATTAAAATACGCAAAAAGTTCAAATAAATATGTCCCTCAAATGCTTCCTATGGGAGCTAGGGACCTTTGAAAGTGGAGCCTTACAGTAAGTAAGTTTTTATTTAAGACGTAAGGAACCCTTTGTTCTACAGCTACGAGATTCGGTACATTATTAGTTATGTAGATAAGGGCTATTATTTCATGGTGTTGGCCAAATTTAAATTCGGGCGTAGGGAATAATCCAGAATGTTTTGTTCCGTTTTTGTTTTTTAAATTTTGGTGCCGGAATGTAGTTCCCTGATCAACTGTATACAAGAGAAGGTCCTCTTTGTTAAACACCATGAAACCAACTGTTTTTTATTAAAAATTGTTTAAAGCAGTCGTTTTTGCAGGGTCATTTTGTGGTCCGATTTCAATTAATAATCTAAATTTTAGCTTTAATTTAGACTTAAATGTCATAATTGGACAATAAAGATAGTTCAAATGCACAAAGGAAATTACTGAAATTATACCTACTATTATAGACTAATTTTCATAAAAAACGATTGGTTCGACGACATTTAACCAAGAGAATCTTTGTTGTGTAAAATCGATTAGGGTACCATATTCTGGTGCCAAAATTTAACAATAAAAAACAGAACAATTTTTTTTTGGATATTAAAGGAGCCCCCCCCTTCCCTACACCCCTGGATGAATTCCAATTTGGTCGATACCATGAAATAATAGCTCTTATCGATACTTAACGTACCGAATCTCGTCTTTGTAGCACAAAATCTTCCTGAAATATCAAACAAAAACCTATTCTAGGGAGGACCTAAACTCCCTTAGAAAGCATTTGTGGACATATGTTTATTTCAACTTTTTTTTATATATTTTTGCATTTAGAATTTGTACCAGAATATTGCCCTAAAAGAGAAACTAAATCGCTTACCTTTATATCGTTAAAAGATTTTCTATCCAAGCCTTTCACAACGATAAAAATTGCACTCCACTATATGAAAATAATTGTTTATGAAACTTTAATAATATAATATTTACAATCCAGAACCCAGAAAGCGACATGCCACATCGGTTGTGGGAGTTGTGGTAGTGTGGGTGGATGAAGTAAAAAAAAAATGTTAAGGCCTTTGGTTCTTGCACATACACTAAATCACAATTTTATTTTTTTAACCACTTAATAATGGGGGTGGCTAAAGTCAAAAATTTTTTTGAGACCTTAGCTTCTCTTATATTAGTCCGGTTTCAATTCGTATTCCGTTTGCAAATTTGTGATACAATATTGGGCTATACCTTAAAATTTTCAGAATACCCACAGATTCCGAGAATGGATGGGCCGTCTCTCGCAATTGAGTCTGAGGGAAGAAACAACCCTCTGTAGCCATCCCTTATAAAATAATGTGAATTAGCTTAGTAAAATGTATTCGAACATATCTTAATTTCAACGAGTAGTATTCATTATTACAAAAAAGTTTTTAGAACATTTAAAGACTTCCACTAGTTCCACCACTAGATCATTAGAGGTTGAAAACATACAATTGCTATATGCGAAACCACTAAATCGGTCATTTTAAGAATAATATCAAGTACGGCCATTTGAAATAAAGAATTATAAATGTTAATCTTGTTCCAAATAGTCATAAAAGTAAAAACATTTTTAAAATCCAGCCCTCCTGGCTATATAAGTGATGATATTTATAGTAAGACTGATGAAAGTTTATAGAGGTTTATTAATGTTTAGATACCAAATAAAATAGATATAGAGAAACCGTGTTTAAATGTTTTTTAAATTATGTATTTTTTTATAGTAAGAGGGAGAGAGTAAAGAGAGGCGCAGGCCTTAACAGTTTGAATTTCATCCAACAGTCTAAGACGCATCATACGATGAATCTTCTGAATCTAAGTTAGTTTCCTCTATAACTCCGACATTTGCACAAAAATCAAGATTTCCTTCACATGCGCACATCTCTGTGTACACTACATTTAAAGTGGCACGTTTGCAGCGTTGGGAGCAATTATCCTTGGAACATGAGCATGTTACTTTTAACACTTCGTCAGGGGCGCACGGAAGGTCACATATTATGGGTTAAAATTCACCATTAACCAGTTTCCACCCATATTCCGCTCCTGGTGGCAACATGGATGGGGAAGTATGTCTCTATATCATTCCATGCACTGATAATGACATCTCAGTATTGTTGGTTTTAGAGCTGCTAGGGTGGGTGGCATATTATCACTGGAACTTTGTTTCTGGCTAAAGATCCACCATCTTAGGTCGGATAACTTACTAATGCTTCTCTTGGTTGGTGAATACACACTGCTAATAAAAGATTTGATTTCTTCAAAAACCGCTTCATCTAATATTTCATTTTTCCCAAGGGTAGCTAACGTCTGAAGTGTAGATGGAGAAGCTGATAGAAACTTCTTCCGAAAGCTAATTTTTGATTTGCATTTAAATGCACCTGCAACGTCAGCTCCTGACAATGCGTGCAGTCCTGGAAGAGCTTCTACCTTTAGCTGTCCTAAAGCGTCATAAATTGGTCGTAAACGTATCTCCTGATTACTCGATACGATGCTTACAAAGTTCGTATTTTCTGTCAACAAAGGAACACACGTCTTAAAGCAAGTACTAAAACGTCAGTATCTGGCGAAAATATCCTCATCTTGTTGACACCTCTCTTTGATGCATGTACAGAATGAAGTGTTAATTTTACTTCAGCTTCTTCGTGCGAGCTCTGTAAGTCCATCATATTGTAGTCAATACGGAATTTTCCAAGGAACAGATCACTTTCCCACTAGTTTCATTTCCCAGCAGTGGCGCAGCCAGAAAATCATCTGGGTGGGGGGGGCAACAGAATCATCAGCCTCCCGAGAGGATGAGGAAAACTTATCAGAAAATGGTTGGAAACGGAAGTGTATAGATAATATTGGCATTAATTACAAAATATTTATTTCAAGGGATAATTTGGATACTGCTTTGTACTGACAGAAATTATGCTTCTTTGTTTTTTGGTTCATGAAAGACAGTTTGGGGGGGTGGCTAGCACCCCATGGCTGCGCGCCTCTTTCCCAGTGATATTAGACGCTTTGAGAAATACTGAGTAATTTCCCCTTTCGTCGATGTATGGGAGAGCAGCTTTTTTAGATTTGTGTTTTTAAGGCTAGTTTTATCACTAACGATATGTTGTATAGGGTCTGTCCCTTTTTGCCTTCTGACTTTTTTCATTGATTTCAAAGAGTCGTGCTTATACGAATCAAAAACAACGTGAATTTCAGAATATGCGGAGCATTTTTTTACATAAATATGTAACAAGTGGAACTAATTTGTATTCAAAACTAAAACATTCATTAAATTTAAATTTTGGGAGCTCCTAGCTCCCTTGTCAAAAAATCCTTATAAAAACTTATAAAAAAAAATATATAAGTTTTTATAATTTTTGATGTGTGTATTTGAAATGTGTTTTAATTGTAAATTCTCATATGGTATCTACCAGTATCGATGAGTTTTTATAGTGTTTTGAATGTAAATTCCCATATGATATCTATTAGAATTGATGAGTTTTTATAGTACATGTAATTAAAAATTTCTATAAGTTTTTATAGGTTTGTATAGTGTTCTGAATGTAAATTTCCCATAATACTTCTATTAGTATTGATAGGTTTCTTTACAGATTTTGGTTGTGTATTTGAAATATATTTTTAATTTCAAATCCCATAAACTCACGGAGAATCTATAAAATTTTCGTGTTACTTACATAGGTATGTAAATATTATTTACTACTATTAAAATATTTCAAATATCAATAGTAATATAGTGGTAAACACTAAATACTGCAAAAGTCCTTGTTTCCTCTAGCGTTCTAGCCTAAACGTAGTTAATAAGTTAGCAGTAAAAGAGACTGCTACTATGTGTGTGTGTGTGTGTGTGTGTGCCGTCATATTTATGGAGACCTGTGTGTGCATCAAACTCATTTCTGGGATACTCCAAAACTGTGGCATACATACACGCGTATGCCAGAGTCTTTATCCACCAGAACTCTGTGATTCATCATATTTTAGCGGACCATCTATTATAAATCCTTCGGGTGACCATTTATCCGTCACGGTTCACAATAATCGTTATCATAGAGAATAAGTTAATCGACTATTTTCTCAAAAGGCAAAATGTGTGAAAAGTTGCCAGAAATGCATAGTTTTACGTGTGGTACTTTCTACAATATTTGTGGCATGCACGGATTGTGTATTATTATACTGTGCTAGAGCGCCCTCTACGTTATATTTTTTACAGCAAGCACTTTTAGGAGTTTCTGCTTCCAACAGATTCAAGTTAGCCACAAATGGGTATTTTTGAGTGGATCAAATTAAAAGTGATACTTACTAAAAATAAATATAATACTAATAATGTGCTCAACAGACACTTATTGTTAGCCATATATTTAATGTTCATGATTAATGTATACATTTTTCGGAAACAATAAAAAAAATGTTAAAGTAACAAATGTTAAAGTAAAAGTTGTTCCAAATGAAATTAACTATTATTTTTTACTAACATAAAATTTTGTTCATGCTTTTATACGAAGCGACAAGATAAAGTGGTATTTTTTAAATGGAACACCCTGTATATTATTTTAGTTTTAGATTCTACTTCAAATTTTCATCATCGTCATATAAGGTACTATGTGTCTAAAATGTCTATTATCTCAGTGATAAGCATTTAACAAAAAAAAAAAATGACAGATGGAGGTTAACATGTTTTAAGTAAATTACCGGCCTGAGGGACGTAGGAGGTGGAAAACGTAGAGGCGGTAGTGCGTTTTTGCCCGATTTCTAGTAAATATCTCTACATTAATATCTGCAAAAAATTTAAATAATACTTTTTTATGGCCATCATCAAAAATGTCATTTTCTTCAAGTCTCAACACTCGTCAAAAACCTCCATTACGTGGAGGAAGTAATACAATGAAAATATCGATAAGCCGACCTAACAGTTTGATGAGCTAAATATTTCACTGTTTTCAAAACCACCTTAGTTACATCTTACCCTTCAATTATATATGGACGGTAATTTCAGTTGTACCTGTCAGATATGCAAAGTTAGCTTAGCTTATCAATATCTTCCTTCTTAATGGTAGTACTACCTTGTTACCAATATGGTCCCACTTAAAAAAATTTACTACAAAGAATCATTTTATTTCTCTATGTAATTTCGGGATTTCTAGCATTATGTGTGATTATAAGGATTTTTTGACCAAATTGATATTTGATATTACTCATATGCACAAAATATATAGTTTTTAAACTATTAAATATTTATGTTGAATTTTAATAATTTTATTTTCATGCAATTTTATACAAATTGTTTCAATTGAACTATTTAACGGATTTAACAAATGATATTAGGAAACTATAGCTCCGTCCGTTAATATAAGGAATATAAGTAATAAATTAAAATTAAAAACACTCTATATATGTAATTTTTTCTGTCATATCAAAGTATAAAATATATCTGGATTCCATAACATCTAATTTGAGTGCTAATGAATGGATTTTGATGAAACCTTGTTGTGTTTGTAATGAAGTTAATAAAAATGTTGAAAAAAGATTAGAGTAGGAGATGATCGGAAGGGGTAGAAAACACCCCTTTTATCATGGGTTCTGTAACTTGTAGAATTAGGTCAAAAATGTAATAAAACAATATGTTTACCTTTTTGACCCAAAATAATATGTTTTTACTCTTATGAATTTTTTCTAAAAATGCATATTTTTCGAGATATGGCCACTCCAAAATCCATAAAAGTGGGGGAGGCAAAATGTTGAAAGAAAAGTTGAAAAAAAAATCTGAAAAAATTCAGGTGAAATATCATCGATACAAGCCTTTTTTTATTTGCAGATTCCCTGTAAAGTGTGTTTTCACCGAGTTTTTCCGGAAAAACATGAAAAACCACCCTTTTTTTGAAATTGTAGCGCTAAAATAAGTAACTTAAAAATTTGAAAAAATTTAAACTTTATGCATTGAGGACTTCTAAATATTTTTTGTCTCTTGGAATGTTTTTGTAACTTGCTAATTTTCCGAGTTGCAGGCAGTTTTTCACGATAAATAATGTACTACATTTTTTGCACATTACAAAATATATGAAAATTCAAAAAATGACCGTGAACTATATATATTATTATAAAAACATATGGAACCTATATAGTTATACCATTTTTAAAGGTTCAATATAATTTTTAGATTAAGAATGTGAAAAAGTTTTCCGGAAAATTTTTGTTTTTCACAATTCTTATTTGGTAATGATAAAAGTGGGAGAACTGATTCAAAGGATTGAAATAGGTTTATATAGTTACAAGTATAACACTTATTTTATTTAAAGTATAAATATTGTAACCATAATTTTATTTATAGTAAAGACTCATCAAATGAATTTGTTTCGTCAACTTCCAAAGTTTCATTTGTTCCGTTAGTATCTATTAAATCTTCCGCAGGTTTACAATTAGTACAATCTACACCATTGTACTTTTCACAAGCTGAGGTGCAATGAAGTTCAAAAGTTTTGGCTCGGATATTCTTTTTGAGAAAGACATGATGCGAACGGTTCAACGGTTGCACAGGAAAAATGAAAGTCGTATTTAAGTTTATAATACCTAGTAAGTGTCCGCACTAGTCAATCGAAAAGTATTACTATTATAGTGATCGTAAAAAAACACATTTTTTTTTTGTTGAAATAAGTTTAGAATGCAATGAATCGTCGAGACTTAAATTTGACAGAAAAAAATTTTGTATCTGTTCTTCTGTCTGTAACTTTATTTGTGCGCACATTTTCATTCGAACAGTTTAACTTAATTGACGACTTCACATATTATCGACGATTTCAAACATTATATTAAAATTCTATGAGCGATTAGTTTCGCTTACTAGAGTGCATATAAAGTATCAAGATGTTTTCGATTAAAGAGATTTGGATGGGAAATTTGGATGTGGAAGTAGTGATTCCTTAAAAATAAAAGATGTGGTGGTGTAACTGATCTCGTGGGTATCCGGTATATTAGAGTTGAAAAAAAAAAAACCGAACGCTTCGCCGAAACGTGAAAATATACGTTGAAACAATCATATCGTTTTTTTAAATATTTTTAAGTTTTATTTTAACAAAAAAATTAACAATACATTTTTTTGTATGTTATCCTACTTTTCTGGGCAACTATGTATGGGAAACTATTATTGAGACCACAAGCAATATTCGTCATTTCTTTTAACCGAGGCAATGAGATTTAGTATGTTTTTTAAGTCTTTAAACATTCAATTTTAGAAAAAATTACGATAATCTGGGGATTGTTGTCAAATTATATAATTTTTACTTTGATAAATTCAAAGAAATTTTCTGGCTCTTTCTTTAATTGCTAAATTAAATTTTTAAGTATTTCAAAAAGATATTAAATCGCATTGCCTCAGCCCGAAAAAAAATCACGAATATTGCTTATGGTCTTAATAATAGTTTTCCATACTTACATAATTTGCACAGCAAAAAATATATATAATGAAAAATAATATTAAATACAATCGGACTTTTCACTCTTATGTTACCGTGCTTAAAGGAAACGTGACGGACGGACATACCGACAGACAGACGGACGGACGGACGGACATTTTGAAAGTCGTTCAGAATTCAGTCACCAACGTTTTCCTAGTTGCGAAGAGTATAATAATCTTCCAGTGAAATTTTTAATAGGTCCTGTTATGTTTTCACTTTTTCTTTTAAGCAATTTCTCAAAATCTTTCATATTTATCTTTTAGTAAAGCATATATTGGATAGAATTAAATATTGGATAAATTTGGTGTGGTTGTACTACTGGTGCAGATTATAATTACTTTTACGGATTATGTATGTATGATCTTATTGTTTCTGAAAGCCTAGTATGAGCATGAAAATAAAAAGTTTTTATTTGATCCATTTTCTTATAATTAATATAAATTTCTTGCTTTTCGTGAAAAAAACTTGCAGATAAAAAGTTTCCTTTCATCCGAATTTAATCGGTGGACATACTGCATAATATTAAGAGAATTTAAAAAATTAACAATAACTAAGTGCGTATTTATTAAATCAAACATGAAAAGAAAGCATACTTGATAAAACATGCTAAAATGTACAAACACAAAATAATATATAAAGTGCATATAACCTATTTTCATTACGTGTTCTAAATTTTGAAACTAACTACCTGCAGATGAATCATTGGGAATAAACTGTAGATATTATCATTTTCGCGCTATTTTTACAGAATTTAACTGAGCGACCGTAATAAAATTTTACCTAGGTACTCGTAAAGTGTCTAATAATAACGAGAAAGATTTGACTAACTGAAGGCTGACTTCTTTTTTAAATAGAAAGCAGATATATAAGTATGTATTTTTCTTAAAGAAATTTTAAGTAGCACTTTGGTTTCAAGGAAAGTGAAATTTTCACTAAGTCAAAAATGTTTGCTAATGACAAGATTTTATATGTCGTGAACAAATTGAAAAATAACATTATATGAGACTAAATAATAAGAAATAATGTTTTATGATTTTTCTCAAAATAAATTTAACTATATTATTAAATTTTTATTATTGCCCAAATAAAAAAAAAAAATATAGAAAAACTGCAAATGCATTATGATCCTTATTTGATGTAATAGCAGAATACTTGATTGAAATTGGACCATATCCATCATACAGAGTGATCGCTAGAGGCGTTTTATATTAAATGCATATTGTACGAACTGTTTCATTATAATTTCAGAACAAAATTTTATTAAGTTTTTGAAGAAGCACACAAAAATACGACGTGCCATTATTCATAATTGTTTACATAAATTCGTTTGCATTGCGGTTTTGCTGCACTGCAACGATAATAACTACAGCAGTTTGTAAGTCTTACAAAATGAATGTAAATTGAAACTTTCAGGCTTTTGGTTCTTTTTTCATCATTATTGGAACTATGTTTTCTATGAAGCTGTCTGAAACAATAATTTAAGAAGCCTAGTAAAACGCACTAACTAATGACACGTACAATGTAAAAGAATCTTAGTGCATGGGATATATTTACTTGAAGGCAATTAAAATCAATCATTAAATAGAAAAGTCAACTCTAAATATTTATTATAAAACTTCATGTAAGGTTCACTTTTAGTCTGGCTACAGCTAAAAAACAGTTTGAATGCTGTTTTATTGAAATATACGTTTGATATTTTTAATGGCAATATTGAGTAAGAACTAAAAAGATATTTGCATACATATTTTCATATTTTTTGCGGTTTTTGCAGACAAATACTTTTTGTTCTATTTTTGCAATTCCATATAAACCGTCGAAATTTGAATCCGATAGAAAATTCTGCATAAGAATCTAGTTTTTGATTTTGTATACCGTTTAGTCGACGCTTCCTTATCCATTTCGGGATAGGAATTTTCAAACTACAGCATGATCCATTTCCTCTACGCTTTCCATGAAAGATTAGTTTTTGGTATCATTAAAAACAGATCTCAGGTTACCCATTATTGTTAAACTTATTTCCTTTGATCTATAAAAATTATTTATTTTCAAGTATTTCACCCAAAAGATGTAATAAACTATTAAACCAAACTTATAAATATAACGTCGATATTATAGAAATACAATAAATAATAAATATCTTTTCGATAAGTTTAAAATAAGATTATGTCAAATAAATATAAATTATGCAATTTTTTTATTTGCACGGCTGAATGTATTATTATGGGAAATCCATTAAGTCCTTAAAAATTGCTTTGCATCACAACGTTATCTATATCTTAATTTGTAGAGAGATCGTTTTTATTAAAAACTGAAGTCATTTATATATTTTGATGAATACTTCCAACAGAATTCAAATATCTCTTTTAGTTATCAATAAAATGGCACCAGGAATTTTAAGTGAGACACCCTATATATTTACCTAAAACTTCTTTTTTGTTTCCATAGGTAATTTTGTAGCAATATGAGTAATATATGGCAGCTTGTAGTAAAAGTTAATGTTTTGAATTTACTAGTACGATTTTTTGTGTCAACAATTTACGTTTCAGTGAATAATAAAATAAACAACCAATGGGGTGGTGATGTTTATATTACGAATACTTGACCAACACCTCCTCCTCGGTAGCTAAAATTGTTTTTCAAGCTGACACCTAGTTCTTTTATTTCAGAGGTACGATTTAATATATTTATAGTATCATATTCACTTATAATAGGATGTTTTTTGTTGTGAATCCGATTGCTTTGCATTTAGATCCATTAAAGGTTGTCGAGGCATAAAATGACCTGCATTTCATTTTCAAGCCCAAACCATTTGCAGAGCTAATAATGACTTTATGACCTGCCACATGTTGAGTTGAAATTAACAACTTTTAAAATTTTCTGCCATATGTAAAACACATAATTTTAATATTTTAATATCGGTAGCACAGTCGAGTAGCGGCGCTGTTTTTAAATATTTATACATTTTTGGCTTAAGGTGTCAAATATTGGATCCCCTTCATATTTTTATTAGTCGTGCTAGAAATAATTAGGCAACATAATTGCTTCCTCCGCATTCATATTCAAAGACCAACCGAAAAAAGTCTGTAATAAAAGTCAATGAAACTTATGTATACATTGCAGTAAATGCAATTTTCTATCTGCCTTTTTCGAGAAATACATGTCTTTTTATTTCTTTAATTTCTTTAATCGTAAAAACATGATCTACTTTGGGCAATTTTTATTTGCCGATTGTACAATACCTACAGTATTTTTTCAAAAGGTGTCATACTGTGTTTTTCGCAGTTCTTCTAAAATATCTCTGGTTTTAAACAAAAATTCGCAATATATAGAAAACAGATTGTTCGTTATGAAATTGCGAACAAAACTAAAATATTCTTACTCAAATTGTTAAGTTGCGGAAAATAAAAACAATTACGATCAATCATCCTTAAGCAATTCACGAAAATAACAATAATAATAATAATAAATGTCTAATTTAAAATAAAAAAATGTATAATAGTGCCTAAAAATCGCAATTGTTTAAGTACATTAAGTCGCCGAACAACATAATTGTTTTTAGAATTTGGGTTTTTGTACTTTTTAGTGATATTAACAGAAATGTTTAAAAATATTTACATTTTGACTGAAAATTAGGTATTTTGTTTCCCTAGAATCATATTTTTCGAAAGTTTCATTAAATCATATATATTATCACTTAAGTTATTGTCAACTGTTTAAAAAAGATCGATCTTAATTGTTTTGTTATTTACGAAAAAGATGGCACAGTTCCAATTTTCTTCGCAATTTCATAACCAACAATTTGGTTTTCTGTTACGATACCAGATAACTTAAAAAAATGTGCTTCTAGTGGAACTAATTAACGTCATATCAAATTTCAAGTAGAAATGCTTATAACAACGCCTAAAATACAATAACAAATTTGAAAATTGAGTAGCAATTGTTTTGGAATACCATCAAGTCGTAGAGAAAAATTTTTTTCTCCTTAGACTATTAATAAATTAGTCTTTCAAATAATTTTTTTTAACTATTTTTATAGAATAAAAGGCAAAGAAATTATGACAGAAACATCTTTGAAATACTTATTTTAATTTAAAAAGAAACGTGACTAGAATATGAATAGAAACTAACAGTGGCGGCTGGTGATATTTCAATATTTTTTTTCTCGTGTGTGGCGCTTGGGACCCATACGAAATTTGGGAAATAACATCTAGAGAAGCACTTCTCTAATGACCCCTAAAAAATTTTGAAAAAGCAGTTTGCGAAAAAATTTTTGAAAATTCGTTAGCCTCCCCTGGGTCTAGGGACTCCTGTTTATTTTTATTTTTTTTTCATATGCATTTGACTTTTCATAAAAATACAACAATAGATTTTGGAGTTTGTGAAAATATTTTCATTACTAACTGAAATACAATGAACTGAAATTTTGTAATTTACAATTTAACAAATTACAATATTTCAATTCGTTGTATCTCAGTTAGTAATGAAAATATTTTCATAAACTCCAAAATCTGTTGTTGTATTTTTATGAAAAGTCAAATGCATATGACAAAAAAAAATAAAAATAAACAGGAGTCCCTAGACCCAGGGGAGGCTAACGAATTTTCAAAAATTTTTTCGCAAACTGCTTTTTCAAAATTTTTTAGGGGTAATTAAAGAAATGCTTCTCTAGATGTTATTTCCCAAATTTCGTATTGGTCCCATGCACCACAGACGAGAAAAAAATATTGAAATTTCATCAGCCGCCACTGGAAACTAATATTAATTGTAATAAAAATTAAAAACTACTGCCGAAGGAATCACTACTTCCACATCCAGATTTCCTATCGAAGTCTCTTACAACGAAAGAAATTTAATAATATATAAGGCATTAAAAATAATAATAATATTAATAAAATATTAAAAAAACGATGTCACACGGTGGTTGGTGTATTAGAGGGGGTGGTTAATGCCAAAAAATTTTGAGGGCCTTGGTTCTTTGGATTGACAAAATTTTATTTTCTATCCTGTTTAATATTAGGTGAAGGTGGCGATGGGGGTAGTAGAGGGTGTGGCTAATACCAAAAAAATTCTTTGAGGCCTTTGGCTCTTGTACACACACTAAATCACAATTTTATTTTTTTACCTCGTTTAATAATGGAGTATGAATGTATGAGTGGTAACGGAGGTGGTAGAGGAAGTGGCTAATGCCAAAAACATTTTAAGGCTCTTGGTTCTTATATACACACTAAATCCCAATTTTATTTTCTACTCCCTTTAATAATAGGACGGGGGTGGGTAGAGGCTAATATACAAAAAAATTGAGGCCTGTTTCAAAATTGAATCGCAGAATTTGAACCAAACGTACTAACTAACATACATACAAAGCAAGTTAAATAAAAACTTGTAATAAATGGGCGTAACTACTTACCGTACATAAAAGTTTTCTAAAAGATTGACATAATTTCAAATTATCAAATATGTAACAAATTTTCTACAGATACGTATAACGTAATCTGTGATTATTAATTTAAAATTATATCTAAATTTTAGCTAAAATGTTATGAACTACAAGCAGATACACTTATTTTTTTATTAAATATAATTATATTAAGGGAAATTCGTATTTCTACTGATATATCACACACACATGCATTAAATATATATGTGGCGTACATCATAAACAGTAGATTTATGGAATACATTTTACACGCCTACAAATTTTAGTATTAATGGCAAACGTCGTCATAAATATATGTACCTTATCACTTTTTAACTACGGAGTGTATCAAGAAATTATTATTCTATTTTTACAAAATACTTTTAACAGGACTATAAAATAGGACCAAATATACTGTATATAAGATACCACAAATGGCGCGAAATACCTATTTTAATTTAAAAAGAAACGTGACTAGAATATGAATAAAAACTAATATTAATAGTAATAAAAATTAAAAACAGCTGCCGAAGGAATCACTACTTCCAGATCATCCAGATTTCCTATCCAAGTCTCTTACAACGAAAGAACTTTAATAATATATAAGGCATTAAAAAAATAATAATAATAAAATAATAAAAAACGATATGTCATACGGTGGTTGGGGTAGTCGAGGGGCTAACTCCAAAAAATTTTTGTATACACAATTTTATTTTCTAGCCTCTATAATAATAGCGCCAGAGTGGCGATGGAATTGGTAGAGGGTGTGACTAATACCAAAAAAAAATCTTTGAGGCCTTTGACTCTTGTACACACACTAAATCATAATTTTATTTTTTTACCCCATTTGATAACGGAGTAGGAGTGGTAACGGGAGTTGTAGATTGAATGGCTAATGTCAAAATCATTTTAGGGCTCTTGGTTTTTGTATACACACTTAATCCCAATTTTATTTTTTACCCCCTTTAATAATAGGATGGAGGTGGGCTAATATAAAAAAAAATGAGGCCTATGGTTCTTGTATGCACACTAAATTACAGTTTTTTTATCCGCTTTAATAATAGTGTGGGGGGTGATAGTGGTGGTAGTTGATGCTAAAAAATATTTTTGAGACCTTAGCTTCTCGTACATGCCGTAAGTCCCAATTTTATGGACTCCTACTTGCCTGCTTTACCTATTTACCCTTATTTACCCCCATTTACCCCCTTCAAATGAATTATATCAGAATATAATCTAGTTCCAGATCCCGTTAAAGTACATACGTGTACCAAATTTCAAGTCAATATTATAAACGGTTTTCCAGAATAAACGTGCGCACAAAAAAGGTACAGACAGACCGACAGACAGAAATTTCTTTTTGTTCAAATTTAAAATCTCGTTTCATGGCATTCCAAGCCTATTTTAATAAACAAAAGGTTTTTTTTGCTTTTATTATTATTTAGGTGTAAAAGTGAAAAAAATAAGTTAAATTGAATTAATTGCTTTAAATACAGCTTTTACAATTATAAACAAAGATAATAATTGGTCAATACATTGTTTTAAAAGCATGTTGCGCTCGAAAAGTTCATACAGGCATTAATTTAGTTTGACAGAGATGGTAAGAATTTTTTTCTATTCACATAACAAGCTTTTAAGACAATTAATTCAACATAACTTATTTTACTTCCACATCCAGTGGAAGTATAGTAACGACAAAAAAATTTTTAAAAATTTTTCTTGTTCAGATAGGCTTAGAATGTCATGAAACGTCGAGATTTTAAGTTTGAGTGAAAAAAAAAATTCTGTCGGTCTGTCGGTCTATCTGTCTGTCTGTCGGTCTATCTGTCTGTCTGTCGGTCTGTAACTTTTTTTTTGTGCGCACGTTTACTCTGGAACCGTTTGAGATATTGACTTTAAATTTGGTACACATATGTACTTTAACGAGAACTAGAACTAGATTTTATTTTCATCTTGTTCCGTCGAGGGGTTGGGGGGTAAATTGGGGTAAATTTGGGGTAAATAGGTAAATCAAGCAGGTTAAAGTTCATAAAGTATTTAGTATATGCAAGAGAAGTTAACGTCCCAAAAAAAAAATTGGCATTAACCACCCCCATTACCACCCCCACCTTATTATTAAAGGGGATGAAAAAAAATGTGATTTAGTGTGTGTACAAGAGTCAGAAACCTCAAAATATTTGTTTATTTTATCCACCCCCACTATCACCCTCTATCACAACCCCCACCCCACTACCGATGCGAGGTATCGTTTTATGGGTTTTTGGGGTAGAGGATTTCAAATATTATATTATTAAAGTGCCATCAACAATTATTTCCACATACAAAATTTTTTCGTTGTGAGTGATTTGGATAGAAAATCTGGATGTGGAAGTAGTGATTCCTTGGGCAGCGGTTTTTTACGTTTTATTAGGTACATTTAAATAATATTTTTTTTTACGTTTAATTACATTTAATTTTATTTCAAAATTTTTAGTTACATCTTAGTATTACGTTTTAATATTTATATATTTTATATTCATTGCATCATTTTTACTTAAAATAATACTGGATCCTCCGCTATTTCTTAGAATTCAACGTCTGAGTCAATACACTATCCGATATAAAAATTATAATTTAAACCTGATCGCCATTTAAAATGCAGTGTGTGAATGAATAAATTATACGATCAAATTATAGTTTAAAACCGCTGCACAGGGAATCACTACTTCCACATCCAGATTTTCTATCCAAGTCTCTCACAACGAAAAAATTTTATATGTGGAAATAATTGCTTATGGAACTTTAATAATATAATATTTGAAATCCTCTACCTCAAGAACCCATAAAACGATACCCCACATCGGTAGTGGGGTGGTGGTGGTGATAGGGGGTAGTGGAGGGTGGATGAAGTAAAAAAATATTTTGAGGTTTTTGGTTCTTGTACACGGTACACACACTAAATCATAATCTTTTCTCATCCCCTTTAATAATGGAGTGGTGGTGGTAATGGGGGTGGCTAATGCCAAACATTTTTTTGAGACCTTAGCTTCTCTTGTATATACTAAATACCAATTTTATGAACTCTTGCCTGCTTCATTTACCTATTTACCCCAATTCACCCCAATTTACCCCCCAACCCTTGGACGGAACAAGATGATAATATAATCTCGTTCCAGATCTCGTTAAAATACATATGTGTACCAAATTGCAAGTCAATATCTTAAACGGTTCCAGAGTAAACGTGCGCACAAAAAAGTTACAGACAGACCGACAGACATAATTTTTTTTTGACTCAAACTTAAAATCTCGACGTTCCATGGCATTCTAAGCTTATTTGAACAATAAAAGTTTAAAAAAATTTTTTGTCGTTACTATACTTACACTCGACGAGGAAGTAAAAAGACCAAAAATGTTAAAAAAAAAGGCTCGAATGCTGAAAATGGACTGATGTATACCATTAATTAAGCTAGTTGTCTAGTTACAATATTTAAGAGGTGGGGAGATAATTTTTTTTTCGAACGTGCGTTATGTCCTCAATGGTGCTTTATGCGATGTAATTTAAAAAATTTTAGTTGTGGATAATTTTCAACTAGCAGAGAGAGAAATATAATCATTTTTGAACAAAAACTAACGTATCACGGATTCAGATGCAAGTAGAACATAATTCTTTTTTTAAACGTTGATTATTTCATATACTTTCATAATTCACTTATCGTTTTTTGGTTTCACAAAAAAATGACGTAGTTATTTGAAATTGTTTATACGTGCAATATCCATAATTAAAATTAAAATCCAAAAAATTGGTTTAAGTTTAATTTTTTTTTCTTTCCAAACACCACCGTAAAGTACATGCACTTTAAAAGAAAAAAACCGCTGACCAAGGAATCGCTACTTCCACATTTCCTATCCAAGTCACTCACAACGAAAAAATTTTGTGTGTGGAAATAATTGTTTATGGAACTATAATAATATATAATATAATATTTGAAATATTCTACCCCAAAAACCCATAAAACGATACCCCACATCGGTAGTGGGGTGGGGGTGGTGATATAGGGTGGTAGTGGGGGTGGATAAAGTAAAAAAATATTTTGAGGTTTCACTAAATCACAATTTTTTTTCATCCCCTTTAATAATGGGGTGGGGGTGGTAATAGGTGTAGCTAATGCCAAATTTTTTTTGAGCTTCTCTTGTATATGCTAAATACCAATTTTATGAACTCTTACCTGCTTGATTTACATATTTACCCCAAATTTACCAATTTACCCCCCAATCCTTCGACGGAACAAGATGAAAATATAATTTAGTTCTAGATCTCGTTAAAGAACATATGTGTACCAAATTTCAAGTCAATATCTCAAACGGTTCCAGAGTCAACGTGCGCACAAAAAAAAGTTACAGACCGACAAACCGACAGACAGACAGACATTTTTTTTTTCGCTCAAACTTAAAATCTCGACGTTTCATGACATTCGAAGCCCATTTGAACAATAAAAATGTTTAAACATTTTTTTGTCGTTACTATACTTCCACTGGATGTGGAAGTAAAAATACTCTTTTTAGTACCATATTATGGTATGGTTACCAGAACTACATGTGTATGCAAAATTCAATTGGCCGTCGTTAAGTCGTTCAAAATTGACTTGCAAGATTTGAACTAAACATACTAACATACAAGCTAACAACATACAAACTAACATACATACAAAGCAAGTTAAACAAAAGCTTGTAATAAGTGTGCCTATCTACTTATCGTACATAAAAGTTTTCTAAAGGATTGATCTAATGACAAATTATTAAATACGTAACAAATTTTATATAGGAATATATAACGTAATCTGTGATTATTAATTAAATAATGTATCTAAATATTAGCTAGAATGTTGTGAATGACAAACAGATACACTTATATCTTTATTAAATATAATCATTATAATCGTAATATTGGAAATTCGTATTTTTACTGATATTTTCATACACACATTCATTAAATATATATGTGGCGTACATGATACACAGTAGATTTGTGGAATACATTTTACACACGTACATAGTATTAGTGGCAAACGTCGTCAGAAATATATGCACCTTATAACTTCTTAACTACGGAGTGTATCGAAAAATGAGACATATCTACGAAAAGAAGAATTTTTACCTGATAGGCAGGCAACCGTATTAGCAAAGCTTCCACAAATACATTTGAGGATGGTTTGTCACAAATACGGTCAGACCTGTATGTGTGTGTGTGTGTGTGTGTGTGTGTATATTTTAAATGGACATTCCTCGTATGAAACCTATTAGTATACGTAAGTTTTTATAGTATTTGAAATACAAAGTTTTTTTTATAAGTTCTAAATGTGGTCTCATGTGCGGCTATTTGAAATGTGTTTTTAATGTAAATTCCTTGCGCGAGGTCTATCAGCATTTGCATATACTAATAGGAAATGCGAAGTTTTTATAATATTTGCTGCGTACAATGGGTTTTTAATGTAAATTACCTAAATGGAGTCTATCAGTAGTTATATGTATTAGTATATTTAAGTTTTTGTAGTATTTGAAATACAAAGTTTTTTATAAGTTCTGAATGTGGTTTGATGTGGCTATTTGAGATGTGTATTTAATGTAAATTCTTTGCCTGAGGTCTATCAGTATTTGCATATATTATTAGGAAATACGAAGTTTTTATAAGATTTTCTGCTTACAATGGGTTCACGGTAATTGAAATATGAAGTGTTATAGATATTTTTATATGTATTTGAAAAATATTTTTAATGAAAGTTTTTATAAAATTCTATGAGGATATGCAATGGGGTTTTAAAGTAAATTCCCTGAATGAAGTCTATCAGTATATTTATAAATATTTATGGTAATTAAATTGCGAAGTTTTATAGGTTTTTATATGAATTTGAAAGATATTAATGTAAATTCTCAATACGAGGCCTATAAGTATTTATAAGTTTTTATGGTGTTTGAAACACGAAAATTTTATAGATTCTCCGTGAGTTTTTAATATATATTCCTTGCTTGAGGTCTATTGTAAGACTTTTATGCTTTTATGGGAATAAGAGAATTTTCTAAAATACAATGTGTATACACTTACAGTGGATTTTAATCTTACAATGGATTTTAATGTAAATTATATGAAATCTATTGTATTAGTAAGTTTAGTTTAGTAAGTATTGTAACTTTTTTAGGTTGACTATTATTGAAATCCCATGAAAACTTTCGAAATTAATAGTTATAAATAATACTTTTCAATGGGTGCACTGAGAAATCCTTATCAAATTCTTATATAAAACTAAACTAATAATAACCCTTCTTATAAAAACCATATACTAATTATTTCTTATTAAATGTTATAAAATTCATCCCTGGTTTTCTGATGAAACATTATTAGTTTTACCACTATTGGAACCCCATGAACACTTATCAAATTAATAGTTGTAAATCATTATTAATACTTTTTATAATAGATGTCCCTATAAATCATTATTAAATTCTTATATAAAATAAACTGATATGGACTCATGAAGTCTTATAAAAATAAGTACAAATATATCCTTATAAAAATGTATAAAATATCTACTGAGAACTCCTTAGTATATCTTTTCAATTTCATTACTCTTCAGTTCCCAAAAAGTCACAAAATTATTCGATGTAATTCCTTATTAATACTTTTTAATACGTATCCTTACAAAACCCCATTAAATTATTACATAAACTAAAACTGATAACAACCCCTCAGATCTTACAAAAACCATATACTAATTGTTTCTTATACAAGATTACAGAACTCGTATTTGATTTTACTGATGAAACCTTTTCAGATCCCATGAGAACTTATCAAATTAAAAGTTGTAATGCCATATAAAAACTGTTTTTAGTATAAACACTTATGGAAATATACCAATAACAACATGGGTATTCCAACTCAATTAAGACTCCTATAGATACTTATTCATCAAAATATAATTTCTATATGGCAAAACTAATGTACTGTATAAAACCTTATAAACCAGATAGGCTCTTATGACTACCCATAAAAAATTTATAATTATCTATAAGTCTGATATAGGATTTTTTGACAGGGGCATTATAAAAATTATGTGGTTCAAATTAATGATGAAAATTAAAAAATAAAACAACATCCCCTACTTTATAACAATTTATTAAGAAAATGGTTGGGTTGGGGGGTAAGAAAACTACATTCTTATGTTTTTACAATTTATTTAAAAAATGAGGTTGAGGGGTAAGAAAACTACTACCTACTTTATTTATATTTATTTATTTATTAAAAGAAAAAAAGAAAAAAATTTAATTTTAGAGGTGATATATTATAAGGGGTGAGTTTCACCGCTCTGTAACTCCAGCGAAAATTTTCATTTAGATTTATTTAGAATTTGAAACTTGAAAAGAATATAGTTATTTTCAAGCTACGCATGGGATAAAATGTCACTTTAAACCATATTTTCTGTTATCTTAAATAAAAAAAGTATTTTTTTTAATTATGCAACAATTTGTTTACATAATTTTATTTTATTTCATTTTTGTTCCTTTAGGGATGTTATAGAGGTGAATTATACCCCTCTGCCATATTTTCTAGAGGGCCCATCAATATCCATATTCTACAAGGTTTTCTGAAAATTTTGACGTATTGCACTAAATTGTATCACAAATCTGCACACATTTGACCAATTGAAACCGGACTATATAATATACTAAATACCAATTTTATGGACTCTTACTTGCTTAATGTACCTATTTACCCTCATTTACCTCAATTTACCCTCGAACCCTTCAACGGATTAAAGTCAAAATATAATCTAGTTCCAGATCTTATTAAAATAAATACGTGTACCAAATTTCAAGTCAATATCTTAAACAGTTCCAGAGTAATCGTGCGCACAAAAAAAGTTACAGGCAGAACATTTATTTTTTGCTCAAATTTAAAATCTCGACGTTTCATGCCTGTTTGAACAATAAAAGTTTTCATTTTTTTTGCGTTGCTATACTTTCACTGGATGTGGAAGAAAAAATAAACACATAAGTAAACTACCTAACTGTAAAAATAATCAATACAAACAATTTATGTCCTAAGTGATGATCTCGCTGCTAAACAACTAGTTTCTTATACAGTTCCAAATAGTAGGCAACCAGTAATACTGCCGTGCTTCAAAAATGTACTTTATCTGGGTTTTGTATAGTCACTCCGAGGAAATGCATAAAGCCCAGTTCAGATAGTCGCGAATTGCAAATAGCGATTTGCGAATATTGTTCTGATCGCCGAGTGATTGGTCAGTTTAAACCAAAATGTGGGCGGGTGACCAATCAGAACAATATTCGCAAATCGCCATTCGCAATTCGCGACTATCTGAACTGGGCTTAAAGCACCTAGACAAAATAAAAGTTTGCAAGCGCTTCAAAGTATCTTTCTTATTACCAAAACTTAAAATGACACTTATGTAACGGCTTTTAAGATTCAAAAGAATGTCATTATCGATAGTGTGAAATAATTTTTTTTTATTATAGTATTAAACCTTAAAAAAGAAGTTAACGAGACGGCCCTAATAACATGTTATTATTCTCTTGTATATACAGTACTTAGCTATAATATTATCATCTGGGGACAGGCAGTAGAAATTAGTAGGGTCTTTGTTACGCAAAAGAGAATAATTAGGATTATCTTTAATTCACCCTATAGACATTCATGTCGTGACACTCTTAGAAATAAGAAAATCTTGTCACTACCTTGCATATACATGTATAAATTACTTTGTTGTGTTTTTAACAACATCGGCAAATTTGTTCTCAATAAATCAGTACATGATCATAGAACAAAGAATGCCAACGATATCAACACATCCACAACTATAATAGGCTTAGTAAATATAAAAAGTCCCCCTACTGTGCTGGTGTCCATCTAATCAATTTACTTCCTGATAGATTAAAATTAATAAACACATACAGGTTATTTCAGACAGAACTAAAAAGCTATTTGATAGAAAACTGTTTTTATTCTGTTGACGAATTCTGCACTCATCATATTTAATTTAGACTGACTATTCAATACATTAAAATTGTGTTTTTTATTATCTACAATTCATTGTACGTCTGTTGGTTGTACATATTTTCTGTTTGTACTTTACATAAGTATACTTTTTTTTATATTTTACTAATTTATGGCTAACGAAACCTTTTCTGCGAAAACAGTTTTTTATGGCAAATAAATGTTTCTATTCTATTCTATTTCTATAAAATAAAGAAAACTGCCTTCAAAGAAGGTCGCTAAAAATGATGGAATAAAATTTCACCGTCACCCAGTTAACTGAACCTCAATTTATGGAAGTCGATTGATCAACTATCGTATTTATACAGGTATCAATTTTATCTTACAATAAAATATCTTGTGTCTTTTCAGCTCTTTTTAAAATTTGCGCTTGTCTGGTCTGAATTTCCTATTTCCCTTTGGTTCCACGTGTTTTTTTGGTACAAAAGAACATCTTTATATTGATACTATAACTAAACATTTTTGCTTTTGTTCTTAAAGAAAGTAATTCAGTCTAAATTGGAGAGTCTTTTTTTTTATAAAACACTCGCTTATAGGACCCCGACTTTAAAAATAAGTTAGGGGCGTACGCAGGGAGGGGGCAAGGGGGCAATCGTCTGCCCCAACAGAATTTGTATTCTATTGAGGTATTGCGTTAGCAAAAATATTCCAAAGAGAGAGTGTAGATCTCCTCGGGCAATTGCCCTAGCAGAGTATTACAGCGAAAGTTTAAATAAAATGCGAATATCATCAGAAACAGAATTTGCAAAAATATTCATCGAAGCAAGGGATGTTTTATCAAAACTTTTTGACTTTCAAATAAGACAGCTAAGAGTCGCAGGAAGACAGACAATGCGGGATAACTGTCCAGGAGAAACAATAGAAGAATATTATCGGTTCAATATATTTAACTCGTTCTTGAACAGTGTTTTGACACAACTAAAAAACAGATTTATTGATCATAAAGAATTGTTAACATCATTCGCACTGTTGGTTCCAAAGAAGTCGGACAAAATTATAGCAGTAGATTTCTAAACTTCTTCAATTGACGACATTTTACAACCAAGATCTGGAATATAATAATCAGGCAGCTTTGAGAGCAGAACTCGAATTATGGTGGTAATATCTCCAAGAACTGGATGAATCCCTGCCAAAAATTCCACATAGAAACATAAAAAAAAGTGATGCGGTTTTATCGTTCCTATAAGTTATATTATTATTATACAGACAGGATTTTATCTGTTTTATTAAGTTTTAAATCGGTTATGAAACAGTAATTCCGAATGAGCTATTTGGAATTATCATGTTGCCCTTTCATGAGTACTTATATGAAATATACATCAACAAATCTACAGTTTAGTGTCTGCAAATGCACCCTTGCCCTTATATCTGTAAACATATGAAATTACAGATACAACTTTAAAGAGATTCTAAACTTTTCTATAAGTAATATCATAAGAGTCCAGTCCGTCCTTTCTCCAGTATCTATCGTATATAACACACCATTTATCAACATGTTTTTATTGTAAATTTCAACATTGTCTTTTTATTAGTATTAATGTGGATATACATGTCAACAAATGTACAGTTTCAATTGTATATTTTACAGATGTATTTTTATTGTAAACTTCCATTTTGCTTTTTTATTAGTATTAATTTGGATATGCATGCCGACAAATGAACAGTTTAAATTGCATATTTCAAATAGAAATACTAATATTGTGGTAAACACAAAATACTGCAAAGTCCTTATTTCCTCGGGTGTTCTTGTTCTAGCCTAGAAGCAATGAATGAGTTGGCAGTGAAAGAGACTGCTTTACTTTTAATTTAACAAACACACGTCAGTTCCTTAGGTCACATTAGAGTAGATATGAATTAGCGATACGTATACAGCTCCCTCTACTGGAGCCTGGAGTAAAGCTGCTGCTGAAATTTCTATCAGTTTCTACCAGAATGGAGCAGCAAACATTTACTTATACCACATCAATGAGAATTTATGAGAACAGTATCTAAGGTAAAACGTGCGGCTTTCCGTGGTTAAATGGCAAGTGTTTCTATAAGAAACGAGCTGCATTAGGTTAGGACAGTTTTGACTTGCAATTGAAGATTACCAATTATAATGTTTGAATAGGGATTTATGAGATCAGTTTCTATGAGTATTAATGTTTTTTTTTCACTAATATATTAAATGTGTTTTGATTTGTTTGAATGGGTAAAAAAAAGAAAGGTCAGTTTTCAACTGCAATTACAAATACAAGTTTAATCACTTTGAATGGGGTTATATGCGATTAATTTCTAAAAGTATTTATGCTGTTTTCCGAATATAATTGTGATGATGTTTGATCAGTAACAAATTGTTCACTACATGTTACGTGTGGAAATTCCTGGTACATATTTCGTATTACTTCGAAAGGATTGATGATAGCAGTTTCTACGAGTATGTATTTGTTGTGCCAATAGTAAATTATATAAGTCTTTATCAGTATCCATTCGGATCTAATTTAAATATGAAAATTATATCAGAATAAAGCAACCAAATATTTTAAACAGTATCTATTTGTAAATCCAGACATTTACTTATACTATCTCAATGAGAATTTATGAGGACAGTATCTAATGTAAAACGTGCGGCTTTCCGTGGTTACATGGCAAGAGTTTCTATAAGAAACGAGCTGCATTAGGTTAGAACAGTTTTTATTTATTTATTTATTTGTTTAGAAGAAGAAACAAACAGGTTACAAACCTAATTACATGTTTCTTGAGGGGGGACTACAGGCGATATAACCCGCCGGAGCCAACCCGGGCGACACGCTTCGAAGACCGGGTTTTGATTTGCAATTGAAGATTACAAATTATGATGTTTGAATAGGGATTTATGAGATGAGTTTCTATGAGTATTAATGTTATTTTTTTTCAGTAATAAGTATATTAAATGTGTTTTCATTTGTTTGAATGGGTAAAAAGAAAGGTCAGTTTTCAACTGCAATTGCAAATAGGTACAAGTTTAATCACTTCGAATGGGGTTATATGCGATCAGTATTTCGAATATAATTGTGATGAGGTTTGATCAGTAACAAATTGTTTACCACATGTTACGATATGGTCAGAAATTCCAGGTACATATTTAGTATTCCTTCGAAAGGATTGATGATAGCAGTTTCTATGAGTATGTATTTGTTGTTCCAATAGAAAATTTGTCTTTATCAGTATGCATTCGGATCTATTTTAAATACAAAAATTACATCAGAATGAAACAACCAAATATTTTAAACAGTATCCACTTGTAAATCCAAACATTTAAAGATATATTTTAATGAGAACCAATCAGAACAGTATCTAATGTAACGCGTGCGGCTTTCCGTGGCTAAATTTTAAAAGTATTTTTAATAAATAGCTTTAACGGATTTGAACAGTTTTAATTTGCAATTCCAGATGAATAGTTTTAATTGTTAAATAGGGATCTATGAGATCAGTGTCTTTGTGTAATGTTTTTTTTTTAATAAAAACACATTTTATTGAAAAAAAAACATTATACATCCCTAACAATTAAAACTATTTATGTGGAAATGCAAATGAAAACTGTTCGAATCCCTTAAAGCTTATTTATTGCAAATAATTTTAAAATTTAGCCACGGAAAACCGCACACGTTACAGATACTGTTCTGATGGATTCTCATTATAATATTATCTTTAAATGTTTGGATTTACAGGTGGACGCTGTTTAAAATATTTGAGGTTTCATTATGATATGATTTTTGCATTTAAATTAGATCCGAATGCATACTGATAAAGACTTATATAATTTACTGTAGGAACAACAAATAAATACTCGTAGAAACTGCTCTCATCAATCCTCTTCAAGGAATACTAAATATGTACCTGGAATTTCCGACCATATCGTAACATGTAGTGAACAATTTGTTACGGATCAAACCTCATCACAATTATATTCGGAAAACAGCATAAATACTGTTAGAAATTGATCGCATATAACCCCATTCGAAGTGATTAAACTTGTATTTGTAATTGCAGTTGAAAACTGACCTTCCTTTTTACCCATTCAAACAAATGAAAACACATTTAATATATTACTGAAAAGAAAACATTAATACTCATAGAAACTGATCTCATAAATCCCTATTTAAACATTATAATTTGTAATCTTCAATTGCAAATCAAAACTGTTCTAACCTAATGCAGCTCGTTTCTTATAGAAACACTTGCCATTTAACCACGAAAAGCCGCACGTTTTACATTAGATACTGTTCTCATAAATTCTCATTGAGATAGTATAAGTAAATGTCTGGATTTACAAATAGATACTGTTTAAAATATTTGGTTGCTTTATTCTGATATAATTTTCATATTTAAATTAGATCCGAATCTTTACTGATAAAGACTTATATAATTTACTAGAGGAACAACAAATAGATACTCGTAGAAACTGCTCTCATCAATCCTCTTGAAGGAATACCAAATGTGTACTTGGAATTTCCGACCATATCATAACATGTAGTGAACAATTTGTTACTGATTAAACCTCATCACAATTATATCCGGAAAACAGCATAAATACTTTTAGAAATTGATCGCATATAACCCCATTCGAAGTGATTAAACTTGTATTTGTAATTGCAGTTGAAAACTGACCTTTATTTTTACCCATTCAAACAAATGAAAACACATTTAATATATTACTGAAGAAAACACATTAATACTCATAGAAACTGATCTCATAAATCCCTATTCAAACATTATAATTTTGAATCTTCAATTACAAATCAAAACTGTTCTAACCTAATGCAACTCGTTTCTTATAGAAACTCTTGCCATTTAACCACGGAAAGCCGCACGTTTTACATTAGATACTGTTCTCATAAATTTTCATTGAGATAGTATAAGTAAATGTTTGGATTTACAAATAGATACTGTTTAAAATATTTGGTTGCTTTATTCTGATATAATTTTCATATTTAAATTAGATCCGAATCTGTACTGATAAAGACTTATATAATTTACTATAGGAACAACAAATAGATACTCGTAGAAACTGCTCTCATCAATCCTCTTGAAGGAATACTAAATGTGTACTTGGAATTTCCGACCATATCATAACAAATAGTGAACAATTTGTTACTGATTAAGCCTCATCACAATTATATTCGGAAAACAGCATAAATACTTTTAGAAATTGATCGCATATAACCCCATTCGAAGCGATTAAACTTGTATTTGTAATTGCAGTTGAAAACTGACCTTTCTTTTTACCTATTCAAACAAATGAAAACACATTTAATATATTACTGAAAAAAAAAACATTAATACTCATAGAAACTGATCTCATAAATCCCTATTCAAACATTGTAATTTGTAATCTTCAGTTGCAAATCAAAACTGTTCTAACCTAATGCAGCTCGTTTCTTAAAGAAACACTTGTCTTTTAATCATGGAAAACCGCACGAATTACATTAGATACTGTGCTCATAAATTCCCATTGATGTGGTATAAGTAAATGTTTGGATTTACAAATGGATATGGCTTGACTCGTTTTGCTGGTCTATTCTGATATAAACTGATAACAATTTCAACAGCAACTTTACCTAACTCTTATAGAAACTTATTGACCATATAGGTTCTCATAGATACTTATTAATTTTTGATAATTTTCAATACGGATTGATGAGATTTTTTTGACAGGGTATCCATCAAATTTGCAAAAACTGCTATAAATATATCACAACTTCTGAAAGTATTTTACACACTTCCAGTGCGCACAGCAACAGCTGAGAGGAGCTTTTCCACTCCGAGATTGCCCAAGACCTATCTTTGGAATACTATGGGCGAAGAGAGGAAGAGGTCTTGAATGAACTCCAAAAAAGAAACAAAAGAATTGACATAATTTTGGAAATTAGTTTATAATTTCTGTTGCTTATTTCTACTATTTGAAAATTTTGGGATAGTGACAATTATTTCCTATCTGTGTTTTAAATATTAGTTTAACTTCGTTTTTATGCGTATGCCAAAAATGTTAGGTTTTAAGTTCCACTGTGCCGTGGTGTGTGTTTATTTGTTTCGATTTTTTTACATTACCTATAATGTAAAAAAAATATTTAAAAAAAGTAGAAAAGAAATGTCTTATTAGTTAATTGATCTGATTTTGCTTTCCCCAGAACACATTTCTGCGTATGCGCAGTGTTTTTTCTGTAATTTTGTACCCAATGTTACTGAGTGAAAATGCGTTATTGTACTAGACCTTCTTTTAAAGAATCAGAAGCCTCTCTCGTTACATTTTGTGACGTCTCGGCACTCTATTTTTAACACAATGCGTTGTCTGTAATCTATTTGTGCTTATACAAATATTTTCTGGAATCAAATAAAAATAGATATACAACAACACTAATTATTTAAAAAACCTACCTTCATCTCCCATGATTAAAACCACCCAAAATATTAACAATAAGACACCGTATAAAGTTGACTACAAAATAAGTTATAAAAATAAGACTTCTTTGAACTTTAAACCCCACTTTGTTTCGATGCATCACCCTTCTAACTTTAATAATAAAAAAGTTTGTCGCATGTTATATTTAACGATGCACTTTACAACTTTTGTTGGACATATTCGGGTTTTTATATTTTTTGTAAAAAACATATCTCGCAAAAAGAACCTTTCGTTTTACTATAGCTAAGAGAGAGATTGAAACAATATTGTGTTAAAATTTGAATTCGATATCTCCAACAGCAAGCCAGATATTGAATGGGAAATAGTAAAATACATATTTTCATGTTTTTAGCAGTTTTTGCAATTAAATGATTTTTTTTCTAATTTCGCAATTCCAAGTGAATTGCCGAACTCGAAACTCGAATCAGACAGGAAATTTTGCGTAAGAATATGATTTTCGTTTTTGTATACTCTTTAGTCGCCCACCTCCCCCCCCCCCCCCCTTGTCGATTTTGAGACCGTAGATCACCAACTACAGGCTAACGGTTTATTATCAGTAAAATTTTATATTAATTTAAATAACACATAAAACGAGAGTAACGAATTATGTGTAGATTTATTGTCATCTTATGTTGTGTTTCATAATTTCACTATTGTTTGAAACAAAGCACGTCATATAAGCCATAAAAATGTCACAAGAATTATTTCCGGGTTTCTTGTGGATATTTAATCAAAATGCCTAATTGGTCGATAAGATTAAAACGGAGTGATTATTGACCAACTTTACTTAATCTAAGGGCAGGTTTATTAGATAACATCTTCCAAAAAGCCATCACGTACTTCCGGAAGCCTTATACTCTGTTGTGTTATAACTTAAACACGTGCGTTTTTATACCTTATAAGAAACTGTATTAAATAATTCTCATTTGCATGCATAATTAAAGGTGTGTTTGTATTTATGCTTTAATTGATACATCTGTGCCTTTAGGAAGTACTTGTTAAATTTGTAGCAACTTTGTACCTAGCTTCGTGTCTTTATATACCAGGTGTCACTGAGATATAACTATAATTATTCGTCTTTCAACTTAGAAAAATGAAATTATTACTACAGTACCTAGATGTAAAAAATATGCCAAAGGCCATGGCAGGTTAAGATAAGTGTCCGTGCCTTTGTAACCTTTTTGCGTGTGTTCGGATTTTCGAAAAAAAAATTTTACCCAGATATTATGAAGTTTTTGAGGTCAAAACTTTTTGTGGTAGTATCTTTCGCAAAGATACATCCCTGGAAGGAACCACACGCAAAAAGGTTGCAAAGGCACGGACACCTGCCATGGCCTTTAGAAATAACGTTATATGTAATGACAAATTTTTTGATATGTGATTTTTGCAGTTTCTATATGGTTCGCGTCTAAGGCCCTAGTAGCACCCAAACCCTTTGGTGATGTAGCATGCATACGTATATCCGTTAATGTATGAGTGCAAAAAAATCTCTAGAGTGGTGGATGAGTTTCCCGCGACAGGACAGGCCAAAAAGTTCATTAAAGAACGATCGGCCAAATTCACGGAAAACCTACTACGCCAAAATAGAAAGGTCATTATGATAATGGGTTTTCTTTCTGGACACTGTCGGTTCAACAGACATAATGGGCCTGGCAGAGGATGCAACATGCAGATTCTGTTAAGAGGAGCATTGCGAAGGCCTAGCCAGACTGAGATTCCAACTACTTGGCGAGGAGAAATCAAGGCCAGATAGATATACCACAAGGAGTCCTTATCAATGCATGGAGTCTGACACAAAGAACAAAACTGGAGCCAAGGAGCTCTAAGTAGAATTATATTAGGAGTGCGACAATAGATCCACAGTGGTCAGGGTGGTCAAGACTACTTAGATAACTTCTTTTTCGAAATCTAATCAAATCTAATTTAATCCAATCTATATGGTCCGGACGGCACTAGCCTCTAACACCTGAAGACCTGAAGGGCCTTCCCTGTTGAATTATTTTTATTTTGTAGGGTAGGAGATTTTTCTTTGGGATTTTCTGCCCCCGCTCATCAATTTTCATTTTCGAGATAAAAAAATTTCAGATTTCTGCCTGGGGCCCTTGCTAAGGTATTTTTCCGGTGCCCAAAATCGTCCCAGCACATGCCTGAACAGAGAAAGACATACCAGTATAGAGGACAATGAAAAAGCTGACGAACTTGCTAGACAAGGAGCAGGTGATATATTCTATTCAGAATCCGTTCTTGGCATCATAAAAGGATCAGCCAGAAGGATAATTAAAGACTAGGTCAAGAGCAAACACAACCACTTCTGGAGAGATATTCCAGGAAATCGACATGGGAAAACACTTCATCAATGGACCATGTTCAAAACAAACTGAAGAGCTGCTCACAAAGAATAGGATCCAGTTGAGAACCATAACAGGTCTTCTGACTGGACACTTTCCCGTTAAGAAATACCTGAATTTAATCGGAAAGTTTGCTGTCGACCTTAACTGCAGACTGTGCGGTAAGATACCAGAACTGCGAGGCGTTGAAGCGCAGAAGATATAATATCTACGGCAAACACAAACAGTCCCGGAAACCATCAAAACTCTCCCATTTTCAGACCTGTATCACGTTGTCAGTGATACAGGATTATTAAAATGGACAATGTAAACTAAAGCAGGGAGACCACAATAAGCCCGGAGGCTACAGTGCCCTCGGAGTATTCTTTCACAGACGAGCCCCAGGAGGAGGCGTTTTAGTCAGCTAGAGTTTGACACTCAGACCTCTTTCAGTGATGAGCAGCCCATGTGGGTTTCCTATTATCGAAAAAAAAAAAATGGTCAGGACACTTACTCTTACCCACAAGGGCGTAATAATAATAATGTGCCTTTATTACCTAAATAAGCTACAATTAATTACAAAGAATATATAGAAGTACATTATCTATTTACTATCTTATTTTAAGTCTATACGTATAACAATAACTATAACATAATTACAGATCTTTGTATTCTAACTCAGTATGACTAATCAAAATTCTGTTTTAATAAAACTAATACATAGTTTAGTGAAAACATTCTATTTTTCACTGTATTTTATTTCCTTTGGCAAAGATTTTGATTTCAATAAGTTGCCATCAGAGCCGTAGCGAACTTGGCAATTTTTATTGAAAAATTTTTTTTTAGATTTTCTCCCCTCCCGCTCATCAATTTTTATTTCGGTGGAACTTGGCAGAAGTTGGGCGAAAGTTGAAAATTTGAGACGTAAGTTGTCAATTTTAATTGAAATATTTTTTTCAGAATTTGGAAATTCTACATAAACAATTTTTTTTTGCAACTTTTTTAATAATATAATAATCACTGTTACTTTTGAAAGTCAAGATTACATCTATTACAAAACCAAGGTATTTAATTTCAGAAACATTTCTAATTTTCCATTATTTAATAAAATATTGTCTCCCACTTATAGCTGATTTACTGTACGTTCTTCACCCATATATTTACATTTTTCAGTGTTTACTTTTAGGTTGTTATCACACCACCAATTAAATATATCATTTAAATTTTGATTAATAATATTAATAACATCATTTACATTCTCGCCATATACGAAAATTAACGCTTCATCTGCAAATAGATGTACACTGCAATTTTTTATCGATTTCACTATGTCATTTATAAACGGCATAAATAATAAAGGTCATAACACTGATCTTTGTGGTACACCGAAATCGTTGTCTATTACACTAGATACACTACTCCCATATTTTGTTTGTTGTCTTCTTCCAGTTAAATAAGAATCAATCCATATGACTACAGTTCCTCCAATGCCCATTTTTGCTAACTTTGATATTAATAACTTTCAATTCACCGTTTCAAATGCACGTTTAAAGTCTAAAAAAACTGCAACTATGATTTGATTTTTACTTATTGTCCTTATCCAATTCGAAGTGCTGATTCACAAGAATTACTTTCTCTGAAGTCAGATTGATTCTCTGTTGATATGCTGTCGTCCATGCAGTGGGTTAGGTTAGGTTAGGTTGAAATGTGAGTGGTCTATAACAGACCCTCCACTGCGACCATCTGGTCTATTGTGGCTCACTCCTAATTATATTTCACCCAATAGGTTCAGTCTTTTGATAAAGCCGACTACCTTATTAGGTGAGAGGTTGTCAGGTCCTCTGGCAGCAGTTGTCCTTTGCCAAAAACTGAGAAGCTGATCTTTTCTGCAGCAGGACAGGTACATAAAACGTGCGCTGCCGTTTCATCCTCCAAACACAGTCGGCATTCAGCGTTATCCGCTATTCCGAGTCTCTGTAGGTGGTGATTTAGTCTGCAGAACTAATCCTGGTAGTTCTTGCCAGTACTGGAGGAATTTCCTCTCGGTCCAGGCCAAGATGGTTGTTTTCGCAGTACTTACCGATATGCCAAGCACTGGTTCTGATCCGATACATTTTGATACAGCACCTTCCCTGGCTAAGGAGTCAGCTATTTCGTTGCCCTCCATGCCAGAGTGGCCCGGTATCCAGACCAGGGTTAATTTGTTGTATCTACCCAATCGGGTTAGGGTCTTTTGGCAGTTCCAGATCAATTTGGAATTACAACGATGTGAGCCAAGAGCCTTGAGAGCTGCTTGGCTAGCTGAAAGATTCTTACTGATCTGTGTCTAGGCTGCATCTGTTTAAGCCTCCTTGTACACAGTTCAATGGCATGAACTTGTGCCTGAAAGACAGTTGCATAATTACTCAGGCTCGAAGTAATTCTTACCTAACATGAGTTGCGACTGTATGCTTCAGCTCCAACTCCCTCGGGGGTCTTGGAGCCGTCTGTGAACCAACATATGTCTGCTCTTTGTAGGTCGGTTTTATTCCGATCTCATTCTTCTCTTCCAGGAAGCAGGACGGTAAAAGGCAGTTCATAGTTGGTTGCGGTAGGCATCACATCTGAAAGCATTCCTAGGATGTCGTGACAATCCATGTCAGCTGACAGCCAGTTGCGTTCCATGATGCTAGCCTGCGGCATATTAGTTGCCGCTTGTTGAAATCTGTATGTTACCCATCTGGCCTCTCTCTCCAAATATATGTGGAAAGGGGGTAGATCCAGGAGGATTTCCAGAGCGGCTGACGGTGTAGTACTTATTGCACCAGTTATCGCCAGGCATGCTTGTCTCTGTAGACCAGGGAGTTTGGCTTTGGTCGTCTGTTGTAGCCCTTTCGACCACCAAACTATAGAGGCATACGCCTCCATTGGTCTTATGACCGTAACGTATATTCAATATATTTGTTGGGGATCTATGCCCCAGGTTTTTTCACAAATTCTGCGACATGTCCATAAGGAGAGTCTTGCTTTGTGGATTACCTTTTCTAGATGGGAGTTCCAGTTGAGTGATTTATCTAGTGTAACTCCTAGGTATTTCACTTCCCCCACAAATGGATGCAGTGGGTAGTCAGTTGTTCTTTTTCTACAAGTTCCAAATTTTTTTTATATATTAACAGCATATTAACAGGTCTAAATTCTTCACACAAAATGTAATGTAGTAGAAAATATGATATTTATAACATGTGGAGGATAGCATAAAATAATTTTTTTTAACACGCGGACAATTATATTATCCGTGCCTGAACTACACTTATATTTCAGTGATCCAGATGTCAGATTATTTCATTTTGATTTACAGGATATAGTAGAAAGAAAACGCCTTGCATTTTAAATATATAAATATTGATTATACTTTAACAGAAACTAAATTCTCTGTTAATACTACTAAAGATTTCTGTAAAATTTTTTAAAATATGTTCATTCTATACTATGTATTTGAAAATGTGCACATAATTAAAGGAATACACAATTCGCTATGCAATATCTGATAAATAGATCGCAATTCAATTCATCTGTCGATGTAATCAAGCTTGGTGCAATCGCCGCGCAAAAATGTCATAATATTGTATGCTGGCCTATTGCATTGAAATCACTGGATATGCCGCGGTTCCATTAGAATCATTCAATCAGGTGATTGGTAATTGTGTATTAACGTTTTCATGACTAGTTATTAACGATGATTTGCCAATTTCATATAAAATACAATGATCTCTGTTGTGCGCTGCAAACCTATTGAATCTCTGTATCATTATTAAATAAATCAGTTGTCGTAAAATAAAACACCAAACGGCAAATAACCTCCTTAATGATACTTGTATAGTAAATGTTTATTCGTGAGTTAATTAGTAATAGTAGTTAGTTATATATCAGTGAAAGTCAACACGATCATAATGAAATATCTGGAATATGTTTAGCGGATTAGTTAAAATTGAACAATTTTCATCACCTTTAGTAACTGCTAGTTTTATAAGGGTTTTTTGAAGGTTGCGAGGTTTATAAGATTACTAATTGATTGAGAAATTTTCTAGTGAGTATGTAAAATTACTAAAAGGCTGAGGAGCTTTAGGTTTTATAAACTGGTAACAGCAACGTTTCCATCACCAATTTGTATCACAAAATAACGGTTACATTTTGTAATATAATGAGTTTTTATAATAGTCGCACTTACCAATTTATAAAACCGATAATGTTCAGTTCCCATATAGATGTTTGCTATAATAAATAAAAAACTTACTGTTCCCATAGTAATAGCAGTTACCTTTGATGATTATTTGTGTTCAATAACATTGCAATATAATTTCAATCCATATGTATATGTTCATTTTCAAGTTTGTAATCACGGTTACTCTTAAGAAACCTTTGGTGACGTACAGAAACACCTTTACCAAATTTATTCAGTCGGTTGGCATTCATGATAATAATAATAAAACACTTTATTTGCTTAGGTATATTACAAATTGAACATTTATATATGCAGAAAAGAACCATTATAAAACTCGTTAAGGCAACAGGGGGAGATTTCACACACGTACAAATTTTAACTTTTATTTTGTGTCGTTAACCAAAACCACTTATTTGCATTGTTTTAGTCCCAGCTACGTCTAACATTGTCATAAAAAAAATTTGTTGGCTATAAAAATCGTAATAACTGACCTAACTCACATATTACGGTATAATTTTAATAAAAAAAGCAATTAATTACATCATGCGAAAAAATATTTGCCATTTTGATATGTATTTCAAATACATGTTATATACTATATATTTAATTAGAATATAAGCCCTTTAATCAGAAAATTAATTATTCTTCTTGCGCTTCTTAGCACAACTTTATAGAATGGTACCAGGCTACTGAAAAGTAAAGAAGGAAAAAAAAATTTTTACTTGCGAAAATCAAAAAACATATTTTTTGTTGATTTCCATAGTCTGGTATCATTCTATCAAGTTTTCTCTATAAGCCTATCAAAGAATTTTTTCAATCGGTTCAGGAACATAAGAGAAATTCTCGAACGAAATCATTTTCTTAAGCACGGCATTAAATTTATATTATAATAAATATTTCTTAAATAAAAATCTTGCGAAATGTTATTTTGTATATTTTTTTTTTGTTTATACATTTCACTAATACATAATAAATATTTCATGATAATATATCTAATCCGTTGAAATATAATTCTTGAATGATATTCATTCAAATTTTCTGGTAAGGTGTGATGGCCCAGTAGTTAAAACTTCTTTGTTTCTTTTTGTTGTTTTTGTTTGTTTTGTCTTTCTAAATTCTCTCTTCCCAATCACAGTTTATTTTTGAATATCAAAATCTTTAGAAACCCAAATATTTGAAACCATAAATTGCGCGGTCTTGCATAGCCGTTCCCTTTTTAGTCTATTGTCTATGTACTGTAGAAAGGGTTTTTATTGTTTCTTATGTTCAATTGACTTCAAAATATGAGAAAACCGCGGAGTGCTACCATTTAAAGGGATGCGTTTTTGAGATCGAAGTAAAAAGGTCCACTTTTCACATTTTTGAGTTTTGCTGGAAAACTATGCATTTTTCCTATAAACACATCAATAGAAAAGTTGTAGAGAATTAAATTTCCAATCGAAATGGCACCTTCAGCAGTCAAAAAAATTGTTTGGGTTATTACAAAAATAACCCAAACAATTTTTTTTCATATATTTTTTTTCACAACAAAGTTAGTATCACAAAATTTAGAATATCCAAAAACTAACATTATTTACAAGAAAAATGCGAAGAGTATCCTATAGAATGTGTAACAATTATATAAAAACTCAGTAAATCGGCGAAGAGTATAATGCTTCCATTAGTTTATATTTAAATAGAGTTTATTACAAATGAGCCATTCTTTTGCTGCATATTGGGCCTCTTGACTAACACAATTTAAATTATTAACATTATCATCGATGTTATATAGTAGTATCGTCTGCATATTATATTGTGTTGGTCATGTGTAAATCACAAGTTAAGTCGTTCACGTACAGTATAAACAATATTGGGTCCAGTATAGATCCCTGGGGCACACCTGCCTTTACTATCAATCCAGTCGATATCATTCCATTACGTTTTGTTATTTGTTTTCTGTCTGTTAGATATGATGTAATGTAGCGTAATGTGTAATGATGTAATCACTTAATTTTTCTGATAAAATTTGATGTGACACGCAATCGAATGCCTTCGAGAGGTCAGAAAATTGGGAAGGCACTATTTCACCCCTCTCGAAAGTAATGAGGATATGTGTCACTATTTTAATTTATTTATATTAGTTGAAAACTTTTTTCTAAAGCAGTACTGATTAACATTAAGTAGTCCGTGTTTTTCCAGATAACTTGTTAGTCTATCATTAAATAATAATAATAATAATATAATAATAAAAACATTTATTTACCATAATATAATATAGTTTATAATACCATTTTATAAAATAATACACATAAATAAATGAAAATAAATCTACAAAAACCATAGGTTGCGCGTAGATGTGCTTTTGTTTATTCAGTGTTTCGTAGTTGATTTACATTTCTAAGAAAAACTAACTATAAGGTCAATACAATAGTATTTTGAGTAAATTAAAATAAATTTTAGTAATCTAAGGGAGAAAGAAGCTTAATAATTTCTTGGATCCATGAGGTTGTGAATATTAATTCTTTCTATATTTAAAACATAATTTTTTATTTTCTTTTTAAATAATCCCAGAGATTTTATGTCATGAATTTGATTTTTTTGTTGTTCTGACAAAAAATTAAAGACTCTGGAGTAAAGATAAGTATGGCTTCGTTGACCTATTGTTTTTTATGATTTTGTTGTTTTTGTTTGATGATTCATTTTTTTCCTTGTCGAGTAAGAGTGGTCAATATATTGTAAGGCGGTTTTGTTTTTGTAAATATGCTATATATAATACTACAAAAATACAGTTGCCTAATGTCTAATATTTTAGATTCTATAAATAAGAGATCTGATGGGTAAGTATTTTCCTTATTATACATTATTTTCAAAAAATTTTTTTTCAATACATCTAACTTTTTTAGGTGAGTAGTGGAGATTCCTCCCCATCCTAATATTGCATATTGTAATCTTGATTCAACTAAGGCGAAGTATATAATTCTCATATGATACGTATCAAGTATTTTATTAAAATACTTAAAGTTGTATAAGATACTTCTTAACGTTCTGGAAACATTACCAACATGTATATTCCACCTATCAATTGTAACACCTAAATATCTTATATGTTCTGCTGACTTTATCTCTATGGAGTTAGTTATATCATTTATTTTTATTTTTAATGACTGAAATTCAGGTAAGCTATTTTTGCTACAGGTAAATGGTATGAATTTTGTGAAATGCTCCTTCGGTTGGTTTTGATACGGATGGTATTATAGAAACAGGATGATGATTATTCATACAGGTCTTAGATCTTTTCTTTTTGTATATAGGTGTTATTTTAGAAATTTTTAATTTCGATGGGAAATAGTCCAGGCTTATAGTAACATAATTCGTTACAGCAAACTGATAGTCGAATATTGTATATCATAACTAATGAAAATAATCCGAACAACCTGCGTTATCTGGGGTGAAATGGGGTGGGTTTTAGGGGTGAAAAACGGTTTTTTGCGATTTCTGGCTTAACTACGCATCCTGTCGAAAAAAGTTAAAAATAAAAGTTGTAAGTAATAAACAACTTTTGTGGAAAGCATTTTTATCCTAACCTCAAAATTTTTCGAGATACACGCGGTTTTTTATTTTTTTCCTCCACAAAAATAATTCGATTTAGCTCAAACTTGGTGAAAGTATACTTTTCGGTTTCCCACATATGCACTATTTTTTTGGAGCAAAATATTTAGCGGTTCTTGTGTAATTCAATTTAAAAAAAAAAGTGAAATTTTCAACTGCGATTCCTCATAAAAGTACTTGTCCGATAGAGTTCGGACAGGGCTCATTTTTTTGTTTTTACTTTTACTTTCAATAAATAAAAAAATGATGGAAAAAATTGCCGGAAAATCGAAAATTCCGAAAAAATGCTTTTTTTCGTTGTGTGTTTTTTAATTATTGTCAAAAATTTGTTATTATTATTGAGATTTTAAGTTTGAGCAAAAAAAAGAAATCTGTCTGTCGGTCTCTTGTTCTGTCGGTCTGTCTGTCTGTAACTTTTTTGTGCGCACGATTACTCTGGAACTGTTTAAGACTTTGACTTGAAATTTGGTACGCGTATGTGAGTACACTAGATGCAAAACTCGGTTTTTGCAGGTTAGGTTAGGCTAGGTTAGGTTAGGTAAGGTTTAAGACTTTGACTTGAAATTTGGTACACGTATGTGAGTACACTAGGTGCAAAACTCAATTTTTGCAGGTTAAGTGATTTTGAGAAAAACGCAAAAAACGCTCATGTGTTTATTTTTTTGTAAATCTTTAGAAACGTTGCAGACAACTAAAGCTGAGATAATCACTATTTGAAGAAAGGCTTAATTTTCCTTAAAATCGCATATTATCAATAAATAATTGCAGTTAAAGGTTTCAAAAACCCCGTTTTGCATCTGCCTTATGCTAAGACTAAGAAATGAAATGTGCAAACACCAATCAAATAGTAAACAATTTTAATTAGTCTACTGATTATTTAAAAAACGATGAAGCAATTTGCCTAAACCTCTTTTATAATTTATTGCAGCACACTTTTATTACTTTGTAATTCACTTGGAAAATAGCAGCATTATACATTAAAAATCACGTAATCTAGAAAGTTATTATTCCAAAAGCGGTACCTAATAGAAAATATTGACTAGTTATTTAAAAACATCTTATTTAAAAAGCACATTTATAAAAAAGATTTATACTCTTAATGACACCTCGTCAAAATCCTTAACCTCATTTTCCATTTCAAACAATGTCTAGTGTCTAGTAGATGTTTAACTTAATAACACTAATTAAATGATTGAAAAATACAAACAACTTCTAAAAAAATAATAAAAATGCTCAAATCTATCAAGACTTTTTTTAAATTCAGTAAACACTAACGTCGGTTCTGGCGGCAAAATTGCCTGCCCACGTGATATATAAAACTGCATAATGATTGGTTAATAGTAAATACGTAGTTATGCATCTGACAGAGGCAAACAAATACCGAGTTTTGCAGTTGAGTTAGATTTTAATACTTACTTTATCAACAAAATACTGACTTACTCGTCTTATTGGTTAAATAGTCTTGTAAGCAATACATTCTTATATCTGAATAACATAAAACCCGCGTTTTTAAATTTTTGCTAAAACCGAGTTTTGCATCTATAGTGTACTCATGTATTTTAACGAGATCTGGAACTAGATTTCATTTTGATATTATTCTATTGAAGAGTTGGGGTAAATGGGGGAAAATAGGTAAATCAAGCAAGACTCCCGCTGTTGTAGCTAGTGCAACTCACAGGGTGTTTCAAATTTCGGGGGGAGGGGGGGTTGACTTCCCAGGTAGCAAGGGTACGTTATAATGACGTCAAAATCTGGTGATTCTGGTCAAAAAGACGTCAGGGCACTAAAAATCGACGACAGAATGACGTCTTAAAAATGACATTAAAATGACGTGCTACACATCACGTCATATTGTCGTCTTTTTTTGGTGTTAAATATATTTATATTTTATCGGATGACAAACTTTAAAACTCGCTAATGGCATTGTTATCGTAACCAGAGTGTAAAGTTTAAAAAAAAAACCATGTCGTGAGGGATAAGTATTGACGTTTTTATTCGAGGATATAATGTTTTTTAACATTATCCAAAATAATTTATATTCGAAAGAGTTTGCAAAGATTCGGCAGTTTATTTGTTTAAATTATATTTCTATCTATTCTTTTAATAATAAAATTAGATTAAAATGCATTAAAAAGCAAAATCTATCCGTTGCGTGTTCCAGTTCCAACTATAAAGTCTTTAGGTAACTTCAGAAGGTTGGTGGCCGAGTGCTTAAGGCGTCGTCTTCCTAAACTTTATCTTTAATTCCCTCTTTCCTTTTCTATTTGTTCGTTTTTATGCTTCTGTTGTTTTTCTTTTTTGTTCTTTTTGTCATTTTGTTCGTAAATTCTTTTTAGGCCGAGAAAATTCTTGAAAATTATAACATTTTAAACGATACTTTTTTACATTATCATATCTTCCTGGAGGCAGGGAGACCACCAGGCCGACAGTTCTCGTACGGGTTTTTTCGTTTAGCTTTTTACCCGAGTCAGCAACCCAAATTTTGTAAGTGCTTTCCCAAGTGTTGTGTTATTTTTAATTAGTTTTAGGTCTCTGCGTAGACAGCAATTTTTAATATTATTATTAGTTTTTAAGTTTGTTTATAACAAACAGGAGAGCTAATCCCCCTCCCCCCCGTTAACCGTTAAGCCGAACCGGACCTGCCCCGTCCCACCTTACATTCACCACGGCACCACGTGCCGTGGTTGTTTGGTTGGCCCCGGGCCAGGATCCGGCAAGGCACTTATAGTTGTACTAAACTTAAGAATAAAATCTGTTTTCTTCTTCTTCTTCGTCTTCCGAGTCATGAGGTCGGCGGTTCGGTCCCTGCTCATTGCGTTTTTTTTTTATTGCGAAAAAAATTTTAGTTGTTTTGTTTTTTAAGGTAATAATTGCTTATTGGTTTTTTCAATTTTAGGTCTGTTTTAGACCATTAAATATTCTATTTATGTTGTAGATGACGATATTACACCTTTACCGTTTTTTCTCCAACACGCTTCCCAGGTTTGTATAAGTACCTCAACTTAAAACTTTAATTCTTAAAATAGTTGACTCCTGACTTCCCCTCCACCGCTCATCAAATTTGAGATAAGGAAAATTTTTTTTTCGGATTTCTCCCTCTCTGCTCTTCAATTTCGAGATCTGGGGAAAATATATTTTTTTTAACGAACCGCCACTAATACTAATTAATGCAATAATTATGTTCAACAACTACTTGTACTTCTCAGGTGACACTGGTGACAGTTTAATTAAATTAAATAAGTTCTTCTTAATAATTATAAATAAATAAAAATACTAGTAACTCGAAGCGAGAACCTGAAAGATTTTCATATATTTTAAATAAGGCAAGAAATTCAATTTCACATAATAAAGACTTCATTCACCACAATAAATACTGCTTTTAGCATGCGAAATAGCAGTCGCCAAGATAGCTCAGTTGGTTGAAGCGTTAGTACTGTAATACGGACAATGGGAGAAGTAGGTTCAAATCCTACGGACCGCAATTGGTGTAAAGGTAAGTAAAAATGAATTTAATAACTTAATAAACATTATAATTTGCAGGCAACCCTTGTGAGAAAAAGTTGGAGTGATTGTAAACAATATTAGATATGTTAATGTAAATAAAATTACGGATGGCTAACAAACAAATTCATTAGGATAAAACTTATTTATGCATTAATTATTTTATTTTTATCAAGTAGATTACTAACTAGTATGTAGTTTTATATGTTCCTATTACTAAAAACCTGTGGGGGGATTGCCAAATATAACCTGAAAAAGACCTGAAAAAGACGTCATTCGTCTGAGACATTAGGAAGTCATTTTCACGTTTCATTTACGTCATCTAACTCGTCATTTCTCGTCACCCCTGACCATTTTTTCACGTCATTTTCATGTGCCTTTGCTACCTGGGTTGTAATCACTCTTGCACTCTGTATATACTCAAAACGTAAATTTGAGTGAAAATTTCTACAAAGGCGTCGATACAGAGGAATAAACATAAAATTGTCAAAATTAGTTTGGCGGTTCGCAAAAAAATCAACTTTGAAATTGTAGCCAGTTTTACTTAATTTTGATGAGAAGGATATATTACGTCAGGAGTCCTCTTCTTTAATAGGTACTTAGCAAAGCAGGATTGCAATTCAATTTGTATTGTAATAGTGTTATTAAAAATACCTTAATAACAAGTTCACTCAAACCTGAAAGACGTACTGTATGTTGCAGCTTGGATACCTTGAACAATCTTGTATATTTTATGTTCTTAATCTAGCACTTTAAAAACAATCTTACTCTAAAAACATAACAAACCAGAGTTTATATAAACATGATATCTTACACGCCTCTGATGATCACCCTGTATGACTAATATGTTCCAATTTCAATGGAATGGATGTATTGTAATACGTTATTTTATATTTGTACCAAATTCTAAATAAAACATTTAAGTCAAACAGGAATTATTATATTTAACAGATATTCGCAGTAGGCAACTGCCGACTGCAACTTTTAATCATTTCTTCATAGCCTTATTAAAAATACTTTAAATTGATAGTCATCTAATTTACACAAAGTTGGTTCCAGCCTTACAGATTTTCTGTATATTACGGTTTAGATATTTGTACAGATTCATATAGTCCACAGTACATCGACCTTTTTTTTAATGATTAGTAACTGGCTGAATTTTCGTGAGTAGCTTCGTTTTGACGAGACGTCCAACTTTTCTCTCTGAGAAAATTCTCGGTAGTGGTAGCTAATAACAAAAATTATTTTTCCTGTTTCACACGAATTAGACAATTCGACAACCTGTAAAATTATTTTGGCGATATGTTGTTGTGGACAAACACGGGGTTTATTATAATTAACTGGCGCAAACGTAACCAAGGCAAACAAACTCTTTAACAAACGTTTAACGAATGAAAAATATATTGCCAAAATAATTTGACAGGTTGTCGAGTTGTCTAATTCGTGCGAAATAGAAAAAATAATTTTTGCTATTAGCTACCACTACCGATAATTTTCGCAGAGAGAAAAGTTGGGCGTCTAGTCAAAACGAAGCTACTCACGAAAATTCAGCCTGTTACTAATCATTAAAAAAAGGGCGATGTACTGTGGACTAATATTTTTGTGTGCTTAATCAAAAATCTTAGTAGCGGTTTGCTCTTAACTTGTGATAAAATATAGTTCATATAAAATATGAGAATATACACGTCTATGACGATGATGGCGTATGGTGGATATTATCCAATATTTTACCATATTTTATATGTTTCAAATTCGATATAAAAATTTTAAAGCAAACATTTAATAGATATTGGCACTCGGCTACGCCCGATTGCAACTTTTATTCTTCATTTCATAGTGGTCTTATTAAAAATATCTTAATGATGTTTCAAGATAAAATTGATATATCGTCTTATCTACACAAAGTTGATTCCACTATTAGAGACACTCTGTATATTACGGTTTAGACTTGTGTGGATCATTGCAATTATTATCTCTGTCCCCATTGCTCCTACGTAGGTATTAGTTATTATCGATATTGTAAATTATAAAATTTCCCAAAATTTTTATTGCAATTTTACTTCCACATCCAGTGGAAGTATAGTAACGACAAAAAAATTTTTAAAAATTTTTATTGTTCAAATAAGCTTAAAATGTCATGAAACGTCGAGATTTTAAGTTTGAGAGAAAAAAAATTCTGTCTGTCGGTCTGTCTGTAACTTTTTTTTGTGCGCACGTTTACTCTGGAACCGTTTAAAATATTGACTTGAAATTTGGTACACGTATGTACTTTAACGAGATCTGGAACTAGATTATATTTTCATGTTGTTCCGATGGACTATTGGGGGTGTAAATTGGGGTAAATTTGGGGTAAATAGGTAAATCAAGCAGGTGGGACTCTTGTCCATAAAATTGGTATTTAGTATATACAAGAGAAGCTAAGGTCTCTAAGGCATTAGCCACCCCTATTACCCATTACCACCCCCGCCCTCTTATTAAAGGGGATGAAAAGTGTATGTACAAGAACCAGAAACCTCAGAATATTTTTTACTTCATCCACCCCCACTACCACCCCCCTATCACCACCCCCACCCCACTACCGATGTGGGGTATCGTTTTATGGGTTTTTGGGGTAGAGGATTTCAAATATTATGTTATTAAAGTTCCATAAACAATTATTTCCACATACAAAGTTTTCTCGTTGTGAGAAACTTGGATAGAGAATCTCGATGTGGAAGTAGTGATTCCTAGGGCAGCGGTTTTATGATCTACAATATTGATACTAGTCAATTACTATGAAGGAGCAACGAGGACAGAGATAATTGCAAAAATGTGCTGCGAAGCACAAATTTTCACCATTTTGACGGCTGCATGTAAATTTTAATAATAGAGAATAATAGAGAAACATAGTTTAAATAAGAGTTGTAGCATTTTTTCTTTTCTACAATATTGGTAATACCTAATTTTAGGGTAGAACTAACAGGAAATGAGATACTTGAGAAAAATCTATTTTGACTGTCATTTTTCAACGGGGCGGCCATACCGGACACGATATTTTTGGGGAAAACATCAATTAATAATTGGGGCATTGGGGCAAGCCAGCCAGCCAGTATAAAAAAAGAAAATCTCCTGTTTTTTGCTCTACAGCACAGACTGACTACATAATTGAAAGGGCATAGCCGGATAAGTAGGTTGAAACGGCCCCCGGCCATATCTTCATTTTCCAAAATTTTCGATTGCTGCATTTTGGCACAAAAAATTGGTCCTTTGGATTTCATCCCCCTCGTCACCCCGTGAAAAGGGCCACTTTTGCGTTAATATTTTGCAAAATTGTTCCCTTTACTTATTGCTCACTATATTTCTTCTCTCAATGAAGATAGGGCCGGGGGCCGTTTCATCCTACTTATCCGGCTATGCCCTTTATTTATTGCATTCGCCCTTTAGTGCCATCGTACGAACTTGAGGGTCTAGCGATCTTGGGTCTAGACAAGAATGCTTGTCTATTTAATATATGCAACCCTCAAGAAGCCTGTCAGCAGTTGTGTGTTGACTATATTTATTTTCAGGTACAAAATAACTATAAAAATAAAAATGACATTATGTGTTTGAATTTGATTGCTGGCAATGTGGCGATTACCTAACTTTTATATTATCTAATATAATAAAATAATTATAATATTGTCATAATATATAATAATTATAATATATAATAATTATAATATTGTCATAAATATTGATAAAAGTATAACATTAACAACATAGCAAAATTCACTTTCAATATTTCATTACTTAATAAGGAATTAAAATCTATGTATCTATGTATCAACGGCCCTTTTAACTATTAGTCATGCATGTGTGACTTTTTAGGCAAACGCATCCCAAACAGCACGTCCAATTGTAATTACGTCTCTACAAGATATATACATGAGAAACAAAATATGTTAAGGTAGATCTAATTGTTAAACTAGTACTGACGTACACATATGAGATACACTTATGTTTATATTGACAGATTTATGTGATACAACGTTTAATAATTGTATACTGTATGCACTCAAGATTCTAAACATTTTTATATAACGTAAAGAAGGATCATTAGAATGTTGCAATTTGACGTCCGTAGAAGATGCCTACAAGGTTTAAGTCATATGTATGTGTGATGCTTTATATAATACTTGTGCCTACTGCATACACCACATAAAAGTGCGATATATATACATGATACAAATAACTATATATACACTTTTTAGTTGTGTCTTGTCGTGTCTACATTCGACTATTCGAGCATGGAACAGTGTGCGCGCGCAAAGCGTCAGCGTGAGCATACCAGCCATGTGTATCTCATGTGTCCTCTTTCCTCTATAAGAGTGGTCATAGCCACACACACAGCAGGCATTTTTGTTTTTTAACAATATCCAAAACAATTTATATTCGAAAGAGTTTGTAAAGATTCGGCAGTTTTAAAGATATCGAATTCTTTTAATAATAAAATTAGATTAAAATGCATTAAAAAGCAAAATCTAGTCGTTGCGTGTTCTACTATAAAGTCTTTAAGCAGGTATTCAAACAGAAGTCAGTGGTTGAGTGAGTTAAACATTAGGCGGCGGGGCAAGAGGTACGCGGTTCGATCCGTGCTCACTCTGTTTTTTTTTTTTTTGTTAAAATAGTTGCGAAAAAACTTTCAGTTGTTTTTTTCAAGGTAATAATTGCTTATAAAACCGATGTACGAATATACTTCTTTTCAATTTTAGGTCTGTTTTAGACCATTAAATATTCTATTTATGTTGTAAATGATATATTATACCTGACCGTTTTTTCTCCAACACGTTTCCCAGGTTTGTATAAGTACTTCAACTTAAAACTTTAATTCTTAACTCAGGTGACACTGGTGACAGTTTAATTAAATTAAATAAGTTCTTAATAATTATAAATAAATAAAAATACTAGTAACTCGAAAAATTCAGGTTTGGGAACACGTAAAAAATAGAAAAAAAAAGAGAACTTGAAAGATTTTCATATATTTTAAATAAGGCTAGAAATTCAATTTCACACATAATAAAGACTTCATACACATCATAAATACTGCTTTTAGCATCCGAAATAACAATCACCACGATAGCTCAGTTGGTAGAAGCGTCAGTACTGTAATACGGACAACAGAAACGGCAGATCAGGACCGCCATCAATACCGCAAAAAACCGGAAATGGCGGGATAGGCTGGAAGCGTTGAATCCCCAAAACAACTCGCTGTGGAAGCTGTCGAGGGCCATGAAAAATACGCGGGAGGCCATACCCGCCTTAACAACACCAAACGGACAGACGTCGATGACAGACTCACGAAAAGCAAACGACTTAGCCGACCAATTCCAAAATATACATAACATACAAATACCAAACAATCCGGAACACGACCGCATCGAAAATGACGTAAACGAACTGATTGGCCATGACATCCAATTGACGAGACGAGAATTTCTAAAAGTCATGGCCAAGCCCTCGGAAGTTGCGGGCATTGTACGGACTCTACCAAACAACAAGGCCCCGGGTTCAGACGGCATCGAGTATAGGCTACTCAAATATCTCCCGAGAAAAGGCATTGTACAATTGACGTACGTTGTCAACGCGATCCTGCGACTGCAACACTGGCCCAGCCAGTGGAAATGCGCCGTGGTCGTGCCAATCCTAAAGCCGAACAAGAACGCGAAGCTCGTTGGCAGCTATCGACCGATCTCGTTGCTGTCGGCGATCTCCAAGTTGGTGGAGAAGGTCATCCTGATCAGACTAGACGCTGCTCAGGATGAACTTCACATTGACGACGAGTGCCAGTTCGGCTTCAGGCGGGGCAGGAGCACCGTGCAGCAGGTCGTCAGGATCGTGAACGACGTCAAGGTGCAATGCAACCTCGGGAAGAGCACCGTCATGGTGCTCCTCGATATTGAGAAAGCCTTCGATACCGTATGGATCTCGGGGTTACTCTACAAACTAAACTCATTGGACTTCCCAACGCACATCACGAAACTTATTCACTGTCTGGTAGATCGTTGGAGGTCAGGATGAATAATAAACTATCAACTCGGCGGGACATTCGCGCGGGCGTCCCCCAAGGGTCGTGCCTGTCTCCAAAGTTGTTCAACTTGTACGTCTCCGACTTCCCGGAGTTCCCGAATTCGAACCTTGCCAAGTACGCCGACGACACAGCCATGTACGTGCATTCGCATAACGCACAGGCGGCTAATATGCTGCTGAAAGCGCACATGGCCCGTGCCACGGCATATTACAACAAGTGGAAAATTCGGATCAACGCCGAGAAGTCAGAGTCGATTCTATTCACGCGCCGCTTCACAGAAAACCGGATTCTAACGCCACTTTCGATCGAGGGTAGAGAAATTCCAATTAAGCGGTGCGTGAAGTATTTGGGGGTGAACCTAGACAAAAGACTGACGTTTAATACACACATTAATGAGACGATACGCAAGGTCTACTCCATGTCCAGGAGTCTGTATCCGCTCCTGGCACGGGGTAGCGGACTCAACAGGACTAATAAAAAGTTGTTGTACACGATGGTAATCAGGCCGGCCATCACATACACGGCGCCGGTGTGGTGCAGCATCCCGGCCACGACAATGCGGAAGTTAAGAATATTAGAACACAAATTTATGCGCCTCATTTCAGATTCTGATAGGTACACCTCCCTCAGAAATCTCTATGCACGTTGCCACGACATAACCCCACTAGCGGACTACGTCCAAGAAACTTCGCAAAAATTCTACCAGTTTAAACTGGACGGTAGCCCGCTTACCCGCAACATTACCCGAATCAGACAGCATAATGCCATACTTTTCGATATAAGACACCCCCTACCATACCAGGCGTTGCCTATCTTTCGGCAGCTCCCCTAGCCACACTTTCTTCTACGATAACTTACCAATACCCTTACCCTTACTCTTATCTTTCCTCAACTTTACATCTTTCCAATCCCTCTTTCTTCCCATTTATGTTTGTACAATTTTGTTCTTTTATCCTTTTTGTTATTTTCATTTCTTTTTTGTCTCTCTAAATTCCCTCTAGGCCGAAAACTTATGTAAATCCTAATTTTTTAAACCACAATTTTATTTCCACCCTACCTTCCTTGTCGGCGATCAGACCACAAGGTCGTCATTTGTTCGAACGGGTTTTTTCGTTTAGTTGTGTTCCCCGTATCAACAATCAAAATTACGAAGTGCGCTCGCCTACGATTTTAGTGTTCTTAGTGTTGTGTTTATTTTTAAGTTACCTTTAGGTCCATGTGGACACATCAAAAATTTTAATCTAGTTTTTAAGTCAGCCCGTGGCAGACAGGAGCTTCTAGCACCCCCCCTCGAATTTATTTCCAAGCCGAATCGGACCTACCCCACCCAGCCTCACACCCACCTCGGCGATGTTCGCCGTGGTTGTCTGGCTGGCTCCGGGCTAGGATCCGGTGAGGCACATATATTGTGCTTGAACTTAAAATAAAATATTATTGTTGTTGTTGTTTTGTTTGCGTCAGTACTGTAATACGGACAACAGAAACGTGTAGGTTCGATCCCTACCCACCGCAATTGGCAAAGGTAAGTAAAAATGAATTTAATAACTTAATAATAATAAACATTATAATTTACAGGCAACCCTTGTGAGAAGAAATTGGAGTGATGGTAAACAATATTAGATAGTTAATGTAAATAAAATATACGGATGGCTAACAAATAAATTCATAGGACAAAACGTATATGCATTAATTACTTTATTTTTATCAAGTAGACTTACTAACTAGTATGTAGTTTTATATGTTCCCATTGCTAAAAACCTGTGGGGGGGATTACCAAATATAACCTGAAAAAATTAACGTCTAGCATAAGACGTCATTCGTCTGACACATTAGGAAGTCAATCACTGTGCATCCGATAACACACTGTGGATCAAATTATTTGTGTGTATGTAAATGGTATACTGTGGCTACATTGTGAGGCGGACGTTTAACCTTTGTGCATACGTGTTTGCCTACAATGTGTAAACGTAGCACATTTACATCGTAGAATTGTGTAACCTTGTGTCTGCATCTAGATACATCGTCACAATGCGAACACTTCGTAATCGTGTGCTGTATGGGATGTGTACCATGTGCACGTGACTTTCACACTTCGACAAACATTAGGCAAAACATTATAATTTAATTATTGAGAACATTCCAAAGACAGTTTCTTTTGTATTTTAAGCGAACTGTAAAAAAAGTAAAAATAAGAATATATAATTATCCATGATAGCTTTTAAGTCATAATAAGAAAAAAAAACTGAGAAAAACAAGATGCAGTATCAATCTGTTAGTCATGGAGTACTAAATCATATAGAATAGAATATTATTATGTCTACACATTACATGTGTTTAGGGTCACCAAAATGTTTAGCCCTAAACTCCAATTGACTTCAAAATTAGTAAAAACATTTTCTCAAACTTTTATTATTACAAAATTATTATCAAAAACAATAAGTTAAATCTTGATAAGACGAGACCTAACCAACCTGGGGGTTCAAGCAGCCTTTACACAAAATAAACTTTTCTTTCAGTGGCTTGTAGGGAATTGATTAACACGGGTTATTGGTATATGTAGATACTTCTTGTTTTTCATTGATTATATATGTAAAAATATTCTCGTTTTTATTCATTCAATGATCATTCGTTACATCCGGTTCATTACTTACAATTATAACCACACTGTTCATCCGAGTCGAAATGGACGTCACAGTCACTGAAGGAAAAGTTCACTTCGTGTAAAGGCTGCTTGAACCCCCCGGTTTGTTTGGGTCTCGGCTGATTGAGGTTTATTTATTTTATTCGAATTGACGAGAAAAAATCTTATCCTACAAGCCCTTGCAAGCTTAGCAGCGGAAAATCGAAAAAGGGGGTGGTTTTCAGGTTCAGGTAGTGGGTGAAAGGTACCCAATGTGTTCCCCGCTCTCGAAAACGGGAGTATACCGTTCTCAAGTTGATTTTCGTTGTTTTCGTGGTATTTCGTTATTTAGGGTGGGAGTAGTTTCAAACCCCGGTGGTGGGTTAGGTTACCTGTGGTCAATTTTTACTTATTTTATTCAAATTGACAAAAAGAACCGATACGAGAAGCTCTCGCAAGCCTAGCACCGGAAAATCGTTAAAAGGAGTGTTTTTTTCGGTTTATTTCCCGACTTTTCAGGTTGGTGGCAACCCTGTCAGGTCAGTACGTATAAATCATAACTACTAAAATACTAACCTAAAGAACAAAAGCCTATATACAGTACTATATAGAAGTAAATTCCAAAACTAAAAAATACAAGTCAATAATTTAAGTTTAATAAAAAGAACAAAATACCAAACTTTCCGTCAACACTGATGATTCACTGTAGCACGATATATCAATAAAATGTTTTGACAACTTAAAAAAAAAGAACATACTTCCTTTAATATTTTCACAAAAAAGTAGTTCTTTGTAAAATACTAACTGCAATAAACCAACTACTTTAAAACTAAAAAAATACAATATTTGACCATCACAGTTACACAACTTTCCATTGCGCGCAGATGTTTATAAAATAATTTTTCTTAGATTTTTTGTTGTTTTTCCCTCACTTTCGGCCTAAATCTCAAGTCCCCCTGACTTTCCCTGACCAGAACTAAATTCCCCGACTTTCCCCCACACAGCACAGGATGGCCACGACATATCCTAAAATGATCCCGTATATCCGATAAATGGATTGTTCATTTGGGATGTCGATAGGAAGTCCACTGGTTATCCTTTTGTCTTAATAACAACCAAAATAAGGATATCCATTGGATAACCTATATGACTATCTATAGGATAGCCTTTAGGGTTATTGATGATGATGATTAGGGTTATTGATGTCCTATTTAAAACCTATTAAGGGATAGCCTTTGGTTATCCCTATATAGGGCCATCCGATAAATGGATTGTTCATTTGGGATGTCGATAGGAAGTCCACTGGTTATCCTTTTGTCCTAATAACAACCAAAATAAGGATATCCATTGGATAACCTATATGACTATCTATAGGATAGCCTTTAGGGTTATTGATGTCCTATTTAAAACCTATATAGGGATAGCCTTTGGTTATCCCTATATAGGGCCATCCATGGGTCAACTTGTTAGGCTAATGTAGGTCCCAAATTCATGATAATTGATAAATTTTCCTAAGGTACAAATGAGAATTTTTTTATTTAGTTTATATTTGCATTATATTTTTCATTGTGACGAATGCATTTTATTGACGGAAGACATTACTTATAAAATATGGTCCTAATAACATCTAGAATAGGGATATCCATTGGATAACCTATATGACTATCTATAGGATAGCCTTTTTAGGATTTAAAACCTATATAGGAATAACCAAAGGCTATCCCTAGGGCCATCCATAGGTCAACTTTTTGAGCTAATGTAGGTCCCAAATTCACGATAATTGATAAATTCACCTAAAGTGCAAATGAGAATTTTTTTATTTAGTTTATATTTGCATTATACTTTCATTGTGACGAATGAATTTTATTGACGGAAGACATTACTTATAAAATATGGTCCTAATAACAGCCAAAATGGGGATATTGGCTAGCTCGTTCTTAGCCCTAGTTTCAATAATTCATGTTAGATGGCTCTCCTTGGAAGGTGCAAATTACTTCTGTTGCGATACTCACCTACTAAGCTTGAAACTACAGGTTGTGTAGTCTATCCACTACACAGGAAATGCACATATCTTACAAATGCTTCTTTTACGAGAGTTAATTTTTTTGCAATATGAGATTTATTTATTACGCAAGGAGGGTGAGTATATTCCAAATTTTAAATTATCTACAGCAATCACGATTTTACACAAGATCAATTTTGATCCTGTGTAGATACTATGGGTAACCAGATGCAACTATGTGTGGATGTCTCCAGATTTTAACCTACATTGGTCCCTTTTTCTTCCTATGGACAACCACGGGCTATCCTATTGTGGACATCTGTAGGTTGTCCCGATTTTAACCCAAATTGGTCCCTTTTCTTCATGTGGGCGACCATGGGCTATCCCATTGAAGAAATCCATGGGCAATCCCAATTAGTACCAAAAAATATCCACAGGAGGTTCGAAATCGGGATTAACCCAGTTTAGGACGTCTCCAGGACGTCCCGCTTATCCTTCAAGTATGGCCAGTGGTTGTCCTAAGGCTATCTAGTGCTATCTGGGCCTGTACTTTTGGTGAATGGCGAGTCTACTATGCCAGCAGCATCAGCAGGACAACGTTTGACAGAAGTGTCTCAATATGTAAAAAAAACAATATCACTGAAAAACTGGCAAATTACGTTTTTCTTACACTTTATACAACATTAATGATTTAAATCAAACTACTTTGTTTCCGTGAAATACTTGTTCAAATGGCAGACGCATTTTGTCCCGTATATATGATGGCAGACAAACTTTTTTCAAGAATTTTATGATGTCTATAATTCATTAAAAAAATGTCTCCTTAATGATCTCAGTTAACGACACTATTCTTTTTACATAGTTGATACACTTCTGTCCACTGACCTCTATATATTAAATGGATAGCCTATACCATAGGGATGCGCGTGAAATTTTGGCCAAAATTGAAGAATTCAATAAAGGCGAAAGTCGTGTGCTACGGGGCTTTACGTCTTGCGCAGTTTACTTGTTTTTCGTTCTGAAGTTAGCAACACGTTGCTAGCAACGCGTTGCTAAAAAAGCAATCTGGCAACGGTCAGGTCGGAAATAAGTTTTGAGACATTATTTGGGAAACAAATTTATCCATAAACACCGCACCGATCTCAATTGTTAACCTCACTTTTTCGGTGTTTTATGTTTTAAGTCATAGATAAGAGACATACGTTTTAAGTGCTTTATTTAAAAATGCGACATTGCGTTGTACCTTTTTGTACGAACAGGGGCACCAAAAACTTTAATTTTAAATTAAATTTGTGGAGTTTTGGAGCTTATTATTCCTTCATGTAATAAATACATTCAAGTGGCATGTGTGACGTCACAACTCTAAAAAGTGAAGGAAAACAAATAGTTGCCTTCTATCCGAATTTCGAACTATTCACTAAGAAATTTAAAATGACCATGAATCATTTACCATCTGATAAACAAAAACTTTGTTCAACTTACGTATTTGGGGCCGGGATACAGTGCAAAATATAACATAAAATATGGATATAACCTATAAAATGTAGATAGAGATGTGCTTTTCTTCATTTATAAACAGAAATGATCGTATTTTGATCATTTTTCAGCCCACAGAACGGTTATTAATTTAATGTATTGAAATGTGGTATGTCATATTCATTAATAATTATTTTGTGACCAAATACTGAATTTATAATTTTCTAATCATAAATACATGATTGCCTCAAAACTTATTTCCGTTGCCAAAAATTAATTGACAGCGTGAAGTTGGCAACGTGTTGCCAGCAACAAGTGGCTAAGTTCACTCTTCTTACTGCGCAAACTCTGCAGCCCCGTGCGCAAATCGTATTTGTACCATTTCTCAGCTCACACATCGGCTATCCATTTAATATATAGAGGTCAGTGCTTCTGTCGAGCCCTTTATCGCACGTACTCTAGCAGACAATCATTTTCACTATTTATGACACAGAAATAATAGAATCATGTTAAAAAGGATATTAATGAAATCGGACTAAAAATTCTGTTGCTGTCTCCTGGGCCGTTAATCTTGATGTGAGAAAAAATAAAATTCGTAAAAGTGTATATTTACGAGTAGTGTTGTTGATGTGGTTTCCAAGAATATATAAATATTATTTTTGGATAATAAGACGAAGTAATCAATGTTTTTGTATCTAGAATTTACATAGGTATGTAAATTTAATAGTGAATTATCATTCAGTTAATTAAAAAACAAAATTGAATTTGTGAATCATTTTATTCGTACAACCTATTTACATACTTTCGTTTTAGTAGATTAACCATTCTTTTATAAAAAAGCAAGGGAAATAAAAAATGATTTAGCAAAATAAAATGCAATATTTTATTTATGTAGTTTATTTTACAATTGGCAGTGTTGATTAAGAGACGGGAGCGTAGAAAAATTACAATAAAAATAACAGTGGTAAATATCGGATGATTTTTCTTGGGTTTTGACTAGAGTAATTACAAAATTTAATGAAGGAATGGTATAAAAGTGGAAAATTCTAATATAAAAACGTCACTGTAGACTTAAAGCGAACACATAAATTACTATAGAAATAGATAGCACCATAAATTTATTAATTACAAAAATATTCTCTTTAAAAGATAAAACTATATTATGCTAATGTAAGTAACATCACAGCAAAATTATTAAACTGTGATTGGCCTAAAATATACCACTGGTTACTATGTATAGGGATTTCAACAAATATAATTTTTGACGTGGTATTGTTACATACATACAACTTACTCTAAATACTATACAAAATCTTTACATGCTTTTTTATTGTTACGCAAAGATGGCACGGCAGTATTAAAAGTTATAATAAAGCTTACTATACAGTTTGACCACTGTTGGTAAGTACTTGGTCATCCGTTTTTAATTTGTATCACACTAGATGGTCAAGTACTTGGCCTTAAAGGAACACTAACTGGTTGAACACAATGTACCAATCAATATGCCACTCGCACCTATCTAAATTTTAGATATTTGTGTAAGTTTGCGCGAATAGCATATCAAACATTAATGTATAAAATAATTTCCTAACAAAATAGCCTAAATATGTAGCAGGTTTTACGTGTTCCTTATGCAGACTTGACATCTGCTGATTCTGTCTCTCACATTACCAGCCTTTAGCGTCTGTTTCTGAGGTTTCTGGAACTGTTGGTTTGATTCGATGGTCGCTAACCAAAAACTCAATGTGTTAGCAAAGTAATGGCAAGTGCCTTGGCCGCCGTTACACTCGATGAATGGTGTGGCCCTGAAGTCCTCTAGACAAGAACCCGGGCTGGAGAGTGACTGGCCACCACCTTCCGCTCCAGCGGCGGTATGCTGGAATAATATTAAATAGTTAATACAGGCATATCATTTCCATGATGTCTATTAAAAAATAATAAGATAATAGATAGCAATAAATTAGCACCAGGTATTAATTCAAGTCATTCCGACGTTGCTATTAGCAACCTGATGTCGGCATTTGACGTAGTCACAACGTTGTTTCAACCCATATATGAACTAATTTGGGGAATGAAATTAAAGTTGGTTCGAAATTGGAATCCAATCCAATTTAGTCCAAGCTGAAGCACCAATACTGTATTAATAATTACAACATACAAGCACAAGTAAAGTAATGGGACCTATGGAGTTTTTCGCAATTTCCGGCTTTGAATTTGTCACAAAAATGGATATGCACAAAATTAAAGCCTATAAAATTCTCTACAAAATAAATTATATACAATTTTTTAGCCAGAAGCATATTTCTGCCAGTAATTAGCGTCAAAAGTTGGGGTAAGTTGCGCGGCACTCATCGTCTCCTCCATGAAATTAAGTTTAATGCAAGCTGTAATAATACTAAATTAGGCTGAGAATTATGAAAATAAAAATGAATGTTTATTTAAAAGGGTCAGGATTGATTTATTAATACGTAGACCCGATTATATTTATGATTATGTTTTTTTTAATCAAGTCTTCGTCTCTTCCGCGTTATATGATATTCTGTACACGATTCATTTGAAGTTGTTGGTTGAGAATGTATATTTTCGGTGTTATCTTCAACTTCTGGTTCCTCAGTATTTACAGTTCCATTAAAGTTATTATCATTATCATCTTTACCATCATCACCATCATTATTAAAATCTCTTCTTCTTCAACATTAATGTTAGTACACGATTTTTGACTCCTGCCGATTATTATTCAGCAGTAAAATCCACCTTTCTTTTGTGCATTTGGGAATTTTAACGATATTTGGAGTAAAATTTCTTGTATAGCAGGATCAGTTCATGTTAATATGCTGTTGCTTCAGTTGGCGGCAGTGATTTTGTCACGCAGTAATTATAATTTATGCCAAATTTATTTGAAACACCCAGTACATCAGAGTTAATATTGTACGGAAAGAAATATCATTAGAATTATTAAACAAAGTTGTGTCGAAAGAAATCAGATTGCACCGGGGACAAAGGAACCGCTAAGCCAGCAGGAAGCGAGCCATACTTTGTAACTGGTGCAATGCTGAATCGGCAAGGAGGTGATGACTGGGGAAATATTTGAACTAAAGAGGCGGTTGGGTTTTTGGTTTTGGGGCAGCCAGTTGCTGTGAGGTGCGTGGCCCAGCTCCCCTCCCCGGAGGTGGCTCCCAGAGGGTAATACAGGTAAGTAAAGTCATCTTGTTTTGTTCTATTTTGTTTAGTTGCGTTGTTGTTGAATAAACTTGTACCTTATCATTTTTACCGCTATGTTTTGTTTGTAAAGTATTAATGTAATTTCTAAATTCAAACCCTCTAGTATGCCAAGTGAGTTATTTTAAAGTATCTTCGTCAAAACGGCCCGAGGGTCGTGACAATATAAAATTGCAAGGTTTCTTCTATGAAGATTTAAAAAACAATCTGACCTGCTATCATTAAGTGAAGTGTTATTGGACGTCACAAGTTTTAGCCGTTCAGTGAGTTCAGGACCTAAACTGTATTCTTTTCAACTTATTGTAACTACATTTACCAAATGAATGCCCTTTTTCTTTGATAAATGTGGTTAAAATAAGATAAAAATAATACAGCGTCTCGATAATAATATATAAATAAAACATTATTAATGAACTCAGCTAACTTTATTTTCGCAATATGTTTAATTTTATAAACATGTTGTTAAATAATTTTGCCGAAAACGGTAGCAATTTGTATTTTTTTCGATCAACTATCAATATGGCTGATCATTTAGAAGTCGATACAAATGGCGAAGTTGGTATTTAGGTGTTAAGTTGCGTAATGGTTAGAAGAGTCTCAGAAATGTGTAGATAGCCCTACCATTTAGTTGGAACTGTTCAATTTATATGTAATAATTCTGACGTGTGGTCAGTGTAACCTCAGCTTAACGGCAACTAGTTCTGGAATAAGAGCCTAACCATATTTGATTCATAATCGAGAATGAACCAATGGTTTCTAAAACACCAAATATGTTCAAATCAATTAACGTCTCTCTTCTTCTTGCCAAACGTTTTGTGATTCATGAAAATTATTCTAGTTGGCCCCCAACTGATATGTAGCACATCTGGCCACATTACGCCATCTGTCGAGGTTGATCGTTAGGTGCACAACATGTCTTGTCTTTGTGCGCCTCGTGATATTTCTGCCATACCAAATTTTGATCAACTGGCAAGTTGCCGAATTTGCCATTTGTATTCTTCTCCGAGTTTCATATTCGCAGTAGTCAATTTGTCCACAAGGGCCCCAAGGTATACCATATTGTTTGCTACCTCAGAGTCACTTATCCGTAATATATCTGGGTGGTTATCATTTGCTTGGTCTGCAATAATTTTCGTTTTGTTGACGCTTGAACTCAGACCATAATCAGACAATAACAGCTCATCCTCACTTGCCGCAAGGTGGTATTATCTGCAAATCTTAAGTTAGAAATTTTGGTTCCGCATAGCTACTCCACCGTGCCTTTCCTCCAGCACTCTTCGCATCACGTGTTCACTATAGATGTTAAAGAGAATTGGTGACAGAGCACAGCCGTATCTGACGCTTTTGCTGATTTTACATTTATCGGATTTAGTATTGTCTACTTTCATCAAAGCAGAGTTTTCTTCATGTAGTCGTCGGATACTAAATACCAGATGTTTGATAATAAATACCAATAATACAGTTAGCAGTTTGTCCCATTCCACACTGTCAAAAGCCATACGGTAGGCTACGAAACAAAGGTACATAGGCACGTAATATTCTCTTACCCACTCGTAAATTCAGTATTTGCTCTCTGATACGCGTCCTTTGACAAGGTCTGTATGCTCATTAGGTATTTTCCACGACAGATCATTCTGAAGTCTGGATTGAATAATATACATCATTGGGGAGCGATATTAATGCCAGAAATCTGTAGTTATCACAGGCATCTGTCGCTCCCTTTTTATGTAGTGGCACGAAAATTGAGGTTCTCGAATCATTCAGCCATACTCCTGTTTCCCATATTCCTTGGCATATTCTATGCAGATTTCCCACTCCATCTTCACCAACTAACTTAAGCGCCCTGGCCGTGATATTACCGACCTCAGTTGCTTTGTCGGTTTTTAATTTTTATATAGCTGCCTTCATTTCTGATTTAAGTATTAAAAGGTTCGTGTTTGTAGCCATGTTGCCAATCATCTTCTATCTCTGGATGATCTCTATTAAAAAGTTTTTTGCAGTATTGGCACCAAACCTCAGTCCTCAATTATTGGATCCTTATCAGTTCTAAAATTACTGGTGGAGTCTTTAATCGACCACGTTTTTTGTTTAAATTTATGTGTAATCACTATTATTGTTCGGAAAATATCTTTGTAATTATTGTGGTCAGCATGTGTCTCCAGTTCTTTACAGATGTCTTGCAAGTAAGAATTCTTACTACTTTGACAAAGAGTCTGAATTCTTCGCGTCAGTCTGTTATATTCTTTCGATTCTAAGACAATGTTGATGTTGTAGAACCTCCCAGAATCGACGTAAATCGAAGACAAAATAAAAATTCGACTTAGGTGAAAACTTCATTTCTTTAAGTCTGAAGGGCTCCAGAGCCATAAACTAGCTCAAAAAGACTGTTATGAGTTCGTTAAGACATTAGGCACAACCAGGTGAAAATTCGAATAAACCGAATTTTCACTTAGGAAAATGTGTTTTGGTCCAGACCATGAGAGTGAAAGTATATAGTGGTCATGGAAAAATTAACCAAAAATAAAAGTACAATTTTTGGTCAAGGAATAATAAACCATATACTTTACGAAATTATTTTTACCTCTTAATTCCTCCATAAGAGACAATGACCATGAAGATACAGTCATTATGGATATCATTCAAAAGAATGAATGTAAAATTTTAACTATGCTACATTTCAAAAAGGGTGAAATTGACAAATGTGGTGAAGGCGCGTAGCGCCTATAGGCAAATATTGGTAAAAAACAGTAAAAATAGACGAGGCCGGTTTCTCACATAAAACAAGTTTGTACTAGTCAAACTCCGTTCTGTGAATGATATAATTACGATATAGAATTTTAAAGCCAAAAAGCGAACCAAATTTTTTTAAGTAAAATATTTTTATATTATTTTCAGTCAGCCATAATGGGGAACTTGCTCATTTTTTTAAATTTCATTAAAGTGTGTATTTATGTATAAAAACACGCCACACCGAATATCAGCTCTTAAATCGCAGTACTTACTTTGCAATAAATAATTAAAGTTGAAATCCTCGCCACTCCTCACGAAAAGCACTGTGACGTCACCGGGTGAAAATTAGTTTCGCGTGGTGTCCACAGATGTCGTACTTTAGCCATTCACCCTAATTAATAGACTGGGCAGCGGTTAGCTTTGAGACGTCCGCATATTCGGTCATAAGTCTTTTGTTTTTTATGTTAGAGAAAAAATAAAAAAGTGTCGGAAGGTTCAATTAATTCTCTTTATATAAGCTGTCTACAAATTTTTCGAAAAAAACAATAATTATCGAGATATTCGAGGAAATGTAGGAAATTATACGTTTTCCTATAGAGTGTATGTAAATTTTAAAAAAATAATTTTTCTCAGAAACCTTTGTTTCGAAGGGCCGAGATTAACGGAGCATCAAAATAGTACATGATATTAAGTGAACATCGTAAATGAGATCGATTTCAGTTAATTACCGATTAATTACGGTGACAAAATGGAGAAATTTTACCGAAAAAAAAATGTCCCAAATCCCGCCCCCTCTAATTCCTTAATTTTTGTCGGAATTCAAAAAATAAAAAAACGAGTTTTAGCAAATTTAATTATATTTAAATTAGCTAGAGTAGTGTTTTGGCATAGGAGCAAAGATTAAAAAGTTGCCAACTGTAGTAGCTCAAAATTTGCGATTTTTTGCCGTACGTGGCCGACATTTCTGTAGTTATCTCCAAAACGAAAAAAAAAAATCAAGAGTCTGCTGATAGCAAAAGATTCGTAGTGGAAAATACTCGTTTGACCTTATTTTTTATTTCAAGCAAACTCCCACCGTTTTGGAGATATCTGCGAAAAATAGCAAAAAACAGCTTACATTTCGGAGCCGAAAAAATTGCAAAAACATGCAATCTTGACACGTTCATATTTTTCGAAAAACACCATTGGGACGGCCGTACAATGTCCCGACGTAAAGAGGAAGTCTTCCAGATAAACCTGATCGTAAATTGCACGGCGAATTTCGAAAATTCGACTCGGCACGAACGAATCAAAAGTAGCATTTTGTGACATTTCAGAATATTGAAGATGTTTTTCCAACGAATTTTAGGTTAGGTTGTGTCCACCCTCTGACGTCACGTTTCAGGAGTGAGTAAAATCCGGCAGATTTTAATCGCTTATATTTCTGGAGGAATCTTTTTTTTTTTAATTTTTTGTTGTCTATGGGGTTTTTAATGATGTTAGTTTACGATTTTGAGTATTTTAATTCAATTTTATTTTTTGGGCAAGTTCCCTATTACCATAATTACTAAAATTCATACATTTTAAACAGCTTGCAATAAATTACTTGTTTTAAACATTAAACAAATGGTATTCTTTGAATTAATTGCATTTTATTGATATTATGACTTGTTGCTAGTCTTAATCCTTGTAGGTTTTCGTTTGGAAGACCAGAAACATCGAGTTAATCGGAGTCTCATGATTCCGCAAGTTTGAAACTCGGTGTTCTGGTTGCCTCAATAGAGATTTTTTTATGCGGTTTCTCAGCAATCATTGGGTGTAGATTCCCTTATTAGTAGGTAAATAAATAAAAATCGCGTCAAAATTAAATCCCGTCAGAGAGAAATCTCGATAGAGATTTTTTTATGCAAAAATTACAAAAGTCTTTAGGCGCATAACCGATTATTACTGCGTAAGCGAATAAATCTAAGGTAGTGCAGCCCTGGCTTATTACTTGTCTATCGAGCTATATCTTATCACGAACCCGCTAGGGAGTTGAAGAACGGTGCAGAACGCGACTGGCGCCCCTTAATAAATAAATTGGTGTCGCGTCAAATAAACGCACGACAGTGAGTTCTTTTACATTGACACTGTGTGTCTTCAAATTTTTCCTTGCTTTACTTCAGTTAACGTTTCGGCAGTTATCCAAGGTCGTTTCATATTTCAACGTGTCTCTTTTGTTTTCAGTTACTGCTTGTGTGATGTTCTCTTTTAGATAATTACATAGGACATCTGGGTCTTCGCCATTTAATGGGTTGATTTCACTTATATATTCCTCTAATTTATTTCGGAAAACTGCACCATCAATTATGAGGGGCAGAAGTTTTTGTATTTATCTTCGACACGTTTTCAGCTTCAGCGTGAAGGTGCACATGAGCAGCCGGTGACTTGAACCACACTCAGCCTCAGGTAGAGTTAATCCATAACTAAAATTAACCTAATAGTTTTACGAAATTGCTATAACATCATCCCGTCGATACAGCACTACTTTGAGATCATCGTCCGATCGAATTTTGCACTAATGTTGACGTTGCAATTAGTGCAAAAAAGTAGGACGTCGGAAACTGTTACTTAGGAGGTAATCGATCTATTTGGTACTCATTTTTCAAATAATGCAAAAGATATTATTGGCTATTTATTTTACTAAAATGACAAAAGAGTGCATGGACCCAGTGTTGAACAATAATCAAATGTCATTCAGTTCAGTAAAAGCGGAAGAGGTAAGATATTCTATTTTGCAGTTAACTGATAAAGAATCAACTGTTAATTTTCCAAACGTTTTCAGTAGCCGTTTAGCAGCAAAAAAATATAACAATTTTGGAATACCATTGGTCCTTACGAAATTGCACAACTTTGGAAGGCGATAACTCCGTTCGACGTCGGTTAAAAATTAATTCAATAAGCAGTTTTTTTTCTGCATTTCTCAACATGTATCTCAAAATATAAGCCCTATATTAAAAAGTCCATCTGTAGTTGGATAGTGCCCTTTTGCTGATGTCCATTTTCTGACGAATTCGGATTGAAGGTACTTTGGGCATAAGCTTTCGTTTTCGATAAGTATCATCTTTTACTCTTAACCGCCCTCTCTCCCTCACATGCTGATACAATTGACAACGGTTTGCACTATGTTATATAGAGAAAAGTTATATTTAATGCCGAATAAAAGTTTCTAACTTATTTGTATTCATATATAAGATGCTACAGCTAAAATTTTCTTTCTTTTAAAAGTATCTCTACATGATTATATACCCTAAATTAAATGTAAATTGTATGATTCTTTTTTGAATCATAAATACCGTTTACATACCTGTACTGTTCCTAAATGAAATTTGGAGGGAATTTAAGAGTACAGCTTAATAGACATTTAAGAGCGATTTTTTCAGGCTCAGGGAAGCATTTTTGGAACGTAACTTACAGTAGTCGTTCATTCTTGTGTATTCTACCTAGAATATATTGTAACGTTTTTGAAACGTATTTTATAATTTGTTTTTTTAGTTTTCCCAGATTAAATTATATTTGATCATATTTGTATATTATATTGTTTTTAATATTACCATGATGACAATGTCTATACTTACTTTTATAAATAAGTCTCAGAAATAAAAATATCTATCTAAAAAACTTACCATAACAAAACTGTAACCAATCCAAAGGGTACTCCACCCACTGGGACATTCAGGTAAAGTTTGTGACTGACTGTGTACTGCGATAACATTGGCAGGAGCTTCACATACTACACATCGTGAAATATATTCTTGAATTTGGTATTCCTCTACTGGCATCATTGGAATAGCTGCGCTAGTTGAAAGCCAGTAGGATTTGTCGTTGCGGCTGGCGTAGTGGCATACGTTATTAACATCACAAAATACGAAAGGCATGGTTGAGAATTTTCTTATACATGAGCCGGCGAAACCTAGATCTTGGGAATGTGCTTTTTCGTTTCCTTCGACATATAGTAAAGAATATCCATCCCACAATTTTACATGACCACTTTCACATTGGGGTATTTCTCTACTTTGACTGTGCCGTACCAGAAGAGTTCCCGTGAGATAATCTGAGACATAAGTACATGGAACTCCAGCATCTCCTTTTTGACCAATTTCACCCACCGCACCTTGAAGACCAATCAAACCTTCGAATCCACGTTCTCCTTTTTCTCCTGGTATTCCTGGAGTGCCTGGAATTCCAGCAAATCCGCGGTCTCCCTTTTCTCCTATTAGTCCAATGGCTCCCGGAATTCCATCTAACCCAGGTGGTCCACGTTCCCCTGGTGTTCCGGGACTGCCTGGGAATCCTCTATCCCCTTTAGGTCCGGGGAATCCTTGTGGAGCAGGTTCTCCTTTTTGTCCTTTCATTCCTACGCCTCCAGATAGTCCAGGCTGTCCAGGTAAACCAGCATTTCCTTTCATACCAGGTGGACCTATCGGACCAGGGAGTCCTGGTCTTCCATCGAAACCTCTGTCTCCTTTCGCACCTGGAGTACCCGGGAAGCCTTGTATACCAGTTAATCCACGGTCTCCTTTTTCTCCGCGTGCACCTATCAGACCCGGTGGACCTCTGTCTCCTTTCTCTCCTGGGTATCCAGGTGCTCCATCAAGTCCAGGTCGTCCTGGAGATCCTACTGGACCGATCGGTCCAGGAGCTCCGTCTAAGCCTCTTTCTCCTTTCGGTCCTTGTAGTCCTAATGGTCCAGGTGGTCCTGATGGCCCGGTGCTTCCTGGAAGACCTTGTAATCCGCGTTCACCCTTTTCACCCTGCAGTCCAGCAAAACCTTCTCTACCATGTTTACCAGGTAGTCCAGGCAAACCTTTTTCTCCTTTCACTGTAAGGCCTGGCAATCCCACCATACCAGGTAACCCAATATCACCTGAAACAAAATATGTGGGATTACAAATAATAAAAAAATAATGATAGCATAGGTTTAAATGGCTCGGGAAATGGCGTAGTTCTCATTAATTTTATTTCTTGTTAAATTTTTACTTTAATAACCTAGAAGAAACACGAACATGTAAAAATATATGATCACAATTATATTCAAAAGCAACATTTTCAAAAATAAAATTTAATACTTATTTAATCAGTCATAACTTTGTATTTAAAGTTCAATTGTTTTTTCTTCTTCCAATTTGGACTTCTTAATAGAAAATACCATATGATTTAGAATATCCCTTCTATGTGAAGAATCAAAAAATGACATCAAGTAAGACACTTAAAATTACCACCCTGTATATAAGGTCTCTGTCGGTTCCCTTCACATAAAATTGCGAGCTCAAAAGTTCTTTTAAACTGATATGTATAACTGGGTAATTCTATTTTTTAGATTAACTAGGAGACAAGAGAATCTTAAAAAGCAAAAATGTTCCGACCATTCTGAAAAACACATGCACAGAAAACACATGCACATAGAGTTCAAGGCGTTCAAGTTGTTTATGAATGGTAGATACCGTTTGAACGAACTTTTACGTCCAGTTGTGAAGAAAGACAATTACAAAACTGGAATAGAGAGAAATATAATTTACTAACCTTTATCTCCAGGTATTCCTGCACGACCAATATCACCTTTAATGCCTGGAAAACCAATGTCACCCTTTTCACCAGGAGATCCAACTGGTCCAGGATACCCACGATCACCTTTTTGCCCCGTTATACCTAGAAGACCTGAAGGTCCAGGTTCGCCTTTCTCTCCTTTAATTTGAACCAATGGACCAGGGGGTCCTCTTTCTCCGAAATCTCCTTTAGGACCAGGAAAACCAATAGGGCCTGTGGGTCCCGGAATACCTCGTTCTCCTTTAATGCCGTCATAACCATTTATGCCAGGAAGACCTTTATCTCCCTTTATACCATTAAATCCTGGTGCACCTGGATATCCAGTATCACCCTTAATTCCTGCTTGCCCATCCATTCCGTCTATACCAGGTTGACCTCTTTCTCCAGGATATCCTCTATCTCCTTTAGGACCCCATGGACCACTAGGACCTGTATCTCCTTTTAAACCTTGAGAACCAGGCAAACCATCTAAACCGGGTGGTCCTTGGTCTCCTTTTTCCCCAAAACTTCCTGGGATGCTTCTTCCCGGTAAACCTGAATCACCTTTAAGTCCTGGGAATCCACGTTGGCCAGGTAGTCCGTCTGGTCCCCTAAGTCCAGGAATACCTGGTTCTCCTTTTTGTCCCTTTTCAGATGCACTTCCTGGTTCTCCTTTTCTGCCATTCAAACCAGGCAAACCGGGTTCACCTTTTAATCCTGGAAAACCGGCTGGTCCTGATAATCCTGGAGGACCAAATGGACCTCTGTCTCCTTTTTCACCTGGAAAACCAACTTCACCAGGCATTCCTATTAAGCCTTGGGACCCCTGAGGTCCTGGGAAGCCCCTCTCTCCTTTTCTACCCTGAGATCCTGGAATACCATCCATGCCAGGTGAACCTGGTGCTCCAGGTCTTCCTAGAGTGCCCTTGATACCTTTAGCCCCGGGTATACCCGGAGCACCATATTCGCCTTTGAGGCCAGGAAATCCTTGCAATCCAGGTCTTCCAATTTCTCCTTTCAATCCAGGTTGCCCTCTTGGCCCCTCTGGACCTGGTCTACCCGGAATTCCGTCAATTCCTGGAGGGCCCAGAGGACCAGGCTCTCCTTTGTCTCCTGGAGAGCCTGTTAATCCATTAAGACCGGGCTCTCCAATATCTCCTTTTTCTCCCATGATGCCAGGAAATCCGTCATTACCTGGTGGTCCTGTTTTTCCTGGGAATCCAGGAAGCCCCTTCTCTCCTTTTAAACCAATGAAACCTGGTGGACCCGGAGGTCCAATAGCAGGAATGCCAGCATCTCCTTTATTACCTTTGAGACCAACTAAACCTGGTAATCCTGAAGTTCCATCTCTGCCTGGCTCACCTGGAAAACCCATTGGGCCCCTTTCACCTTTTTCACCTCTTGGCCCTGGCAAACCGCGTCTTCCTATAGATCCTTGAGGTCCAATTGGTCCTGGTGGACCAATAGGACCAGGATTACCTTGGTTACCTTTGTCTCCTCTCTCACCAACTCTACCAGGAATTCCCGTTTCACCAGGGATTCCTGGTTCTCCTTTGCTTCCTTTCGCTAGTGCTTCTATATTTTGCGGTGTACATTTTACAGTTGGACCCGGACTTCCTTGTGGTCCATCAAATCCACGCTCTCCTTTGTCTCCTTTAGCTCCGGGATAGCCAGCATCTCCTTTTACGCTGTCTCCTTTTTGACCCTTTGCCCCAGGTATTCCTGGTTCACCCGGTTTACCATCAAGACCAGGGAATCCGTTGTATCCTCTATCTCCTCTTTCTCCGGGAAAACCTGGTAAACCGGAGTCTCCTTTAGGGCCAATTGGTCCAGGGAAACCCTTTGGTCCAGCTATTCCTACGAGACCCCTTTCGCCCTTTTGTCCTTTTTCCCCTTTCATCTCTAATACCAGATTTCCAGTTATCATTGCAGGCTTTCCTGGTAATCCTGGGAATCCAGGCGGACCATCATTTCCATCTTTACCCTAATCAAAACGATTGATTTTATGAGTAATACAAACATTAGTGGTATACATATTACAATTTATCTCTACGAATAATTGATGAATCACAAACATTGTTGGAGTAACGACAAGACTTTTGGGAGTCTGCCTTATTTCATATAAGAGTGTAATAACCGGAAGCCTTTAACATTAAATTATACAGGGGATCGGTAGCATCTGTAAAACCAAAATCATTTTGATAGCTAATTTAGCGTACCATAGATGGCGCACTAGACTTATCCTGACGATTTTCAGTCTGGTTTTTATATTCTACACCTTTCAATGCAGCAGACCATAGAATTATAAGTGTCAGGAGAGCTGGTTTAAGCCCATTGTACAGCCATTCATTTCTCAATAGTGGCATTGAGAAATGAATGGCTATACAATGGCCTTCAACCAGCTCTCCTGATATTTATCAAAATCATTTTGTGCAAGCTGCTTTTTTACTACCACTGAGATACTAAAAATTTTATACTTGTTTTTTATATTATTACCTGTACTAAATACAACAAGTGGAATACTAAACTAATTGTATAATTTTGTACCGCTATAACTTTTAAATAGGTAGTTCGATTATGTTGTTTTCTTAAAATGCACTCGTCATTTAGTTGTATATAAACTGCAATACCTACATTTTCTCAGTAATTTCGGCGAACGGGTATAAAGAATGTTTTATGTAATTATGATTTTTTACCAAATAATACCGTCTGTAGAGCAAAAAAAAACTGTAAATCATCCTTACAACGAATTTTTTATTTGTAGCTCAGCGGTTAAGGCGTATTGAGTGGCGAATATGCTGACCAACTGTCTATCGCGTTCTGAGTTCGAGGTACGGATGTATGTCTGCGTTTTTTCGAATATGTAACCCCCTTCCGGACAGCCTTGGATTTGGATATGGGGGTTGTCTACTATATGTAGTGTGTTATTATAATGTAGGGAGAGTTGCCACAATCATTAATTAATGGTTTCCACGCAACGGTCGCCAAGTTGAAAAATTACGGTTAAAATGAGTTTTACTCAATTATCTCCTTTTTTCGTATGTCCTAAAATTAGGTAACCAACTTTGTAGGAAATGAAAAAAGCTACAACTGTCAATTATATTATTATTCTCTTTTAATATTTTACGATTTACAGCCTTCAAAAGGTGAAAAATTAGATTTTTGCAATAATTTCTGTCCTCGTTGTTCCTACGAAGCAATAAGTTATTATTAATATTGTATATCATAAAATTTACTAAAGCTATTGTCCAGACAATTTTCTTCCACGGTCGACTATTTAAAAATTACAACAGCTCCAAAATAATGCAATTTTCGAGTTGTAGCTTATAAACAATAATTGATACTGGAAGAAAATTTTTCAACCAAAAGTTTTAAGAAACTTTATAATCAAAATATTGATATTAATAATTACTACGCAGGGCCAATAGGGACAGGGATAATTGCAAAAATCTGCATTTAAGCATAACTGTCCACATTGTTGGGCGAGGGTTTAAATCGTAAAGTATTAGCAGTAGGGAAATATTGTTTGTTGTGTCGATAGATGAAAATTCGAAATGCTCGGATGAAATTCATTCTATTAAAGAAATACTATTTTAAGTCAATTTTATTCATTATAGCAGTGATGAGTATTAATAACGTCGGAACAAAGCAACGGGCAGACATTTTATCTAAATTCGTAAAATATTAACAATAGAGAAAAATAGTTTAAATAAGAGTTGTGAATTTTTTTATTTCATCTAATTTTAGAGTAGAACTAATAGGAAAAGAGACAATTGGGAAAAAAATATTTTGACAGTCATATTTGCAACTTGGCGCACAGTGGGAAAAATATGCCCTTTTTGGACAAAAATCTGCCGACAGTAGAGATTTCAATCAAATTAAATGAAAAAAATGGTAAATACCCTTAATACATTGTACTTTAGAGTAGTGCTGCGACAAATTGGCTTTGGGTTAACCTAACCTAAAAATCGCAGATAGTTCTTCCACATCCAGTGGAAGTATAGAAACGACAAAAAATTTTTAAAAATCTTTATCGTTCAGATAGGCTTAGAATGTCATGAAACGTCGAGATTTTAAGTATGAGCAAAAAAAATGTCTGTCTGTCTGTCGGTCTGTCTGTAACTTTTTTGTGTGAACGATTACTCTGGAACCGTTTAAGATATTGACTTGAAATTTGGTACACGTATGTATTTTAACGAGATCTGGAACTGGATTATATTTTCATCTTATTCCGTTGAAGAGTTGGGGGGTAAATTGGAGTAAATGGGAGTAAATAGGTAAATCAAGCAGGTAAGAGTCCACAAAATTGGTGTTTAGCATATACAAGAGAAGCTAATGTCTCAAAAATATTTTTGGCATTAGCTACCCCCATTATTACCCATTACTACCCCCAGACCATTATAAAAGGGGGTGAAAAAAATTGTGATTTATTATGTGTACCAGAACCAAAGGCCTCAAGTTTCTGGTGCGCAATAAACACCACGTTCTTGCTCGAAGCGTATGTAATTGATAGACTAACGAACCATTTTCTGAACTTCGATTCTAACTTACTTTTGGGCTAATGTTTCAATTTTTTATGTCTCGCATGTATTTGTGTTTTTACACAAGAAAGAGTAATTGACATACCTTTTGCCAACAAGATGTTATATTTTAAAATTAAAATGAAGACGTGAGGGTATAAAGAAATTGCACATATCAATTATCAATGATCGCATTTGGCCCTTACAAATTCGTTGCACCGGTTATGAATACATGGTATCCTATTGTTAATAGATTTTTGTGACAGTTCATAAAATACTAGCAAACAGATTTGTAATTATTACGTATTAAATGTATTTCATTTAAGTAAAAAATTTACATAACACAAATATATACCAATTAGCGTATAATGTATCTTATATGGTTGCACATTACATGTAAACTACATATATACAGGGTGCGCCACCTAAAAATCCCCAGACTTGTAACTTTTTTATTTTTGAAGCAATGACCATGTTGGGCTCATCAAATTGTAGACATTTTTAAAGCCTTTAAACATGCATACAGAGTGATTAAAAACAATTTTTTTGAAAAAATTGTTAAGAAAGGAAATTTAATTTCTTTGAATATTTTTTTACCTCACCCTATACATGAACTGTGTTAATGTTTTCTTGTAAAGGTTTTAATTAGTTTCAATTTATGTTATTAAAATAATAAATTTTAAAAAATAAAAATTTTGCAATTTCCTATTTAGTACATTTTAATATAAGTTTGTTTTAAAAATATTTATTTCTTTTGTTTCTTGTTGCTGTTTTGTTACGTTGAATATTGTTTTTGATATATCTTTTATAAATAAAGCATAAAATTATTATTTACATTCTCTTCAAAGTTATTTAAAAAAAAATCAGTTTGGAATCAGAAAGAGGCTTTTTAATTTATTTCTCTAAAACCGAAAGGAATTTCCAATATGACGTAATGACATAAATTGAAGCTAATTAAAACCTTTATAAGAAAACATTAACGCAGATCATGTACAGGTTGAAGTAAAAAAATATTCAAGGAAATTAAGTTTTCTTTCTTAACAATTTTTTCAAAAAAAAATTTTCACATCTCTCTGTACACCTGTTTAAATACCTTAAACATCTCTATAATTTGATGTGACCAACATGGTCGTCGATTAAAAAATAAGAAAGTTACAAGCCTAGGGAGTTTTGAGTGGCGCAGCCTGTATATAATAATAATAATAATAATAAATGTCTTTATTGCAAACATACAAGTTGTAAAATTTACAAATGGCAAAGTTCAGAAATAGTTACAAGTAACCTTCTGCTCTTCCACTTAACCGGATAATTAACCTAATATACATCTCCACTACTAATTTAAGATTTAAAATATAAACAAATAGATGAAAATAAATCCCTACAAACAACATGAATTTATTGCAAAGTAATATGTAGCTAAAAGAAAGAACAAGAGAACAAGTGATGAGACTTACATATTCCTGAAGAGTATTATTGTCAGCGACTTCTAATAATATTTTTCTTAATTCTTTTTTGAATTTATAATGAGAAACTTCTATGAGATGGGGTGGTATCCTATTATACAGTTTGCAGATATTATATGTAAAAGATTTCTGAAAAATTGCAGTGTAGTGTTTAGGGGTGGTTAACATATTTTTAAATTGTGTACATCTGTACGAAAGCTAATTTTTTGGTACAGGTAAAACGGACATTTATATTTAATTATATTATTATATAACACTAATGAATGCAGAGTACGTCGTTTTTCCATATTTAGCCACCCAATTTCGCGAATTTTTTTAGATAATACCTGATTGTTTTCTTCTAATGCCACAAATAAATCGAATGCATGAATTCTGCATCAATTGCACTCGATTTGCGTCAAATTTTGTCATATATCTTACATAACACTGATTAATGTATATAATATATAACTATGAAAATATTTTTTGATAAAATATAGGTTTTTCTTAGTTTTTTCTGGTCGCATTTAGAGTAATAGCAGAAGGTTACAGTCAAGTTTCTTAAGTTTTAAATTCTTTCGTAATAACGCACCGTTTTTTATCTAAATGCATCAGACTAAAAAAAGTTGGCTTACTCGAAATGATTTCAGTTCTCAAAGTACCGATAATCCCTGAAAATAGAGTTTCCATACACTCACAATAAAGCAAAGAAACCTGCGAAAAAAAATTGTGTCGATACTCACACATATGTCTATATTCACTAAAGTCTGTCTCGGTTAAGAATGTAGTTGTTTACGTTATAAACGGAGCACGGTTTACAAAGGCACATGGGAATTCTCAAGTAAGTGGAATCCCCCAGGGCTGTTTCAAAGCCTACATAAAATGAAAAATACTGGATATAGAGGGACTGTCTTATGACTATGACTAGATCGATTTTTTTAAATTCAAATTGCAGCTTCAATATTCATTTTATAATGCTAAAAATAAAAATTAACTCTCCTTATTTTATATATTTAACATGGTTCGAGAATTAATATTCTAACTTTTTAAGAATAGGGCACACGCAAATATCAGTTTTACATCCAGAAGTGTTTCAACGAATATATACATTAAATAAAACAACAATTATTAATTAAGGAGGGTTTTTTATACACTATAATGTTAGAAAGCGGTTTTGTGAAAGCACAAAGTGACAATTTACCCAATGTTAATTCGTTTAAGTTGATGGAGTTCATTCGCTCAAATGATTGCTTTAATGCCGACGAAATTCGAGGAGTTAAGTAATTTCATTACAGATTTACCCAAAAATCAAAAGTTACACACATTTACGACAGAATAAACATTGAAAACGCTTTACTTTATCACGACATTTACGGCTCCATCAAACGTAAATAAATTATATGACGTCATGACTGGCATGTCAACCGTCAAAATTAAATTGTGACGTCACATCCATTTTCCCGCGGGGGTAAAATTTCACTCTCAAATTCAATTTCATGCCAAATTCAACATATTTCAATGAACTTAATCAAAATTGTTGTTTTAATAAAAATAGAATCTTATGTTATTGATATTAAAATTTGTGCGTGTCCCCTATTGTAAAAAAAATACATAAAATGAGTGCACTATTACATCTTAACCCGGGAGAATGTCATATTCATCATTATCCTTACCGTTATTGAATTAAAGAATTGCTGTAGGTACATATACAATAACTGAGGATTGTTTGTCATTCAACTTTATACAATACTAGCAAAATGTCTGTGTTTCTACGGATTCGTTAAAATCGCTAAAAATAACACAGCCCCACAAAAAAAAAGTTCAAAGCAGCGAATCAGACCTATGTATTCCTATGTATTTTCGGTCGCTGAATCCGAATCCGGGATAAAAAAAAATCGTACATCCCCAAAATCATTAGCTAGAGCCAAAAAACACCCCTGAAATGGGGGTAAAAACAATATTAAGCTACGAGAATAGTTGTCAAATCTTAATCAATCCAATTATACAAATTAAGGTTAAACAGCAGCGTACATACAATAGATATGAAACACATCCCCAGGGAGGGGCGAAAACTAGCTCCCTTATATAAAAAAATCTGCCCCTATAGAGTTGAGAACAACTACCTCAAGTTTAAAGGATACGAGAAAAACAAGAAAAAATGTAAAATGCAACAGGATTTCTATTTTCATGCTATGATTGGCTGAAATTGCGTAGTACTCTAAAATAGAATTAGAAACTTACGTACCATCAACATTCTACAGTGTCAACCCTCAGAGGGTGTGAAAACTACCCCCTATGTAAGGTTTGACTATAAAAAGTTACAGTGACTTTTATAAAAATTCGGAACACCTGCGTGTGGAAGAGAGAAGAAACTAGACTATGTTCGACGCTGTGCTTGAAAAACACCCCCACGGGGTTGAGAGACGCCGCCCCTATAAAAAAAAAACTATGGAAATGAAACGAATAAGCAACAGTATAGCTTTTTCTTTACACCTTAAATTACGGTAGTTTACATCCTTTCTGGGGGTGTTACTTAATAACATTTGTAGGACATGAGTTTCAAACTCTAAGTGTGCAACGCGATTTTTGCCAATCATAGCATCCATAAAAATGTAAATTGTAGCAGGCATATTGCCGCCCCATAAATTATAAAATATTTTAACTTAAGCGTGAATGTCCGCGGTAGATTTAAATATATTTCTTAAAATTGCTTTTTAATTAAACACAACTGTATGCAACCAGAGTTACGCCTAAAATCAGCTTATCTTTATGAGTGGAGAGGGTAGCGAAGCGATGCGATTTATACGCACCGAAAAAGAAAGCAGAACGATTTCGTTTTCCGTTACTCGAGGTTAGAACTTCGATTGCTCGATGAACCTTTAAATAGTGATGTATTTTCATTAAATTTTTTCTTGAAGACTTCAACATTGAAAGGGTTGATAGTCCCTCTTCTTAATTATGAAGCAGGCCTAATTATCTTCACCGGTTTAATCCGTAAGTAATTTATAAAGAAATAATTTTTTTTGGCAGCGGCCATTTTACAACTCACGCTTACACTTCATTTCTTTCCAGGGTTTTACTATTGGATAAAAAATTTTATTAATGGATAAACAATTTTCATATTGAATCCAAATAATTTAGTTTTGGACGAAAAATGTTAGTATTGGACAAAGAATTTTTGTATTAGATGCAAGTTTTATTATAAAAATGCAAATCTTCTAAAATTGGAAGCAAGTTTTATCAATCTTGGGATGCACATCGTAGTTATGCATTGCTTATTAACGTCATATTAAATTTTGGGTTGGAAACAAATTTTGTATGGAGATCGCGACGATAGTATGGTAGGATAGTTGGGATTTGTCCTTATGGAATTTTTGGAAGCGTCGAATATGGTATTGGAAACTTCTAAACCTGATCCCGAGCTCTTCTAGAAACCAACAATTTTATCACTGTGGGTTGGATTTCACCAACATCATCCCCTACTAAAGTCACCATTATCATTCACAGAAAAATTCCAGATAAGTGTCACAAATAAGTTTTTTTTATCTAACGTTTTTATATAAATACTTCATATTTTTACCTTTTAACATTTTTAGAGTTTTAAAATATCATGTTCTATTTTTTTAAAAAAAAAACTATTTCTATTTTCAATTTTTTTATTAACATGTTTCAATGAACAGTTAATATATACTACTTTTATTAAGGTATAAATTATCGACGTTACGTCTAATTAAAAACAAATTATATGAAAGGTTCTGTAAAGATTTTGTGATCACAACTTCTACGAAACATTTAGGTATAGTAATATAATAAAATTTGACTTTTAATCACCATATTGTCGGTTCATGTTTTAGACAATATCATAAATAATATCTGCATAACATTTTATCGTCCACTCGATATATTTTTTTTGTATATAATTTCACTTAATATTAAGGCCTCAGTTTAGCTGTTTTATAATAAAAACACACCAAGTTTGATTGATTTATAATAAAATCAATTTTATAATCACATTGTCCACTTATTTCAGGTATTTTGATACAAACCAAACTTTACAAACCAAACTTTACAAACCAAACTTTACAAACCAAACTTTACAAACCAAACTTTACAAACCAAACTTTACAAACTAAATATTTCGATAGTACTTACTGTATTAATTATTTAATCTTTGATAATAAATTGAACTTCCTTTAGTAATATTCAGAGGTATTAATCTAATCTTGACTTGTGCTAAATTTGAATTATTAATTTACATTTTTTTTTTATACAACTAGTACTTTCTCTAAATTTTGATTAGTTTATCTTTCTTATAATCAAACTTCAGTTTCAGTGTAAATTATAATTATAGAAAGATTGGCGCCCCGTTATTCTGGAAAAGTTACCATTATCTAAGTGAAATTAACATCTCTTATAAAAAAAAATTTTTATAAAAACATCTATCATCTATTAATCTTTATCTACCTAACACGTAAAACCATTCGTAAAGCATTTTCTTACCCATGACTCATCTGCCGAGTCTCTGAGCTACTGGGGTAGTAATATTTTTTTTCTTCAAATAACATAAAGTGCAGTAAGACTCTCAAACACTTGATGAAAATTAAATTTTATTGAACAGCGAAGAAACAATGTTACAAAATCCGGTTAGTTTCTCTCTGTTTTTCCAGCATCCTACAGATATAGTATCTCCCGTGGGGGTAGTTTTCAAGCACATCGTCGAACATAGTCTAGTTTCTTATCTCTTCCACACAACGCAGGTGTTTCGAATTTTTATAGAAGTCACTGTAACTTTTTATAGTTAAATCTTACATAGGGGGTAGTTCACACCCTCTAAGGGTTGACAGTGTAGGATGCTGATGGTACGTAAATTTCTGGTTCTATTTTGGAGTACTACGCAATTTCAGCCAATCATAGTATCTATGAAAATAGAAATCCTGTTGGATTTTACGTTTTTTCTTGTTTTTCTCGTGTCCTTTAAACTTAAAAGTGGTTGTTCTCATTCATATACGGGCAGTTTATGAAGATTACATCGGACCTGATGTAGTTTCTTAACACTTTAACAAAACTTATACATTTCGAGCTTTTTTAGCAGTCATTGCTGTTTTGGATTGATTTTTTTATATATGGGGGCTAGTTTTCGCCCCTCCCCGGGGATGTGTTTCGTATCTATTATATGTACGCTGCTGTTTAACCTTAATTTGTATAATTCGATTTATTAAGACGTAACAACTCTTCTGGTAGCTTAATCTTCTTTTTATCCCATTTCAGGGGTGTTTTTTGGCTCTAGCTAATGATTTTGGGGGTGTACGATTTTCTTTGACCTTGGATTCGGATTCAGCGACAGAAAATACATGGGTCTGGTCCGCTGCTTTGAACTTTTATTTTTTTTTGTGGGGCTGTGTAATGAATAACACTCCCTCATCCAGTTCTTGTTAACAAATACCAAACTATTCAAATAATGATTTATTAATTATCCAAGTATGGAGGTTCCTAAAAAGTTGACTCAACCTTGGGCCGCCATATTGGAGTGGCCACTTTGAATTTCCGGGTTTTATTAATTTTTTGAGGATTTATGATTGGTCCTTCTACTTGCAAAATTTCAAGTTCTTAGCCTATATGGAAACGCCCAAACACACAAATAACTCTATTTTTACCTGTGCGGTGACATGTTTCAATACTTTCCGAAGAGCTAGGAACTTTAAATTTCACGTGGAGGTAGGGCATAACTTCCCGACACTCCAGAGAATTCCAAAACTTTCAAAATTTGAAATGGCGACTCCAACATGACACCTAATCTATATTTACATAGAAGATAATACCCGCATTAAAATGAAGGCGCTTCCAAAATGGTAAGAGCTATGGAAAAAATATAGAGAAGAAATTTGTAGAGGACTAAATATAATCCCCATCTCTAATCCAAATTTTAAGTCTATAGCTCATGTACCTAGACGATTCACTGGGCAAAATAAAAGCGAACAAACATTGTTACACTTTTCTTTAAATTGTATATAGAAACATTATTAGAAATATTTCTTTTTATTATCACTTGTAATATATTTCCGGACCTGATAAGAAATCTGTTTTGATTTACTAATTTTTCCCTGCGTGAACTTGGCAAGTAAATTTACCAATCAGAGACATGAACATAGGTTTCCTAGCTTCATGTACACTACATTCCTAACTGAGATGGTCTAGACATCCTTATCATTTTATTCGTATATATTGCAGATTAACTTACTGGTCTACCCGGTGGTCCATCTCTACCGGGTACGCCGTCGAGACCCGGTGGTCCCATAAAACCAGGAGATCCTGGAGGACCTCTAGGACCAATGTCGCCGTCTCTTCCATCAAATCCTCTATCACCTTTTTCTCCTCTTGCCCCAGGAAGACAGTCTATACACCGACCACCAATCTCTCCTTTTGCTCCAGGGATACCTGGACTTCCGGGTGTTCCTGGCAGACCTGAATTACCCTTGTCTCCCTTCGGTCCCACAGGTCCAGGGAAACCAGGTATTCCATTTAAGGCGTCCCCAGAAGCACCTCTAGGGCCACCGAAGCCTTTTTCACCTTTCTGTCCCTTCTCTCCATGTCTACCGGGTTCTCCGTCTTCACCTTTAGGCCCCTGTAATGTGGAAAATCCATGAGCTGTGAGTATGAACATTGATCAATAAATGAATATTTTCTTTCATTTACGATTTATCTAAATTACAAGGCATACTAAATTTTTATATACTTCACTAAAAAAAGAATGCTAGCTATTGATAAGAAAAATTAATCTTCAAACCGCGCTAGATTTTTTCGTAAAAATATTCTAAAATTAAAATTCCATGGTAATGTAAATGGCGGCTCAAATGGCTTGTACTCCAGTCAGTATGTCTGAAGAGGTCGACAGTCACTCGATGTTAGCGAGCTTTTGGGGCTTGGCGGGAGGGTCATTGGTGAGCGTATTGGTGAATTGTCAGCGCGTTGCGCAACCGGGGTTTGGGGCCAGATTGAAATATCTCGGTTTCTGTTAAGGCTATATAAAAACAAACACGGCGTTTTAAAGGGCGTAAAATTGCTCATGTTTTATGTGCTATTCATTTTTTCGTAGGACTGATAACTTTTTATTTATTATGAAAGAAAATTTGAAATGAGAGCACGGCTTGCGGTTTTTCGCCTTTTTCTCGATATGGAAAATTCCTTTCGAGAAAATTGTTCTACGTGAAAATTGTACAGCAGAAAAAACCTACAGCTTCATATTATTAATTTTTATTTTTGAAGAATAGTTTGCGGTACAGCGCGCCGCAAAGTTGGCATGTCAGCGCGTGAGTGTGCAATAAAGCAAACAATATGCGCAGAAACGAGTTTGCGCACTCCATCATTCTAAGCCAATGAGAGCAAAATTCAATGTCGACACCAGTGACGGAGGTGGCCTGCAGTAGAGCTGCAGCGGCGGTAATAATAATAAAACTGCTCTATTAGCCAAAGTTTAGTACAAATTACTATTCTTACACTTCTTTTTAACAAGGGTTACTCGTAACAGTTGGCAGGTTTTAATCTACTCCATTACACAGCTCCTTGGCCGTGAAACTTTTATTACAATTACACATTCGCATAGCCCAGATGATGCTATGGCGCTGGTAAAAATATCCGCGCATGTTCACTCCGCCTCTGTCATCTTCTCATAATAATACTACTCTACGATCACTGTACAATATAATTGCGTTATGATTTTTTTCATATTTTACTCAGGTAATAGCTACTTTCCGGAGCGAAAAGTCGAATTTACGTTGCTGTTTTTGTGCCCTAAGGAAATCGATTAAGAACTATTTTTGACTGTTACCCTGATGACTCGAGCGCTCTTGGAATAAAATCTTCCGAACGACTACGAAGAGCAGAAAACAACATTGTAGAGATTACACATTCAATGAAGCCATGGTGGTATCGACGACTCAAGAAATGTTTTTAAGTAACGAAAAAGGCAAGGATAAAGGACCACGCACACATTACATGGGATTTCATACAGCCGTCGATTTCGCTGAAAATTTGGTATGTTATGGTACATAATTTCCTGATCAAAAATGCTTATGGCCACAAAGCCCAAAATGCCCTAAATTTCGAGATATTGAAGGTCGTATGAGCTATCACTTATTATAGCGATGGCGACTCAGTCCTTTGGTAGAAAGTCAAATTGGAGTAAGAAGGTGTCGTTGATCATGACACACTGATGGCCACACCCTCTGACCTTGAGTCAAGCCAAATAAAAAAACTGTCGGTACCTCTCTTTTTTATATGCCAGATAAATATTACTATGGTTGGTGTGGCACTTTAAGGTAACTTTGGCCATAATCCATGGGCCAAGGTCATAGATCTGTTCAAGGTCGTCGAGTTTTATACCAGAGTAATATTTCTAGGGCCAAAGAGGCACCTGAAGGTGACTTGGTAGCTATAATAAGTGATAGCTCATACGACCTTTGATCTTCAATATCTCGAAATTTAGGACATTTTGGGCTTTGTGGCCATAAGCACTTTTGATCAGGAAGTCATGGACTATAACATACCAAATTTTCAGCCAAATCGACGGATGTATGAAATCCCATGTATCGTGTGCGTGGTCCTTTATAAAAATATTTCTGAAATACTTGAACCAAAACAATATAAATGCTACACTGCCACACAGACACAGACACAGACAGGTTCAAGAAGACGCCGATACCAAGATAGTAAATACCGCTATTAGGCATGTTTCAAATTACGATTTCGTAGTAATCGTAGGCGAGGACATCTTCTCGTGTTATTGACAGGTTTGGCCCGGGACAAATTGAACGTGTTTGTCAAAAAACCCACAGGGAAAATTGCCGAGAAACTGTATTCAATATCAAGGCTTCGATACGACGATGCAATAAGGGGCAACATCCTGTTTCTACACGCCCTCAGTGGGTGCAACACACCTTCCTCTATTTTCGAATTTTGCAAATCGAAATTCATCACCACTTTGGAGAACAACGATGGTTTGGAAGCATCTCTGAAAAAAATTTTCCCCCGGACTTCTTGCTACCGCAGGAGAAACATTCTTTCTTGCTTTGTACAGAGAAAACAAAGCACAAGAAAAGTTAAACTCGCAACGTCACAAACGTTTTGTAAAATCAAAAGCGACTTCCACAAAATCACTTCCACCGACATTGAATATGGCTCGGCAACACATTTTCAGGACGTACCAAGTGCAAACGTGGCTTGTAAACTGTCACGATCCGGAGAAATGGAGACAGATCAGGAAAAATTGTGGACAAGAACCGAAAACCATCACAGGAAAAGCTGCACCCGACGAACTTCTAAAATTAATAGAATGGCTAATACAAAGGAAACTGCGGAAGAGCTTGTGGTTGCCGCAAAGCTGGAACGAAGTGCTCCGTTATATGTCAATACTGCAGCGGTAAAATTTGTGAAAACGTTACAGAATTCCCGAAAATCTGTGTGCAGGACGGCATCAACAAAGAATCCGACAAAGAGAGCGAATAAACTTCTATCGATCGAAAATGACAATGAATTAAGCCGCAACGTAATACGTGAGCGAATAAGCGGTGTTTCTGAGAAGAGAGGGAGGGCTATTAATAAGTCAAAAACTCATACTACCTTGGAGCACAACATCTGGGAGGGTGTGTTTTAAAAATTTCCCCTCCTTCACACACATAAAAAAGCTGACGTTCCGACTTTACGGCGCTGTAGTGCAAACTATTGTTCGAAAATAGAAATTATGAAAACGAAGCTACAGGTGTATTCCATGATCTACAATTTTAAAATAGAACAATTTTCTCGTACCCATAACGAGAAAAATGCGAAAAACAGCGAGCCGCGCCCTCATTTCTAACTTCCCTTTTCAATAAACAAAAAGCTATCAGTCCTACGAAAAAAATGTATAGCACACGAAACATGGGAAATTTTACGCCCTTTAAAACGTCGTGTTTTTTTTATGTAGCCTCAACAGAAGTTGAAATATTTGATGAAAACGGTTCTTAACCATTTTTTCAAGGTGGCGGCAACCCCCGATTGCACAACGTGCCGACAATTAATACACTCACCAATGGCCCCTCCATCAAGTCCTAAAAGCTTGCTGACGTCTGGTGACTGTCGACTTCTACATATTGATTTCATGTATACTGACTGGACTATTGGCAATGTTTTCTCTTTGAATATTTCTATTTACATAATTTTAGGCGAATTATTCTCTTAAATATATGACTCCCTGCTAAAAATGGACAGACACTAACAGAACCTGTACCTACACACTCTGAACGTTTTTGGAGTTTTGGAGCAATTTCCGACATTAAGTCATTATTTAATTGACAGACAGGTCTCCTCATTTCTGTTCGCATTTCATATTTTAAAAATGTAAAACTCCATTAATCTAATTCAAAATGACAATTGTCAAATTATGTACAGTGACATACTGAAGAGTCTATCCATTTCTGTATGGTTTTTAGCAAAGTTATGTCTGGTAGAAGAATATTCAAATCGTTTAACGTTTAACCGATAATAATCAGTAGTTAGTTAATTCTGTAATTAATTATTTTCTCTCATGTTAAGTGTCATTGATCCTCTAGTATGTTTCTTTATATTTTAATAGAATAAATCTGATATAAAATAAAGGCAGAGTGTAGTAGATACAATGCATTTTTTTAAATTGATGCATACTAGATAACCATCATAAAACAAAAATCTATGATTCTATGAAGTCAAAGTTGTAATTAAATCCATATGGGCTTATTCATCTACCAGGGTTGGTAAACGAAAACAAAAATATGAGCATAAACTAATGTGGATAATTATCTAATAATAACATCCAGATCATTCGTTAATATTAGATATAAATAATAAATTGGAGTTATTTTGTTCAGATAACATTATTTTAAATGTAAACGTATATTATTATCAAAATAAAAATTTACCATTATTGACAGTCCCTTTTCACCAGTTAATCCTCGTTGGCCTTGCGGACCAATGGGTCCCGGATATCCTCTTGGTCCATCGCTACCAGGAAAACCTATTGATCCGGATTCTCCTTTCTGTCCCTTTTCACCTGGAGCTCCTTCTGGACCTGGAGTTCCTGGGATACCTGGACCACCTGGGGGGCCAATAGGACCCCTCGGTCCTGGATCACCGGGAAAACCATCCAATCCCTTTGGTCCCAGTGGTCCAGGGTAACCTCGTGGACCTTGTGGACCAGGAGGCCCGGGAAAACCTTTTCCGCCTCCTGGTGGACCTGGAGGGCCCGTCAAACCAATCAAACCTGGGGTACCATCTCTACCAGGCTCTCCTTTGAAACCGGGTCTTCCTGGTAATCCAGGCAGACCTTCAATGCCACGATCTCCTTTTTGTCCTGGAGGTCCTGGCGGTCCCGCAAAACCATCTCGTCCCTAATTGCGGAAAGAATAAGAAATTTTATTTATTAGTATCGATTTATAACTTACTCTTGGTCCAGGCGCCCCAGGTAAACCCTTTTCTCCTTTCATACCTAGGGAACCAGGTATACCAAAATCTCCCTCTGGTCCAGGTTCACCTTTCGGTCCTTGTAAGCCGAATTCACCTCGATCTCCTTTTTCACCTCTTTCCCCTTTTTGTCCAATTGTCGATGTTCCGTTGAAGTCTTGGTGTATTTGGGATGCTGACTCACCCTTTTCTCCTCTAGGGCCTGTATCTCCTTTTTCTCCTTTGTCTCCATAGAACCCTACGCCCATCGCTCCTTTTTGACCTTTTGAACCGGGTGGACCACGGGGGCCCTAATTTAATTAAATAATGTTGATTATATATTGCAATTTATTTCAGTTAAATAGATTAAAATTAATAATCTTCTCAAATATTTGGAGTATTATAAGAAAAAATAGAATTACTTAATCTTTACTTTGCTTTAAATGTGTTATTGTTCTTACCAATTGTCCTGGTTCACCCATAATACCAGGTAATCCTGGAGGGCCTACCGGTCCCGGATTTCCCGCAGGACCTGTCACACCATCTCGGCCGGGTTCTCCTTTTTGTCCTTTAAACGTAATCCCACAGTTAGCAGGTTCTCCTTTGTCTCCCTTAATACCTGTTGAACCTGAGAAACCCCTTGGACCTGGTTGCCCAGGAGTTCCATCAAGACCAGGAAGTCCCTATGATAGACAATAATTAGAAGAATAAGTGGGAAAATTATCAAAATCACTTACGTCAGTACCATTGCAACCATCCAAACCAGGTATACCTGGTGATCCAGGTGGTCCTTGGATTCCAGGGATTCCATTAATACCGGGAAATCCTGGAACTCCAGTTTTTCCTCTTTCCCCTTTTGGTCCTCTTGGTCCTATCGGTCCTGGTTCCCCTCTTTCTCCTTTATCTCCAATCATACCTTCTTCCCCTGGAAATCCTCGGTGTCCCTTTTCTCCCGGCAAACCAGGCATTCCTGGAAAGCCCTGAAATGCAGATATTTTTCATAAGGTAATAAGATTTAGAAAAACATTGGAAACAAACTGGATATATCCATTCTTTACCATTTTTGGGCACCAGAAAAGATAACATAAATTTAAATGTTCAATATATTATTGGAGTGAAAAAAGAGATCGATTTAAAAAGTATTAGCGATTTTTTTTTTTTTTTTAGAAAAAAAACTGGGAAGATATTCTTAATCGGCACCTTTTTTAGTCTAAGAGCTAGCAACGTCGAAAAACACGTGATTTTAGCAAGGCTCATTCTTTTATATTACCTCCCTTATAATGGTGTAATGGGCATGAGGGTGGTCTGGCTGGCTATAGCCGTTGCGTTTAACTGTGAGAGTAGCGAATATACAGTCGAAAAAATTACAAAATATGACAGTAGCATGACATTTGATTGTATCATTTTTTGTTGTTAACTATTCGTGGGTTCGATCGTTAGTAATGCCCTATTTTTTTAGTAAATCCTGTTAATTTCACCCATAACTTGAATTTCTAATGCCTAAATAATAAATTATCATATGTTTTTGAATATTTCTTAATATAAATTCCATGGATATTATTATTTCAAGAGTTGCGAAATTATATGTGAAAAATTATATGTGCAGATATTAGATATAGATAATTAAAAACACTTTAAAATACAAATTGATATGTTTACCCTCTCAGATATACTCTCATGTAATTCTCCCATTAACTGAAGCTCTGCTTTTATTGCGTATGTCTGCGCTTGAACCAACAACCTGTTTATTTATGTTATGAATTATGATTTTATTAATTTAGTTGATATAATTATAGTAATACCATAAATTTTATAATCCAAATTTAAAAAAAAATAGTTGATAAACGCAACACCTACTACTTAATTTTTATTCCAATATTTTGTTTCAGGAAAAAACAGTTCAATTTTGTTTTAGAGAGAAAGAAAAAAAATTTCATTGCTATAAACTGATTAAATAATACATTATTTTAAGATTTAAGCTAGGACATCTTTCATACTCATTAAGAAATTACTTAACCCTTTTTTAATAAGTATAATGACTTTTGAAAATATTACTAGAGATATTAAGTAAAGACATTATAGAAAGACTTTAAGGTACAATTATAGAATCCATTAAAATAGCTACCTTTATCCTGGCTATACATCCTACAAGTTAGAATACATTATAAAATTGTGTCTGTCTGACGTAATTTGTATTTTAAAGTGTTTTTAATTAATTTATATCTAATATCTGCACATATAATTTTTCATATATAATTTCGCAACTCTTGAAATCAATAATATCCATGGAATTTATATTAAGAAATATTCAAGAACATATGATAATTTGATTTATGTATTATAAACTTAAGTTATGGATGAAATAAACAGGATTTACTAAAAAAAGGGGGCATTACTAGGGATCGAACCCACGAAGAGTTAACAACAAAAAATGATACAACCAAATGTCATGCTACTATCATATAATTTTGTAATTTTTCTAACTCTATAGTCTCACAAGAAAACGCAACAACTACAGCCGGCCAGACCGCCCTTATGCCTATTACACCATTATAATGGAGGTAATATAAAAGAATGAGCCTTGCTAAAATCAGGTGACAAAAACGTTGCTAGCTCTTAGACTATTTAGAAACCCCTTTGTACAAGATTACATCGTAGTGGGTTCAAAGGCGTTTGAAATAGGGGCCGTCAAAAAACAATTTAAAAATAATATTTATCTGTAAAACGGATTCTCAAATGAAGAAATGTATTCTTCATTTTTTGTTCAGAATAATGTATTGTACAAGTTTGAATTGATTTTACAGCAAAATAATTATTTATTTAATAAGGCAAAAATCCAAATTCGCACATAGGTACCTACCATTTTTCTAACAAACAATCTTTAATAAAGATCTAAGTACGTCATGAAAACAAAAGTTATTGCAAATGTCAATTTAATTATATAATTCTTTGCGTGTCTATGTAACCACCATAATTTCGAATACATTGCTCAATCCATTTTCTTATAATAGCGTATAACTTTTCTAATATGAGCCGGGGTGATTTCAGCTCATGCCTATCTAATTCTGATCACTAATTCTTCTGGGCTACGTCGTCTGCTCTTATACATTATACTTTTTAAACAACCCCATACATGGAAATCAAGTGGTCCGGAGACCAGAGAAGTTGATAATACAAGTCTCTTCTGACATCTTGCGGCAGATTATTGAGATAGAGTTGAATTTCATTTTGCAACAAATTTGAATACGCTTCCTCATTCAATCTCGGAATGAAAAAAGGCCCAATAATCTAATCATTCCATAAACCCCAAATGTCAACTTTTGACACATATTGCCTTTTACTACTGATAAACCAATGGAGATTTTGGTCAGTCCAAAAACGGCAATTCTGGGAAGATACTATCCCATTGGTGGCAAATGTTGCCTTATCAGTAAATATGACGTTTTTCAGAAAATTTATATTGCTTAAAAATTCACCCTGGGCCTAAAAACAGAAATCCAATCTTCTGTCTGTATCACATCACCATCTTCTAGGGTATGTAAAAATTTTGGCTTGAAAGCTCTTTTTCTATGTTGCTGGAAGCAGGAAAACCCCATGTTCTTACTAATATTCAGATTTAATGCTACTTGCCTTATGCTATATTTTGGATTTTCTCTTAAATAATGTAAAATGCGTAAGTTGCCATTTTTGTAAATTATAATTCTTTGGATCTAACTTACATGCATTTTCTGTACTATTAAAACTGTGATTGATGGTTGCTACCAATTTATGGCGAATGCAAGGCTGACAATCAGGATGCTGTAATTTGAATTCAACAGCAGTATGTCTAAATGATCTGGCATTATCTCCGACTGAATGAATCAACTCTACTTTTTCTTGCATTGTTAAACGCCGAACCATATTTATTACACAAAAATTTATACTTCACTTATAGTCGTACGTGTACCCCCCGCTTGATCCTTGGGGACAATGTTTTTCATAAATACTAAAGCCTAAGGAGCAATTTAAGACATATCCTAAAAAAAAACTGGCTGTACTTTCTAAATGGTGGTCATATGTTAAAAAACTGTTGCCAATGTTGTTTTTGTCATTTAACACAAAAACTAAAAAAGATGGACAAAAACTTTCTTCACAAAAAACAACGTGCATAAAACTTTCTACAATTTTGTACCTATACAATATTTTGATAGGAGTTACCATTTTCCAGATAAATGAGTCCAAAATTAAGAAAACACGGAATTTCATATGTCGGTAAATCACTTAGAGGAAATAATTAATTATGACAATTATTGTAAGGCGTATAATATAACTTTATATTATTAACATAACAAAAAAATAAAATAACTGAAAAAAATTAATAATGATAATAATATAATTTGCAGACATTTACCTCGAAAACGGTAACAATGGGTATCTGGTAAATGGTAACTCCTATACAAATATTGTATAGGAACAAAATTGTATCAAATTTTATGCACTTTGTTTTTTGTGCTGAAAGTTTTTCTCCATCTTTTTTAGTTTTTGTGTTAAATGACAAAAACAATATTTGCATTCTTTTCTTAAACGGACGCCATGTATGTCTTAAATTATTCCTCAGGCTTTAATCTTCATGAAGAACCTTGTCCCCAAGGATCGAGGGGGTGCACGGACAGTTAGGGTGGGTTCTAGTAGCATTACGTTTTATATTGAATTTTATATTTTATATTAAGAGCTGAATCATTTATCTGGAAAATGGTAACTCCTATTTAAATATTGTATGGGAACAAAATTGTAGAAAATTTTATGCACTTTGTTTTTCTCCGTCTTTTTTTAGTTTTTGTGTTAAATGACAAAAACCATATTTGCAATTTTTTTTTTAAACGGACGCCATTTTGAAAGTGCAGCCAATTTTCTTTTTTTAGGACATGTCTTAAATTGTTCCTTAGGCTTTAATCTTTATGAAAAACATTGTCCCCAAGGATCAGGGGGGGGGGGTAGTATTATTGTCTAACATTACACAGCATTCACATGAATTTTTAACTGATTAACTTATTTAGGTTCATCAATAAATTGACAATTGCAATAACTTTTGTTTTCATGGCTTACTTTGGTCTTATTGAAGATTACTTGTTAGAAAAATGGTAGGAATGGTACGAATTAGAATTTTTACCTTATGAAATAAATAATTATTTTGACGACTTCTATCTCAAACACCTTTGAACCCACTACGATTTAATCTTGTACAAAAGGGTTTCTAAAGGTGTTGATTAAGAATATCTTACTAGTTTTTTTCTTCTCTCTCTGTCGGTCTTAATGAGGTCAAGTAGCAGAATAGCCTAAGTTAAGCTTTGCCCATGAAACTTTGTAATTATTTTCATTATTTCAATAAAAACGTTTATTATTATTATTATAATTATTATTGTTAAAACATTTTACTATTTTACGTACCCTGTTTCCTTTTTCAGCAAAACATTTTGGTATGCATTTATCACTTCCATTTCTTATGCCATAGGCGCTGCCAGGAGCGTCAAATAAATCATAACTGCTCGAATAAGGTCTACGATTTTGATACGGACTGCTAGGATAGGAGCCGTACCCACCAGATTGGCTCGAAGCTGAAGCTGAACCTGATCCATATGATCCTGCATCAGGACCATAGGCTCCCGATGAACCAGATCCATATGATCCTGATTGAGACCCGTAAGATGCTGATTGTCTTGATCCAGATGATTCACTTCTCTCTTGTTCTTGACCAGCGCCATACGATCCTGATTGATTTGATCCGTAGGATCCGTATTGATTTGACCCATATGATCCCGACTGGCCTCCTCCATACCCTCCTGACTGGGCAGACCCATATGCCCGATCTGGAGAAACTGTCGAGTATTCGTTTACACGTTCCCTGGAACTATATACGTTAGCAGAGCCACCTCTCGATGCGTCATAACCTCTTGACGCGTCATAGCCTCTCGATTCGTATTCGTTGGCCTCATATTCCCTAGGAGCAGGGTATCCTCCTCTAGCTGGCTCGTATCCATCACTGGATGTTTCATATCCACCCTGAGATGAGCCTAAATCTGTGGAGGCTTCAAGGGGCCCTTGGTCACCTCTGTAACAGACAGTACACATATTTATATTTATGATTTATAGTAGTTAATGTAAAATCTTATGCAAAACTTTTTGAGATGGTCACAGAATTCTGATTTTCTTTTTTAAACATTTTTAGCGATAAATTAAAAATCTTTCATACTATCTGATATAGAGCAAACTAAACTATTGACAAAATGTCTGTATACTCTTCTACTAGAAGAATTAAGTACATCATGTTTTCTTAATTGATCTTTTAGCGATAGCTTCAAAATGGTTCATATTCTCTATTAGTGGAAGTAAGGAATCTTGATTTTCCCTAAAAAGTGCAAAATTGTGCTAAAGTTATGAAACCTATTTCCCCCCCGTTTTCGAAGGTACTGAACACGAATAACAGGGTGAAAAAAGTTTTTAGTCATGCGTACCCCCTGAAACGGCCAAAAACCACCCCTTCTTGCTTATTTCTCATGTAACAGCTTGGTATCGACTATTTTTGCAGGGATTCTTTATTTTTTCATGGGGATATAACAGATGGTGAAAGGTGATGTCAGGTAGTAGACCGCAACCGCCCTTAAGGGTGAAATCTACCCTGCCAGGGTGTAAAATTGCTTCTTTTTTTTGTTAAAGACGTTTACTCCCCGTTTTCGAGGACGTTGATCAAGAAAAAAATGGTTATACGCTGGTTCGACCCTTCCTTCACCATTAAATTGTCGGAAACCACCCCTTTCATGATAATAATAATAATGGGTAGTGACTCGTACTATCATTTTATTTGTTTATTTGTTTTTGCCGCCTTTGCTGTTTTCTGGGTAAATCATGTGTCCTCAAGATATCCGTAGTCAGAGGATAAAGACGATGAACTAAGCATAGAAAGAGACGAATCCGATAATAGTTATGATAGTGCTGTAAACTTCCTAAATTTTATACCCGAAGTGTATATTTCCGATTATGATTCGGAAACAATGCGTGCGATGAAGGAGGCAATAGTATTGAATGTGATGTTCATTTCGAAGAATATGAATCATGTAAGTCTCTTTGTAAGTGCCCTAGGTTATATTAATGTTTTGTAACAAATATTATATTGTACTAAAAATCGTGCCCTGTATATATAATTTATTAAAAATGGGGAGGAAACGTCTTTAACAAAAAAAAAATGAAGCAATTTTACACCCCCAGAGAGGGTTGCGGTCTATTACCTGACATCATCTTTCACCATCTGTTATGTCCCCATGAAAAAATAAAAAATCCCTGCAAACATAGTCGATGCCAAGCTGTTATATGAGAAATAAGCAAGGTGGTTTTTGGCCGTTTCAGGGGGTGCGCATGACAAAACTTTTTTCACCCTGTTATTCGTGTTCAGCACCTTCGAAAACGGAGGGGGAAATAGATTTACTCCTCAACTTTACTCTTTACTTCCACTACTATATAAAACAAACCAAACTATTGACAAAATATTTATATATTCGTCTTCTAGAAGCCTTAAGGGTGTCGGTGTCGGTGTCGTGCTTAAGAAAACAATTTCGTAGATTTCTCTTACATCCCTGAACCGATTCAAAACATTTTTTGATAGGCCTTTAGATACAACATTATAGAATGGTACCAGACTATTGAAAAGTCAAAAAAAAATTTTTTTGATTTTCGCACAACTAAACAAATTTTTTCTTTTTTTATTTTAAATAGCCTCGTATCATTCTATAAAGCTATCTCTAAAAGAATATCAAAAAATTTGTTCAATCGATTCAGGGATGCAGGAGAAATCCTCGAATTACGTTCAAGAAACCGCCCACCTTAAGTACATAATGATTTTCTTATTTAAACATCTTTTAGGGATAGATTGAAAATGTTTCATCGGCGCGGTAGCTCAATTGGTCAAAGCGTATTGTGTGCTTGTCTAGCTGGCTCCGGGACATATTCCGGGGAGGCAAATAATTGTAAGCAAAATGGTGAATGAACTTGAGTATAGATGCATGTTTTCGTTTTTCCAAATGTGTAACCCCCTTCGGGGTAGCCTTAACTTTGGATATGGGGGTTGTCTATTATGTTTATGCTTATGTTTATATCATGTTATGTTATGTTTTTTGAGTATATATTTAGTAAAACATCCCTGCTCCGCATCGAGGTTCGTTGAAAATCATAAGTTGACACAAATGTAGGGCGATCAATTTTTTAGGTTCAAAAATGGATTGGCAACCATCTTGGTCTCTCTTGGTGTGGAAAATAGATGACTATGGTCATCTTGTTCTTATTGAATCTCTTCCTATTGAATCTCTTCAGACCTATTAGAACTAATTTCTTGCAATTGCAAATAAAGTCATTGTACCAGAAATTGTTCATGCAGCAAAGTGTTCTCCGAAATGTGGCTAATGTTATGGCATGAGTTGTACGGGAAGAAAACGAAAGCAACGATTTTTTCAGTATAAAACCCTTATTATTCCGAAAATATTTGTATATTAGACATTTATTACTTGTTAATATTATTAATATTTAAAAAGAGACATCCACACAGAGACGCGCGCGCACACATGAAATCAGGCACGTACACGCGTTCATACTCACCGCACTCTCAACTAGCTAAAAAACATAGATTTCAGTGGGGATGTTAACTCTCTGTATCTCGATCAATTTTCATCGTATAGAGATTAAATTGAATCATTGAATCAAATTGAAGACTTAATTATCGGCAAAGCATGAGATTAAAAAAAAACAACAATATTTTCCGAGGTAATTTAAAAAGCGGCATTTTTGCACCCTTAAAAAATACCCTTCTGCACTCTTTGAAGTTAAGGGCTCATCGGATTCTTAATTTGAAAGCTACACATCCCAAAATTTTCATTCCCTAATTTTTTCCTTTTCCATAGAATATTTTTGATATTTTACCTGCGCTAATATTGATGACTAATCAGACGATTCGGAGATAAGTTTCAAGGGAAGAAGATTCGTTTAAATTTTTTGTTTTGTTCCAATTAATTTTCACTTTTGGAAATAAAAATTTGTAATATATTTTTTTATTTATAATAAATAATGATACAATAATTAGCTGTATCATTTTAGTTTATCGGATTTCAACCATTTTTTTTACTAGAAAAGATGGTCACTAACTCGACGAAAGGTGCGTAACCTCACTAGCATTGCGCATTCTGAACAAATGAAGTTTTAATCATAGTGAACATTTTTTTTTTCAAATTGCAGCTTTTTACGTACTTTTAAAATTTCAGTAATTACCACTATTTTGTGTAAATAAATATATTTCTCGTAGAAAAAACGAAAAAAAAAAATGAAGAACTAAAAAAAAATTCCTTTTTGGGAACCATAAGAATTTCTTACCAAACTAAAGTACATAAATAGCTATTTGTATGACAAGGGAGAAAAGTGCATAATTTCCTCCCAAGCGGAGGGCATCAATATCCAAGGGAGGAAATGGCACTTTGCTCCTGTGTAATACATATGATTTTTTCTACGACCATTTACAGTGTTTTTTACATTGGCTTTACATATATTTTATTATATTTTCTTATGCATGACAATCAAAAAGCCAAATATGTCAAAATGTCATAATAAGTATTTAGATAAGTAAATATTTTTAAAAATCAAAGTACATGGAACGTTGCTAAGGTTGCTTCTTGTTTTCAAAATAAACAAACTTCCAAAAAGTTTATAATAATGTATTCCGAATATGAAGATGAAGTTCCTCAAGATATTCTGGAAGAAGCAAACGTGGTTTCGTTAAATCTATTACCGTTAAAGTCTCGTGAAAAATATGAAAAAGAGTACCTACCAGCTATTTAAATGTTGGATGGAGACTAGGCAAATAAGAAAAATATGTGAAGAAGTGGTCCTATTTTACTTTTCCAAAAAATGCGCCGGTTTGAAGCCTTCAACATTATGGAGCAAATACAGCATGTTGCGATCTACACTCCAAATTAAAGACAATATCGACATTAAGATTCCTAAATTAGTAGCTTTTTTAAAAAGGAAATCTGCTGGATATAAAGCCAAGAAAGCCAATACTTTTTCAAGGGAGGATATCAACAAGTTTATTGCAGAAGCTCCAGATGAAACTTACTTACATATGAAGGTAAAATTGATCGTTATTGTTGAATAATAAATAAAAACGTAACGCAGTATTTGTTATTAGAAAGTATATATAAAATGACAATTAAGTGACATTTTAGGCAGTTGTCATGAGTGCATTTTCCTTTTTCAGGTCGTGCTTATATTTGGAATTGCTGGGGCATGCCGTAGCGATGAATTAGTTAATATGGTACTTGAGGATATCAGTGATAAAGGCGATATTTTGGTGGTGAAAATACCTGACTCAAAAACTAATATCAAAGGGACATTTACAATAACAAATGAGATTTTAAACGGAGCGTCTGTCTTTTATATGTATAGAAAATATCTGGATTGTAGGTCCCCTAAAACATGTCATTCTAGATTTTTGGTAACTTATGCTAAAGGGAAATGTACAAACCAGGTAATTGGCAAAAACACAATTGCCAAAATTCCATACAGAATAGCAATATTTTTAAATTTGGATGATTCGAAAGGCTATACTGGACACAGTTTCCGCCGTACTTCAGCTACGTTATTAGTCAACGCTGGAAGTGACATTCTCACTCTAAAAGACATGGGAGATGGCGAACAAACGTAGTAGCAGAAGGGTACTTAGATGATTGTATTTCTAAAAAATGTGAGGTAGCCAGCCAAATAATTAAGGGAGAAAGTACTACTTCACTCCTACTATGATGTCTAAAATAACTTGAAAGAAATCTCGCTGTTTCATCAAAATTTTCGCCTATTTGCCGTCACTATAAGAGTATGGCACATTTCAACTTTCCAGAACATCTGAAAGATGATTATCTTTTTCGAACAAAGGTACTCCCCATTTAAGACATAGTAATTGCTAATTTTCTTTTTAGTATAAAACGACTTGCCTTTCGATGTTAGTTCTAGATTCGTATTCTGCTTGTTCCTCGCGATATTCAGCAGAATCAGCAGCATTGTCATATGTATCTCCACTCCTATAATATCCTTGAGGAACATTTGCCCTCTGGTTTCCTCCTCGTCGTCCGTAGGAGTTGTAGTATCGAGGTCTTCCGTAGAGCCCCGTTCGGTTTTCTGAAGGGTAACTGCTTAAAAATTGCTGAAACAAAAATAAATCAAATTAGAATTAAAAGTATGTAGTCCGTTTCTTGTGAAGATGATCATTTTAGAATTCAAATTTTAAACTAAAGTTTTTTTTACATATTATGTAAAATAGTACACTAGAATACCCGCCTATTGGGTAATATGTGTCAAAAAGTGTGATAGTTGTGTACAATATTATGTTATAGGTAAACTATGAGGCTTCAGATTGTTTTTAGAGTTTTAAGTAATTTTATTAAATTCACGAAGACCCAAAAATCATGTACAGACTAACTTTTTTTTCAGGGTGTACGCATGGATAGCTCTGATCGAACCATTACTTGATTCTCCAAAAAAATACATCATTCAAAGCGATTCTCCAGTATCGTATTCTCATTTTATGGCCACATCAACCGAAGAGAGCATAATATAGAACGATTGATACTTTAGAGAAAAACCAGATGACGAGGGGTGAAGAAGACGACTTCCAAAACTTTGTGCCCTTGTCGCCAAATAGCTGATCAGAGATGGTGTGAGGCTGTTGGACGTGCTTTATAGCAAATAGATGCGAATCAGAACATTCTATGAAGAAGTCTGTCAAGACAATATTTTTTTTACATAAATAAGACGAGTGTTCAACAAAATGGTATTTTTTATTTAGAAATAGTTAACAAATTTTATGAAAAGTGTTTCTAATTACCTACATATTAAAATTATTTTTCAGAAGCCATTCGGATTCTACGTCAGGCAATCTTTAGCAAATGAGAAATCTCCAACTTTCCCTCCCTCTATGTTACAGATTTTTACGAATGATGCTCTACAGACCCTGACTGTGATGTCATAAGTCGCCTCGTATAATTGTTGCTCTACACTATGTTTCGGGCAACAACTTTCACACTCGGGCTGAAAACGCACTTATGTTTGAGGTGCGTACACTATTTTCTGTACTACCGGTAGCGAATAAATTCATAATAATTATTACACCTATATTGACCATACACAATTGTTTTGAAGTTATGTGAAGATGACAAATGTAGATACTGTGAAGCTGCAACTCAAACTGCGAAACATATATTTTGTGAATGCAAGGTACTAATCCGCATTAGTAACTAGAACAGGCGGAATTAACGCCCGAACACAGGGAAATTAGCTAGGAGTAAAATCAGAAGTTGTGCAAAAAGTCTTAGAATTCTGGGCAACAACTAGTTGTAGGGTAATTCACAAAAAATCTTTTAGGTCGAGGTGAAGAAAGTCCAACTCAGGACCAAGCGACCTCTCAAACAATATACAATCTACGATCTACAACACAACCAGATGTTGGTAGTCAGAGAACTATAAAGTTTAAAAATTGATATTTTAATTATATTATACAATATTATGGTACCAATGGTACAATATTATGAAGCCTGACAGTAATATAATGGAACCCCTTGGAATGTAATTTTGCATACACGTGTAGTTTTGATGGCAATACAATATTATGGTACTAATTATGGTACAATATTATGGAATCCAACAATAATATAACGAATTTGGGCGTGTTGAATTTGTCTTGATGACTATTCTGGTAATAAGTGGTATTCAGGGTCTAATGATGGAGCCGGAAGGTGATCGATGCATTATCAGAAATGCATAGCTTAAGGCGTAACTAAAAATTTAAAAATTAAATTATATGTAAAAAAAACTTTAAGAACAAGCAATCATTTAGTTTGTGAGTAAATGTCTAAAAAGTGGTTCCGTGGGATTTTTAATGATACAGGTATGGGAATGGTACCAATATTTCGTAAAGAAACTTAGATTACGAATTGGCTTGGTGATAAGCTGTAACTCGTATGGGTAAATATTATGGCCCAAAAACAAAATGGCGTCAAGGAATTAGAGCACCAGGTGGTAGATTTGGGTTCTTAAGGTATCAACAACATACTTTTTCATTATTGATTCAATAAATATTTTGTAAATAAATTCATTTTAGGACTTGTTAATTTTTAGATAACCAGAAGTAGGTTATCAATAGAATGCAACAAAGACTTGAAATTAATATTTTCTTCGATTCTTTTTTTTTATTTTTCAAATTATCCATTCTGTTGTTAGCGAAATCCTATAAAAAATATTCTTTACTATAACAGATTTGTACTGTCTACAAATATTCTAATTCTATATATAGATAAATCTTCATTTTACTGCTCTTTATATGGTAAATTAATTACGGAAGATATACGATTTTTTAAGACGCATTTTGATTAGAGGTAGTGAAGCTAATCGATTTTTCCCAGATATAGTCCGATTGTTATAAAAAATATAATAATGTATTATCCGGATATCTGAAAATGTTACTAAAATTAAGCTCTGGCCGATTGCCACTTTTTAATTGGATCATCACCTACAAATTTAAATTCTTCCTGTATATATTATAAAATCGACATATGCATTCGTTAATCAAAAATAAATGTTTATTTGTACTACATAATTGGCTGTCTCGTAATTTCGTGGTATTTTACAACACAGCTGTGGATGTTGCTTTCCGATGTGCAAAGATTAAATCTACACATGAGCGTTACATGTGGAACTTCTACCACACACTTAATGAAAATATATTAATACCGTATTTCTCTAACGTATTAGTAAACTCGATAATAAAAAGTACCATGCAATAGATTCCACTAGCAACAAAACACCACACATGACGCAAGTTTCTGCAATAAAGTTGACATAATCGGGATTTGAGCAAAGCACGTGTTAGTTGTAGTATTTTAACATCTCGTACCATATTGGCAGCATTTGCATTTTACCGTGGATTTTGCCTATCTTGAATAAAGGTTTATCCCCATATTGGGCCTTTCATTTATAATTTTGCAAATATTTTGGGAGTCGTGAAACTATTTCCTACCTTCATGCCAAATTTCAAGTGCATATTGTTGGAAAAAATATAATATTAATATCACATTTTTCATTGGTTCTAAATTTCATGATAAATATGGTAAGCTAAATATTGAAATTGTTTACTGTGAACGAAAGCAATATATAATGAAACCAGTGAAAATCTCATATTCAAGAAACTTTTAAGTAATGAAACATAATTTCAAGCAGTGCCTTTAGAGGAAAAAGTTATAAGGTCTTTTGTTCGTTCTATTGGCCAAAGCATGATAAGCAGAGTAGAGTCAAAATTCAGCTAGCTAGCTAGCTAGCTTAAGAAGCTTGTTTGTCACTGTCCAACAGTGACGATATTTCTTCTTTCTCTGCGCAGCTACTTGCCAATCTAGGATGGTTGACCAGTACACATAGACAACAACACAATAACCATTCCTCGCGACCATTCCTTGTCTTCTGCTGCAACTGAGACTCGAATATAGGAGGGCAGAGCGACTAGCAGTGTTGTCTCTTACATAATCGTGATCTAGCCCACTGTTATCGTTTAGACAACACATGAAAAATGTCACTAAGCATCCATAGCTTAACCAGGATTCGAACTCGGGACCCTGTGATTTCAAGCCTAATACGTAAGCCACTGATCCGGGTTATCGAATTTATGGTTGAGTAAAGTTGGCCCCCACTTGTTGTCTTTTAACTTTTTTTCTCAGAACGGTTGCGCCCCCAGTAAAGAAGCTAGCGCACTTTCTGAGGCCTTCTGATAGGTATAGAGGTGGGGGTGGCAAGTTTTCATGTCTTCATTTTTTTTTCTATTACAGTTTGATAGAGGAGAGCTATAATTTGATCCCGCACATTACGTAAATGAATCCAATTTCAAAATCAGATTTTGTGCATTTGTACAAATATGTCATGGTATGTACAATCGGCATCAGCTTAAACTCACCACTACAAATGAGGTTAGAAAGGGAACCTCTAACGGTGGTGAGTTTAAGGTGACACCGATGGTACAAATGCACAAAATTTGATTAAGACTTTATTAATAAAGTTTACTACACATTTTTAAATAAAAATATTTTACAATTAATCCAAATGGAGCTTATAGAAATGATAAAAGCTCCCTCAATCAAATGTCTCATTTTCATTCTTGGCTAAAATATTTTTTTATAACAATTTAATTTAGGGCTAAAATAATTGTGTTCGATGGTTCATAAACAAGAACTTCTTAAGTCCAATTTGATATAAGCTCATGTTTGGCTAACCTAAAGCTAATGAAATATGAAGAGTTCATTCATTTTGCTGATGAGATAAAAAAAAATATACAATTTTTTTCATATTTTGTCTGATGGACCTTAAATAAGAGCTTTATCAGTCATATTTGATATAGTCATATTTGGCTAATCTAAAGCTAAAGAAATATTGAAGGTCTCATCCATTTTCTTCCTGAGGAAAATAAATGCAAAAATTTCATCACGTTTAGATCAGTTTGGTTTAATGAAAGCAAGAGACTTTTCAGTGGGATTTGGTGTATTTGTGTCTCTGGGTATAACAGCTTTACAACAGAGTTGATTTTGTCAATTTTCCTCATGACGTAAATAAATGCAACATTTTATGTTTTTTTTCGAATTTATTCTAACATTCAAAGAATAAATTGATGGTAGGAAAAAATTGTGGTGACTTAGAGCTTTCCTATCATCAGATTCAGATTCAGAGCACCAAAATATAAAAAATCATATGTTTTCCATAGCGCCTTATAGATATTGTGAACTTTAGCACTTGTAAGCTGTAGGGTGGGCCAAAAAACGCTTTTTTTTCATTTTCCTATCGCTATATTCCAGAAAAGTTGCCTATCGCCAAGCTAAACAACCTGAAAAAAAATAGCAAATAAAAAATAACTAGGTTTTGAAAATGACGAAATTTTGCTATTTTTCGTCAGTTTTTTATAATTACTAAACTCACTACTATCGAAACTACTACTAAGGTCCTAAGGTGAAGTTTGGGGCATGAGAAATTCGAAAGAAATTTAAAACCTGTAATTTCAAAATATTTATTGTTCGTGCAAAAAGCTTAAAAAACGCAACTTTCAGTAAACATGGCAATGTTTCGTAACTTCTGCTAATTTTACTTTTTCATTTTTAGTAAACAAACAGAGAATATATTTATCACTTCTAATTTTGTTATTCAAAAGAGTGCACATTAAAGTCAGATTTTTGGGAACATTCTGGCGTAACAGATCTTGATATAAGGGTCGTCCTAATGAAGCCATTTCTTGTGTCAGCGTCACACACTTTTTTAGATGCTTCGGTCACAAATTTGACACACCGTTCTACAGCCTGGGTGTGACAAGGGAAGCTTTGGAAAGCTGGTTGCAGAAAAGTACTGAGCAAGGATCATTTATAGTTACCTTATATTTCTGCTGCCATAAAATTAGGTACAATTTTTAGCAGCTCGTGATCCTGGTTCCCTTTAATGCTCAAGATGGTTGATGACAGCAAACAGAGTTCTAAGAATATACTAAGCTTAGAAAAACCTACTGATGGAATTAGGTAGTTGATACATTTTATTTTGAAATGTTTCATGCTTCTCTGGTTCAAAATTAAAACCAGCAAAAATTTCACAGATGACTCAAAGATAGTTTTTGAAGCCATCATAGCATCACGGTACCTAACTCAAAATTTATTGTCATCAATCCAGTAATTGAGCGAAACGCTTTCTTTGCTCATCTCGAAAATTTGATCCTTGCAATGATTGTGGATGAAAGAAGACATATCAGGGAACTGGGGCTGCGCCGAGCATTGAAAGCTCGATCACTTTCCAAGGGAAAGACTATTTAAAAATTCATCAAGCCAAAACTCAACTGCGAAGCAACAGACTGTCAGTATCACCAGTTTAAGCATACACCATACCCGCTACTTCCAGCTGTCACCGGGTTTTATATCCAATAACTAATTAAGAGTTAGCGCGCTAAAGTTAATTTAAAGGGAGCAAGTGGGCGCCAGCTTTTTCTATAAAATTATAGTAAAAATATATTTTTTTGTGGACATGAAAACTCATCCCTCCTATTTGTAGCTATTATAAGGCCCCAGAAAGTGCGCTAGATTTTTTACTGGGGGCGCAAAAGGGCGCTTGCTATTCTTTAAAATTTGAGACTATTTTTGCCATTTTTTGTTAATGTGACCAAAGAAGCGTTCACTTGCTCCATTATGTCTTTTATTTTAGATTAAATAAAATATATTAATAATAAGCAATTTAGAGTTTATTTTAAATACTGTACAATAAGAAACACGCACGTACAATGTTCAACTTAACTGCTAGTGTTGACCTGCCAACCTCAACATCTCCCCTCTTAGAAAACTAATTAACCCTAACGTAGTTACAATACAGTCTTTACATTTGTCTGGAAGATGACTCACCCGACCACTGCGGGTTGTCTTGGGCATAGAATCAGGAACATTTTTAGGTTTGTTATCAGTGGAGTGATCCTTGTTATTAATATTAGGATTAGTAATCTCAAATTTTGCCTCAGTTGATTTTAATGAATAGTATTTCTTCTGATAACGTTACCACGTTCATTCATAGTCATGTACCACCTTGGAGCCAGGAAATATACCTATTTCAGAAACTGGTGTATTTCTAAACTCTAATAGAGCAAGGTGAATGTCGGTCTCATCATGAGAACATTGTTTGAACTTTTTTTTTGCTTTGTACTTGCTATTCTTTATAATTTGAGACTATTTTTGCCATTTTTTGTTAATGTGACCAAAGAAGCGTTCGCTTGCTCCGTTATGTCTTTTATTTTAGATTAAATAAAATATATTAATAATAAACAATTTCAGCTTGCCCGTTACTTCTCGGATACCTAGGAGAGCTAGTGTGAAATTCAAAGTTCCACTCCTTAGAAAACTTTTAAACCTAAGTGAAGAAAATGGCATGTTATCATACAACAATTTCCAAAGGAAGAGAACAATCTCTTAAAATGATGATGTTTTATTTTTTAATAAACAACTTAGAGTTTACTTTAAATAACGTACAATAAGAAACACGCACGTACACTGTTCAATTTAACTGCTAGTGTTGATCTTTAGTAGGTACTGCTAATCTCAACACCTCCCCCCCACCTTCAATAGTTAATAACTCAAAAGCGAATAGGGCACTGGCTAATTTCTTTGGAAAGTAAAGAGGCGCTTAACGGGCGTAATATTTCTGAGGAAAAAAAGTTTAAAAAAACAAGTGGGGGGACAACTTTACTCACCTCGAATGTATTCATTACTTTACAACAACACTGTGTATATTTTTCAAACTCCCCTAGATTTGATCGACGCGACGCCTCTGTGGCGTGAGTTCCAACGATCTTATGCGTGATTTATGGGGTAAAATTTTGTTCGGTTAAAAGTTGAACGGCCATCGATGTGGTACTTCAATTAAAAAGAAAATTACTTCTTTGACCTCACAGCAGGTAAATGGGTTGCTGCCAACTACGATTTATCTTAATGCACTTAATTACAGTCATAATTACTTTGGTAAATGTGACCCTGCGTAAGGAACACGTTATCAAAATATTAATTAATTTTATTTCACGAATTTGGCAAAAATTACGAAATGTTTCATGTAACTGATATTGTTGGGTGGTCTACATCTCTGTTTTCTGAAAGATGACAATTAATTTTTATGGTATTTTATCCTAAAGAATTTATATGAATGCATTTATCTTTCGTGGGTACATTTTCACATATATGGGGATATAAGCTCATTAGGAAACGTTTTTATTTTGCTATATAGTCCAAGCATAGGCCAAAAGAAGTGGGTTCGTAATGCAAAAAGAGCGTAAGTCAATAGGCATGCCACAAAAAAAAATAATTTACATTTATATTAGTTAAAACCATACATTAGAGCCCCTAGTGCCAAAATCAATGTTTTTTTATTAATAAATATTTCAATTTTGTCAATTATAGAAGTCACCCCAATGCAGCGAGGCTAAAAAACGTTCCCAAGTTAGAGGCTATTAACATGACGTCATCTCCTTGTAGTCATGCCGCCCTGAGTTTTAAAGACATTTTGATTTATGATTTTCGAATTACGGCCCCCTAAAGTTATATTTTTGAAATATTAAATAATTAATAACTTTTAAACGAATTGTATTTCGAAAAATAGTCATTCTTCATTTTCTATTTAAATTCACTTTTTCTACAACCCAGCGGCATCTGTACTTTCAAATTTCATTTTTAATGAAAAATTACCAAAAATCATGACAAACAATTTATAACTTCGAAACGAATTTTTTTTCGAAAGAAAGTAACTCTTCACTGTCTATTTAAAATCACCTTTTCTATCACCCACTGTCATCCATGCTTTCAAATTCGGCAATCCTTAATGCACGAATAATTTACAGGGCAGCTGGTTCAAAATGTTTGGTAATTTTTCAATGAAAATGAATGCGAATTTTCAGTGAAAATTTTCATGAATGCGACTTTGTTTACAATTATTCGTATCATATTAATAAAACGTAGTTTGCTTTTAATGAAAAAATATTTCACTATTTGACTGTGTTGCCTTGCCCCACCCTGGATTGAAAGTGAAAATTAAAAATTTATTTCATTAAAAAATCAAGTTACTCGCATTATTATTTCCACATCCAGTTAAAATATAGTAACGCAAAAAAAATTTTTGAATATTTTTATTGTTCAAATAGGCTTAGAATGTCATGAAACGTAAAGATTTTAAGTTCAAGCAACAAAAAATTTCGGTCTGTCGTTCTGCCTGTGTGCACGATTACTCTGGAACCGTTTAAGATACTGACTTGCAATTGATACACGTATGTATTTTAACGAGATCTAGAACCGGATTATATTTTGATCCTATTCCATTGAAGGGTTTGGGGTTAAATTGGGGTAAATTAGAGTAAATAGGTAAATCAAGCCAGTAAGAGTCCATAAAATTTGTATTTTTAAAAAAATAATATTTCCATGCTAAATATACTCATTTTTAGAAAACTGGCCCATTCTTAAATTATTTTGCTACGTTTTTCGCATTTTCCACCCCCAAAAACATCCTTCCTAATAAAATTATTTTATTTCAATATTTTTTCTATGCTTAACGCACTCTTTTTAGCCGATTTGTCCATTTTCATTTTTTTATCACGTTTTTTCAATGTTTACACCCCCGCGAACAACACACCCCCATCCCTGTTAATTTTTTTAAATATTTTTTTATGATTGCTGTACTCATTTTTAGGCGATTTAACCATGTTCAGAATGGTTGGCCAGCCTTTTCGATCTCTGGGCCCACTGGGCAGTAGACCGCTCCAATTTCACGCAACATTACATCGAAAAACTCTTCACTGGCGGTAATATATTCACCAAATTTAAAATATCACCGATGAAAAGAAAACAAATATGACGTTTTATTAATTTTTTGCAATTCCTTTTTTAATTCTCACGGATGTATACACAAAACGACAAACAGATAGATGAGCACACAGATAATTAAAAAAACTCATCGCAAAAATTGTGTTTTTCTTCAAGCGTATTAAAATGTTTAAATTATGTCACCAAAAACAGAAGTAGAAGTAGGACATTGTTTTACTAGTAACAAAATGTTAGTACCGAACGCCACCGTAGTGGACATTGTTTTACTAGTAACATAATGTTAGTTCCGAAAGCGCCACCGCAGTGGGTATTGTTTTACTAGTAACAACCAAAAGCCTCCGGCGCACAGGCGAATTTTCAAGAAATCGTGGTCAAAATACAAATATATAAAGGTCGAGTTTTCTGCGAATTATTATGTGCAATTACTTGATTTGTTACCTGGGTATAATAAACAACCTTTTTTGTAAATCGGGTAGTATCACTTTTGAAATTATTTCAGTCTAAACTTGGTGTTTGTGGCAGGTGGTTATTTTTTATTGTTGTGTGCGTTATTAGTAAATATCTTGTGTAATTTATTTTTGAACTTTTTTGGTGAACTATTCAGTTAAACTGATATGGAGCCTTTAGTTGGAAGTAAGTAGAATATTTTCATGTTATATATATACCGATTTTCTCAATTCGCAGTAGCTGTTGAAGCTGTTGTAAATAGGTGCCTTTTAAATTATACAAAATAAATATGTCGCCTGTTTTCCTAAGCAAAAAGTTATCCATGAAGTTTGATGAAGCCGCAAATTTTTACTTAAATTATACATTAGAGTTTATGGAATTGGTTTTTGAAAAAAATAGGTGCGGTAATTTGCGATGTTGCCAGATTTTCGTTTTTATATTGTAAAATGTATTCTCACTTAAAATACACATCCAAGTAAATTTACTTTTTTTAAGCGAGACTTCTATTGGCGTATGCGGTAAATAATGGTATAATTTTAATAGTATACAGGGGTAGTTCAAAGACTACTCGGGGAAGTTTAAGATTTAGCATTGTTACAAAAGATCATTTGGAACATAGTGCTTACTTATTTTACACTTTTAAAAGCATGCACTGCTAAATTGGCCTAAAACTGAGCATCAGATTTGTATTCTGATATACTATTAATGATCCTAGTAACATATATAGATATATATTATAGCTACAGACGCGAAGATATTGATATAGCGGTATGCCATCGTCTGCTGCATGCACAAATAATTTTTACAAAAATAGAGAATTTCATGACCTGTTACTAGGATCAGTAATAGTATATCAGAATACAAATCTGATGCTCAGTTTAATGCCAGTTTAGCAGTGCATGCTTTTAAAAGTGCAAAATAAGTAAGCGCATGTTCCAAATGATCTTTTGTAACAATGCTAAATCTTAAACTCCCATGAGTAGTCTTTGAACTACCCCTGTATACTATTAAAATTATACCATTATTTACCGCATACGCCAATAGAAGTCTCGCTTAAAAAAAGTAAATTAACTTGGATGTGTATTTTAAGTGAGAATACATTTTACAATATAAAGAAGAAAATCTGGCAACATCGCAAATTACCGCACCTAATTTTTTCAAAAACCAATTCCGTAAACTTTAATGTATAATTTAAGTAAAAATTTGCGGCTTCATCAAACTTCATGGATAACTTTTTGCTTAGGAAAACAGACGAGATATTTATTTTTTATAATTTAAAAGTCACTTATTTACAACAGCTTCAACAGCTCCTGCGAATTGAGAAAATCGGTATATATATAACATGAAAATATTCTACTTACTTCCAGCTATGGGCTCCATATTAATTTAATTGAATAGTTCACCAAAAAAGTTCAAAAATAAATTACACAAGATATTTACTAATAAGGCACACAACAATCAAAAATAACCACCTGCCACAAACACCAAGTTTAGACTGAAATAATTTCAAAAGTGATACTACCCTACAAAAAGGGTTGTTTATTATACCCAGGTAACAAATCAAGTAATTGCACATAATAATTCGCAGACAACCCGACCTTTGTGTATTATTTATATTTTGACCACGATTTCTTGAAAATTCGCCTGTGTGGCGGCGGTGCGCTATCCACTAGCCACTTGTCATATTGTGTCAACATGTAAGACTGTAGTTTGAATATTTGTACATTTATGATAAATAAATGAATTTTTGCATTTTAATACGCTTGAAGAAAAAATAGTATATATTACACGGAGTAGAACGCCTTTTTTGTGTTTCGCCCAGTTTGCTGAATCTTTCAACATGCCGAACACTTTGAATACCTCATCTCGTGTGTACTGAAAATATGCAAAATCTATTATCTTGTGCAATGATATTCAATCAACACAAACATAAACGCATCAGAGAAATATCTTGCCTAATATTTGAACCCACTTGACGAACACCTTCAGGTAATGTTTGTATAATTATTCACAAAATAAATATATCACAGTGAACGTCATATGTGACCAGTGAATTGTCATATCGAATATCCGTTGTAAAATGTAGAGAGTAGGTACCTGCTCTCGCTGCAATACAGGTTTTGTTTACACTATAACTTTACCTATCATACCTAATTTGTCGTATAGTCTATTCTATTATTAGAATATGACTAAAGTCTGTCAGAAATATAAAAATGTTTATTATATTTGAATAATCTACTTTACTTTAACGAGTGTTATAAAATGATGTTATGACAGACTGCATTTATTTTAAGTTTGGTAGATAACACTATGCCTTTTATTTTTTATTATGGTATTATCGGAATACTTTCTTACTATCTGATATAGACTTCGATTAGAGAAAACTCACTTTCTTTAAAATTCATTCACACTGTCACTGTAAGTAGGTCATTACACAAAAGTGCAATTTACAACGCTTTTAGATACGCCTTCGCCATTATTTTGGAGCTTGATGTTATGTTGCTTTTAACAATATTAACACCAGTAGAGATAATACAGAATAATAACACAGCCACACAAAAAAAAGTTCTGTGCAGCGGACCAGATTATATGGATATGGTGTATTTTTCGACGCTGAATCCGAATCCGAATCGTGTCAGTTTTGTTTTTTAGTCAAAAACATCCCTTAAAATGGTGTAAAATTATAAAAATAATGTAATAACTCTTAATGAAGTGTGAGAAATGGTAGATGTTTTGTAGTCGAGAGTATAGAATATAAATTCGAGCCACAGTAAGCTATTTCTATAAATTAAACCGAAATCTGCCCTTATGGTGGAGTGAAAACTACCGCTAAAACTCAAAAGACGCAGCTGAGTGTAAATAACATGTACAAAGGCCAAATGTTTTTATCCCTTAGTGCAAAATATTTGACTCTGATGCGACAACCAGCCATTACTTTCAAAGGGTAGAGACTCAATCCTATGGAGGGAGGGTTAAAACTACCCCCACCTGTCATAGGTCTTAAAATGGGAAAAAAAATTCAGGCAGAATGAACAAATATGTAGTAAATTCATTCCAACCACCAATACATGACTAGCGACTACCCTTGAAGGGTGGTAAGAGCTACCCCCATGTTCAAATGTTACATGTTATATTAAAATTCGGAAAGGATCAAATACTTGTAGCTTATTGTGCCAAATATATAAATCTGGTAAGACAACCACCCAATCTTTTTAATAAGTTTGAAAATCACTCTGTAGCGACTCGCTTACTGTATCATGTCATTGCCAGTTTATCCCCGGAAATTATTACAACGGTTTATGACGTTGTCACTAATCAACCCGAAAGAGATTTGTATGATAACTTAAAAACTATTCTAATTTCTCGTTTGACCTCAAGCGAGGAAACGCGATTAGAGAACTTGCTTTCTGGTTCCCAGATGGGGGACTTCAAACCGTCCGATTTTTACCGGTCGATGCTGACAATTGTCGAAGGATCCCATGTGGTGAGCCAGGAGCTCCTAGTCAAGTTATGGAAACGGCGATTGCCTAAAACCATCTTCATTGCAATCACCGCATCCGGAAAAACTGAGATTAAAGAATTAATCGACATTGCTGCAACCTTTCAAGATACGTTGAATCTGGTGTTACACAAACAAGAAATTTTTACATCTCAAGTGCATGCTATAGAGTCTAAAGTTTCTTCAATAACTTCCACTACTCCTACAGTTTCTAGCACTTATTGCGATAGTTGTAAAAGTCTCCTCGACTCCGGAAATCGCAGTGGCGCAAGGCCCCGTTCTAATAGTCGAAGTGGTACCCGCGTTAGATATAACCCTTCTAATGCCAAAGTTTGCTATTACCATCAACTTTATGGTCGTAAAGCATTTAAATGCCTCGGAGATGAGAGCACTTTCGCCCAAGATGTCAAAGCCGAAAATCAAAGATGACTGACGTTAATATTTCAAATAGTAAACATTGTCTTTTTATATTTGATAATGCAAATAACTTAGAATTTCTCATTGACACAGGCGCTGATTTATCGATAGTACCTCGGAATCTGTTAATAGATACTAAGAAGAAACCCGATATTGTACTGACAGCTGCTAATGGTTCTATTATTAACACATTCGGAAAAAAAAATTTGAAAATCGATTTAAACTTACGTAGGTTATTTCCTTTTGTTTTTAATATTACAGATATTAATGTCCTTATTATCGGAGCTGACTTTTTAGCGCATTTTGGTTTAATTGTTGATTTGAAACATAAATGTTTAATCGACAATGTGACTAGTTTATCAACATATTTATTTTCTAACGATGGTCCATTACATTCTCCTAAGTTATTTAGCATATCAAATGAATTCACTATATTGCTTTTAGAATTTCCTAGTTTAATAAGTTCGCCAAATTACAATTTGCCCGTTAAACATTCCGTAGAGCATCATAATATAACAGAAGGTCATTTACCTTTCTCACGACCACGTAGGTTGGATAACATTAAATTTAAGATAGCTCAGAATGAATTTAATGCTATGGTAGAATTAGGTATTTGTGTACCTTCTTCTTCTTCTTCCGTATCCTCACCATTGCATATTGTGGCAAAAAAAGAAAATAACGATTGGAGGCCTTGTGGAGACTATCGTCGTCTCAATTCAGTTACTGTCCCTGATAGATACCCGTTACCGCATCTCCACGACTTTAACTCACAGTTGTATAATTGTGTTATTTTTTCAAAAATAGATTTGGTCCGTGCTTATCATCAAATGCTTGTCGCAAAAAGTGACATTTTTAAAACAGCAATTTCTACGCTGTTTGGGCTTACGTAACGCTGATCAAACTTTCCAACGTTTCATGAACGAAGTTTTAGTAGGTTTGTCCTTCATTTTCGTATATTTAGATGACATTCTGATTGCAAGTAAATCTAGTTCGGAACATTTAGAGCCCTTGAAACTTGTTTTTCAGAGGTTAGAATTGTACGGCATAAATATTAAATCGTCAAAATGCATATTAGGTGTCAATCATTTGATATTTTTAGGACACAATATTTCTTCAGCCGGTATTTTACCTTCTTCTGAACTTGTTGATGTCATAAATGATTTTCCCTTACCTTCTACAGTTAAGCAACTTCAGCGTATCATAGGTATGGTTACCTTTTATCATCGTTTCATACCCTCTTTCGCTGAAATCTTACATGCTCTATGTACTAGTTTACTGCATGATAAATAATTGGCCTACCGACTGTCTTGACAGTTTTTCCAAAGCCAAAGCTGCTATAGCTGGTGCAACCTTTTTAGCTCATCCTCGTTGTGATGATAACTCGTTTATATCGCTAACAGTTGATTGTTCAAATGTCTCTATGGGGGCAGTTCTTGAACAGCGCGATGACGAAGGTGTGCTTGCTCCACTAACCTTTTTCTCACAAAAACTTATCTTAGCACAGACGAAGTACAGTGCCTTCGACAAAGAACTTCCTTCTTTGTTCACAGCGATTAAAGATTTCAGGCTTTTTACTTGAAGGTCGTATATTTATTTGCTTTACTGACGATAAACCTTTGGTCAAAGCATTATTCACTAAAACTGAAAGATCCCTCAGGCAAATTAGACATTAGAATTCATTGCTCAATTTGCATGCGAAATCAGACATATCAAAGGGAAAAATAACATTGTTGCCGACACCTTATCACGTGAGCATGATACGTCTTCTTTACAACAATGCATTTCTCCAATTGTAACCCAAAAGTCTAACCTAGTTGATATTAACTTTGACTTAAATTGAGCAGAACTCAAGAAGATGATTCTGACCTTAAATTTTTATTATCAGATACTTCATCAAACACAAAGAGTACCTTTCTTTTAAAGAAAATTAAAATTTCATATTCTGACAAGTTTATTTGGTGTGACGTTTCCCACCCAAAACTTCGTCCTTACGTTCCGATTGTTTATAGACGGACAATTTTTGATTTTTTCATGGTTTATCTCACCCTGGTATCAAAGCGACTAGAACGTTAGTTTCTAAAAATTATTTTCGGCCCAAAATGACTTCAGATTGTAATCTCTGGGCAAAAACTTGTATTAGCTGTCAAACTAATAAAGTGACATGACATACCAAGAGTCTGATAGCTAACTTCGATATTCCTAAAGGACGCTTCCACCACATACATTTAGATTTAATAGGACCATTACCTCCTTCTAAATGTTGTTCTTATATTCTTACTGTGAACGAACGTTTTACTAGATGGCCCGAAGCTTATCCACTTCCGGATATTACTGCAGAAACTGTAGCGCGTACGTTATTTCAGAATTATGTTTGCCGATTCGGTGTCCCTGTCACAGTGACAACGGATCAGGGGGTTCAATTTGAATCGAAATTATTCCAAGAAATTTCAAAATTTTTGGGATTTCATAGAATTCGTGTGACACCATATCATCCTTCCTCGAACGGGATGATTGAAAGGTTTAATAAATCTCTTAAGACTGCCCTGAGAGCTAAAGCTTCTACACCACATTGGGTAGATGAACTTTCTATCATACTATTAGCTCTCAGGACCATCCCTAAAGACGATTTGCAATGTTCCTCCTCAGACCTCGTTTTTGGTCAAACTTTAAGACTACCAGGTGAATTTTTTATTAAATCATATACTTGTACGGATATTCCTTGTTTTATTACTAAATTACGTACTTCTTTTGATAATTTAACGTTCATTCCACCTTTTCACCATGGTAATTACAAATAATTCGTCAATTCAGACATCTTGACTTGTAATTTTGTTTTCGTTCGGAAAAAACGTTTTAAGAAAACTTTTACTCCACTGTATGATGGGCCTTTTAAAGTGTTGTCCCGTACAGATAAATTGGTTACTTTTGTTAAAGGAACTAAAACCGTCACAGTAAATTTTGATAGAATTAAACCAGTATATTTACTGACAGACAAATGCGATGTCACTGTACCACCTGTTAAGAAAGTACGTTTTGCCATCGATACTTTGATTGATTGATTGTTCTTTTAACGGAGGGGGTATGTGTAGCGACTCGCTTACTCTAGTAAGAAGATATGTGCTACTCGCCCACTCTGAAGTCTAGCAGCGGTAACCAAGAAAAGGAGAAAAAACAAAAATATATAATAACAGAATATAATTTTTAAAATAACAATATTTATTTCATAATGTTAAAATGTTAATTTTATAACAATATATATCCATAAACAAAATGGATTTTTAAAATTTATTATAGATATTACAGAGACAAATAATACATATATCTATACACCTCTGTTGGGGTGAGGGTAAAAACTACCCCCACATACGGACGGAAATAGATAGACGAAAATTTAGTTAATTTAGGTATATAGCTTATATAGATAGAAAAAAATGGTCACTGAAGAGATAACATTCTATATTATAAAAATAGGAAAAGAAAACCTCGGAAAAGATATTTTGAAGATAAGAAAGAAAAATCATAAGAAAAGAAAGTATTTGGATTTATGGTCGAAAGTATGATATAAATAGGAAAAAGAATAGCTTTACAGATTAAAAGATAGATGCGTTGTTAAATGTTAAGATAAACAGTTGAATAAGCAGGTATGGTATAATAAATAAAGCACAACTGGTTAATGCTTAATGTATGAATTTACTCCACTTTTATCTACCCTGCCTAAAACTACAAATGACTGAATTTTTGTTCCAGAATATTAGAAGTAATGAAATCCCTCCGTCTGTAGGGGTAGTTTTTACTCTTCCCCCCAATAGGGGTAATTTTCAACCTTATTAAGATTGGGAGTTTCCTATTTTAGAAATATCATGTACATTCAACCTCATTTAGTAGTCTTTCAGATAAGTAGTCAAACAAAAAAAAAATTATCTCGATATCTGAAAAACTCACGAACTTATTCAATGTCTTATTTGAATACTTCGCCTCGGCTGAAGTCCACCGTGACGTCACAATACACAATGCGCTGACTTGCCATGCCGGCGGCGCGCTGCATGTTCCCTTCGTTTAGTGTATGTGCTCGATTTTCTGAAATGTCACAAAATGTCACTTTTGATTCGTTCGTGCCGAGCCGAATTTTCGAATTTCGCCATGCAATTTACGAACAGGTTTATCTGGAAGACTTCCTCTTTACGTCGCGACATCGTACGGCCGTCCCAATGGTGGTTTTCGAAAAATATGAACGTGCCAAAATTGCATGTTTTAGCTATTTTTTCGACTCTCAAATGCAAGCTGGCTATAAACTGCCGGTGCCTGCCAGCGAGTATAAAGGTGCCCGCGCCCGCTCGCTGTTGTTGGCGGAATCATGTATTGTGACGTAATCGAGCTCAGCATAGATGATCGCGGCATTTTAAACTTGGAAGGACCATAACTTTTTTATTTATGGAGATAATTTTTTAAAAAAATTACAGATATTTCTTAGATTTTTACGACTATTTATTACGAGAAAATGAGAAAAATGGAAACTTGCTAATTCGCTCCGAATTTTAATAGCACCTATATGCATCATTTGAGCATAAGGTAGCTCTTAGTAAGGGTGGACTCTAATCATGTGTCGGTGGTTGGAACGAATTCACTCCATATTTATTCACCCTGCTTAAAACTACAAAAGCCTAAATTTTTTTTTCCGTTTTGAAACCTATGAGAGGTGCATAGAACTTTTTTTTGTGGCTGTGTAATATAATAATTTATTACCGAGGGCGTTTCTAAATTAATGTCGGAAAAAATTGCAGCTAATTTTACGTGAAGAAATAAAAAAAATTCACGTAAACATGAGCGAAAATGCTTTTTAAGGTAGCTACGGCCTCACGAAGAGGAGAAACAGAAATTGGTTTTTAATTTTTATCACAGTAACCCTTTAACATAGGATTATGAAACTAGGTATATTATTTTATAATACTAGGTTCTATTATATCATACTTTTAACTAGAAAATATTTTAATAATAGAACTAGGAAACTAATAGAGGCTTTACGTTTTTCAGCAATATTTTTACAAGCTTCTATTTTTCACTTGCTCTGTATGTATGTTAGTTAGTATGTTAGTATGTTTATTTCGAATCTTAATTTGGAACTACTTAACGACGTTAAATTGGGCTAAAATTTTGCATACACGTGTATTTCTGGTGACAATACAATAATATGGTACCAAAAAAATTATATATAAGAAACACAAAGAGTATTTTTTTACATTTGAAAAGTGAAATATGCAAAAGGTCCCAAGTGCCATATTTTACGAAATTGGTATTATTACGGTTTTAGGGCCTATGTACCACCAGGAACTTGCAGTGTAAATTCTATACCTATCGCATTGCCATCTAGCTGAAGAAATCAGGATCTTCTTCAAACAGGCCCAAGTGCCATGAGTGTTGCACATGCGTCTTGTAGGCTATTTGTCGCGATTCGCAGTATACGTGGTTATTCATTTCAGTTCTAATTCTGTACCCGTAGTGGTCTTTTGAGTTTAATTCGTGGCATATTTATTTACAATTTAAAATTAGCGAAGATGTACCAACAGTCAGTGGATGGATTCCACAAGAGTTGCAAAAAAAAGAAGAAAAAAAAGACTGGCGATATTCGTAAAGAAACAAAAGTCCGAAGAAATAGTGGACAGCCATACAAAATTCAAGATTATTTCGTGCCTGGAAGAAAAGCACCGACCCAGCTAAGTTCTGTGTTAGGTATTTTATTCAGTTTTAGTTTATTAGCATGTGCTGCGGAGTCTGATTACTTCCACATCCAGTGGAAATACAGTAACGACAAAAAAAATTTCAAAAATTTTTATTGTTCAAATAGGCTTAGAATGTCATGAAACGTCGAGATTTTAAGTTTGAGCGAATAAAAATTTCTGTCTGTCAGTCTGTCTCTCGGTTTGTCTGTCTGTAACTTTTTTTGTGCGCACGTTTACTCTGAAACCGTTTAAGATATTGACTTGAAATTCGGTACACATGTGTACTTTAACGAGATCTGGAATTAGATCGTATTTTCATCTTGTTCCGTCGAAGGGTTGGGGGTAAATTTGGGGTAAATAGGTAAATCAAGCAGGTAAGGGTCCATAAAATTGGTATTTAGTATGTACAAGAGAAGCTAAGGTTCCAAAAAAATTTTTTGGCATTAGCCACCCCCATTATCACCCCTACCCCATTATTAAAGGGGATGAAAACAAATTGTGATTTAGTGTGTGTACAAGAACCATAAACTTCAAAATATTTTTTTACTTCATCCACCCTCACTACCATCCCAACCCTCTATCGATGTGGGGTATCGTTTTATGGGTTTTTGGGGTAGAGGATTTCAAATATTATATTATTAAAGTTCCATAAACAATTATTTCCACATACAAAATTTTTTCATTGTAAGTGACTTGAATAGAAAATCTGGATGTGGAAGTAGTGATTCCTTGGACAGCGGTTTTTATATAGTTTTGTTGGGCATGTGTTTTTCTTTTTCAGACATCCTGTAAGTGCAACTTTGCCTGCAAGTCTATTACGCATGATGCTAGACTAAACCCCTTTAAAATATTTTGGGATATAGCGAAATATAGTGAAAAACAAAACTTTTTGAAACTTCTTGGAGAATGTTCTGAAATAAATCGACGGAGACATGGTACCTACGAGGCACCACAATTCAGTAGACGGCAGCGCACATTTAAGTACTATTTGCTATTACCTGGAAATTCAAAAATTGAAGTTTTCAGGAAAACTTTTTGTGAGACATTTAATATAGGAGAAAAACGTATCAAGCTAATTTGTCAGAAAGTTGCTACGTCCGATGACATAATAATAAAAGAAAGACGAGGTGGGAAACGTCTTAGAAGAGGTCATTCTTGGAAATCGAAGATAATTGATTTTATTAAGTTTATCCCAACCAGAGAGAGAGTCACTATGGTCGAGAAAAGAGCTCTAAATACTATCTCTCTGAGAACTTGAGTATTCGAAAACTTCATTCTGCTTTCATTGAGAGATATACCAGAAATAATACTAAGCCGGCTGTATCAAGACAGTGGTTCAATAACATTTTCAAAAAGGAATTCAACCTGTCATTTGGCCGCCCAAGGGTAGACACTTGCCCTAAATGTGACATATAATAATGAAATAAAAACTGCTACCAACCCTATCCAGAAAAAAGATGTTGATCTAAAACATAATCTGCATCATAGAAAAGCTAAAGGGGCTCAGGTTATGATGTTCAATGACTCTAAAGCTGCCAAACTTGAAAATTCTCCTTGTCTTATTTCCTACGACTTACAAAAGCAGTTCTATATACCGGCATTAACACACACTGATATGAACTACAGTCGTCAACTCGCTTGTGTCAACTTTGGTGTGCACTTTGAAAATGAAGGTACCGGATTTTTTTATCTTTGGGACGAGACAACGGGAAAGCGTGGATGCAATGAAATAGGCACATGTGTTTTCGGCTATGTCACCAATCAACTAAAGACACCTAAAAAATCTTTCATATTATGGTCTGAAAACTGCGGCGGGCAGAACAAGAATCAAGGGATTCTTGCAGCGTACATTACTCTTGTTGCTGATGAAATTGTATATACATTTCCACAGCCTGGTCATACCTTTCTCTTTTGCGACAGAGACTTCGGCTTGATAGAAAAAGCTAAAAGAGCAAAAAACCCGAAGTTCCATTTGATCTTATTAAAATTATAACCAGCGCAAAGCAAAATAAACCGTTTACTGTAAAACTCACTAACAGTTTTTTTGACTGGATGGCAATAGCAAAAAACACATTAAAAACCGACCACTTAGGAACATCACAGGTCGCTATATTAAAACTTACCAAAGACTTACTACGGAAAGGGGTAGTTGAAGTAAAAAATAACTACACTGATATATGTGCATATTGTAGGGTAAAAATTTTTAAACAACATATTACCCTTGGTCATTTTGAGCAACTAGATGTCAATCTTTCCGATTCAAACCCAAAAAAACCTTGGCCACTTGCAAAAATACAGCAAATCCAAAATATGATTCCATATTTAAAGGAAGAAAATAAATCATTTTATGAGCAACTCATCGAAAATATTCAACAGTTTAAGAACTATTTGTAAAAACTTCTACTTAATCCATATTATTCCTAGTTTTTTTACGTGCACTATTTGAGGTACTTAGGATGTTTTGATTAAGAATTATTATAAATTATATTTTTGTTCCAATATGCAATATTTTCGATTATTGTTAATCAAATACTCATTTCTAAGACAATAAATATATTTTCAAGCAAACAAAGTTTTTATTCATTTAAGAATGAAACGTTTTTCGTCCCTGCTACAAAAAACATATGATTGGCACTTGGGACCTCTTGCATATTTCACTCTTCATTTAGTTTTTTATTCTTTAATTTATTATTGGAATATGATTTTACGAAGAAACCTGTGTAATGTTGACATTCTTTGTAATTTGTCATAAAACCAATAGATTATTTACTAAATTTTAATTATGAAATTAATAGAAAATAAACAGTTTACAAAAGGTCCTTCGACAACATCATGGTTTCAACATCACCGTTATCTAGTTATCTGATCATGTTTTAATACAATTTAAGCAATCTTACAAATATGACTCATCAATGTCTATTAATGTTTGTATGCAACCTTCTAATGCTAACTGAAGTGTTGCTGTATTTTGTGGTGAATTGTAAATAGTCACGTTATCAGATCGATACTTTTTAGTCACGTTTTTGAAGTTAAGTGCATTGTCCGCAAGCTTACCGAACAGATATTTGTCAAGATCGAGATCAGTGAATGGTTTCAAAGAGCTTTAGGAAAACTGTTAACATAAAGCAGTTGGAGAGGAAGCACAGACCTCCTCGGAACAAAGTAAACATAATGTAAATAACTCGATTGACTAAAGATATGTGCATTGTTTTATATCGGGAGCTTGGTTTATTGAGGAAATTCGTGACGTGCATGCGAGTATCTGAAATACAAGTTCATTTATATGCATATTGTTATGATGAAATGAGTATCGTTACACCTTCCAGTTGGGGTATCAACAAAATGTGGAACACATTGTATACATTTGGAAATTTTAAAAATTTCAATTTAGAATTTTATTATCTAGGGACAACGGACGGTGGACTAAAAAGGTTCAGGGTTAAATTCGGTTGAATTAGGTTGAAAATTTTTTGACAGTTCTAACAACCAATTAAATTTCGCTATTTCTTGTCATGTGGCACAAATCACCCAATCATTTTAACATTACACTGAACACCATCCAAGGAAATTTTCAATCACTATGACAATAACATTATTTAACTTTGACAACTTCATAAATAAATAATTGTTTTATTGTGTTACGACTTTTTGATTTTAATTTATCAAAAAATTTTCTGACCGAATATTCCTTTGACATTGACAAATGCCTCATAATTTTATGATAATTTTATGACAATTTCAAGTACGTTGCTTGGTAATAGCCCTCCGCCTTCGGCGTCGGGCTATTACCAAGCAACGTGCATTCGATTGTCATAAAATTATCTCGTACATTATTAATGTCCTAGGGATATTATAGCTGATAATGGATCAATAGAAAATTGAATCTATGTGTTCCCTGTATTTGTGATGTAAGCATGCTAATGGTCTTTAGCCCAAGACAAAGTGGAAGTTCGCCTATTTTTTTTTAGGTGAAGGGTGACAATGTTTACAAGAGCAGTGATGAGCTTATCTGGTTGTATCTGTAATTGATAGGTTGATATTACTCAACTGATCTACTGTAAATTGCACAGGAATTCTCATATTTATTTGAGTATTAGTTTAAACGCATTATAATGCATTTGATAGATTAATATAATCACGTATGTGTTAACTAATTACTGAATTGACTAAGATTGGTTGCACAACACTGCTCAACACAGAAAATATTTCTGATAAATAGACATGGGACAGTTTTAACATTCATTCCAAAAAATGATCTACCACACAGAGCACAACTTACACAACTTATCATGCATATCTCCATTAAAATTCGATAAATACAGTGAGTTTATAGCTGATATTTGGTGACTCATTGAACTTTCCATGAAATCGGATACTTGACCTACCTACTTATTTGATATTATAACGACGCACTCTACTGACGGTTGTTTATAATCTATATAGTTAATAAGTTAACGTTTAGTTGACAGACCAGAGTTATAGAGTTATATGTGCCATTTGCTAAGATGTTAGGAAATCAAATTTGAATGCTCAAGGCTTTAGGTCGCCAAGCCTAGATAAAAAGGATATAAAAGAGCTTGTTATTACGTGTTAAATGAAAAAATCAAATCAAATTACATGAAATTACTTAAATAATATTAAGAATTCAAAGTTTTAATTATATTATATAATGAATAGTTATCGCATTATTTGACTTTCTGTTGTTTATTAGAAGAACTTTTTTTCAAGATAATAAAAGAATAAAGGACACAAAGAAAGAATGGGCAAAATAAATACAAGAAACGAACCACCTGGAATCGATAAAATAAACAACACTGAATGAATACACCATGGACTAAAAAGACTAAAAGAGCAAATCCCAGAAATTATCAATGGAACATGGATGGAAAGCACTCCTTTATGGAACACGATCATATTAATATCCTTCTTCAAAACTAACTCACCAAAGAGCATAAATGATTACAGAAGATTAACACTCTGCAGCATAGGATACAAAAACTATGAACACTCCCTACTCGAGCAGCTACAGAAACACATAAGAAAACCACCAGACTACCTGACAGCATTCATCAAAGGTAGATTAACCAACTATCATATGCCACCATATGAATCCTGGAAGAACAATGAAGATATGAGACAAAACTACACAGAGTTATGATAGATCTCGAAAAGACATGTGATACTATCATTTATGAGGTCATATTCACCACCCTTGGTAGTAAAGGAGCATCATCAAGGCCTACTACATAAGTGACAATCACTTACGTAGGTCACGGCACCACACTGTCTAATAAATAAGTTAGTAAGAGCCTGTCTTCACGAAGGCACTGCAATTCAATGGTTCGCACAGACCACGTAAACTAAATAAAAGGATACAGGAGTCAAGGAAGTTGCTCTCTATTATTCCGACTACTCACTACGATCTTAGATCAAGTGACAAATCATAATAAAGGAAACGTCAAATTTTAACGAAGAGACAATAACATTAATGACCCTGATCATGCTGAAATAAGTCGATGATCTCCTAATCGTCACGGAAGATCATAGGAATAATTTCAACTTCTTACAAAACATGAAACCGCATGTGGAAAATAAGCTTCAAGAAGAGTCTATTAATGATGCAAGAACCGTCAACAAACGGGAACCCGAACAGCAGAGAATACAAAATAAGCGACTACCCCTAGATGCTGAAACTTACACTGCACTTTTCGCGTATGCTTTGTTTAAAAAATTTCTATAGCATTTATCAACAACAATTTGGAAAATAATTAGGCAGCACCTGAATCTAGAAATAATAAAATTTCCATTGATTTGAAAATTTTATGTAAAATTTTTTTTACGTCTTTTCGCAATTGCAAGGTAATTCCAGATATAATAACGTACCTACGTATTTTTTAAAAACTATATCTTCGAGTACAAACCATATGATCTAATTGGGCACGATTAAATTGTTCCATTTTATTTTTATTGCTCCATTAATAGTAAAAAAGTTTGGTTCTTCCCTTTTTCTTTAGTTGATATCTTAAATAATAATAGTGCTTATAAAAATAAATAAACAAATATTTTTTTATTATTTGTTTAGATTCCATTTTATTCCATTTATTCCATTAAAAAGATATACTTTTTAATTTTTTGCAGGGTTTGTATTTTTTTGAGTCAGAAATACATCAAGAAAATGTAAAAGAATATTGTTTGTATCTGCAGGTAAAACCCATGTGCCCTTGTACCAAATGTTAACTTGATATCTTTAACCGTTCCGGACATAATTGGGGTTCCGTTTTTCCATTTTGATGTAGGGAACCCAAAGAAGTGTCACCAATTCGTGAACATACCGATTTTGGGTACTCCACTGGTCACCACGAACTGAAAGCCCAAAAAATGTACTTATTACTATTATTTTAAAGGAGACATCATAACCAAAATTCAACAAGGCCTAATTTAAAAAAATGGGACAAACGACAGGTTTTTAGAAAAAAATCAGTACCTTATAAGATAGGAGAAATATAAAAAATTTGAAAAAAAATTTTTTCCATAAACCAGTGACTAAAAAATGTGCATCAAAAAAATATAAAATAGTTTTTGTGGAATTTTGGAAGTTATAAAGTTTTGTAAAACACAGCTCTCTTTCACACCTTGTTCGTTCTTCAAAATAAAATAATCGGGCAAAGCTCGCTGTTTCACAAATAAATTATCTATTTAATCCTGAAAACCGAACACTGATATCTGTTCTCTTTCTCAAATAATGTGGATTTAAATTCAACCTAAAAATTCGCTTGGTCCGTTTCAATTGGCAATTAGTTCATTCTAGGAAAAAGATATTTGTTCACTATGAACTGAAAGTACAAAAAATGTACTTATTATTATTACTAGGTTAGAGGAGCCGTCATAAGGTATTATAATAACCTATAACGATCTGGAAAGTCAATACTAGCCATTTATTAATCCAACCGATCATTACAATGATATAGGACAAGTCAATATACAGAATTACAAATGAGAACAGTATTTATACATTCAAATAGAAAAGTAGAACACAAAAACAAATAAACAAACAATTAAAAACTATCAATTAAAATTTAAGTATTCAATATGGCAAGAAATGGGAAAAAGATAGGTTTTTAGAAAAAAAATCGGTATCTTATAAAACAACAGAGATATAAAAAATTGTCTTTTCCCCATACCAGTGACTAAAATAATGCGCACCAAAAAAATGTAACATGATTTTTTTGGAATTCCGAAATTTTAAGTTTGGTAAAAAGAAACACAGCTTTTTCTCATACCCTGTAGATAAAAATGTGCTTCAAAATAAAAGAATCAGGCAAAACTCGCTATTTCGCAAATAAATTATTTCTTAAATTCTGGAAACCGCACACCGATATCTATTTTTGTTCTCAAAAAATGTGGATTTAAATTCAATTGGCCAGCAGTTTATATTAGAAAATACTTCTTGTCTATCATCCGTGACTTCTTTTCAGACTATCTGGAACGTGGAGTTTTTTTTTAAATATATTATATATTTGCATGATAATAAAATGGCTCTATATACTGAGAATCGATTATATGATAAAACCCGAATCCAAATTCTTTGCTTTTATTGACTGACTGACACCGGCATAAGGCTGTTCTATTAAATAGTACACGTTTTTCATAGTGCGTATGGAATCTGGTAGAATGAGAGTGTCTGTTACCTGTACTCGAAATCAATCAAAAGTAACATAAAGGCCTCCAGCCGCTGCGTTATTGTTGTATTGATTTCGAGTACACATTTTTAAGTGGTTTCTAAATCAACTTGCCCACATTCAACGTCGGCCTACGTAACACTACAACTGACTTTCTCGTATTCATTGTCAATTACTACATTCATAGCATTGAATACTGATATCCATTGTCCATTTTTGGCGAACCATCTTTCTCAGATAAATATTGTCACTAACTGCCGGATTCAATAATTGCAATTTGAAAATAAATGTCTTATTCGACCTTAGCGATATTGGGATTTTATTAACATTTCTCATTTTTTTTAATAAACAAATGGCACATAATACTCATCTTGGAAAGTAAGTGTTTTTTGCGAAATATCCTTTAAAGGTACTGTTACACGGGCGATTTTCATAGCAATTAATTGCCGGGCGACACACTGGAGCAATTAATGGAACTATATTGCGCAACATTGTGCGATTCACAACCAGTATTTCGGCTATATATGGTCATATTGCTCGACATCGTTCTTACCTGTTGCTGTAGTTGCTGATGTTGTCGTGACGTAAAAATCTGCAGATATTGCTGGCAATTAAGCAATTTTGATCGCCCGTGGCACACTAGTTAGTGCGGTTTGTGACGTGCTCTTTCTTCTTATTCACAACGTCTTAACCATTTTGTGACCTTTTTTTGTTGTATGGCACATCTAACAGCATCTGTCATGGTTTCATGGTACGGTTTCACTAAACTTTTTTCCCATTAGTTCCCTGATGACAACAGCTCAACGTTTTGAGGGAAATCATCACCGTTTACCATCTGACTTTTCCCAAACTATTAACCACTGTATACTGTTTTATCTGTAGTTGGTACAAAAAAATTATAAGATTCAGGATTAAACGAAGCTTGAAAGTAATTTTGGAGGGACGTATTCATTCAAGAATTAAGCTGTTGGTGTGATGGGTTCTCCAAGAAATTGATAAAAAAACGTCATCAGCCTTATATTCCGAAAGCATTAATATGCCTCCATATGTCTCCCTAACGGTCGATGTCTCAGAGGCGTAAAGAAAACTAGGAGAAAACTAGGGTGTTAGCAAGTCTGATCTTAGAGTATTTTGTGATATTTCTGTCACGGTAAAATTTTGCTCAACTGGTAATTTACCTATCTCGAATCTGTTGAATCTCATATTAACAATTACAGGTATTGTCAACAAGGGCTCCAAGATCATCCTGCTTCTTCCTCGCATTGATCTATTCTTAGTATGTTTGGATGGTTTTCATTCACTCGACCTGCGATCTCAATTTTCATTTCATTGTAGTATACGCTTAAATCTTATTTAGAGCTTAATGTTTGACTATTTTCTACGAAATGTATAACAATCAGTTTTTGCAACTATGGTGGTATCATCTGCAAATGATGCCACCTTCAGAGATTCTGGCCCCAGGTATAGGGCCAGACCAGATTCTACTAACCTTCAAATTCTCTTAACAACTTGATGACGTCTTTGCATGCCATCCATGAATTTTATTATCAAATATATTGAGTTCATTGAGTTCATACAATGAATAATTTTTTCTCTGCTCTTGGAGTATATTTGGTGTTGACATATGATCATTCAGATATATTATAGCATGTTTTCTGTATGCTGAATTAATTTGAAGAGAGGTTACTTGAAAGTAAGTGGTTAATATTGAATGTCACTATTTTCAAATGTATTAAAGATAGACTGTGTCGTATGCCATCGAACATTCATTATATCGCTATGGCGTTATAGCCTATCGTGGGTCCTAACCAACATCCAAGCCTCCCTTTAAGTTGTAATCAACTGCCACATCTCCTCCTTAATGAGGTAAAAATTGCATTTTCCTATATCAATGGCATTTAATGGACTTTATTTTATTTATATTGTAAAGTTACGAGTATATGATAATATTGACATTACCGAAGGTTGAATGAACTACCCCTACCGCCATTTGGCAACCGAAGCAAAAATTATAAAAAAATTATTCTTTCAGTTTATACCTGTATAGAATGATGCAGTTTTTACCTCATTAAGAGGATAGTAAGGAGTGGTAGGGGTTAAATGACTCAACCTACGGTACTGTCAGCATTATCACATACTCATAACTTTGCAATATAAATAAAATAAATATATTGGCCATTAAATGTCGATTGATATAGGATAACGCAGTTCTTACCTCCCTAAGGAGGCGATGAGCGGTAGGGGTGGAAGATTCAAACTTTGGCAATATCAACATCATCATGCACTCATAACTTTATAAAATAAAAAAACGTCTATCAACTGTCGATATTATGAAGGAAAATTTCATTTTTGTCCTTTTCAGGAGATAAAAGGAGGTGACAGAGGGAAACTGACACGATAGAACATTTTTTTGTATCCAAAATTGGCTTCAGCGTGTCAAAATACTTAAAAACGTTAGATCAGAACTTTAAGACAAATGACAAAGACATATGAAAACAGTAAACACGTTAAGAAGCACCTAAAAAGCATTTAGTTTATTGTGATAGTTTTTGTGATAATATAGTTTGATTAAATACTGTTAAATCTCGAGATGAATTATGTTTTCAATTCCTACAAATCACCTGTTCAGATGCTAATTAGTTAATGTCGTCGATTATTGAAACCTGATCGCCTACTTAGTAATATTTTATTGAGTCTTACTATAGACTTGCACATGCTTGAATGAATACGTAAAGCATGTCTGGTGTGATTAATTTAAATGAAATAGAGGACAACAAGATTCATTACCTATAACATTTTTAATTGCCGGACATTGATAACGTTTGCTCGTTCTGTACTATGTCTAATTTATTGTTATCAGCAATCATCGGATTTTTAGTTAGAGTTGGGTAATATAATTTAACATAATATATTAGTATATTAGAACGATGAATAATATATATAATTAAAAAAAAAATTGACACATACATAATTCAATTAATGAATAAAGAAGTAAAAATATTTTTCTGAATAATATTTACTAGTAATTTCTATTAATATTACTGGCCTTATAATAGTATATTACAATATAAAATCGTTATATAGGGTTTAACATGCCAACATGGAAGTTATTCATGTGAGCATATTAAACCCTGTAACGATCAAATATTGTACAACGTTTTATGTTATCCTGAAGTTCTTTTCATCCAAAAGAGAGAGAGTTAACTAATTTTTTGTCAATTCTTATGACGATTATTAGTATAGCCGATAGTTACATTTTTGGAAAGAAACTGTGTTTTCATTAGCAACGGGTAACAAGCCTTATCGGTAAAAATCAATTTTTACCGGTCTAACTTGTTAACAACATTTTTACAAATAAAAGGTGATTATTGTTAAACAGTATTTACAGTTTAGGATAATATAAAGGAGTTAAGGAATGTATTGTTAGCATAAACAGAATATATCAACTCGTCGTTTAAACATTTCTTAAACAAAAAAAAAGAAATTACAGAATGATATATGAAACTACTGAAATTAGATCAAGTATCATTGAACGCCCGATTATACAAATAATTTCTTATTCCTTTATGATACTATGACTATAGAAAAGGCTGTACTTTCTCGCGACATTTATTTATTTGGTGTACTTGAAATATTGATTTCTTTCTCGAAACAAAACCTTTCGGTGCCTCCACCAGTTTCGAATATTTGTGGCTTTTGGATACCTAAAATGATTTCAACTTCATTGTAGTTTCTTAAAGCCCATTTCATTAGCTAGTCTATGCCAAAGTTATAAGGGTAGCGACCAAACACGGCTACCCCCTATTTTTTAGGGCGGCCAACACGATGGTCAAAGTTGCGGGATCCCTATTAAACGCAAAAATCCACCTCTCTTTCTCATCTTTCGTTGTCAGGCATGCGAGGACTTATTGGATAGGGATTTTTTGAGGAAACTCAATATGTCCTGTAAAATTTCGCAATCAGACATCCTAACGATCCCTGGGGGCTGAAACCACCGCCTCCCTCAATACCGAAACATACAAAGAACATCCAAACGTGCTAAAAATTGCTTTCTACACATTTTCAAAAGCGGGGAAGACGATGCTCATATTATTTAGCCTCCCACCCCTAACCAACTACCACTAAATGCAGAAAATCACCCTTTTTTCCCATTTCTCGTTATCAGACATGCGACCACTTGTTGGATCGTGTTTTTTTTTTTGAGAAAACTCAATATGTCCTGTAAAATTTAGCATCCAGACATCCAACGATCCCCGGGGGGTTGACTGTTGTAGAACCTTCAAGAATTGACCTAGGTCGAAGCCAAAATAAAAATTCGACTTAGGCAAAAAAAAATTATTTAAGGACATTTTCCAGAGTCTGAGAGACTTCAGAGCCACAAACTAGCCCAAAAGGACCGTTATGAGTTCAATAATACATTAGGCACAACTGGGTAAAAATTCGAAGAAACACCGAATTTTTACTTAGGAAAATATATTTTGGTCCAGGACATGAAAGTGAAAGTATATGGTGGTCATGAAAAAATGAATCACATACTTTTTAAAAAGTACGCCAAAAGAGTACTTTTTTGCAACTTTGGGATGGACTAAGCCTTCGAACCATAGAATTACGTTTTCAAGATTATAAAAATCAAAATAAAGCTTATGATAGCGACATAAGTACGCACATAAAATTGAAATTTACAAATTCACTGCAATACGCCCAAAATCAATATTTGCGGTTCCTCCATGTACTCGTATAACGTCTTGAATTCCTCTGGAGATGCCAGTTATTGAATCACCAACAAATCTTTGGAGAATAACTTTCCATTCATTTATAACAGCATTCACTAATTAATTTACATTCAAGAACTCACATTTCTCCTTCAGTCCCCTTTCATTATATTTCAGATATGTCTGACAAGGCTAGCCAACTCTTCCCACCAATATTGTGGTCCCTCAAAACTTTAGTGAATGACTCTATCACGGCGTAGTAGAGCATTGTCATCGACTAATGTAAATTCCTCACTGAAATGTTAAGCATGAAGAACAACAATATTTCTCACACAACTATCTCTGTCCGTTTAGTATGCATATTTTCACACATCAATACTACTCTGTTTTCCCGTTAAACATCTGACACAGTCACATTTTCACCTCTCAAACGCCATATTTATTTCTAAAAAAAATTTCACTTCTACGTCCCCTCACTAAAATTCTCCCATCCAACCTGTAAACATTAATTTGTAAACAAACATCTATCTCACTCTACTATCCCCAGTTAGAATGATGTTCTACCTATTCTCGTCTTTCAATTCTGCGCTGCTCCTCTATATCCTACTCGTCCTCCGATGCGCAAATTATTTTCGCGTAATCTGTTTCTCACAATTTGTTCAGTAATACGTACGCAAGCAGCAGAATAGGTCAACTACTTTGCAGTTATGGTGCGTCTCCTTCTTAATGTCATGGAAAGACATTTATCCTATCAGTAGTAGTTATCCTCATTAGTTCACTATGATGATAATTAATATTTCCAATGTTTACAAAACGACGTATTCTCTCGATGGAACTCCAAAAAATGTACCGTATCTCCAACAGATAAACCTTTCTTAATCTTCACAATTTCACCAATTCATTTGCTGCATTTTCACCTTGCGCTTGTAGAAGAATGGCGAAGCCACTCTCAACTTCGCGTTATAGATTGAGTTTCATCCATGATAACTTTCTGGTAGCAAGAACTTACCGCTTAAAACAATTGATTACAGTTATTTAAGTATTTTAGATTTTAGTGATTTTATTTGAGATTTGTTGATTTATAAATGGTTATATACTCTTATTCCATATTTCATTTCATTACTTCCTGTTGTATTATTAACTTGTTTCATATTTTATATATATTTTTCCTTGTTCGCTTAGCAAATTATTTTTGAATTTTTGACATATTTCACTGAAATTTTAAAAAACTTGTTTGATTCCCTAAAAAACAGAAATAAACTGTTGGCATAAAGAGCAAATTTGCTTATCAAGCTTACAGTTAAAATATGTAAGTCTTTCTTAGAGAGCTTCTTCAGATCGGGGAGCAAGTTAGCGAATAATTGTTTTTGTAATAATAATTCTGTGTCAAAACGTGACCACACAGTAAATATTTAAGTCGTAAAATCTTCTTTTGTTCTAATTTGATACGGAATGTTATACGTTCATAAATATTTACCGATTTAATTTAATTTACATATGGTACATTGTTCAAAGTCTGTAGACCCACCTTACTATTTTTATTGATACGAACTGAAATTTGATATCAGTTGGTTACGTATAAGTATAAGGTAGGATAATCTTAAATGAGTTCGATAAGGTGATGTTCTACGTGGAGAGAAATGGGTCGATAGAGATAGTACAGAATGGTATAAAAAGCACTTTAAATATTTTTTATGGCATTATTGTAATAAAACAGTAATTTAAATTGTCAATAATTATAATAGTGATCATAGATGATGATCTTGTTTTTCATATTTAATGTTAGATATTAATTTTGTGAAAGAAGTTGATAAGCTATCTCACAGGGGAGGCTTATTGTTGATATACTGGCGTCATCAGACTTGGATCAATAGTATATGACAAGAACGAATGGTTTCTTTGAAAGTTATCTAATACCCAAAATAATATTTTTCAATGATCATTATGAAGTTTCGCTAAATATTTTATTTATATACTCAAAATCGCACGCGAAAATTTACATACATACATACTTTAAAGCAAAACCGCTTCCCAAGGAATCACTACTTCCACATCCAGATTCTCTATCCAAGTCTCTCACAACGGAAAAATTTTGTATGTGAAAATAATTGTTTATGGAACTTTAATAATATAATATTTGAAATCCTCTACCCCAGAAACCCATAAAACGATACCCCACATCGGTAGTGGGGTGGGGGTGGTAATAGGGGGGTGGTAGTGGGGGGTGGATGAAGTAAAAAATATTTTGAGGTTTCTGGTTCCTGTACATACACTAAATCACAATTTTTTTTCATCCCCTTTAATAAGGAGGTGGGGGTGGTAATGGGGGTGGCTAATGCCAAAAATTTTTTTGAGACCTTAGCTTCTCTTGTAGATACTATATACCAATTTCATGGACTCTCACCTGCTTGATTTACCCATTTACCCCAAATTTACCCCAATTTACCCCCCAACCCTTGGACGGAACAAGATGAAAATATAATCTAGTTCTAGATCTCGTTAAAGTACATATGTGTACCAAATTTCAAGTCAATATCTTGAACGGTTCCAGAATAAACGTGCGCACAAAAAAAAGTTACAGACAGACAGACAGACCGACAGACAGACAGACCGACAGACAGACAGAATTTTTTTTTTCTCTCGACGTTTTATGACATTTTAAGCCTATTGGGACAATAAAAATTTTTAAAAAATTTTTTGTCGTTACTATACTTCCACTGGACGTGGAATTAAATGAAATTTTGACAATTATTTGTCGCAATCATAATTTTGCAATTTTTACTTTTTTTGTCCAAATAATTAAATATATTCGTTGCAGTTTTTCTGCGCAAAATCTGTTGCGCTATTTCAAGAAGATCTAATAGGAAGTTAATTAAAGTTCATGTTTGTATATTTCATAACATTTTGGGTGGCATAAATTTGGCGAAAGTGGTACCATCAGAAAGGCTTGATTAGATATTATTGTTAAAAGAAGAACCCATATCGATTGATTGATTGATTGATTTACCAGCGTGCGGTAGGCATTGCTGCCACTCCCAAGTTATACAGCTGGGCCTGCTACGTTCACGCTGGGTTGGACTAATGTCATGCTTGTTGCCAGCCACATGGCGCATGGTAAAGGAATGTGGGATGGGAGGTGTAGGTATTTGTGAGATGCGTTACCGCATTATGTCGTGAGGGAGCGTTTAAGCCCCTTTTTTTGTATTTTTGGTTCTGGGCTTCTGCCTATTCTGGGTCTTCTTGTGAGATATGTTGCCGCGTTGTGTCGCTGCTATCTGTGCTCCTATTTTTGTACTTCTGTTTCTACAGGTCTTCTTCTTCTTCTGAGACTTCTGATTCCTCCGTTTCTGATTCTGGTAGAGTATATATCGCACCGATTTCTTTGTGAAATTCATTCTTTCCCCTCGCTTTTCTTTCCCAGTATGTTTGGTCCTTTCCCAGTTTGTTCATGATCCTCTCGATTATTGTTTTCCACGTGTAACATGGTCTCCCAATTTTAAGTTTGCTGCTATTCAGTGTTAGTGCTTTCTTCAGTAGGTGTGTTGGTTCCCTTCTTTGGACGTGTCCCCAGTACTTCATTGCGTACATTTCTATCCTTTTTGTGATTGTCTTCCCTTCTAGTAATGTTGATGTTTTATGTCGTTTTTGCCCTGTTGTTTTTCTGAGTAACTGGATGATGTCTCTTTCAGCTCTTCTCAAACTTCTTCTGTTGGCTTTTGTTGTTGCCGCGTTTTTAACTCCATATGTCATTGTTGGCAGTATGATGGCTATGTATAGCCGTTTGGCCAGGCCCCATGATAGTTTGTTTTTCTCAATGAACGGTATGATTGCTCTTGTGACTCTGTATGCTGTTTTTATTCTCTCCTTTACTGTTTCTCTCCTTTTCAGTTGGTTCGTCAGATATGTTCCTAGGTATTTCAGTTTGTTCGTTGTTCTTAGGGAGTAGTCACCTATTTTGTGTTCTTCTCCACTGATCCGACTTTCTTTTGTTGATGGGTCTCGCTCCATTATTAGACATTTTTTGAAATTTATTTTCAGCCCACATGTGTCCAAATGCGGTTTCATGTTTTCTAGGAAGTTGAGAATTTGTTGCTCTTCTTCTGCGACGATTAGGAGGTCATCGGCGTAAGCTAATACGATTGGGGTTCTCAGTGTTTCCGTGTCTTCGTTAGAATTTGGTGTTTCCCTTATTGTGTTTTGTATCGCTTGGTCTAGGACCGTGGTGAATAGTCGGGGGGATAGGGGGCATCTTTGTTTGACTCTTCTGTTCTTTTGTCTGGTTTCCGTCATTTGTCCGAACCATTGTATGGCAGTTGTTTCATGAAGGCAGGCCTTTATTATCTTGTTTATTAGATAGTGCGGCACTCCTTTGTTATACAGGGTATTGACTATGGCTTCGTGACTGATGGTATCGAATGCCTTTTGGAGATCTATAGCGGCTATGTGCAGTTTTGTCCCTTCTCTCCATTTTTCTTCCAGTATTCTTCTGGTGGTGTACATGTGGTCGTCCGTTGATCTGCCTTTGATGAATGCTGTCTGGTAGTCTGTCGGTCTTCCAATGTACTTCTCTAGTTGCTCGAGCAGGAATTGTGCGTAGTATTTGTATCCTATGCTGCAGAGTATTATTCTTCTGTAGTCTTCTATGGTTTGTGGCGAGTTGGTTTTTGGGAGGGGTATTTGTATAGTCTTGGTCCATTCCGTAGGCAGAGGTGTGTTTTCTGTCCATACCCTGGTGATGATTTCTAGGGTTTGCTCCTTTAGCTTTTCCGTGCCGTAGTGTATTAACTCGTTGTTTATTTTATCTACTCCAGGTGCGGTGTTTCTTCTAGCTCTGGCTATTATTCCTAGCAGTTGGTCTTTTGATGGTGGCTTGTCCAAGGGCCAGTGGTCTGTTTCTCTTATAAGTTTTGTTCGTTCTTTAGTTGCTTTCTCTTCTTCCTTCAGCTTCTTGGTCCAATGTTGTATTGGTATGTATCTTCTCTTGTGGGTACTGATGTTTCTTCTATATTTTTTCAGATATCTGAAGGTTTGGTTTAGTCGTTGTCCTGTTGGAAGTGCTTCTATGTTTTCGAAGAATGATTTGCGTTTTTCCTCGTCGTGGTTTATCTCCGCTTCCCCTTTTTCCCTCAGTGCTTCTTTTAGTTTTTCGTTTATATTCCCCGTCGGCTGTTGTTCGCCTGTGGCCTTCATCTTTTTTAGCTGTTCGTACTTGTTATTTTTTTCCTTCCTTGTCGGGCTCATAGGTGATCTGTCCCTTTTTAACGTTTTTCTTGTTGCAATTTTTATTTTTGCGCCCATTGATGTCCAGTCTAATTCTTCTCCTGTCAGATGGTTTTCTATTTCTTCACCGTATTTCTTCCGAAAGTCTTCGTGCTGTAGTAGAGAAATATTCCAAGTACTGTGTAGTGTCTTGTTGTTTCCTTGACTTGTTTTTCCTTCTTTTATTTCCAGTTTTCCGTATAGAATTTTGTGGTCTGTATTGATTTCTGCTGCCCTTTTTGCTTTAACGTTCTTGATCCTTTCTCTTATCTCTCTGCTTACCAGGATATGATCTACTTATGAGGTTGGTCTTCCATTGGTCCAGGTGTCAATGCAGGTTTGGCTTTTGGCCCATGTGTTTCTTATTGTTAGGTCAAACATGTGTGCTAGATTTTTCAGCGCATTTCCGTTTTCATTTGACCATGTGTGGAGTAATGTTTTTCCTATGATGCTTTTATCCTCCTCCGTCTGATCGTCTTTTCCTATATGCGCATTGAAGTCTCCTAGTATTATGATGGGCATTTTTCTTTTTTCGTTTCTTCTGGTTTCTTGAGTTAGCTTCCTGCTCTTCCTGCTCTCTTGTCTGAGGGTACGTGGACTCCTATCATGCAGATGTTCTCCTTTTCATTTTGTATGATTGCCGTGACTATGTTTTCGTTTATATTTTCCGTCCTTATTTCGATGGACCTCTCCCGTCTGGTTACACATGCAACTCTTCTGCTGGTCTTTTCTTGCCCCCCCCCCCGCTTAGTTGCCATTTGTAATTTTGTGTGATTGCTGTTCCGTCTATCATGTGTGTTTCTTGTATACATGCAACGTCGATGTTTTCTGCTTGCAAGGCCTCGTCGATTTTTTCCCTTTTAGCTCTTTGTATGCATCCTCTGACGTTCCATGTTGCCAGAGTTATCCAATCATTTGGTGCTTCCTGACTGTGTCCCTCTTCCGTTCTTTGCGATATTTGGAACCTGTTGATATTCGTCGTTTCCTCCCATTCTGGGCGGGGGTTATAACTATGCTTGGGGGGGTTTGTTTTTTCTAATCGTTCTAGTTCGTTTCTTTTCTGCGTAGTGATTACGCTGTCGTAGTGATTTCTGTTGTTTCCCTGCTTCCTGTACACGATCTCAATTGGCATGTTGTCGTCTTCTTGTTGGTTGTTGGGGTGAAAAGTTATGATTTCGCCCTCCTCTTGGTGTATTATTATTGTCCTCCTCTTCAAGTTTGCTGTTGCTGCTATCGTCTCCTGCCCACCTCAGAAACCATATTTTCTCAGGTCTCCGATGAACGCCTCTATTTTTTCTTTGTTGGTGCTGTTTTGATTGTAACGGGGTTCCAGTTCGTTGATGGATGCTAGCATGAAATAATCTATGTTGTTTTGTATATAGTCCGCTACTTGTTTCCGTAGATTTTTGATGACGTTGGTGTGTGCCGGGGTTGTTATGTTTTCTCCTTCTAACTGATGGCTTATTGCTCCATATAGACAGATATCTTTGACTTATTGTGTAGCCCTCAAAGTAATTTAAAATGTGTCTAAATATCTTCCTAATGGTGTTTAATTTAGACATATTGGGATATCTGTGTCAGCTTGTAAAAATGATTGCAGCACTATCAAACAAATCTATATTCTGTTTGGTGCAATTGAAAATATGTAGTAGCGAAAATTATTGATTTTCGCTATATTTACTATTCTAAAAAGTGGTATCATTTTTAGATTAATTTTAACTTTCATTAATAATCAATCCCTTGAGGTAAACCAGAAACAGGCAAAGAGCCCAAAAGTTCAGTGACTGGACCGCAAGACATCTTCCCCCGTTTTCGAGTTCGGGGAACACGATGGTGACAATATTTTCCGACCTACCCTTCACCCTTCACCCACCCCTAAACCGGAAAAACTACATCTTCTTCCAATTTTCCGATGCTATGCTTGCTTGCATGTCGGATTGGGTTTTTTTGTCAATTCGAATAAAATAAGTAAAGATGACCACAGGTGGCCTAACCCAGTTCCGGGAATTGAAACTATCCTCACCCCCAATAACGAAATACCACGAATACAACAATAATAAGCCTGGATTTTGAATTAGAATATAAATCTGGTACACTGGTGATGGACAATGGAAAATGGATTTTTGCAACAAAAATTCTCTTCAGAGAAACTCATTCCAGATTCATTTCTTAAGCAAAATTATTGTAAGGGTGGATGTGTTAAACGATGTGGCTATAAAAAAACTAGGTATTAAATGTAGCTCGTTCTGTAAAAATTGTAAGGGTACCGACTGTAATAATTGCGGGCATGTTGAGGAATCACTTGAACAGGTTGATGATAATCTGATTACAATATAAATTTAATTCCAGAAATTATAATGTCTGATGATAATGGTAATGATGGCAATGATGATAATTCTAGTGATGATGGTAATGACGATGAAGATGATGATTATGAATGTAAGGAGATGGACTGTGACGTCTATTCCGGCTCGGACGAACAGTGTGATTATAATTGTAAGAGTCGAAAGATATATTAGCATAGAATAAGAATTGTATATAATGAACCAGATGTAATGAATGATCATTGAATGAATAAATACTAAAATATTTTTACATATACAATTATATAATCAATGAAAAACCAAAAATATCAATGTACACCAATGACGCGTCTCAATCAATTCCCTACAAACAACTAAAGGAAAAGTTCACTTCGTATAAAGGTTGCTTGAATCCCCGGGTTGGTTAGGTCTCGTCTGATCAAGATTTACTTATTTTACTCGAATTGACGAGAAAATATCGTATTCGACAAGCTCTCGCAAGCTTAGCATCGGAAAATCGGAGAAGGGGGCGGTCGTGTTCCCCGCTCTCGAAAACCAGCTGATTTTCGTTGTTTCCGTGGCATTTCGTTATTTAGAGTGGGGGTAGTTTCACCCCCGGGGTGGATTAGGCCACCTGTTGTTAATATTTACTTATTTTATTCGAATTGACAAAAATAAACCCGATCCAATAAGCCCGCAGCGTGGATGTGGAAGAAAAATTATAAAAAATATAAGTATGTTGACGTTACTTTCTCTCTAAAGTATTTTCTTTCAAAATAACCTTGCTACTTAATACACAAATATATTTATCACCACTCTTAAATATCTCAATCTATGTATAATATGGATTCGTAAATAACCTTTTCCTGTACACGAATCGAATCGTTTTATACGCGATGTATACAGCTCCGTCAAGTGCAGTGAAAACTTATAAAAACAGTTATAATTAGTTTCAGTCATTTAGTGGTGACGAATTGGTAACCAGAACGTTAAATTTATGTCGTTTAGTCCGCTTTTAAATGTTTTTTCAGATGTTTGGGAAGCGAGGCATACTTGGGAGTTCGAGTTAAATAAACTTAACTATATTTATAGGGCAAGAAGTTACTTTTTCAGAAATAGGGGCAAATTAATTAATCAGTCACAAATATCTGGTGTTGACGTTTCCTACGAATTAGAATAAATAAATAAAATGGTTTCAAATTTGGCACATTGAAAGAAGGTAGTGAATCCACTTCAGAAACGTCTTGTTTGATGAAAAAAACTGTCTATTTTTACAATTAATTATTTTTTATTTAAATTCACACCTTTTTTGTTTAATATGAAATTATCTATTTTCTGTATATTGGTACCTTAATCTGGTCACGCTAATATTCTACTTAGGAAAACACTTTAAAACACTCATCATTGGAGAACCAATCAAAACAACTTCTCTTCTAGCTAATACTGTCGAAGTATTGAATTGCATAAAAATCAAGAAATTCTTTCTATGTACTGATGATCTAAGTCTGATCATGCTAGTATTTATATTATAAGAAGCCTCCCTTATGAGGCATTCTATCTAGTATCTCTGCCTTACCTAGAGAATACTCCATTATAATCAAACATTTGTTACATTTCGTTAATTTCATGATTTCTAGAAAAATAATTAATACTTAACACTCGGCATTAAAAAAAACTCAGTTGTCTTGGTTACTGTCAGGCTGCGAATGGAGCACAATTGGAACATTTAATTTAGTTGTTTTTTTTCTTCATTTCTAGTAAAGTTAGTATTTTTAATTTCAAGATAATTTTTCTTAAAAATTCCCACACCTATATTTACCGGATTGTATGTAATGCGCTCTTTCAAGTTCCGCAAAAAAATGGGAGTTGCCATTAAAAAAATATTAATAAAGTCATAGCTTTGTGAAAACATGTCAAAAAATTTTAAAAAATATGTCAAAAAATGAAATACAGTGTGTCCCAGGATAGATGTAACAAGAGGTGTAATGGACCAAAAATTTTGGAATTTTGGAATGGTATTTGGGGATTGAGTCCTGCTTGTTGTAAAACTAAAGTATACCAAAAATGACTTGATTTGGTGTTCTACAGGGTGTTCTATAAGCAAAGTTGTAAAAATCACTACTAATAAAGTACCTTTATTTTTTAAAATATGAAAAAATTCCAGTAAGAAAAGTTATTTAGAATGCAATTTTATATCTACCTCTATACTAAATTTCAGGAATATAAAATTATTTTTTTGAAACTTCTCATTTTTTTCAATAAATTAGTATATGATGAAGACGATGTTGGGGCTATTATAGCTCATGCCTCTGTTATAGAAAATCCTAGGATGCCACTAAGAGAGAGATCAGCTCTTATTAATATTAGCAAGTCTGAACTCCAAAGAATTTACAAGGCAAAGAAAATTAGGGCATATAAAGCAAATTATAAACATACGCTTGAAGAGGCAGATGACAGCCGTAGGTTGGATTATTGTTTGACTATTGGAGAAAAAAATCATGGAAGAGAGATTTTTTCATCATTTCATAATTTTCTCAGATGAATCCACATTCACAACCAATGGTGTTGTTTCATCTCAGAATTGTCGGTTTTGGGCTTCTGAAAATTCAAATTTTAGAATTCATTGTAGAAGACAATATTATAAAAAAGTGAATGTGTGGTGTGCCGTTTCTTATCACGTTGGAGTTATTGGACCTTATTTCATTGAGGGAAGGTTAAACCAGCACACTTATTTACAGCTTCTTGAAAGATTTTCTGAAGAACATTTAAATATTTTAGGAGATATGCCTTTAGTTCATTTTCAGCATGATGGTTGCCCTGGCCACTCCACAGAAATGGTTAATCGGTGGTTGAATTTAAATTTTGGAGAAAATTGCCAGGAATGGACCGGACCGATCAAGTGGCCGGCGAGACCGAAATTTTCTGGTGCTTACCTTTCCCTATGTCGATCGATGCATTTCTTGGTGAGACAGCCTGTATATATGACATATTATCTAAGCGATTTACGAAAAAAAAAATTGTACACTTTTTTCGAATTTATCCCCTACTGCGCGAAAGCACCGTGTATACTTGAAGGTATACAGATATACCGTGTGTGTAGTCGCGGGCTAGGCATGGGGAGCAAGAATTACAACATCGCGTGTGCCAGCTGGCTGAAATGAAATAACAGAGCTGGTATCCTCCATCGGCGGACGAATTGACGGCTGCCGGTGTTGTCAAATCTCTCGCGCTACGTGAATGTACATGCCTAATGGGAAATTACACGCACGGTATACGAGTGGATACTCGTACAATTTCAGTATTATTTTTAACAAATTAAGTCTTCACCCAAGAACTTTGTTATGTTAACTTTTGTTATGTTTTACGAAAGTTATTATTCGTAAAATGTGTGCTTTTCCCTAAGCCAAAGTAGTTAATTTTTATTGGAAACTGTATTTTTGGAGTACCGTTGGTTTATTAGGAAACATAAGTAGTAATTGACCATTAACTATTGACTATTACTTACAAGTATAACTAATGCGGTGTTGATGAATTACTGCAGCGGCATGGCTTCGAATAATTACACATACAATAGATAAGCTATTGTGTTATTAATATATATATTTTTAATACTGACTCCGCCAAACTTGAGATGAAGTTTATGCAATTATGAGGTAATGAAAATCCATAAAGCTATTTAAATATGGCAGAAAACCTTGACAAAGCTATAAATTCAAAACATATAGGAGTTATTTTCTCACATTACATAGTACAGCACTCCTACGATATTAAACACTTGCATTATCTGAATCGGAAAGTAATAAAATCGGTATTAATTGTAAATGAACATTATCGAGTAAAGATATTATTAAATTGAATTAAAGTAATTGAGATTATTTAATAGTACTCCATTTAAGAGGCACTATAATTTTATTGTTATTGTAATTGTAAAATGTGACTAAAAAGTACATGCAAGTCTCAATAAAAAATCCAACCACGCAAATACCACGTCTAACAGTATGTATTAAGAATGCGGCTGTGTAAGGGCGATATATTACATTAACATATCGGTATATAACTTTGAGGTATCTGCGGTATGGAAAAAATTCGAAGATATATTATATTAATTATTTCTTTTCAAAAACATGGCAACAGAAATAGAAGATGTATGAAAAGAGCTGAAAGACTACTCGCAAAGCCATTAAGACTAAACAGCCATATAAAACGCTACAACTAACAGAGGTGTGAACGTCTATTTCGCGGCTAACTTCTATGTTAGATGTACTAGGGACTTAATTTTTTTTTAGATTAAAGCTAAAGAGCCCACCTTTCGATTAAAATGGGTCCGAAAAGGGCCAGGTTAATAGACTTATTTTATTTTAGTTTAACATAAAGAATGCGTTAGTAGCGGAAATGCCGTCAAAGACTATTTCCCGATTAACTTCTATGTTAGATGTGCTGGGCACTTAATTTTTTTGTAAAATTAAAACTAAAGAGCCCTCCTTTCGACTAAAATCGGTCCGAATAGGGCCAGGTTAATATTTTTTTTTAATACGAGTTTTATCTGAAAAAAATACGCGTTGGTCGTCAAAATTATTTTGAGAATTTGAGGCTAATAGCCTTCTTATTAGCTCCTGGGTCATAATTTGTAGGTAATAATGTTGATATTATCATTACCTACGAATATATGTAATCAAAAATGCAAACAAAAAGTTTTTGTTTTCGCTGCTAGTTTCGCTGCTAAAATCAGTCTCGTTGAATAAGCCACCAGCCCCTGAAAATCTACTTAAAATTATTTTTTGTACATGTAAGACAGGATGCGGAGCTGCTTGTGGATGCAAAAAGCATGGATTACCTTGCACTGCAGCTTGTTCCGAATGCAATGGTGATAGTTGCTCGAACCCTTTTCCTATTATAGAAATAAGCGAAGTTGAAAACGAAGATATCGAAGATAAATAGTATATTTTGTTAAAATTATTATGAATTATGCGATTTAACAAAAAGTTTGTTTCTACAGAAATTCCAATGTATTAATGATGTCTTATTTTAAAGTTTTTTGGCCGCCATTTTGGGTCCCACATTTTGAATTTGTAAAATTTTTACCTTAAATTTGTAATCACAAACGTACAATACTATTCAGGCACAATTTTTTTATCTACAGAACAAAAACTGAGTATTTTTTCAAAGAATTTGTAGAAAATCTCGATAAACTTTTAAATAAAAAAAAAACGTCAATCTCTAATCCATAAACATTTTAGTATTAGGTTTGAGCAACACAATACAAAAAGTTTCATTAAAGTTGATTCATAGGAACTGGGTTCCAAGGTTTTTTAGTTTTCACGCCTAACTCCACTAGATAGGCAGAAATTAAATTCTATTAATATCCAGTTAAAGCATGTTTTCTCTACCTACCGAATTTGCCAATTTAGTTCAAATCTTCTTCATAAATAAATTTTATTTGTAGATTATTTATTGCTTGTAGACATCCCAATTTAAAAATATTCTCCTTCCAACCGCGCTTTTGTAAACTGACACATATTATCATGTCTTGTAAGTGTTTTCAGTGGGCGTATATAATTTTTTGAGATTGAAAATGGCAAATGATTTTTCAATAGGTATTGTTGTTTTTCATAAATCACCATTTATAAGAGCTTTTACTTGTAGGCTGAGATAGCGAGGAAGTAACATTATTTCGAAACAAAATTAACTCCAGTATATTGACATTAGGTAAATGTCTCCAAATATGTATGCAATTCTACAATACTTTTAGGGATATAGGGGGTTTGATTATTTGAGATATTTAATATTAATGCTAATAAGTTTTATAATAATCTTCTAATGCTCTTGCACATATTTGTAATAAATAACATCCTAAACTTATATATAGTATAGAGACTAATATCTGGAAACGGATACGAACAAGTTTAATTTAATATATTATTTTTTAAATTATATTCCATAACCAAATTATACACCCCCATAAATATACGCATATATTAAAATCAACATACATATTTTTCTAATATTTAGTGTCTACTTATTCTAACAAATTTTATAATTGTCAGCACATCCTCAATAAATAAGAAATAATGTTGCTAATATTTTATATTTAAATAATATTTTTGCATATAATATATATCTGAATTTGCGTAGGGTGTTTAGCCATCCCACATTATCAAAATATTTTACTTTCAGTAAGTCATCCCAATTTAAACATCATTAGAATATTGGAATATCAAAAATTAAGTATGAATTCAATATTTCTACATTAGACCAGTGCGAAATATCGTCTACCCGCAATTTTTTTTCATAAAGTATAGTTCGGAATGTCCACAAAAATATGCCAACTATCCGCACGCGTGGCAGATGGGGCAACACGTACTAATATTTGTTGTATTCGCTTAAAAAAAAAATAAAAAAATAGAAAAGTAGCATTGTTCTTTCCTCTGTAGCTCTTAAACGAAAACTTTTCTGGGAAAATGTCAAGAATAATAAAATGTTCAAAGTTAATTTTCTCAACTTTTCTGTCTCTTGATATATTTTCGAGCAATGCTTCATTTACGAAAAATGGCAAAAACTGGACAATTTTTGAATTTTAAAGTGTGTTGCCTCACCTGTGACGTGTGCAGAGAGTTGGCATATGTTTGTGGACTCTCAAACTATATTTAGAGAAAAAATATTCTTTTTTCATCCATTCCGACTGGCCTACATGTGAATAATTTTACTTATTTATTTATATTTTTACATCAATTACAACTTTTAAATCAATAATTTTAAATTATTTGTCAAAGTGGAAGAATGTTCGTTATTTAATAGCTCTTTATCATATTGTACCGGAAATGAAGTGTTATGGAACCCATCTTCATAGAAATTTTTTATTGCTTTTAAGTAAGGAATACGAAGCTGAATGTCGAACTTTTTTGAAACACCATGTGTACTAGGGAATACGAAACAGTTAAAGCAAAACTATACAATTAATGAACTATTAGCAAAACTAACAAACATTTTTTGCCTAAGTTACAAGACTTCTCTGTACTTTATAAATATTCACGGTTTGTTAGTGTCAATTGGAGAAAATCAAAAGGCCTTGAAATCTACTTTGTGATGCCTCAGCTCACTAGACCATCAATTTTAACTTTTTTAACAAATTTTTGTCTGACCATTTTACCATTTTAGCTTTACACAGCTGTGGCAAGTCAAAAAAATTACAATTTGTAATATAAAAATAGTAAAATGTATAAGAATTATAAAATATAACATAAAACAGACCCACAATTAAAAGTTTACCTGACAGTTTCAGGGTTAAAATATGGTAAGACATCGAAGTTAAGAGGTGTGTACATAAATTAAAAAACCAAATAAAAGCAACGGAAAAGTGAAAATTGTTTGGTTGCATTTTTAAAATGGTTAAAATTTAGTAGTTTAATATTGGTTGGTAGATGATCATAAAAACTAATACGTAACAAATTGTTCCCTGACTTATTCAGTCTCTACCTTAAAGGTTTGATGCGGTTAGCACCACTAGTACTATAATTACGTGATTTTGAATTTTAGTACAGTACCTAGATGTAAAAAATATGCAAAACTTCGGAATAATGTCATTTTGAACGAATTTCGTTCATTTTTGGCAGTATAATAGTAAATGCTTCACAGAAAAGTTTCTATATTGTGCGGGGCTTACTAATTTATAGTGGGTGGATGCCACCCCTTCTCAGGAGGTGGCACTTAAAAAATATATATATTTATTGGAGCTGAAAAAGAATCAAATTTGAAGAAAAATTTTTTTTCACATAAATTGATAGTTTTTAAGTTATAACGACTTCGAAATTGCGATTTTAGCTTTAAAAAAAGGTATTTCCAAACGGCTTTCGTCAAGTATCTCGAAAAGTATTGCTTTATCGAAAAAATGTTACAGACCAATTACAGAAGGTACAAACTGTGAATTAATTATATATTTTTTATTGACGTAGGATTAATAATTTCGGAGATATTTAAGTTTATATTTTGCATCCAAGTGTTCATAAAATAATTATTTAGAGTGAGAGTTAAATATCTCAGAAACTGTGACACCTACGTCAAGAATGCTAATAGGTAAAATATTAGGTTATTAATTAAGCTTTCAACTATTTTTTAATTTGTTTCTGTAGCATAAAAAACAAAGAAGTTATGACCGAAACAATGCGCGTCATCACATTTTTTTAATAACAAAGTCGCCATTTTGTTACTGTAATTAGCCAATAAATAAAAAAAAGGAACTTCAAACAATGTTTCTCATTAATATATAGCATGACGTAGATGCTCAAATTTTTTCGTGGGATTCATTTTTGTTTTCTATATCATGTACCTATGTTATGAAAATATTTATGTATAAACTTTCTTTTTCTATTCTTCACTAGTGACATGTCATAACCATTATTCTTTGCGACTACTTTAAGAGTTTGCCTTTTCAAAGTTAACTTTATTTAATTCTGTTGACAATAATCTACGGACATAGGTGTGACATAGCTTTTTCCTTTCGATAGATTAATCTATCATTCAACATATTCTCTACTGGAATTAAATGTTCCATCTGCATATTAAAATGAAATAATTGGGAATATAGTTCTTGGTCATGTATTAGATCATTAAACCAAAAAATGTTAATATGCAAACAACATGCCGTTTTCAGTCAACATGATGATATAAGTTGTTCATACCTTAAATAGGTATGCAGGAACGGAGAATTCTGCTTACGATCCAATCGAGTTTGTGGTTAAGATCCGAATGCCAAAACCTCGTTATAGAAGTGTCATCTATACCTAAGTATGATTTTTGTGTGAAATTCTGATCATAATATAATAGTATGAAAACTACCTAAAGTAGATATATTTAAATTGAAATGTATTAATGTACAATTCCTGTGTATTCACTGATCTACTTAAAAATATCTTAAACCAACTACATAATTCAAAATCTGTAGAAAGTATGACGTTTTATATCTTATCTGATAAATTATGAACAAAAATGTGTAAAAAATAAATTAATTTAGGACTATCGCTGCTATCAATTTCACTTAAATTAAACTTGTTTCATTCTAGGTTAAAATCAGAACAAATCCGAAGAAATATGGGATCGTTTAGAAATATTTTTTTATCTAACTTATATACACCCTATTAAAATAATTTAACTCCCACGTTGTTTGTAAGTTTTCTAGGAATGGGTGTATAGATAAAATAAATGCTACAATTTTAAATTGTATCCTACCTTTTAAATGACACAAGCATTAAATCATTGGTATTTAGTTACTCCCTAATTAAAAGTTAACTATGAGTTTGAAAATTACATTATAGAAACACATGTGCGCGGAATTGCCACAAATAGTCTATAGTTAGACTATAGTCGGGGAGTCCTCGTGCATAAAATTTTCTACAATTTTGTTTCTATGCAATATTTTGATAGGAGTTACCATTTTCCAGATAAATGAGTCCAAAATTAAGAAAATATACAAATTCATATATCGGTAGATCACTTAGAGGAAATAACTGTGATAGATGACAATCATTGTAAGGCGTATAATATAACTTTATATTATTAACATAACAAAAATAAAATAAACTGAAAAAAATTAATCATAATGATAATATTGTAATTTGCAGACATTTATCTCGAAAACGGTAACAATGATATCTGGAAAATGATAACTCCTATCCAAATATTGTATAGGAACAAAATTATAGAAAATTGTATGCACTTTGTTTTTTGTGCAGAAAGTTTTTCTCCATCTTATTTAGTTTTTGTGTTAAATGATAAAAACAATATTTGCATTTTTTTTTAAACGGACGCCATTTTGAAAGTACAGCCAGTTTCTTTTTTTTTAGGACATGTCTTAAATTGTTCCTTGAGCTTTAATCTTTATGAAAAACATTTTTTTTTTAGGACATGTCTTAAATTGTTCCTTTGAGCTTTAATCTTTATGAAAAACATTGTCCCTAAGGATCGGGGGGTGCACGGACAGTTAGAGTGGGCTCCAGTAGTATTACGTTTTATATTGAATTTCATATTTTATCTTAAGAGCTGAAACATTTATCGTAACTCCTATCCAAATATTGTATAGCAACAAAATTGTAGAAAATTTTATGCACAATTTTTTTTGTGCAGAAAGTTTTTCTTCATCTTTTTTAGTTTTTGTGTTGAATGACAAAACCATATTTGCAATTTTTTTTAAACGGACGGCATTTTGAAAGTGCAGCCAATTTTTTTTTTTTTTAGGGGGGGTACACGGACACTTAGGGTGGGCTCCCGTAGTACTAGGGAAGTTACACAAAGTAGAATTATCATTGCGAAAAATATAAAATATCGTGACTGAATTTTTCGATACCCAAGGGAAATTTTGAATTAAAATTTATATGAAAATATGACTAAAATTAATTATTATTCATTGGCGCTTTTTGTTCTCTACAGGAGACAACGGTTTTTAATAATTTTTTTCGTTGTAAATTAGAATTTAAATGTTCTGATAACTCGCTACGTGCATATTGTGATATTTCTGTCACTTTAAATTGCTCTACTGCACTGCCAAGTTGCTGATCTTGTTCTGCGTATTTTTCGTGGGATTCCCAAATGCCGGTATACAAAAATTGAATAAACAGAAGGAATTGAAATGATGGAAACTGTAAAATTTTTATGCACCCGGAAAAGAAATTCAGGTCGTTACAAATCGTTTAACTTTTCTTATGCCCTGCAATTTCAGCAATGTCTACCAAAGATTTAGTCACCTTTCAGCGGAGGTAGAATGTGATTTTTAATCGAAATAGTGCATAAACTGCTTGTAGACAAAAAATCAGCTTTGTAGATTAATATTCCGCGGCGGAAAATGCAAAACTTCACCGTGAACTGCAATGACCCGGAGCGCAGTGGCCGCGGTCACGCGCTTGCATTCCATTGCGTCTACCGAGGCTTTAGCAACATGAGACGATCGGTAGACTGTATTTTTTGGATGTCTAATTCAAAAAACTATTTCAGAAAAAAATATCAGCCTTGTAGATATTAGTCAAAAAATGTTCGTTTTTTTCGCACTATGCGTGGGTGGTAGACCTGACATGTCAACGCTTCCGACGCGGTAGAATATTATTTTTCGGTATGTTTTTGTGTCATCTGTGAGTATGTAAAATTTAAATCTTGTAGATATAATACGTTTATGCAACATGTTATTTAATATTTTACTCATCTTTGCAACACTTATAGATTGGTAGAATTGCACCTTCATCATAGATACTATCTAAACTTTCTTGGGAAAAAATCTAGCTTTATAGAAATGATTTCACGAAAACTGTCGCTACCTCTCTGGTTATAAAGTGTCATCAATTTTATCGAATTTGTTTTATTTAAAATAAAACAGTCGGCACAATTTACTTCTACAGGAAGAAATCAGTATTAGTATTTTATATTGGCCTCGTATTAATGTCAACAACTTTAGTCTAATTAGATACCATAGAGAGAGGATTCTTCTTATCATATCAATTATGTGAACCAATTTAGGATACATTTTGTTAATGGCGTGGGTGATGCTAAATTGGAAGGAAGTATATCTAGGCGCCTGAGAGCGGTCTTTCTGAAAAGTGAATTATTTAATTAACGTCTAAATTTAAATGCAATACATATTTCAATAAATCCAGAATCATATTTTTAAACAGAATGGTTGTTTACCGTTATAGACAGAAAAATTTAGGAATTGAGGGTTTCACTAATATAATTAGATGAAAATCAATGATTTATTTTCACCATTATTGTTACTAGAACGTCAAAGAAGAATTTGAATTATGACTAAGTGAGAAACGCGAGATTCGGACAGCTAGTTCACCACAAAAATGACCATAACTATGTCTCATAAATTGTTTCATTTTCAAATTTGAGGTTAGATTCAATCTAGCTGAGCCATAATAGAGTATCTGATATTAGATTAAATGGACTCTTGTGTTATCATTACTTAAACATTACTTAAATAATTACACAGGCACACAATAAATAAAAAAGTCATGTCCTTTTTTACCGACTATCATATCTATAGGGGAGAGGGGGGCACGTTCGGACAAGGGGCACTTCCGGACATTTCAAATTTACCGCTTCAACCTGTGCGAAAAAATCTGAAATAATTTCCAAAGGTTGTCAGTAGATGTAGAAGGTGTTGTATGAAGTTTGGTGTCTGCAACGAGCTTAGTGTTTCTTTGCGGTTGTTTTTACGCATTAGGTATGTAATTTTTCCTACTTACTTATAAAGTTATTTCTCAAAAGTAATTTCTGTTCTGATCTCTAGGAATATTTTGGTAATTAAAAGTGCCTATGTGTATGCTTACACATCTTTGTGTCTAACCTAGAAATATTGTAAAAATTTACCGCTTTATTAATTTCACTATCGGGGCACGTTCGTACAAATTATTTGGGGCACATTCGGACGCTGTCCGAATGTACCCCCGTTATTATCTACATTGTGCTTCAATTAATATATTTATTACAGTATGGTGCGTACATACAAGAAAAAGACCCAGCGTGGTAATATTCCAGAAAATATCATTAAGCATGCTGTAAAAGCTGTTTTAAAACAAAGAATGTCTATTAGAGTTGCATCTAGACACTATGAGATTAAAAATCCACGTTACATGACAGAGTTCGCATCGCAAGAAAAGAAAATATGAATGTAGATTCAAATTCGGGGAACAGTAGCGAGGAAGAAATAAAAAATAAATACATTACTAGACAAATATTTAGGGCAACAAGAAGAGACAGAATTAAAAAAATATCTGTTAAAATCTTCAGAAATACAATATGGACTTACATACTTGCAAGCCAGGAAATTAGCTTTCCAATATGCTAGACACCTTGGTAAAAAATACCCTGCCTCCTGGGATGAACGTCAAGTAGCTGGAGTAGATTGGTTGAAAGCTTATATGAAGAGACAGGACGGGATATCACTTCGGAAGCCCGAAAACACCAGTTTGGCGCGTGCTACATCCTTCAGCAAACACAACGTGGATGAGTTTTTTACCAATTTAGTAGCTGTTATGGAAAAATATAAATTTCCCCCCGACAGAATTGTAAACGCAGATGAGAGTGGTGTCACCACCGTTTTCCAAGCGCCCAAAGTGATTGCTGCTACAGGAAAGAAACAAGTCGGCCAGTGTGTGTCTGCAGAGCGAGGGGAACTCGTAACTTTTGTTAGAATTATTGTGGCATCTGGTAGAGCCATACCACCAATTTACATATTTCCTCGTGTCAGAATGAAAGATATTTTTCTGAAAGGAGCTCCACTAGGATCAAAAGGATTTGCCTCAAAAACGGGATGGATGAATTCCGAAATTTTTCTCAAGTTTTTAGAACATCTGAGAATTCAGATGAATTCATCTAAAAGTAACCCTATGCTCCTTATTGTAGGCAATCATGATACCCATTGTATTCTGGATGCAATTTTATTCGCTAGAAACAATGGTATTGTTATTCTATCATTTCCACATATTGCACAAGCCTCCACGCATACAGTGGATGTGACACAACTTCTGCATTTTTTAGGCAAGTCAAAGCAAAATTCATTAAATTATTACAAAAATCTGCAGGATTACAAAAAAGCGTGGAATGTTACAATTCTGACTTCGAATTCGGTTTCGTACATAAGGATACACTGGTATGGTTCGCCGGACAGACCATTTCTTGGGGGAGGGGGTGCTTTTCTGGGGTTAGGAATGAAAAACCAACCAATCTGACAATTCTGACTTCGGATTCGAATTCAGCGGGTTAAAATACATAAGGATACACTGGTATGGTCCGTCTGACAAATCACTTTTTTTGTTTTGGGGGTGTTGGGGTTAGGGGTGAAAAACGAGTCAATCTTACAATTCTGACTTCGGATTCGATTTCAGCGGATTTAAATACATAAGTACACACTGGTATGGGCCGCCGGACAGATAATTTTTTGGGGGATGCGTTTTTCGGTGTTAGAGCCAATCTGACAACTCTAACTTCGAATCCGGATTCAACAGGTCAAAATATATAAGGATACATTTTTGTAGTCCGCCACAGACCACTTTATTTTTGTTTTGGGGGTGTTTTTTGGGGTTAGAGGTGAGAAACGAGCCAATCTGACAATTCTGACTTCGGATTTGGTTTCAACAAGTCCAAATAAATAAGGATACACTAGTCTGGTCCACCGGACAGTCCATTTGTTTGGGAGGTGTTTTTTGGGGTTGGGGGGTGAAAAACGAGCCAATCTGACAATTCTGACTTCGGGTTCGGTTTCAGCGCATCCAAATACATACGGATACACTGGTCTGGTCCGTAGGACAGATCACTTTTTTTTTTGTGGGGCTGTGTAATTGAAAAAATATACTACTTTTAGCTTGGATCTCAATTTTTTTTTTTGCTTGGCAGGTGTTGATTTTATTGGACGATATAGTTAAGTTATTTAAATCAATCCACAATAATATGTCCTCAGGAAGGGACACTAGCAAGAAATATAGTCACAAGGTAGCTCAGTGGGTTAAGTCGTATTGAGTGGCGAATATGCTGATCGACTGCCTATCGCGCTCTGAGTTCGAGCCCAGCCCCAGTACTGACAATACCTATTACCGGTGCGTATGGATGTATGTCTGCGTTTTTCTAAATGTGTAAGCCCCTTCCGGACAACCTTGGCTTTGAATTTGGGGGTTGTCTACTATATGTGATGTGTTTATGTTTATGTTATTTCAGACAAAAGTCGTTTCGTTCAGAGGGGGACATCTTTTGGGTAGAACACTTTTCCATCCCCCACTCCTGATGAGCGGAGGGTGGGGCTAATTTTTGAATTTTTAATTGCACCCTCCATTTTTCCATTACGTATTCTGATTCTACGGAGAAAATTACATAACTTTTGTACCGAACATTTTTTTCTAAGCACCTTCCACCAATCTGACCTTGTAGTAATTTTTTAATTTATACACATGATAATTATGGCAGTGTTAACTAATATAGATTTTTTTGGTAGATGTCATTCAAGGGGTTGATATAAAAAATTAAATTATTTTTTTAATATACTAAATGACGTTAAATGTCAAATATCTCTGAAACGGTTAGGATAGAGTATGCTAATGTTTTCGACTCAGAATTTTTCGTTTTTTTCGAAAACTTCAAAATATATAAAAATAGTGTGTTCGATTTAAAATAAGCAAGTTGGTATCAACTTCCTGTATAAGCGGAAGTGCCAAATGCCTGTAATTATTTTCTTTGGATTGGCCATACTGACATTAGTAATTTCCTAAATATTAAAATTTCTGGTGCGTACTTTTCCCTATATCGAACGATAGAGTTCCCCGTGGGGACATCCTCTCTGTAAATGGTGATTTTTTTCAACACTTCTGTATCTTTATTAATATTTAATTTTATTATTGATTCTTGGAATTTTTCTTCTATTGATTTCTATAGCTATTTACTAATGACGAGAAATATTTTCCATCATTTCGGGTTTCACCGAAAATACTATACAGGGTGTGCCACTTAAAACTCCCCAGGCTTGTAACTTTCTTATTTTTTTAAGCGACGACCGTGTTGGGTACATCAAATTGTAGATATTTTTAAGGCATTTAAACATATGTACATAGTGATTTAAAAAAAAATTTTGAAAAAATTGTTAAGAAATGAAACTTAATTTCTTTGAATATTTTTTTACATCAACCTGTACATGATCTGTAATGTTTTCTTTTAAAGGTTTTAATTCGCTTCAGTTTATGTCATTACGTCATATTCGAAATTCTTTTCGGTTTTAGAGAAACAAATTAAAAACCCTCTTTCCGATTCCAAACTGATTTTTTTTTTAAATAACTTTGAAGAGAATGTAAGTAATAATTTTATGCTTTATTTATAAAAGACATATCAAAAACAATATTCAACGTAACAAAACAGCAACAAGAAACAAAAGAAATAAATATTTTTAAAACAAACTTATATTAAAATGTACTAAATAGGACACTGCAAAATTTTTATTTTTTAAGATTTATTATTTTAATAACATAAATTGAAGCTAATTAAAACCTTTACAATACAACATTAACACAGTTCATGTACAAGGTGAGGTAAAAAAATATTCAAGGGAATTAAGTTCCCTTTTTTAAAAATTTTTTCAATTTTTTTTTAAAATCACTCTGTATGCATGTTTAAAGGCTTTAAAAATGTTTACAATTTGATGTACCCAATATGGTCATTGCTTCAAAAATGAAAAAGTTACAAGTCTGGGGAGTTTTTACCCTGTATATGTGACACCCCATATTTATTCATAGTGTTGTAAACCAATAAATTTTAAATTCAAATTAAAAAATGTTTATTGAGTAAGAAGTATACAATTTGACACAAAAAGGAAGAATAACGAAATATTTTGATACAAGCCTACGACAACAATAAATTAAGACGTTTGTTATATAACGATTTTAAGTAAGTTTTAATTTTAGGTACAAGGTTCCATCTGTATTGTTTGAAATTCGGTATTAACAAAAATACAGAGGTGTTTTCCTTTAGGAAAGATCACCCAGCATAATATATCATAATTCACATTATGTTACATTTTTAAACTGGACAACAAAGAAATATCAGCATTGTGCAAAGATAATTCAAGACGCAAGACAGTCGTTCTTGTAATAACTTAACATGCAAGCCCACGCAGATTTGATCGTTCTTTAATTTAAAAGAAGATATATTATGATATACGCCCTCTGTGCAGAATGAGTATACTAGGTTGATTCTTTCCATAAACGAGAACATCCAAACCATTACCAAGGCAAGTATGAAATTTGGAATACGATTACTACCTTCTACTGAGGCAATAGCCCGGGAGTGCTAACTAAGTGACTTTTGCATATTTTTGACACGTGTTCATTCTTGAGCGGTCGAATTGTATTCGTATACGATTTTTTTCTTATGCATAACATCGAGTAATCGAATTTGATTTCCGTATACGAATTGACTTGTGACAGGTATTTTTGTTGAGATTTATTTAACTTCACAAACTATCCAGAGTTTTTAAAAATAAATATCTTGTATTTCTGCTTACATTATTGTTATAAAACATTATTTTGGGTACTCAGCAGATGACTTTGAAAGAAATCATTCGTTCCTTTCTTATATCATTGATCTAAATCTGACCAAGCTAGAATAACAACAAACAGTTCCCTTACAAACTGACTTATCAACTTTCTACTATATCTAACATTGATGGAAAAATAAAAAAATAACCATTCTTTCTATATATTGAAGATCTAAGTCTGATCATGCTAATATATTATAAGAAATCCTCCCTTACGAGGAAATCATTCAAACATCTCTAGCCCCACCTACAGATAATCCATCACAAAACTCAAAGAAAAATACATAATTAATCGATTAAATCTACAAAAAGGCAATATGCCAAATTAAGAATTCTAATAACACATCAAAAGAAATTTGGCAAATAGTAAATTCCACTTTAGGGAGAAGAAAGAAAAAAGCGAAAAAGTTGCCATAAATATAAATGGAAAAATCTCGGAAAACCCAATAGAAGTCACAGAGTATCTATCTTATTTCTCTCATGTAGCAGAACAAAAAATAAAAAATCATTTTGGAGACCATATTTCACCTGATTGTACTACAAGTAATATATTTAAGAAATCCTTTTTCATGGCACCTGTCACAGTATGGGAAGTAAGGGATGTAATTCAACAATTAAACAATAAAAAATCGAGCGGTGTGGATGGAATATCTTCTAAATATTTGAAAAGTTGTTGTGATCTTCCTACCATTGTCTTGCCAATTTTTAAAAAGGGTGATTTAAATGATCATGAGAATTATAGGCCAATATCCCTGTTGTGTATAATATCAAAAATTTTGGAAAAAATAGTATTAATAGAATTATAAACTTCTTATTAACAAATAAATTACTTTTAGATAATCAGCACGGTTTCAGAAAAGGGAAATCCGTGGAAAATGCCTCAGTTCAATTTCATCAAACCATCTATGATGAGTTGGATAAAAATAATTATGTGATCGGCTTGTTTTTCGATTTAACTCGAGCGTTTGACACCATTAATATTTCGTTAGTTCTAAAAAAAATGTTTTCCTTGGGTATCAGAGGAACTACTCTAGAGCGGATCAATTCTTTTCTAACGGATAGAAAACTAAAAATGAAGATTGACGATAAAACATCTGAAGAATATAACGTTAGTATGGGAGTTCCCCAGGGATCGGTCCTAGGACCCTTATCTTCTTGCTTTTTATAAATGATCTTCTCAAAAATATATCCCAAACGACAATAACCATGTTCGCAGATGATACATCAATAGCAGTAACAGCTGCTGATGTAGAAACCTTGCAAAACTGTCAATACAGTTGTAAAACAGTTCTTTGAATGGTGTAACAAAAATACATTAATATTAAATTTAGCAAAAACTGAATGTATATTTTTTCCAAAAGGAAAATATTATCGGAAAATTTTTCAGACCTAAATCTAAAACCTACGAAAGAAGTTAAATTTCTAGGAATTTACTTGAATTGTAAGCTATGTTTGGAGAACCATATAAACGAATTAATCAAGAAACTAAATAAGGCATGTTTTGCATTAAATCAGCTTAAACCTACAATGGACATCAGATATTTATTAAACGTTTATTTTTCTTTAGCCTACTGCCATCTATCTTACAACATTATATTATGGGGCCAATGTGTTGACATACAAAGAGTGTTTGTCTTGCAAAAAAGAATGATAAGAATTATCTTTAAAGTTGGGCCAAGGGACAACTGTAAGAATTACTTTATAAATAATAAATTATTGACTGTATCGTCTATTTATATTTTTTCTGTACTGAAACACGTGTAATTAAATCTGAAAGATTTTGAACTGAATGGTGACAATCATTCTCACAACACAAGGTGTCGAAATTCATTAAGATCTCCTCACCATGCAACAGCACTTTACGAAAAATCACCACAATATGCAGTTGCTCTCTACAATAAATTGTCGGATGATATTAAAAACGTCAATTCGTATAAATTATATAAAGACAAAGTTAAAACTTTTTTAATTGAAAATTGCTTCTATACTGTAAATCAGTTTTTTAATTTGTAATTTTTTTTCTTGTGTATTGGATAGTTAGTTATCTTTAAATATATGTGTTTTATGATTTTTTAAACATTTTAAATTTTAATGACTGTATTTTTAAATTGTAAATATTCACCTTCTTTCTACATTATACCTTATAGTTTAGGGTATGAATTAAACATTATCTCTTTTTATTGACGTTCACATAAATTGTAAAACTGCACAGTGATTAAATAAATTATTATTATTATTATAAACAAAGCTTTCTTACATTTTAAAGCCAAGAACTACTCAAAAGCACAATGAAATATAGGTATAAAATTTCACTCACATGTAAATAAAATATTTCAATCAATATTTGACTGATCAACCCTCCCTAAAAATTGCACAACCTTTTTCATTCTCTTTAGAATTCATCTGGGGAGATATGTGTTCAATTCAAATACAAAATTACTATTAATAAATAATAAGAAAAAATATTTTCTTCAGAGGAGATATATGTTCAATTCAAATACAAAATTATTATTTTTTAATTAGTAATTTTGTATTTGAATTGAACATATATCTCCCCTGATGAGTTCTAAAGAGAATGAAGAAGGTTGCGTAATTTTTAGGGATAGTTGATCAGTCAAACATTGATTGAAATATTTTATTTATTAAGACGTGAGTGAAATTTTATACCTATATTTCATTGTGCTTTTTAGTAGTTCTTGGCTTTGAAATGTAACAAATGTTTGTTGGTGATGGAGTATCCTCTAGGTGGGGCTAGAGATGCTTGAAAGATTTCCTCGTAAGAGAAGATTTCTTATAATATATTGGCATGATCAGACTTAGATCTTCAATATATAAAAATAATGGTTGTTTTTTGTTTTTGGTATTGAATGTTAAATACAGTAGGAAGTTGACAAGTCAGTTCGTAAGGGGACTCCTTGTTAATATTCTAGCTTGGTCAGATTTAGATCAATGATATATGAAATGAACGAATGATGTCTTTAGAGGTTGTCTGCTGAATACCCAAAATAATATTTTATATCCAGAGTTCTTATATTAAACAATATTTTGTGGTAAGAGGTGATTTAAGTAAATAGTGATTATGGTCATAGGTAAAATAATTTATTTTGGTGGACTTGCAGCTTTAGACGCCTATTTCATGTTTTTGATGATCCATTCGAATATTTATTAGTTCCATTAAAAGCGTTTTTATTAAACGTAAAATTACATTTTTTCTTGCAGGCCTGGATGTACTTCTATTAGTTCTACTAATACTTTATTCTTCTCTATAGGTATATTGCTTAAACGTTTATTATTCCGCATTATATTAGTTATTTATAATTTGTATAAATTTGAATTAATATCAAATGTGACGTATGTTTATATATTTGTTTATAAATACAGTGGGGCAGCTTAACGTCGAGTTTCGTGTTAATGTGGACACACCGGACAAAACCACCAAATTTTTTCCAGGTAGTACGTAGCTTTCAATTTTTGAATGGACCCAACTACTCCGTCGGCCATCTTGGATTTTATAGCGGCCATTTTGAATATATAGGTATATTATCAATATCTCGGCATCTAAATCACTCAGGACCACAAACTTAGTGTCTAAGTATACATATTTAGGGTCAGGGAATACAACTACACAATTTTTAAATGTATCACGCTATATATTTATTCACTAATATATGTACCAATTACACTCTATTCATAGATGAACTGTTTTGTCCGGTGTGTCCACATTTTCTAATATGTTTTTTATTTTGTTTCAGATTGAATTGTAATACAAGATGGATTGGAACAAGTGCATGATCTGTCAGAAAACAACTTCAGAAAATCTAAAATGTTCACTCAATGCACAGTCATGGCCAGTGAAACTACATTTTGGAAGCGAAATGAGTGCGGAAGAACTGGTCCAAAACCATGGTGCATTGCACAAATCTTGTTACGTTAAGTTCAGCAATTTGAAGTTGGATAGAGCTAAAAAGAGGGGAAATACCTCAGGCGGCAGCACAACTGTGGAGAAATAATTCCGGCGTGAAACGAGTGACAAAATGGCGTGTTTGTTATGTCGTGGAAGCCATGGACTCCTTCATGAACTTCAAACATTAACAGCTGATACGAGCATACAAAAAATGGCAACAGAACTGCAAGAAATCCAGTTGTTGGCAGTATTAGAAGGTGGTGATCTCATTGCCCTTGGCGCCATTTATCATCTGCAATGTTATACAGGAAACTAGAGCAGGATTTGGTGGGGGTATCTGCAGAGGAAAGTCAGATAAAGGCTACAGCACTTTATGGAACTTTATACTTATATAGAGAACTGTGTGGAAGATGGGACCTTCTACTTTCAATTTTCAAAGTTGCATGGACTCTATGAGAGTTCTCTATATAAGTGTAAAGCTCCACAAGTGCTGTAGCCTTTATTTGACTTTCCTCTGTAGATACTCCCACCAAATCCTGCTCTAGTTTCCTTAGGTGAGACCGGTAGCGATTTCTCAGTGCTGTATAACATTGCAGATGATATTTGGCGTCAAGGGCAATGAGATCACCACCTTCTAATACTACCAACAACTAGATTTCTTGCAGTTCTGTTACCATTTTTTGTATGCTCGTATCAGCTGTTAATGTACGAAGTTCATGAAGGCGTCCATCGCTTCCACGACATAACAAGCACGCCATTTTGTCACTCGCTCCACGTCGGAATCATTTATCCACAGTTGTGTTGCCTCCTGAGGTATTTCCCTGCTTTTTAGCTCTATCCAACTTCAAATTTCTGAACTCGACGCAACAAGATTTGTGCCATGCACCATGGTTTTGGACCAGTTCATCTGCACTCATGTCGCTTCCAAAATATAGTCTCACTGGCAATGACTTCAAGCTTCTAAATTCATTGATGTTGTTCAAGAAAGACCGGTATGGTATTCCCTTGTCTTCTATTCCATGTGCATTGAGTGAACATTTTAGATTTTCTGAAGTTGTTTTCTGACAGATCATGCACTTGTTCCAATCCATCTTGTATTACAATTCAACCTGAAATAAAATAAAGAAACATATTAGAAAATTTGAACACACCGGTCAGAACAGTTCATCGGTAAATAGCTTGTAATTGGTACATATATTAGTAAATAAATATATAGTGTGCTACATTTAAAAATTGTGTAGTTGTATTCCCTGACTCCAAATATGTACACTTAGACACCAAGTTTGTGGTCCTAAGTAATTTAGAAGCCGAGATATTGATAATATACCTATATTTCAAAATGGTCGCTATAAAATCCAAGATGACCGACGGAGGAGTTGGTTCCTATCAAAAATTGAAAGCTAGGTACCTAACTAGTACCTGGAAAAAATTTGGTGGTTTTGTCCGGTATGTCCACATTTGCATAAGCTGCTCTACTAAATAGGGTTTTTACTGACATTAATATGTACACACTGTTTAAACGCAGCGTTGCCCTATTTTTCATGCGAACATTCACTTCGCCCGAAAAGTTCAATTCGAATAAGTTCGAAAATTAATACATTCGATTTAGTTCAACAACAGCTGATCACGAATAGGTCACCCACTTATTGGTTAAAAAATCCTGAGCATTGATATCAAAGGGCCATCCCAACGGACTCAACAAGCGGGCAACTTTAAAACCTCAATGAAATATGACTTAATTTTTTGACTCGGGACGTTTTTAATCATTCTGCGGAGTAGTTTTCATCCACCAACAACAGTTTTTGGAAAAGCATCATAAAGCGACTTAGCCAATGTTTTATCAATCCAAAAGAAACATTTTTTAACCAAAATATTGCAAAATGTAGCGAAATAAGGAGACGGAGATCGCAATAGGGGTCGAACGAAGGCGATTTAAGATCACACAACCTTTACCAGATATTTTAACGAGACTATCGTATGCCTGCTTGTAAATCCTTACAGGCTTCTTAGTTGACGAACTTAAAGAAGCTTTTGTGCTGAATCAGCTATATTATGCGGTGTGTTTTCAAGATTTGTCGAATCTAATAAATCGATATTAATATCGTTTGTGAAAATTAAGAAATCTAAAATAAAATAAAATTGAAAATTGAAAGTTACATAGTTATCATATTTACTAACAAAATTAAAGCTTATCTTACCTAATTTTTTTTTATTAATATGAAACGAACTTATGAAGAGTCATTACGGCTAAACCTAGTCATTTAAAAATCGAAATATATCTATGGCCACATTAATTTTAAATGACTGAAACTAATCAAAATCTTAAGAATATAAATGAAATTCAATTTTAAAAATAATTATTCAAGCATTATTATTAAAGAATACTGAAAAATAGGCATATTCTTTTTGTGGATTTTTTTCCGTCACATTTTTTCCTTAATTACTTTTTAAGGATATCAACCCTAAATAATTTTCACTGAAAGTGTAACAGGTTTCTTCCTTGACAGTGTGTCTTAACTACATTTCAAATATTGTTGTCTCCGTCACACTTTTATGGTGTCCACACTGTATATTTGGCACTTAAAATTATATCAGGTCTTGGTAATAGTGTAAATATTGCTTCCACCATAGCTTCCCAGTTAATTATTATTTGAGTGACAACCATATATCTTGTTCATTATAATATGGCAGGTATCGTCCTTGACAGTTGAATTAACTACATGAGAAATGTTATTTTCTTGCGCTACGTTTTTATCGTTATTTTAATTTTCATGGTGTCCACCCTGTACATCTTCACTGAAAGTATATCCCATTTCTTCATTTACAATATCTTCAACTGCTCACCAATTAGACAGACAGATTGACGGAATTAAAAGACTTTAGTTTTCATAATTTACTAGCTTGAAACGTGAAAATTCTGAGAAATCTCGGAGAGTGAATTTTTTACGATTAAATACTTCCCTTTCCCATGCGAGGGAAGTAAAAACTGAAAAGGAAAATATAACTTTGTCCTGTATCTCATTAACGAAGCATCACCGGACCCATATTCATGAGAATTTTTCGTACCAATGTTGATGGTGAATTGCCACCAGCAGTTCGACCGATGTTTTTTGTAACCCCTGTATGCTATACCGACTGATTTAACAAACTGGTTTTTTCAGCTGATGAAGCCAAAGTTTGATATGTCTACGCGATCTCAGACACTTGAGCTTTGATTTAATTTTACCGCAAGAATTGTATCCTAGGAGTTCTAAATAAACCACCTAGGCATTAAATAGCATCAGCTAACAAAAGTAAAGTTAATCATTAGAGTATTTTAATATCTGAGCTCTTTATGGTGATAGTAGTAAATAGTGTAGTGACTTATTGCTCGAAAATACCTCGGTACTTCCACTTTTGAGTAAAAGCAAATCTTATTAACCGTACATAAAACAAATTAAAATAAGTAGATTTTCGAAGAGACTATACTTGCTCCCCCTGCCCCCCCTCAAAAGGGTCAGTTGTATCTGCCTACAATTTTCCGATAAAAAAATGTCTAATATGATTTTATATTTTTTTCTGCATATTTTGGTGGCTTTGCATTTGTAGGAGGCAAATGTTTTTCTGGTCATAAGTAGATCTTAATTTGTTCTATACTTGAGTAAAATTTGATTCAAATTGGGAAAAAAATAAAAAAGTTATAGGGTGTCTTCATCTTAAGTGAGTCACGCTGTATTTTTTTCACAAAAACAGTAGGAGGAAAAAAAATGATCTTGACACCATTTGAAATAGCAAACAATTTAGTAAAAGGCACTTAATTTGTCTCTCTTTCTATTTTGTCTTCTGTAAGGCCCCACAACAAGAAAAAATGCATGCCAGCAATAACGCATGTTTGTCTATGACACTAGAACGGCACAAAATCTTACAATATATAAAAAAATAAAGACTATTATTTTTTCTATCGAAAAGTATATAATTTATATATGTTATTTATTTAAATAAAGTCACCAGTTGCGTATAAAGAAGAAGTGGCGTTAGGACTTTATTTAATACTATACTATTCTTCTTACAAACTGCAAAAAATATTGATGTGCCCTTTAAAAATTATTTCACATTTTTTTATTTACTATTTTTCTTACGTAAAACCCTTTAGCAAAAAATGAGGGGAGGGTATTTTAGCTATTTTTGACTGTCACTCAAATGTCCCAATTAATTAGACACTAGATATAAAAAATTATATTACTCTTTCTATCAATAATTAGTATATACTTTGTGAATGTTATTTATTTAAATAAAGCCAGACATGAATATTGCATTAGAACCTATTTTTGATAATAGTATATGGAAAACCCAATATTTTCATTATTTCTAATTCTATAACGCATTTACAAAAAATATATATAAATAATGGTAAAATTAACAAAAAACATTTAATAGAAAATAAACCGTAAGTTAATCCCCCAAAAATAGGCTTAGATATCAATATATTTTCAGAATGAATTTATATGTTTGCTTTCGTCATAATTGCAAAATATTATTTAGGTATTGTGCAAATCACAACTTACACACTTTTTTTATTAAATATGAAATTACCTACTTTCCGTATATTGGTGCCTCAATCCGGTTTGGTCACGTTAAGTGTTTAGCGTGATCAGATTGAGGCACCGACTTGCATGTACAATAAAATGGAGCCAATTCCGTTTTTAGTAATTTTATTACTAACCTTACTAAAACAGAAAAGTTAAATCATTGATGATAATATATATGGGAATGTTAAAGAGCCTTTTAGCTAAATGGCTGTTTAACTAAATCGACTTCTAAATAAAGTTGATAATATCGGCAGTAGGTAAACTAAAAGGATTGGTCATTTATATGAGAATCTCTTAATAACGATGGTTAAGGACTACTACCAATTTATTATAAATAACTTGATAGTTATAACCATTCTTTTAGGAATACGTCTAAATTTTCTGGCCTGTTGTAAAATATTCATAACTGCCGAAATATTAGGGGAACAAAACTAATAGAAATTCTAATTATTCCGAATTAATGTTTGGACAAATTAGAATAACAAAACCTTCCTGTTGATTTTAAAATGCAAGAAAAGCATACTTTCTAGGTATTCTTCGCTTTCATAAACAATGTGTCGGAAGGGAGCAAAGTAGAAAAACGTAACTGATGACATGATACTAATGAATGGGCACCCCCGCTGGGAGGGTTGACATTAACTAGCTTAGGCATCAACAGGTGGCTGTGATTCTTTGACTTACCCCGCTAACGCAACTCCATATCCCCACTAGTATCACCACGAACCTGAAAGAGAAAGTAGAATGTGTTAATTCAGTTTTTAAACTAAAACAAATATATACTAGAGAACTGTGACAAGTAGTGTTCTCATATAAGATTAAGGGTTAAAAGGTTTAAAAACTTATTTTAATTTCTGAATTGAAATCAAGAAGAAAGTAAGGTGTGTAGAATATTTTATATTTTGTGCTCCTTTTTAAGTGTTATATTAATTTCCGGGCATTTTATAATTAAAATAATAATTTATTAGTATTTAGGATATCTCCATAAATTGGCAATAATACATTATTTTTTAAAATAATAAACAATAGAGAAATTCTCGCGAAAGGACTCTTTGTGGAAGCAATTAAAAACAGCAACGAGAAACTAAATACGTGCTTATTAAAACACAGTAGACATTATTTTTCTTTAATAGCAACAATAAGTTATGTAGGTACATAAAACGTAAACAGTTACTTGAAGAATAACAGATTAAAATGAGAAATTGATTTTTTAAGACTACTACGCTTCTCATTCTAAGCAAATAAATTATACAGGGTGCTTCATTCGTAATGGCTCCTATTTCAGCTTTGTATGTCCCAGAGAACCAAATATGATGGGACTAAATATGCTTTAATAAAATTTTGCTAGATAACAACGAACCGGCTGTTAAAAGTCAAAGTTATTTTTTAATATTTTTGCAATTGACAGAAAAACGTTATTGGACAAGCGATAATTGTCCATTATGTATTTTACGATTCTTCATAGGGAGTCTCACATATGTTATAGCTCCATGTTATTTTCTCGTAAGTTTAAGATCGCTTTGATTCACTTTTTAATTTCAAGAACCGTGGCCTAAAGAATCACTACTTTCACATCTAGATTTCCTCTCCAAATCTTTACAACGAAAACAAAGATATTCTATTAGGATTCACTGTGGAAATAATTGTTCATAGAAATTTAATAATATATTTGACATCGTCTACCAAAAAAAGCCATAAACAAGCTAAAAACATACTCTTCGCCTGTTCACTGAATTTTTATATAATTGTTACACGTTCTATAGGATACTCTTCGCAGTTTTTTGTAAATAATGTTAGTCTTAGACATTTTTAACTTTATAGTACGAACTTAGTTGGTAAAAGACTCAGTGTAAAATAAAGTAAAAATTAAAAAAACCGTACCAAACCCCATTTGGGTTTCGAACCCGGGACTCTTGGATTCCGAGTCAGCGTAAGAACTACATCACTACATTACACGTAAAAAAATGTAAATTTATACATTATAAGACACGAGATAAAATCATATTTTTACGGTTGTATATTAGGTACATTATGAAATGTATATTTGTAAAATATATAAATATTTATATATTAAAATGAGATTTCTATTCAATTACAAAAATATAAAAATCAAAAAAAAATTTTTTCAAATTTAAATCGTTAATAACATTTTTATTTACCTATCCATTTTTTTCAAAAACGATAGAGTTTTTCCTCTAGCTAACACTAACTTATTGTCCAAATTTCAATACAATCGGATTTTTCTTTCAGACGGACATTTTGAAAGTTGTTCAGAATTCGTTCACTAACACAATGATATGAAAATGTTTTGTCTGCGAGCGATATTTACGATTTTAGAAATGTGCCCATCAAATGCAATATACTCTTCGTTTTCGTATTTGCGAAGAGTATAAAAAGTATACCATACCGATAGTGGGTGTGGAGGGATGATAGTGGGGGTGGCTGATGCCAAAAAAAATTGAAGCAATTTGTTCTTCACTGCACTTCACTCTTGACTACACACACTAAATCACAATTTAATTTTTTTATCCCCTTTAATAATGGGGTGGGTGTTGTAGCGAAGGTGGCTCAGGTCAAAAAATTTTTAGGGTCCGGTCCTTGGTGAAGGAGTTCCCCCCTCCCCTTAATCTGTACGCCACTGGCCAAATATTTTGTTTTCTTGGTTTTCTTTTGTTTTTCTATAATTACATTGCTCTAGAGTGCCTATTTCTCGAGATATACGAATTCGAAAAAACGGCTCCAGTGTGTTACTCATCTCACAAATCTAATCACTTTGACATCTAACTAATGCCTTATTCTTTTTGTACATAGTAGACAAAAATAATAATGTTTTTACTTAGTAAGCTAATGATATTTAGTTTTCCTGGAACTGTCAAACGTTAATTTTGGCGTTAAAGGAGTTATTTAACAGTTCACAAAACTTATTTATTGATAATGCCCCGTCATAATTTGTCGAATGCGAAAATGTGAAACATTGTATATATTTATCCATAAGAAAATTACAATACACGTGCTGCTTCTCGAAGATATTTGGAATTATATCCCAACAAAATTCAACCGAATCACAAATTTTTTACAAATGTTTACGAGCGGATAGGGGAAACAAATTTCGTGCCAAACGTGATGTAGGCCGCACATAAGTAATTAGTGTCGATCATGAGGATGACTTTTTAGTAGCAGTGCTTCAGTTTTTAGAACACTCAATACAGAAAAATTGCGACCCTCTTCAGAATTTGTTACCTAGGGATCTCCCTCTGCGAGTGAAATTTTCGCAATGTACTCGAGGTGACGAAGCCACATTCACCCGCAGAGGAATTTTTAATTGGAAAAATGCTCATATCTCAGATATTGAGAATCCACATTTACCCAGAGAATAACATTTCCAGCATGAATTTAAAATTAATTTGTGGTGTGACTTTTTAGGAGATCGTCTGTTGGGTCCATATGAACTACCAACAAAGAACGTTAATTCATATTTAGAATTTCTTCAAATTGATCTTTTTCATGAGCTGGAAATTTTGTCACTAAATTTAAGGAAGAATATCTTGTTCATGCAAGATGGGGCTCTGCCCCATTATTCTATTGCAGTCCGCAATTACTTAAATGAACAATTTCCTCATAGATGGATTGGCCGAGGAAGCGAATGTCAACGACCACCTCGTAGCCCAAATTTAAACCCGTTAGATTTCCACTTTTGGGGGCACATGAAATCATTAGTTTATGCCCAAGCGATCAACAGTCGTTAGGAATTATGGCAACAAGTACAGAATGCTGCCAATAATTTTATCAGAAACCAGCCCAACATATTTTTTAAAGTAAGGAGATCTTTTAGCACAAGATTAAGAACATGTATCGAAGTTAATGGAGCCCAATTTGAACATTTATTAAAATAAATTACTACTATATGCAAAACATATTGTTTTATTTTGAAAGCTTTTTCGAATTCAAATATCTCCAGAAATTGGCACTCTAGAGCAATGTATTATTTTTGCGTAAAAATTATTTAAAGATAAAAGAAAACCAATAAAAGAAATATCTGTCCAGTGACGTACAAATCAAGGGGGGGAAACTCCTTCACCCCCCCTACCGTGGACCCCTGGAAATTGTGAGGAGCCAGTTCTTTCGCTGATATTATCCATCTTCGACCACTAACGTGGTAAAGAAATATTAAATAATTTTAAAATAATATGTGAAAATATTTTTTTAATTTTTAAATTAAACATCCTGTATCTCAATAAGGAGGTACATTTTATCAAGTATTTTTGGTTAAATCTTCATATTTTGAGCTAAGGATTTTTCGGTTAGCGTATGACCAATTATTAATGAAACACCCTCTATACTACATTTATACATTTATTTACAATCCCTGGGTATATTATTATAAAATATACTAAAATATACCTATTTTCAGTGTTCTTTAAGAATAATCCTTGTACTATTTATAATATTGACGTTTCACTTATACTCTTAAGATTTCACTGTGTCTTTAAAATTAGGTTGGCCATGGATGATATTGCGATTTTTAAATAACTACCTTGCTATTTTATTATTTTCCTTTACGCCGCACCAGTGCGTAAAGTAAAACGCATTACGCACTAGGACGTAAAGTAGACTGTTTATATTTTAACGAATATGTACATTTTCTTGGTAACGATTTTGATATTACAAAAAATGTTGTATGCGTATGTAAAGTGCATT